>CM076584.1:1260428869-1261028869 GCA_034641835.2 Pinus albicaulis | reverse complement strand
GTATGAATCCATTATTCAAATGAATTCTTCAAGGAAATCACATCATAAATCATAGAGTCCATGCGTTTCAAACTACCAAGTGTAGTTCATCATCAAAATAATGATAACCATAAATCTCCATAATATTTTACTAGTTATAATGCACAATTTCCATCCCAACCGTGGTATCAACCTAATCCATCTCTTGGCTATTCCTAGCCAATGACAGTATCTAATTCAACTATTATTCATCCTTATCAACCATTTCATAATCAAAATCGTGAATGTAATAATCCTCCATAGGGTGGAGTCTCCCAATGACTTAACCACCACATTTAATGCCTCCTACTCCTTCGTAGTAAGTCAACATACCTCAAAATGTTATTCCTCCAAAACAACCTCAACATGTTTCCCAAACTACCCCTAATCCTAACAATAAATAGGCCCAACTAGTGTACAATAATGAGGTTTCCTATCAGAACTACTCCTTGGTTATTCAAGAGATCAATATGATATTAGGAAAGGTTTTTTAATATCCTCCTACCCCCCCATCTATGGAATATATATAATAAGAATAAGGGAACCCATTATTTTATAACCTAATATTCCACAAGTTCCACCTTATCCTAAAAGGTTAACCACCAAGAAAGCCTATACATTGGAAGAAACTAAACTCCTAGGAAAACATGAGAACTTATGTGTCAAATTCCCCTTTTGCATCCCGTCAATGATGTTCCCATATATAAAAAGTACGTTAAGGAGGAATGTTTCAAAAGGCCTAGGAGAAAGAGGAAGGATGTTCATACCATAAATGTCATAGGGAAACCAGTAGGCCTTATTTTTGGGAAGTTGATTGTTCGTAAGTCTTTGGATCCAAGCAACCACGTAGTAGATGTCCACATCAACGAAATCTCAATCTAGAATGCATTGATTGATCTAGGTGCTATAATAAATTTCATGACTAAGGAAACAATGTTGAAATTGAACCTTCGAGAATTATTAAGGAAAACCTCTAACATGTCAGCTTGTTAATAGGCCAATAATGAATCTTAGAGGGATGTAAGAATATTTCATGGTTTCCATTTATTTGTGGGAGTATCCCACTAACTTTTTAGTACTTCAACTAAAAACCAAATTCAATAGGTACCCGCTCACCTTGGGAAGTCCTTGGCTAGTAATAACAAATGCTTATATCAAATGTAGAGCAAGAAACGTGACTATAATCAATGGACAGTCCCCAAAAAAACTTATATTTTACCCTCCTGCTCAACCACTAACTGAAGCATAATTTCTAAAATTAGTGGAGCAATAAATATAAGATCCTATTCATACCTCCACCTATCTCATTTGCATCAAAGATTTAAGCAGCAAGCAGACTGATGAAGACACTTTCATTTATAATTTTCTTCAAAATCAATACCCTGATGTTGTGCAATTAAGTGGCCTAAATGATGGTCAATAGTTTGAATTCTCTACTGACTAGGAAAAAATTTTATGGGCATAATTTCTCATAGAAAAAATTGATAACCCTACTACCAAAACCATAGAAAACTGCCCCTCTAAAACTCTGAAAATTGGCACAAATCTTATTGTTGATCAAGATAATAAAAAGGAAAAAACTATTGCATTTTTTGAAAAATCGTGTTGCACCACTTGCATGGGACTATAAGGAGATGAAGGGCCTCCAAACCTACATATATTCCCACTGCATTTACACCAAATAATATTGCAAACACATAAGAAAACCACAAAGAAGGATGAACCCTGTAGTAAAATATTATTAATGAGGAACTGCAAAACTATTACATGTTTTGTTCATCTGCCCAATATATAATAGTAAGTGGGTCTCACATTTTTTTTTTTTTTGTCTGAGAAGAATGGTAAATGGAGAGTTTGTCTAGACTATAGTGAACTTAACAAAACCACTAGGAAATACCATTTCCCCTTTCCATATATTGGCCAAGTCCTAGATGCCTTAGTAGAAAATTAATTCTTCTCATTCTTTCATGGATTTAGTGAGTCCAATCAAATGCAAATCTATTTAAAATACTAACATAAAACTACCTTTTTCCTATCGCTATGGAATCTTTTCTTGTAGGGTTCTTCCTTTTTATCTATATAATGCTCTTGCCACTTTCTGAAGAGTTGCACTTAGTATATTTTCAGACCTCATCCATAACACTGTGGAAATCTATATGGATGACTTCACACCTTATAATAACTCCTTCCACGAGGTCTTGGACAATCTTGACAAATTTCTTCAAAGGTGTGAATAAATGAACCTCTACCTTAGTCAGGAAAAATGTCATTTTGTTATGATTGAAGGAGTTATCCTAGGACATCATTTATCATTTAGAGGAATTGAAATGAACCCAAACAAAGTGAAAATGATAAGGCATCTTCTTGTTCCTCAAATAAAAAAGATGTCAGAAGTTTCATTGGGCATGTAGGTTAATATAGGAGATTTATAAAATATTTCAACAAATTAGCCTCGCCCTTGTTTTCCAACTTAACCAAGGGCATAGATTTTTCTTGGACAATACAATGCTAAAAAACTTTGGATTGCGTAAAAGGAAAACTTACATAAACTCATATCCTATAAGACCATAATTTTAATCTTCCTTTCCATATCCATATTAATGCCTAAGATAAAATAGTAGGAGTAGTGTTGGGACAACAAGAGGATAGCATACCTAACACAATTGACTTTATCTCTGAAAATTTGACCAATGTGACAACAAATTACACAATTATTGAAAAAAATTCCTTACAATAATTTATGTTGTTAATAAATTCAAGCATTAAGTTAGTAGTTATCAAATATTTGTGCACACATATCATGTTGCCATTAAATACCTGGTATTAATGGAAAAAATATCAAATGGATTTTGTCATCGCAAAAATTGATCTTACCATATTGACAATCCAAGAAGCCAAAATGTTGTATATTTTTGTTAAATACTAACAAATTTTATATATAAAGAGACAATAAATGATGAATTCCCAAATGAACGCCTCTTTTCCATCTCAATATATACCGTGTGGTTTTCTAACATAGCAAGTTATCTAATAATAGGGAGGTTCCCTCCACATATGTCCTATAAATAAAGGTGTAAAAATTGTGAAGCAAAGTGTAGCTTACACTTGGATTACAGGATGGATATTCAAGCTTGGACCAAATCAAGCCTCGAGAAGATGTGTGAGAGAGGATGAAGCACATCATATCCTCCATGCATGCCATGATGAGCCATGCGGAGGAAACTATGTAGTAAGAAGGATAGCCTAAAATCTTGTAGTTTGGCCTACCTTCCACAAGGATGCCCACATATATACTTCTCACTATGATGAATGTCAAAGGAAGGGGAAACCTACCAAAAGAAGTGAGATTCCATTATGGATATAATTATCACTAAAACCTTTTGATGAATGGAGTATGGACTTTTGGGGGCCTATAGATTCTCCTCCAAGGAAAAAGAGACACATCACATTGTGTGCTAATTACTTGACCAATTGGTTGAGGTAAAGGCAATTAAAATAAATATCGACAAAAAGTAGCTAAGAATTCGAGAGAGGACATCTTTCATAGATTTGGATTTAAAAGGGAAATAGTTATTGTCAAAGGTACTCAATTCACCTCGAACCTTATTCAACATATCATTGATTAACACCAAATTCGCTACAAGAAGTCCACTCCTTACCATCCATAGGCTAATGGAAAATTTGAAGAGGAAAAAAGGGAGATTGAGAACATCCTCACAAAGACAATTAATGTGAGCAAGAAAGATTGGGCCAATATACTTACTAAAGCAACATCAACATGTTGTACAACATGGAAAATTACCACAGATTCGCCCGGGCCTGTGAATTAATTTATGGAAAGAAAGCCATGCAACCCATTGAGTTTGAGTTTTCCACCATGACGATTGTTTCCAACTGGACATGCACTTGTTAGATGCATGAGAGGAAAGAATACAATGACTCAATTTGTTATATGGAAAAAAAAATTAAAAATTAAAAATTAAAAATTAAAAAATTAAATAAAAATAAATAAATAAAGATTCAAGCTCTCTTCCAATCTGAGGCAATCTAGTTGTAAAGAAAATTTTGACACGACAAGTGCATCAAACCTGAGAACTTTAAGGAAGGAAACCGGGCATTACTATATGATTCCAAATCAAGGATTTCAAAGGGAATCTCAGGAAAAAATGCATTGAACTATACTTTGTTGAAAATTGTTATTATAATATCTCTTTCAAAATAAAAAACATAGATGAGGAGCAAATCTCATTATTAGTGAATGATTTTGGGCCTAAATTTTACAAGAATCCCTTAACAAAGGAAGAATTTGTAGAAACAACGAAGAAACAAGGTTTGGATCTGATGGATAACATAAATGATCTCAATCCATCCAAACCCTTAAGAAAAAGGAAAAAATAATAAATTACCAAGGTGGAAACCTCGCTGAGACACCTAGGACAAACTTATAGTACAAAACCTCCTTCAAGGTAGCTCGGAGTTTGCAAATAAAATTGTTTTGTCTCCCAATAAAACCTCTTTAGGCCTCATAGAGTAGGGGAATGGTGAAAACTATGACACCATTACCCCGAGTAAAAAACACACACACACACACATTTTTGTTGTCTTATTGCATGCAAGTAACTCCACTCCATAAGTACCTACACAACAAAAATTGAAAAACACTTTAGTATGAAGGAAGAAATTCATGGCCAGGAGCAAAAACATCAACTTCAACAACAATCAAGTGCTCCCATAATATAGAAAAGTACATCCATCATCAACAAGTTGAGCACGACAACAAATCCATGATTAGAACACAGTATTCCACCAACATACCAACCACTAGCCAACTTGGTAACAATCAACACTTACATATCAATGTCCACTTTCATTGCAATTTCTTTAATTTCTTGTATACCACCTGCATACTACATCTCATTTTATAAATAAATTTTATTAGCACACCATCTCATTCCATGATTTTTACATACAATTTCATTTCTTTTACATCTTAATCACTCAACATATCTTATCGTTTCAAACAATTTTCATTCCATTTCATCGGTTTTCCTTTCATAATCCGCACATTGTCATTTCAACCCATTTTCATTCATTTTCTTACCTTTGAGAGTGGGATCACATAGTTGGGACATATCTACAAGGTTTTTGGTAGAAAATTTGTAAATCTAGAGAAAACTTACAAGATTTCAAAAAAAGGCAATAGCGTGAACCAATTTTTACTAAAGATGCACCATATTTTAGTCAGGACATTACTAAGGTCTAAAAAAACACTTAACAACAACAAAAACAAAAATATCACACAACTATAAAATCCCCTATACTGCTATAAAATCCCCCACAACAAGAATTTATACAACACAAATGTATAACAACAAATTCTAGAAATTTCAACACCTACACTCATAAACCAGGTTCATACTCTAGTAGCAACCATGGTATCAACTCATGCATAATTCTCTACATCGTGATCAATTCCTCTAATTTTCAAGCAACAATATATTGTATACTAACAAGGTTGAGTTAGAAAAGTATAAAACAAATTAAAACAAAAGTGCATTTAAGAGGTTGTTTAGTAGGTCCTAGACTTTTGTAGAATAATATCTAATTGATAAGTTTTCTCCCCGGTAGATTTACACGCTTCTAGCCTTACTCATGTCACGATAGAGACGCTATCACTTCAATGTTTCCCAATACATCGGAGGTAACTTTAATAGACATAAAATGTGTACATAAAAATCCAAAAACATCCCGAGGATGTTACCTTTAAGCTCCCTTTCATGAGACTTATATAATCAACCTTCTCTTTTTTATTTATTTTAAATGTGGATGTACCCATCGCGGAAAGATCAAGATGTAAAATTTTATGGTTGGAATCTATGTAATTTTTTGCGGATTTACTGATAAGGTAGAAAGCAAGATTTTTGTAAAGCATGAAGAAATAAATCAAGCAAATGCATTGCATTCATTATTATTTATTCTAAATTCATAAAGTTTAATCAATCTAGTGCCAGCATCATTAATTATCTCTTTTTAGCAAATTTACTCTCTAGGAGTTGAGTATAATAGATTTATCTTTATGGTTTTCTCTAAGTGAATGAATGCTCTTTCTCTAGTTTTTATCAACTTTGGCATTGGGAATTACATGTAGGTGAATTTGTTTATTATAATTGTGACCTAATTGATATTGTATACCCAAGCTTTCTCACTTAGAAGAGAGGCATGAAGCACAAGACAATTTTCGCCCTTAATTAATTTTGAATGTATTTCTAAATCATATATATTTTGTATCAATTTGTGAAATAAGCAATGAGTAAATATATTTGGAACTTTTGTTTAAAAAAACTTTATTATATATAATAGATAATCTAAAAATATGTATAATTTCAATAAGATCCATAAATATTAGGAATTTGGCTTCTGTGATCTATAAATTGTGATTAAAATCTTTCAGTAAAAATCACATCAAAGTAAATTATAAATTATGATGAATGTAAATATTGTTAGTCTAAATAAAACTATTTTTTAAAGATATATAATTTTTTATTTATTTAAAAAAATTATTAATATCAATTTAATGAAAATGTAAACCAAATTAATATATTCATAATACAATTTTATTATTATTTTTACGTTACATATATTAATTTTATTTTATGCCATATTTTTTTTTGTTAAGTTGTTTCAGATAACATCAGACTTAACCTTTGGCTTGAGAAACAACAATTCAAAGAAATCCGGGCCATCAAAATCAATTTTATGTCATAATTAATGATAAATTAAAAAATAATACTACATAATAAATCAACTTCAATTTTTTAATAACAATGAATAATCAAATACAATCCTATCAAGTTAAATGGAATATCCAAATATCTTATTATATGAAGTTTTTTAATAACCATGAATAATCAAATACAATCCTATCAAGTTGAATGAAATATCCAAATATCTTATTATTAAACACATGTCATATATATGATTTGATAGATTAATATATATATAATATAGTTGAATTTCTATACAATTTGTTGAGTGGTCTATTTCGTCTTTCTTTTTTCAATAGATGCAGATTATATATTTACAATATATGAAAATGGAAAACAACATTTTAACATTTAACAATTTAACATTTTACAATTCAAAATATAAAATTAAAACATATAATACAAAATCAATATAACGATCAAATTGATATGTTCACGCTTTTACCGCCCTTAACAAACACTCACGTCACCAACATTAGATGAGTGGACAATGAAGTCCCATTCCATAAAACTTGAAAGCAAATAACATTTTTTATTAAAAGACAGAATATTAAGCTTAGAGGTAGATTCGCTTCAAACATAAAATCTAATAATGAAACCCTCGTGAGAAATTTCGTACGAAAATATAAATTATAATTATAATATTTTTTATTTTATTTTGTTGATAATTAATATGATATTTATTAATCATATATTTATACTAAAAATGGGAGGAACACACAATCCTCACAATTTATAATATTGAATATTAACAAGAGTTATGTGATGGCATGTCATTGTTTATGGAATTTTTTTTTATTATGGTTAATATTTTGTAATAAATAAATAAAAATATAAATAAACTAGTGGTATGGTAAATAAATCAAACTTGTTTTTATATTTACTCCATAAACTTCTTTATATTTACAAAAACTCAAAGAGTAGTTTTATTTAGGTGAAGCCTATGGGCCAAATACCATGGGACAAATTGTTATTAATATCATGGGCCAAATACCATATTTATAAAAGAGGTATAAAAAGATAATAATAACACCATGCAAAAGAAAAACATTATTAGCCCTAACATTAATATTAAAAAATTAATACTAATAATATTGTTATTATTATTACTAAATTTAATATTGATATTAATATATTATGACATTAGAATTATTAAATTTAATAAATTTAATTTAATACAATATTAATTTTGTTATATATATATATATATATATATATTTTTGGGAGGGAAGAAAAAAGACATATGATAGAGGTGGAAAAATAGAGGGAGTGACAAGGGAGAGAGATGGAGGGATAAATAGATGGAGTTGGAGGGGGAGAGAATAAGAAAGACATAGAGAGTGCAAAGTGGAGAGAGAGGGAGTGACAAGGGAGAGATAGAGAGAGAGTGTGTATGTTTAGGGGTGAGATAAAGAGACATAGAAGGAGTGATGGGGACAAGGGGGAGGGGGGGGGGAGAGAATAAGAAAGGGAGGGATATAGTAACATAGTTGGAGAGAGAGATAGAGTGATGGGGAAGAGAGAGGATTTGAGAGAGAGGAGGGGGGGGGAATGCGGAGTGAAGATAGAGGGAGGCAAGCGATAAAAGGAGAGAGAGAGAAAGGGGGGAGGAGGGGGGGGTGGGAGGTGAAGATAGAGAGAGGAAGGACAAGAGAGAGGACTTGAGAGAGAGGAAGAGAGTGATGGGGGAATATAGAGGATTGTAGGGGAAAGAGAGACAATGAGAGTGAGTGATGGGAGAACAGAGAGGGAGGTAGGAGAGAAAGGGAGAGAGAGGAAGGAAAAGAGTGAGGACTTGAGAGAGAGGAGGAAAGAGGGAGAGAAAGAGAGATGGAGTTGGAGGGGGAGAGAGGGAGGGATAGAGAGATGGAGTTGGAGGGGGAGAGAGGGATGGATAGAGAGATGGAGCACGATGGGGAGAGAGGGAGGGAAGAAGAAAGACATGGATAGTGACAAGTGGAGATATAGAGGGAGTAACAAGGGAGAGATGGAGAGAGAGTGTGTATGTTTTGGGGTGAGATAAAGAGACAAAGAAGAAGAGATGGAGAGAATGGGGGAGAGAAGGAGAGAGAGAGGCGTATAGTGGAAAATTTAGAAGGTGGAGAGAGAGAGAGAGAGGAGAGAGGTAGGGAAAGAGAGATGGAGATGGAGGGGGAGAGAGAGGGTGGTAAGAAGAAAGACATAGAGAGTGAAAGTTGGAGAGAGAGAGAGGAGTGATCAGGAAGAGGGAGGGAGAGAAAGAGAGGATAGCAGGAGGGAAGAGAGATAGAAGTGGGGGAGAGGGAGGGAGAGGAGGAGGGAGTGATAGATAGATAGATTTCAGAAAGAGTGTGTATGTTTTGGGGTTGATACAGAGAAAGAAAGGGAGATAGAGATATAGAGGGAAGGTGAAGGGAAAGAAGATATAGATGGAGACAGGGAGGGAGGGACAAAGAGATTGGTAAATATGGAGTGAGAGAGTGTGTGTCTTTGTGGGGGTGAGATAAAGAGACAAAGAAGGAGAGATGGAGGGACATGTAGATATATATGGAGGGGGCAGAGAGGGAAGACGATTTCTTAAAATAGATGCATTGATTACAGTGTAGATGCTTGCACTAGATGCATTGATTTTAGTGTATACTTTGATTTCTAATGATATTTGATTACTTGCACTAGATGCATTGATTTCAATGTAGATGATTTCTAATTATATTTGATTGATTGCACTAAATTCATTGATTTCAGAGTAGATGGTGATTTCTAATCCTATTTTATTGCTTGCACTAGATGCATTAATTTCAATTTCGATGTTGATTTATAATTATATTTGATTGCTTACACTATATGCATTGATTTCAATATAAACGATTTCTAATCCTATTTGATTCTTGCACTAAATGCATTGATTTCAGTGTAGATGGTGATTTATAATCCTATTTGATTGCTTGCACTAGATGCACTGATTTTAGTATATATGTTGGTTTCTAATCCTATTTTCTTACTTGCACTAGACGCATTGATTTGAGTGTAGATGTTGATTTCTAATCCTATTTGATTACTTGCATTAGGTGCATTGATTTCTGTGTAGATGTTGTTTATTAATCTTATTTTATTTCTTGCATTAGATGCATTGATTTCATTGCATATGTTGATTTATGATTTGATGTAATTGGATGTATGATGGTACATTAATTTTAAATTCATTGGATTAATAGTGTGCATTGATTGTAGTGTAAGCACAAAAAATTATTGACAATATAGAACGATTTTTGTAATTAAACCTAATAATATTAGAGAGCAAGAGATACAAGGTACGATGTTTACTACAACATCTCGAGCTAAGTATTTAAATGGTTTAAGATTTATGATTTCTACTGTATTTTCATATAATCGATATGAAATGATGACAAAACTAACAAGGGTGACAATAATAATAGTAGAATAAAATAGTTTGAGATTGATCACAATGAAGGCTATATGTAATTGACTACATTCTTATTATTCACATTTTCTATCATTCAATATTATTACATTGTCACTTTGCATTCACAAATTTTATTTCATCGTTTTTCATCATTAAAGTTATTTTACAATATCTATCATCTCAACAAACTGAGGTAACTAAGAAAATTTAAAATTAAAATGACTCGATAAATCTCAAACATATTTAGCATATTTAAAATGGTTATATTGATATTAGATGTATTTACATATTATTGATAAAATTAATCATTTGTTCCTCATATTATCGATAGATTTTACTTAGTCGCACACGACTGAAACCAGCCTAGATCCATCTTAACTACGGATCTATCAAGCGCCGAGAGGGATCAAATCTCTCGAGGTGCAAACCTTTCCTCAAGTTTTGCACTCAAAAAATAGGTTTGCACCTTGAGAGATTTGATCCCTCTCAACGCTTGATAGATCCGTAGTTAAGATGGATCTAGGCTGGTTACTATTCTTTGTTTATGGTATTATGAGATGTGTTTTGTTTTTTTGGTTAATTAAGTAAACATATCATTCCAAAAAAACAAACTAAGGGATACATGCACAATATTCATTTATGCTAAAAACAGTGACATGCCACGACGTGGATCTTGTTGAAAGTATCTTGCAACCATTTCACTCGCACAGGGAAACATTCGTGCTATAGGGAGACAATAACGACTACAAGGAGCATTACAGAAGGAAAATCGAGTGTCTAGGGGACAAGTTGGTATTTTTCCCCATGAGGGTATTTTCAAGCATACCCTCATTGTTGTCACCATTTTTATTTATAAATTTCATTATTGGTTTTCACTACAAAATAGACCAATCATGTTCTATTACAGTACTCCTATCTAAACTTACAATCATTACTGTTTAAGCTCAATTTCTTTCTAAATAAAACTCCCTTGCACCAAATTTCACCTACAAGAGGTCTCTCACAATGGCACTTTTTTAAAAATAAACCCTTTGTGGCAAAAACCAATAGGAATTTTGTAGCAATGGGAATATGATTTGACATAAGTGAACCTACAAAATCCTCCATTGTTTACCAAAATCCAGAGGTGGTGGAATATTTTTAGAGAAATCATTGTATATAGTATTTTGACAGGATGGGATTGTATGATGATGATGTTTATAGGGAATTTGATTTAAATTTTCACAATATTAGAGACAAGGAATATGTGATTGCATTTATAGGGTTGGAATTTTTGTGAATGAAGTAATCAATAAGGTATCAAGGCTCTTAGCCCTAAAGGTTAGCTCAATTGGTTGAGTTCCTGTTGCTAAAGCACCTCGCTAATGGGAGGTCACGAGGTCAATTCTCCTTGATGCCCTCGGTGTTAGGAATTGTTAATATGTCAACAGGATGTGATCCCTTTGGTTTGATTCACTCGGATATTTCCTCGGGAAAAATAAATAAATAATTAATAATTTAAAACAAAAAACAAACAAAAATAAAAAACGATGAGGGGTTTTTCGCAGTTCATTATATTAGATATCATTTTTTAGGATTCAACCGCGTTAAGTAAGTCATTCATCTATGACCATTTCCATGAGAGGTAGTCGTAACTGACTAATTTCTCATGATTTTTGAATAGTCCACTTACCACTCATTGCATCGGGTGATGCTCCCAGGGGTGAAGAAGTGGGATTGAAACTAGTGAAATGCATCACATAGCGTCAATCATCACTTCCGGGGCTTGCACCCAATAACCAGGACTTCCCGGAAGGTCACCCATCCCAAATTGCCTCTAGCTCAAGTGCGCTTAACTGTGGATTTTTCCCCACAATCAAGCCCACTTAGCTTGCTACCTGATTTGCAAAATCTTAGCAGGTATTGTGCCTCATGTGATGCATTTCACTAGTTTAAATCCCACTTATTCACCCCTAGGAGCATCACCCGATGCAATGAGTGCTAAGTGGACTATTCAAAAATCATGAAAAATTAGTCAGTTACGACTACCTCTCATGGAAATGGTAATAGATGAATGACTTACTTAACGCAGTTCAATCCCAAAAAATGATATCTAAAAAAAAAGGTATAATGGCTCCTAATGGAGTTGCCCTATATAAGGAAGAAATGCAAGAGGTCACTCTGTCTGAGAAGACATATTTCCTTTCCTATGAGGAACGCATACAAGAAAAGGATTGGGTTAGAAAAGAAAGTCTTCCTGCACTCTATAATGAGGTAGCGCATCATATTATGAAATATGTCTCCTCTGAGGACAAACTTAGTGTGATTTAAGCCTATCATTTTAGGCTCCTTCGCCAATTAAGAGACTTATCTCATTTAGAGCTAGAAAATAATCTTTGTGTGCCTTACTTATTACTACAATCATTGAATGGAATGAGCATAAAGGTGAAGGTGAAGGTGAAGGGAGGAAAACACTAAGCTTTAGTTCACCATGGACTCATCAAGTTGATTGTCTACAATACCCTTGATTGTCTACAAAGCATTCTAGCAAGTGGTAAAGTAAAAGAGAAGGCCAACAGTCCAGGGTCTTCCAAGCACAAGCTAAAGAATAAAAAGATCAAATTGAAGGTGTCAAAAAAGAAGTAAATGAAACACTAGTGAAGCTAGGAACACCTCTTAAACAAAGTAGAAAAATACATTCCTAAAAATTAGGCCCTAATTCCATAGGAGGAGAAGGCTTGGATCTAAAAATATCCATAAAAGGATAGATGCCTTCCCTACAATTGTCAACCTTGAAGAATCATTGAGATTTGTAGAAACATTTATAGAGCATAAGGAATTGCCCAATAAATGGAACATACCAAAGGAAGTAGAGAAACCAAGGATAGAAGAATAACTAGTGAGGACACTTGAAGCATCAACGATAGGAATAATACAACCAGACTATCTTCTACCCCATGCCCCGCTGAAAATAGAGAAAGCCAAGCTAGAGGCTTGTAACTGGAAAAGGATAGAAATTGAATAAGGATTAGGAGACACAGTAAAGCTTTAATATAAAGTGTGGTAGCTCATAGAAGACATGATGGTTCTAAGGTTGTAAGGGGAAAAAAATAGAGAGCATTCCATGAAAGAAATTAAGCTAATAAGACATGAATTGGAAATAGAAAAAGAGATAATATTTGATAGGGATGATACAATTGGAGTCCTGGAAGCCTTGTTAGGAACAATAACCCACCTATCCTTGGAGATAGTGAGTTGTAGGCAAATTTCTAAAACATATGCACTCTTCCTCAAGGAGCAGTGCTACAAACAAAAACTCTTTAATCTGGCTCAACAAGGGGAATTTAATGTCTAAACACCCAAAGCATTCATTCAAGCATGTCGGATCAACAATATGGAGGATAAAGCTAGACTATGTGAGTTTTATCTCCATAGTTTTGTAGTGTCACATTCATTCTCCTTTGATACCAACCTCTTTGTATGGGATGTGCAACACATAGCTCTGGAAACTTGGATCAAACATAAGGAAATGGGGGTGGAAGAAGTAAAAAAATACATGGGGAAGAACTACATACTCCTCTTTGGATTAGGGAAGAAGTCCATGATGCAAAGGCCATCATGGTAACACATGAAACCTTATACGAAGATTAGCAAGTGGCCCCACTATGAAAGGAAAAAAAAGAAGTTCCCATTTCGAGGATATGTTGAGATTAATAGGGGATGAAGCTAGCCAGGCATGTTGGAGGAGATGACTGACCCTACCCTATAGTCTCCAAATTAGGGATCCTCACTCTCCCCCTATTTTATAGACTACCATCTATACAACACCACTATGTAATGTATTAATGAAAAGGTCAAGAACAAAGTGGATTGGGCTCAAATTCATCCCACCTCTCTTGCTTATGCCTATAGTAGATTATGCACAAGGTAAGGAAGCAAAGGAATTGAAAAAAATGTAAGAATTGATAGGATTCTATCATTAGGGGGTACTCACCAAATATATTGCTTGGGATATAAGGTTGCACTACAAGGATCAATATGATGAAGAATAGCAATAGTAAGAAGTGTAATTGTTGGTTTCACGGGGATGTGCAACATTTTAAGCTAGGGAGTCATGATGAGCCCTCACAATGGATATCCTCCATGGCCATTTTTCTAGTTACACATAATTCAACTCCATTTTGGTATACATTGTAGTTGTTTGCATAATTATCATGAGTAGCGTATAATTTCTTAAAAGGGCTAGTCATGCCTACAATTTACTTGACTATTTTATGCAATTAAGTGTTGATGTAACAAGATTTTGTGAAGGAATTTTTGACCGAAAACATGGATAAAATGCATGGATCTTGTCCCTCCAAAGGTTGGTACTTGGCCTAAGACAAAACTAGTTGAAGACAACTCGACTAACTTGGAGTATAATTATGTTTTAAGTGAAATTGATCCTATAACATAGGACCCGTAATTTCAGGATTTTGGAGGGAACTAGTCCACCTATCAAGGGAACAACTCCCCACCTTTGTTTATAATGAGGAAATCAAAGCTTAGATGCAGCAATTAGACTTTGAATGTGATTTTTCACTAAATTTTGAAGCTTTCAAGGTAGTTTAATTTCGATTGGCTTATGTTTTCGATTTTACTAGTTTAATGAAAAATCACTTCCATTCAGTTAGTTAGTGTTGATTCACTTACACCTCTAAACACCTTGGGGAGGGCACATCCACAATATATGTAAAGGACTTTTTGTATTTGAGTTTGTTTATATTTCAATTCTAGTTTTGTCATCTCTTAGTATTTCATTCTGTAGAAATTAGCTAATAGTGTAGTTATATTATGTTTCCTATATAAGAGATGTTCAATGATGCAATCATCTTTATTTATAGTATACATGTTTTCTTCATGTGTATTTTAGGTCATTTGAAAATTTCTCTTGATAAAAAAAGCATTCCACCCAGTTTTTAGTGTATCATGGAGTGGAAGTGATCCTTACCATCGAGTGTGAGATACCCACCATATATATGGCTATCAAACTGTTGTTGGGCACCACTCCCCTTAAACAATGCCTCATGGCTTTAGAGATCATCGATGAGGATTATTGGTATTCATTGCAAGACAATGAAACTACCAAAAATCACTATAAGGACACATATGATAAATAAGTCCACCCTCCATCATTTAACGAAGGTGATATTGTCCTATCATATGATGTTTCTAATGACACCCTAGGCCCAAGTAAGTTTGAAACTATCTAGAGAGAATTATTCATCGTCAAACATTGCCTAACTTAGGTCAAATAAATCCTTACTGACCTTGAGGGAAACCTCTTTAAGGACCTTTTCAATGGGTTTTACTTGAAGAGATTCTACCTATTATCACCTAAATCTTGTTCACGAATACATTTAAGTAATCATTAGAAAACATGGCCAATAGACAAATATATAGCATAAAAAAACTACTCCATGGCTCTTAACTTCTCCCTGAAAGGTGGTTTATAAACCTTTATTGAAGGGATTACATGCACTTGTACGACCACCTCTATTAACTCTTTTGCAACTTGTGTCACTTTTCCTTCGAAAGCTACACAAGTCCATCAAACACATAAAAAGCCATGCTCAATGACATAGTTAAAACAAACATGCCTTGAGCATTGTCTGCATTTATGAAAATATCTTGTAGGTAGATTGATGTCTTTCAAACACATATGGAATCCCATTCAAATTTGATGTGTTTTAACTTAGAACTAGTTTTCTTGAAGTGGGAGGTCTTCTTATAAATAATAAACGAGGTAGAATTTTTAAAAACAGAATCTTGATGCACAATTATGTTGTCAAATTGATTTGTGAGACCATTGCACTCATTTCCACCTTGATAGTTCATACCCTCCTTCTTGACTACGCCTTGCCATCCAAATATATAATACCTTCTTTATAACTATAAGTAGAGAGAGAGAAAGAGCAACAAAGGATCAAGGGACCCTCTAAAGGAGTATGTTGGAGCTCACTTGCATTCAACTACTCTCCTTGGGTTATTTTAAAGGCCCATCCATTGGTAATAAATGAGTGATTGCTTCATGTTTATTATTGTTTCAATTTCATATATGTAGCTTAGTTTTTAGTATGAATTTCATGAATTCCAAGTTTTTTGACATGGTTTACATTAATATTCCAATGCTTAGTCATTAGTAATCCATTACATGTGTTATAGCTCCATATATTTGCTATAAAAAGGAAGATTTACCTCACCATTGTAGGAAGTCAACCTAAAAATTGACCATATTAGTTTGGTTTGAAACTTTGATAAAGATGGATGTGGTACATCTAGAAGTTTTTGTAAACATTGACAAAACTATAGAAGTCTTTTATATGGAATATGTCCTTTAATGACATCTTCCATCTCAACCTTGATTGTATATTCATTATAATGGTTTTGGATGGTAGGAAAATGCTTATTTTGCACCATGAAGAGTGATTTGTTGGGTTGTAAGAGTTTTCCACGACTCTTGGGTCACATGTTTTCCCTTTTCTCGAGCTTCTTATTCACAAATTATCATTTTCAATGGGGAATTGTCTATTGAAGTGAGTCTTTTTTATGTAGTCACGATTGTTGTTGATGCCTAATATCTATGATTAGAGGGGATTTAATCTACAATATTATCTTCACTAATTTATTCCACTTCCTCTATCTAAACTCAAATTTCATATATATTTCATCCAATTGTTAGAGTAGTTTCTTTTCACTATCATGTCCCACTGTCATTGATTTGTAAGTTTCTTATCGGATGTGATAAAACTCTTGGATTAATGATATGATATTTCCATGCCAAAATTATATTGAATTGGTGATATGGGGATTGTAGTGGGATAATATTGAGCTAAATTGCCATTCGTGTGATAAAGCCTACATTTGAAAAGAATATGCCCGTAATCAATTATATGTAGCCATTCATGGTTATGAGGCTTAGATATTTTCATTCGAACAGTCACCTCAACATATGTTGTATACAATTTGTTCTTTGATTTATACTAAATATTGATAAAATTACTTGGGGTGGCGAGATGAGGATGGGAACTCTATAGCCTCGAGGAGGACAAAGTGTTCAGGTACTCATGGGGTCTTAGTCATATGAAAAACAATCATGCAGAGGTATATAGTCTTTACCAGATACTTTTGTTAGCCAAATAACATCAAGAGGACACAGTTATGGTTATGGGATATTCTGTCTTAATCCTACATCAACTAGTCAAAGGATCCCTCCCAAATTAGAAATCTATGGAAAAAATCATGAAAATAATCAAAAAAATTGCAGAAGATATCGCATCCAAATCATATCTCACTGTCTAAGGAGACTTCAACAAAGAAGCAAACAAGTATGCTAACAAGGGGTGTAAATTGAATATATAAGGTGAATTAAATATTGATGGCCATGTCAGGCTTGTTATAATTCCCCGATGGCAAATAAAGTCTATTAATTTTTTTCTAGTTAAATTGGTTGATACAAGAAAATATAAAAATGGAAAATTAGGGGGCCAATTGAATTCATGGAAACCTTGAGGAAACACATGCATGCAGACAAGCCAACACTTAAATACCAAAATATTTGACAAACCATGGTAATCAAGGCGATGGACATTTGAAGTACAATGTACCCAACGTCACAGATACAACCACAACGTTTTTTTTTTAGGATTCAGGATGGAGCAATTATGAAGTATTATGGTGTACATGACCCCATTGAATGTCAGAATCCATCATGGATTTGGAATGTGTTTATCATACCACCACCCTCCCATGAGCGTTGCATTTCAGTCTTCCTTATTTGGAAATTGAGTCATGGAAGCTGAGCATCTTCAATGAAATGATAAGTTTCTAATAACAGTAAGGCTTTTTGGTTTTGGAAGGGAACTCCTTTGTGACCTTCTCCTTGCAAGAAACATTGTTTAAAGATACAATTTAGTAATAATTCATAAAGGGAATCATTGAATCACCCTCTGAGAACATTGTTCCGAGGAGGAATATAGATGAAGTTTGTAAATTGCATGTTATCGATGTGTCGTGAGAATTGTGTTGGCCCTCAATTTTAGTTAATTTTGCTTATAAAAAATCCACCTAATTACCATCATATGCCACCTTATATCATCTATATATGCCTCATTTTTACCTTATTATGCATATTCAGGTAAATAAATTAAGTTTTTCAATTTTTAGATATTTTTGTAAAAATCGGGTTTTAAGAGTATTTTTGGACTGCACTGAAAATTCTCGTAATAGCTTCATGGAAGTCATACGTGAAGGACACCTGGGTGTGATATGAACATAGATTTGGAAAGCTTGGGAGCCACAGATGGAAAAGCACCTATTGGTTCGGTCAAACTGAACTAAAACAGGCTCCGTCAATGCTGGCCAAACTTGACCTGTTTTTCAGAAATCCCTAGGAAAAAGGGCAGGATTAGTAGTTTTTGGGATTTTCCTGATTTTTTGAAACTGAATGGATGAGTTCGACCTAGATGGATGGGATTAGATTAGGATTTTTAGAGACATTATAGCTCAGTTTGTTTATTATTTTCTTATTTAAACCAAGCTTATGAACCCTTCAAGCATGGAGAATTTGTATAATTTTGTATTGAGACTTTTGAAGGTTTGGACCAGTTCCATTTTATATTTGATTTTTATGTTGTGGAAGATTGATTAAGCTTGTTGTAGCTGATAAGTTCTTCAAGTGTGCAAGGCAAGGGTGGAGGGTCCCCACACCAAGCTAAGTACACTTTTTGGTTAAATTAGCATAATTTTCATGAAATAGTTCTGCTTCAGATTTTTTCAGTCATTTAGACGTGTGAAGATTTCTTATGGTTTCTCAATTATTATTGGTTTAATTCTAATTTGTATATGAAGGGACAAACCAAAATTTAAGTTAAATTCTCCTTCTATCTAATGCTGAACAACAACTAAAATTCATCCTCTTTTCCTTGCTAGAGTTATTTCCTGAATTTCCAGTTTTAATGCAATGGTAACAATGATGCAATAGAATTGTAAATAAGAACAACCTCGACCTCCTAAGTTAGGAGCCTCTTCTCCTACTTTTTATACATGATAAACTATTGTTAATCAATTATTTGGTTTCTCTTCATGAAAGTAGTTCTATGGGGAAGGACAATCAGGATCTCCTAAGTTAGGAGCCTCTTCTCTCACTTATTACATATTGAATCAGAAACTTCTTAGTTAGATTTTATATTCGTAATATGCATTTCCATAAATCTTAGAATTTAGAATATATTTGTAATATGCATTTCTTTCAACTTCTACATTTTGTCTTCTAAAATTGACTACATCTTAAATCCATATATTTTGGACATGCTTCCAAGTCTACAAACCCGGATTGATAAGTAAAATATATGTGTTAATTTAATCAGTAAATTGACCCAACATTTTTGGCGTTGTTTCCGGGAAAGCATACTTCAACATAGTCAATTAGGAAGATTCTAAAAAAAGATAAAAATAAATAAAAATAAAAAACAAAACACAACAAAAACAACAAAAAAATTATTTTTTTCTTTCAGTTATGTTTCTTTATGCCTAGAGAAAGAGATCAAAAAGGTAGAATTACTAAACAAAACCCCCCAACAATTCAACCACACATAGGAGCAGGATCATTAGGACTAATTACACTAGTTGTTGGGAGACCAACTTTAGAGGAATTGGAAGAAAAACAAAGACCAGGACAAAGATTAACTCTTATTGAAAGACAAACCTTGTTAGCCTATGAAGTGAAAAGAAATAAAACACCAAAAGAAACACCTTTTATAGAAAAACAAAAGGAGACAATGAAACCAATTGTTAAACAATTAGAGCAACCAGTTCTTGAACAAATAGAGAAAGTTGAGGAAACACCAATTCAACCTCTTATTGAAACATTACAAACAACTGAAAAGAAAATGACCGAGGAAGGAGAAGGATCTAATATACCCATAATGACTTCGGAATAAAGAATTCGGTATGAGAGGCAACAAAAATAATGGCAGAGAAAAAGAGAAGAAGATGCAAAAAGAGAATATGACAACAAGAGACGTAATGATATAGAACCAAACAATGATCACGAAGCCACTTTTGGCTTCCCAATTCTAGACACAAGAGCAATTCTTGGAGAGGATGTAAAAATGAAGAATATTCCACCTTCTGTTTTGCACAATTTTTATGGAATGTCTACTGAAGATCCTAATTCATTTATGTTTGAGTTTGATACCTTACGTCGTACTTATGGAAACATAGATGACACACATAAACTTTGTCTCTTCCCTGCTACTCTAAAAGGAGCTACACAAAAATGGTTTATGGGATTAGGAGAACACACTATTTCCTCTTGGGATGACATGAAGAGTATATTTCTTAAGAAGTATCAAGCCTATTGCAAGTCTAGAGATTCAAAAGAAGATAAATTCAAGATGTCTCAACAAGAAGATGAGAGTGTAGAAATTATATAGCTACTGCGTTATATGTCTAAGATTCTCATGATCATACACTATTTGACTTCATGCACAATACAGAATCTATTCCACCATTGATCATCATATGCGGAAATTAAATCAATTGCATGCACACATTGAAACCATAAAAATTCACACACATTAACATAGTGTTTTAACGGGAAATCCTGAAGCTAAAAACCCCAACTATATGTATATAATATATGTCATAGAGATCATGTAACAATCCTCATACAAAGCTGATCATATCAAGCTCTCAGTACAATACAATTGCTACACACTAATCAGGCCTGATCTTGCAAATCCATGCACCAATCTTTTCCACCTGCTAGCCTGCCTCTACTGCATAATCCCTGCTAAAGAATGGCTCTGAATGAACTCGAATTGGTCCAGCCTTGCTCACGCAATCCTCATTGGCATCTCTACTCTATGTTGGATGCAATCAATGCATCACTATAGTCACAACTGATAGTCATCTTTCCCTTTCACCTATCTCTCCATTGGTCTCCACGGAAACTGTCCATGCACTGTATTTAACTGATGTATTCTTCAGTTGATTAATGAGTTAATATTCAGTGAATTAATTATTAATTAATTCACAACACTCTCACTAGTGTATCAATCAGTTAGACTAGATACAACTAGCTCAACTGTGTCTAACTGAGTTAAACTGAACACAACTCCACCAAATACTTCTACAACTCCACCAAACTCTGTCACATGAGTTCTAACTGAAGTCTCCATGCAATAGCTCCACTTAACCCTCAGGAGGAGTGTAATTCCTTCTGTCAGCACCTGTGCCACATCTTTGCACTTAACTGAAGTGCTCCAAGAGAATAAGTTAATGTTTAGAGTCCAAATATTATTAAGAGCTAATAATATTCGACATATCTATTTTTAGACTGGCAATCTAAAAATAGATTCCGCCCAATATGTCTAAAAATAGAAGTCCATCTATTTTTCCAACTTAACCAACCATCCACAAATAACATCCTGCAACTCATAGAATATGATCGACATGTCTAAAAATAGACATAGTCTAAAAATAGACTTGTGCCAAAAATAGCTTGCGGGCCCACTTAGTGAAGGCGACTCTTTTCACTAAGCTCATCATCTTGTTGCAATCTCAACACTCCCTCTCAACAAGATAGGAATTATCTGCCCTCCCGAGCCCGCCTCTATGGTCTTCAATTTGCTCCTGGTGAGCGCCTTCGTCAGAATATCAGCATCCTGATCCTCCGTAGGAATGTAAGAAAGTAACATGATCTTCCGCTGCACACAATCTCTGATATGATGATACCGGATGTCAATGTGTTTAGATCTATCATGAAATATTGGATTAACCGAGAGTTTAATGCAACTCTGATTATCATAATATATCACAGTAGGATCTAAGTGTGAACCGAACAACTCGACCAGGATCTTCCTCATCCATATAGCCTCACATGCAAGCAAACTTGCTGCCATGTACTCGGCCTCCGCTGAACTGAGTGCCATGGATCTCTGTTTCCTGCTGTACCAAGAAATTGTTGTAGACCTGATACTGAAAATCCCTCCAGATTTTCTCTTTCTGTCCGTTGGGCTCCCTGCCCAATCTGCATCCATGAAGCCATGCAACTTCACCTCATTCGACCATCTGTACCACAATCCATATTACGATGCGCCTATGAGATATCTCAATACATGCTTCCCTGCCTTCCAAAAGAGCTTGGTAGGCTTAACCATAGCTTGTGAAAGCTGGTTAACAGCATAGCATATGTCCGGTCGTGTATTGACTAGATACATGAGCGAACCAACCAACTTTCGGTAAACAGTGGCATCCACTACCTTTGCCGATGTAGCATCCTCTTTCCTCCAACCACCAGGAAGAGGAGTGTCGATAGGCTTGCAACCTTGCATGTTGAACTTCTCCAGTATCTCCCGGGAATACTTGCCTTGAGACACAAACAGTCCATCCTTTCGTTGCCAAATTTCCAATCCCAGGAAATAATGAAGGAGGCCCAAGTCCTTCATCTCAAACTCTTTTGCAAGATCAACCTTGCATGAGAGTATCAACTGTTCATCACCCGTCAGTATCAAATCATCTACATAAATTACAATGATCAGCAACTTGCCCTCCACCACTATCTGGTATATGTTCGGATCTGCCTCACTCTTGGTGAATCCAAGACCGTTGAAATAACTGTCTATCCGTGTGTACCAAGCACAAAGTGCTTGTTTTAGCCCATATAGCGCTCTTTTGAGCCTGCACACATGCGACTCGCTGCTGAAGATTTAAAAACCTTCAGGCTGCTCTATGTACACCTCCTCCTCAATGAATCCGTTGAGGAACACAGTCTTCACATCCATCTGATGAATGTGCCAACCCATCTGCGCTAAGAGAGCTAGGATGCTCTGTATGGAAGAATACCTTGCGACAGGTGCAAAGGTTTCTTCATAGTCGATCCCCTCAATCTGTGAGAAGCCCCGGGCAACAAATCTTGCCTTGTACTTCTCGACGCTCCCGTCTGCAGCTTGCTTCACTTTGTAGATCCATCTCGAACCTACCACTAATTTCCCTTCCAGCCTTGGGACAATATCCCATGCACTATTTCTGACAATCGAATCATACTCTTCCACCATGGCATCTACCCATGTAGGGTCCTCCACAACTTCCTCGAAAGAGGATGGTTCTGTCACAATACACTTGCTCATCAGAGCCATGTATCCAGTACATCATTTAGGTGACTGTCTTTGTCTGCGCGTTGATGTAGGTGCTTCTATAATCTTCTCTGCATCAAGATTCAGTCGCTCAGCTTCTGTAGTGCACTTCCACCCTCTGATGTTTAGCGTTGCATGAGTGGTTTCTTCCACTTCATGAACCTCCTCTTGTGGCTGATCCACATCCTGAGGCTCATCCTTAGGAACTAATAGCTCCTGATCTGCATGCAAGTGTAGCTCCCTCTCAAGCGAACACTTCATGGCTTTCTCCTCATGAAATTTGATATCCCGTCGCACAACAGTCTTCCGACTGTCTGGAAAATACACACGATAGTTGTGGGGTGTTTTTGTGTACCCCAAAAATATCCCAACCTTTGCGGTCGGCTCAGCTTCTTCCTAGCATCCTTCGTCACATGAATGTAAACAGGTGAGCCAAAAATCTTCAAATGAGAAATATCAGGCTTCTTACCAGAAAACGCCTCTTCGGGTGTACTCATGCCAAGTACTCTATGAGGACAACGGTTTTGCACATAAACCGTAGTGTTGCAAGCTTCAGCCCACAAGTGTATGGGAAGGCCCTAATCATGCAACATCGCATGTGCAACACCCACGATCGTTCTGTTCTTTCGCTTCGCGACCCCATTCTGCTGTGGGTTATGAGGCGCTATGAGATCTCTTCGAATTCCTTCTGCACTGCAAAAGTCTTTGAATTCGCCAGAGATGAATTCACCACCATTATTGCTCCTAAGAGCCTTCACCTGCTTCCCCGACTCTTTCTCCACCAGTGCCTTGAACTCATAGAAATTTGAGAATGTATTGCTCTTCTTCTGCATGAAGAAGATCCAGCACTTACGAGAAAAGTCATCAAAAAATATCACATAATACCTGTGCTTTGCTGTCGAAGCTACTGAGAAAGGTCCACACACGTCTGTGTGAATTCTCTCAAGGATCGTCGTGGCGCGACTATCCTTCTCATGAAGAGTGGCTTTCACAAATTTCCCAAAGTACATCCCTTGCAGCGATCTAGCATGGAAGTGTACCTTTCGGAAGCCGGTGAAAATCTGCTACAAAATTTTCAAGCGCCATGGTGAAGATGGCCAATCTCTGTGCCACAACTCGCCCTCATCCCGGCTCACCATTCCTTCTACTTTTCACTGCCACAGTTGCGCGTATATACTTCTGATTGATAAAGGTTCTTGAACCCCTATCCTTCGGGTTTCACTAGTTGCCTTACTTGCGCGGAAAGCCTTTGCCTCACTAAAGACAATTCCCTCGCTAAAAACAACATCATAACCCTTGTCTTCCAACATCGCCACAGAGATCAGAGTCTTCTTCAATCCTGGAACATGCATGACATCCTTCAAGATGAAAGGTTTTCCAGACTCCCTTTCAAAGGAAATGGTCCCGATACCAGTCGCACTGTATCTACCATCATCGCCCATCTCTATGTGCACTCCAAGATCCTTTTCATTCAGATCACTAAACAAATCTTTGTCTCCGGTCATATGGAAAGACGCACCACTGTCAAGAAACCACGCTGATCCCATCACACTTGAAACCATGCATGCGATCAGCGAAAAATCCAGCTCAAAATTCGAGGCTAAGGCCTCTCCAGCTACAGATCCAACAACCTGCTTATTTTTCTTCTTATGTGGACAATTAGTGGCGTAATGTCCGTGTTGGTGACAGTGAAAGCACTTCACCTTGGACATGTCCTGCTTCTTGCCTTTCGCACCAGATTGAGAAGGATTTTTCTTTCCCTTCCCCTTCCTTGCTTTGGCAGCCAAAGCACAATTTTCTTCATCTTCATTCTTCGATGAAGATCCATCCTTGGTACTCCGCCTTATCTCCTCCTGCACAAGATCCGACCAAAGTCGCTCCCATCCCGGCAGTTTCTCTCGACCATTGACAGAGTCCTCATAGGAATGCCAACTCTTCGGAAGCCCAAGGAGAGCCAAGCTAACCGAGTCCTCTTCATCTACAGTAACCCCCACACTTCCCAGCTCATCCCTTCACTGGACAAACTTCGTGAGGTACTTGGGTATACTTTCGCCCTTCTCCATTTTTATTTTCCTGAGCTTGTCTTTGAGCGCCAACTTCCTCTGGTCGCTCTTGCTTTGGAACAAGTTTGTCAAAGCTTTCCACATCAATAATGGAGAAGATTTACTGTGAAGGCTAGACACTATGTGATCCTTCACGCCTTCCAACAGAATTCTTCGACATTTTGCTGTCTTCTTTTGCCATGCGTCAAGTGCGGCAGCATCGCTAGAAGCAGGTTTTGGAATTTTTGCATCTATGAACTCCTTCAACCCATTATCCTCTAGCACCGCCTCCATCCTATCCTTCCATGCAATATAATTCGAGTTGCCCTCAAGGGCATACTCTAATCGCAATTCATTGAAAGACATCTCAACTTCGACACCAAGAAAACACTACTGCAAATTCGAATTCCACCAGCACAAAACTCAACCGCTTCAATGATTTGCAATTGCTCCAATGATCAATGCTCTGATACCATGTAGAAATTATATAACTACTACGTTATATGTCTAAGATTCTCCTGATCATATGCTATTTGACTTAATGCACAACACATAATCTATTCCACCATTGATCATCATATGCGGAAATTAAATCAATTGCATGCACACATTGAAACCATAAAAATTCACACACATTAACACAGTGTTTTAACGGGAAATCCTGAAGCTAAAAACCCCAACTATCTGTATATAATATATGTCATAGAGATCATGTAACAATCCTCATACAAAGCTGATCATATCAAGCTCTCAGTACAATACAATCGCTACACACTAATCAGACCCGATCTTGCAAATCCATGCGTCGATCTTTGCCACCTACTAGCCTGCCTCTACTGCGCAATACCTGCTGAAGAATGGCTCTGAATGAACTTGAATTGGTCCAACCTTTCTCACGCAATCCTCATTGGCATCTCTACTCTGTGTTGGATGCAATCAATGCATCACTATAGTCACAACTGATAGTCATCTTGCCCTTTCACCTATCTCTCCACTGGTCTCCATTGAAACTGTCCATGCACTGTAGTTAACTGATGTATTCTTTAGTTTATTAATGAGTTAATATTTAGTGAATTAATTATTAATTAATTCACACCACTCTCACTAGTGTATCAATCAGTTAGACTAGATACAACTAGCTCAACTGTGTCTAACTGAGTTAAACTGAACACAACTCCACCAACTACTTGTACAATTCCACCAAACTCTATCACATGAGTTCTAACTGAAGTCTCCATGCAATAGCTCCACTTAACCCTCAGGAATAGCGTAATTCCTTCTGTCAGCTCCTGTGCCACATCTTTGCACTTAACTGAAGTGCTCCAAGAGAATAAGTTGTTGTTTAGAGTCTGATTATTATTAAGAGCTAATAATAATCAACATGCATCTATTTTTAGATCGACGATCTATAAATAGACTTCGCCCAATATTCTAAAAATAGAATTTCATTTATTTTTCCAACTTGACCAACCATCCACAAATAGCATCCTGCAACTCATAGAATATGATTGACATGTCTAAAAATAGACTTGCGCCAAAAATAGCTTGCGGGCCCACTTAGTGAAGGCGACTCTTTTCACTAAGCTCATCATCTTGTTGCAATCTCAACAGAGATTTTGGAAGAATACTTATAAGGATTCCATTACAATCTACAAAAATCCAAACAACACTCTTTGAATCCTGATACCATTTGCACAATTTTTCTTAAAGGTATAAGAGATTAATACTGTGATATTCTCAATGTAATGGGCAAAGGAGACATCTCAAATTTTCCATTTGATGAATTTTTTGAACTATGTCAAAAATATTCTAGGGGAAGAGCAAAGAGTGGAAAAAGATATGTTAATTCAAGAGCTTCCAAATCAACAGCGGGAGGAGTAACAAGAGTATAAATAGGGAGTTTGTTAGAAAAATCTAAATTGATCTTTTGAGCACTTTAGGAACACAAGTTGATGTTTTTAAAGCCAAGAAAAAGCAATATGAACAAGACCAGATCTTATCAATCTTTTGTCCTAAGTGTAGAAAGAAGCATCCACTAAGATATTGTCCTTTGGATAATATTCAGGTGTGTGGAATTTGCACAACAAATCATTCAATTGAAAATTTGTCCAAATCTTAAAGAATTGCAAGTGAATTCAATGGAAGAAGTACAAGGGATTTATTCTCTTTACTATATGGCACCAAGGAGACCTTGGAAGCCAATGATTCCTCAACAATTTTCTCAACAAATCCCTCAGAATTATCAATATCCTCCTCAAAATTCATGGAATTCTCCGATGCCATGGAAGGCTTGGCCTCCACAACAATACCAAAACCAACCTGGACAAGATTGGCGAGGATATAGTTATGGAACCCAGCCACCTCAACAAATCTATCCTCAACAACAATACCAACAGTTATATCAACAACCATATCCTCAAAAACCATTTCAATATGAACGATTCCAACAACATCCTCAACCAATGCCATTTCCACGATAAAATCTTGCACCCTTACTAACTCAACCACAACAGCTTCAACTGCCTTCTAACCAACCCCCACCTAGACCAACTCAATTACCAGCTCAGCGAGTAGAAAGTCCAAGTAACAAGGTAGAAAGACCAACATATAATGTGGAAGAAGCAACATATTTTCCTACATATTCTATTCTTCCTGTACAAAATGTCGACTTAAGGTTTGGGAAAGTATTACACAAAGATTATCCACCAATCATAGAAGAGAAAAATGAAAAAGGAGAGCAATGTGCAAAATCTAATCCAGGAAATCAAATTCAGAAAGGAAAAGCTATTATGACTCAAATACCACCTTATCCAAAGAGGTTAGTAGCGCTGAAAACTCTAATTTCTCTTCCCGAATTCGATATTTTGGATGAATTAAAGAATTCTTATGTCAAAATTCCTTTATTGCAACCTATCAAAGATATTCCAATCTATGCAAAAACAATAAAGGAATTATGTATTAAGAAATTTGGCCAAAAAAAAAAAGAAAAAAAAGGAGATCCACCCACAATCCAATTCATTGGCAAATTGGCTAGTCTCATGTTTGCAAAAACAACAATAGAAAAGTACATTGATCCTAGGATACCTATGGTTACCATTTAAATCAATGATTTTTCAGTTCCAAACACTTTAATAAATTTGGGAGCTGTTATAAATGTCATGACAACAAAGACTATGAAATATTTAAAATTGCCCAATATTCGACCTACTACTACAATTTTGGAGCTAGCAGATAGATTTAAAGTTGTATCAGAGGGAATATTAGAAGACATCATTGTTTCTTTGGATTCATGGGAATATCCTGTAGACTTTCTAATCTTGCAACCAAAAACAAATCTAGGAGGCCATCCTTTAATTCTAGGCAGACCATGGTTAGCCACAACAGATGCCTTCATTGGATGTAGATCAGGAAGTATGATCATAACACATGGAGATGAAAGGAAACATGTTACACTCTATCCCGCAGCACAATTTCCTTCTTTATTATCATGGCTTGATGATCAACAACACCAAGAAACTCATTCTATTCTAGGTATCAATAAAGTCTTTAATTTTAGAGAAGAGGAAGAAGATGAGGATCTAATAGACCTTTTCAACTCAGAACCTGATATTTTTGAGCAGCTAAGAATAACACAATATGAAGTTTCAAATCACATTTTGAAACAATGTTTTCAATAAAATTGTGTTATTCAATCATTGCAAAATTCATTTGAAAGCATTTTTCCTTTTAGCTCAATTACCAATTCACAAAGCAAGATCAGTGAAATCAATCTTGGAAAGAGTCTAAATATTAGTAATAATCTACAATCATCACAAGAACAACAGGTAATTGCATTATTACAAATATATTCAAAAGCTTTTGTCTAGGATTATATAGACATGCAAGGAATTCATCTAAATACATGTATTCACCATATCTATACTGATGATCATGTCAAACCAGTTAGACAACCACAAAGAAGAATGAATCCTATGATAAAAGAAATAGTCAAAGATGAACTACAAAAATTGTTACAAGTAGTATTCATCTATCCTATTTCATATAGTCAATGGGTTTCTCCCTTAGTTGTGGTACCAAATAAAAATGGAAAATGGAGAATATGTGTATACTATAGGGAACTGAATAAAGCCACATTGA
Source organism: Pinus albicaulis (assembly GCA_034641835.2). Classification (NCBI taxonomy): domain Eukaryota; kingdom Viridiplantae; phylum Streptophyta; class Pinopsida; order Pinales; family Pinaceae; genus Pinus; species Pinus albicaulis. The sequence goes on along the minus strand of CM076584.1, from coordinate 1,260,999,348 downwards.
AAGATCATTTCCCATTACCATTTATTGACCTTTCTTTTCTTGATGGATTTAGCGGATACAATCAGATTAAGATAGCATTGGAAGACCATGATAAAACAACATTTACTTGTCCATGGGAAACATATGCATATAATGTTTTTCCTTTTGGGTTATGTAATGCACGTGCTACTTTTCAAAGAGCAGTCCTAGCCATCTTTGTTGATCTAATTCATGAATGTGTAGAGGTCTACATGGATGGTTTTACTGTATATGGAAGTACATTTGATGATTGCTTGAATAACCTTGAAAAAGTTTTAAAGAGATGCATAGAGACAAACTTATCCCTTAGCAATGAAAAATGATTTATGATGTTAACTTAAGGGATAGTGTTGGGACACCACATTTCTTCTTCAGGAATCAAGGTGGACCCAGCAAAGATACAAGTCATTGTAAACTTAATGCCACCAACAACACATAAAGAAGTAAGAAGTTTCTTGGGATATGCAGGCTATTACAGAAGTTTCATTGAAAATTTTAGTAAAATAGCTCTATCTCTGTTGAAGTTACTTGCAAAATACATTGAGTTTCAATGGACAACAAATTGTCAAAATGCATTTGAAATACTAAAAGAAAATTTGTTAATAGCACCCATTCTTTGAGGACCAAACTGGTAATTTCCATTTCACATTTCTACTGATGCATTTGATACAGCTATAGGAGCATCAGTTGGACAGAAGGAAAATCAGTTTAAAGATGCCATATACTTCATAAGAAAAAATTTAACTTCAAAAGAATTGAACTATACGGTAACTGAAAAATAAATGTTAGTTGTAGTGCATACAGTCAATAAATTTAGGCATTATATAATAGGTTATCCAGTGTTTATTCATACAGACCATTCAACCATTAAATACTTAATGAATAAAGCAGTTACCAATGGTAGAATTACTAGATGGGCGTTATTAATGCAAGAATTCAATCTCATTGTTCTAGATCGACCAGGTAAAGACAATCAAGTAGGAAATTTCTTGTAAAGACTTCATTCACCTGGTGATCCTATTCCTGTTTCAGACAATTTCCCATATGAACATTTATTTTCTATAACAGCTAAAACCCCATGGTTTGCAGATGTAGCTAATTATTTATCATCTGGAATATTACCATCCCATTTCGCTAACAAGCATAAAAGAAAAATAATCAGAGAAAGTGTTAGATATATTTGGGTCAATGGTGACCTCTTTTATATTAATTTTGATCTTTTGATATGAAAATGTGTTAGAGAAGATGAAATTCTTGAGATTTTGAAAGCATGTCATGAAAAGCCATGCGGTGGCCATTTTGCAGACAAGCGGACAACATACAAGGTGCCCAGACTTGGCTACTACTGGCTAGCAATCTTCAAAGACTCAAACGCCTATGTTAAATGGTGTGATAGCTACCAAAGAACTCGAAGACCTATAATATTAGATGAAATTCCATTGAAAGCACAAGTACTTATAGAGCCCTTTGAACAATGGGCTCTTGAATTTGTTGGACCAATTAACCCATCTTCAAATGGAAAGATGTACATTTTAGTGTGTACATATTATGTTACAAAGTGGGTAGAAGAAAAAGCAGTCGAAAGAGAAATAAAAAAAATAGTGGTTTCATTCCTCTTTGAAGAAATCTTTGTCATATTTGGAGTTCCAAGACAGATTGTTACAGACCAGGGAGCACAGTTCACCTCTAAAATTGTTTGGGATCTTACGGAAAAGTATAAAATCAAACACAAAAAGTCTACTCCGTACCATCCCCAAGCAAATGGACAAGTAGAATCCACTAATAAAGTCCTGGAAAACATCATGACAAAGACAGTTCAAATGAACAAAAAGGATTGGTCAGAAAAGTTACGAGATGCATTATAGGCATACAGAATTACATGGAAGAATACAATTGGATTCAACCCATATCAGTTGGTATATGGTAAGGAAGTTCTGTTACCAATTGAATTTCAAATTCAACCATTTAAAATTGTAGCATAATTGGGATTGGACCTGTCAGAAGCACAACAACAGAGAGTCATGCAATTAAATGAACTAGATGAAATCAAACAACAAGCAGTTGAGCATACATCGCTAGTGCAATAGTAGAGAACCAAATGGCATGACAGATTTATCAAAAATATTTTTTTTGGTAAATGAGACTCAACATTACTTTTTGACTCCAAGTTCAAATATTTCAAAGCAAAGTTTACAACTCATTGGCTTGGGCCATATGAAATAGAAGAAATCTTTGACAATGGAGCAGTTAAAATAAAAACAATTGATGAAGCAACAATTTCATTTCTAGTTAATGGACATGGGCTTAAAGTCTATAATAAGCCTACCAATAAAGATGACTTTCTGAAAAGAGTCTCAACAGAAAATAATATGAAAATAACGGAACAACATAGTGATATGTCTTCCTTACTTCCAGAATAATACACACACACACACACACACACACACATATAAAATAAAGGAGTTTGGTGGTGAAAATCCAGGAAACTATCACAATACAAACTCCAATGCATATCGAAAAACCAACTTGTTTGCCCAATATGAATTCCCTATTTTGTTTTACTTTTTCTTCAATGTCATTTTGCAGAAATCATCCTCCCGAATTTCAAGACTTGAGGACAAGTCTCAAAATACGCAAGGGGGAAGATTCATAATAAAACTATGCAAATAGTTTAAGAAGTTGTATTGCAGAAAGGACCTGAGACAACATTCAAATATCATTGCAGAAGGGACTTGAAACATCAATATTCATCAGAAGGGACCAGAATCAATATCAGATGCAAAAAGAACATGAAACATCATAATCTACATCAAAAGGATCCAATAAGCATATACAAGCATATACATTCCATCATAATTCATCTTTCAAGAACTATCACCATTAAAAAAGTCAAGTGCTGACTAACTAACAAAGTTCATCATCAACGAGCATTGACATTGAGCTATTAAGCGCGGAAGGAAAAGTATTGTAAGTGTAAAAAGTGTTCTTAAAACCTTTGATTTTGATAAATTTTCTCGGATTGCTAAACTAATTTAACTGCATATGCAATACTCATTTCATGAATTCATCATCCTATTAAATTATCCTACCTACATCCTACATTAAAAACATTACATTAACCTCATCCTACCCTCATCATAATCCTATTACATTCATCCTACATAAGCATTTTTTTATCAAAAATTATGGCTTAGTTTTTGCCTCATAAGGAATTGCCTTGCTTGCCTACAAAACCAAAACGGAGTTAGTGTCATTATAAGATAAATTTTATTTTGAAATGACGTATGTATATAGTCATTTCAAAAACAAATTAATGAAAAGCATATAAAAATGACAAACAAAGGAATCGAAAGGCAAACATATGAAATGCAACATGCAATATGAAAACATGCAAAAGGAAGGAAAAGACAAACGCATGATTGCAACTACATGCAATGGTAGGCATACAAAGAAATGAATGAAGATGCAAAAACCATGATGAAGAATGTAAATAAGACAGAGCGTGGGTAATAGAAATATAATGATAACAAGACAAGTATGTAAACCCGTGGAAGGAAGGATGGTCATGAAACAAAGAACACAGTCAAACTATGACACATAGGTAGCCATGAGTACAAAAGTCAATGTATGAGTTGAGAGCACAAGATAAACAGTCAAAACACTTTCAAACAAACAAACCAAGCTCTATGCAATGCTCTCTTCCACCATCACAGCAAAAACCAAGCTCTGTGTAATGCTTTCTTCCACCATCATAGCAAAAACCAAGCTCAGAAGATGAGAGCAACACTATGCACTCACACATCGTAAGAAGAACCATCATGGAAGGAGAAAACATGCAGGAGAAACACAAAAATTGAAGAGAGATATGCGTAATTCAGAAAATCCTTGAACATAAAAGAAATTGCATAAGAAATAGGCAAGGAAATTGAGAAGTCTGTGGAGAAATAAGGAGAGACACATCGATTTTAATGAGGAGATTGAGGCCAAGATTTCCTCTGTGCCAAGTTGGTTGTGTTCCCTAAAAAAATCTAAAAATTCCGCAAGTGAAGAGGTAAGAATCAATCCTAGATTTCTATCAACAGTTAAACAAATTCAAAGGGTAGTTAAGCTCAAGATGTTGGTCAAGATGTGTCATTATATGAGGGAGTAAGACTTCAGTTACAAATTTGTAAAACCCTGCCACCATTAAACATACCTTGCCACCCGTGTCATTTATGAATCTTCGAAGATGTTGAGAAGAGTTTTAATTAAAATGGTATTGTTTAACACATGAAGACAAACTATTACTCATAAACCTCTACAAGTTTTCTTCCAGTTAATCAAAGATAAGGTATTCTAGCTCGATTTCCTTCATGCATCATTGTCAAATTATTACATGAAAACATAGAGAGTCCTATTTCATATACACAATGAGAAAGTTTTTTCCCTTGAACAAATGATTGCAAACAGAGTTTGAGACACAATTTTGAAGAGTAGTAAAACATTGTCAAGGTGTCTTTATGGTCTTGGTCTTTTACATAATGAATTTTTTTTATCAGTTTTATAAAATAGAGGACTTCTTTTTGGTATCATTTACAACAGATGAGAGGAAATTGAACAAGTTTCAAGCAAGGGAATAATATCATTTTTGTTCAAAAGAGCTTAAAAAATCGGGTAAGTCTATTTACCATGATAATTATCCTAGAATTGCATGAATAAAAATATCAAGGGTATCTATATTTTTTGTTTATTCATGATGAGGATGTTAACTGTACAAAGATATATTAATTGGTATACACAGCACAAACAAATGGGAACAAAAATTGAGCCAAAAGAATTCAAGTTAGAGAATTGGGGAAAAGAAAACATACAAAGACAAAATAAGGATGATTGATAGGGTTTCTTCATAAGTTTAATGGATATAATGACAAAATAACACAGGAATTCACTAAGCATTATGAAAATGGGAAAACAAGAGTGGGTGAGCTCTCCATACCACTAAACTCATAATTTCTCTCCCAAGCACTAGATCTTCCCTTGACTAGAGATGAATATCACAAAGGATTACACTTCAAAGAGAAAGGATGGGCATTCTTCCTAGAAAAACAAAGAAAATGATCCTTTAACAGGGCAAAAGGAATTCCAAGGGATTGATTAAGTGAACCATGATATGCATTAGTTTTGATTATCCAAAGATATTTTACTTGTGACAATCGGTTTAGTGTGGTCTATCTCTATCACATTAAATCGCTTCAACACATGAGAGGAGAATCCAAGATCAATTTACCCTATTTCTTTTCAAGGAGCTTGATCAAAATGATAGAGTGTTAAAAACAAAATTGAAGCAAGGGAAGCAAACATTTATCATCAAGGGCTCATTAAAATACTCGTGGAACATCAGGTGAGAAACAAGGGATTGGTTTGGAAAGAATTTTTGGTTCAGAATCATCTTGAGGAGAAAACAACAGAGGAAACTTTTGAAAAAATGCATGTGACAAGGAGAATTATGAATTCTCCTATGTATCCTATGAATAGATCAAAGAAAAAGCAGGATAGTGTCATGATTGAAAAATAAATATCCTTCCTATTTGTTCCTAGGAAGCCTAGGAGGAAAATACAAGAAGAGCCAAGTGAGAAAGAAAAATACCGAGAGATAGAAATTGTTGAACCTCCAACAACATCAAAACAAATTAATGAGATATTACAAAGGATGGAGAGAGATGACCAAGAAGAACCTTTGGAGAGGGACTCCTACTTTGAGAATGCATGGGTAGGAGCCACCTCATCACATTCATTTTCTAAGGATACTGTAGGAGAAGAAAGAGAGCTGCATAAAGAAGAACACCTTAAGAAAATAGAAGAGCTAACAAGAGAGATGGAGGTCAACAAAATCTTGGAAAGACATTTGAAGAAAGAGAATAAGATGTACAACGAAAACAATAAAAATCTAATAAAAGAAAATGATAAATTGACCAAGAAACTTGGTAAGCTTGAAACAAAGAACATCCTTGTCTCTAAATAAGCTTATAGATGGCTCAATGAGAAAAATACATGGCAATACAAATATGAGAGGCGGAAGGTAAAGGCTACCATCTACAAGGAAGGAAAGTATGGAGGTATTGATCGTCTTTCTCGGGCTACACAAAAAGAGACTACAGGATCAGGGACAGTGGGCACATCATCACTCAAAAGATCAAAGAGGAGAAAGCAAGCATGAGGACATGCTTGAAGATCAGCAAGGGGGAGATGTTGGCCCTCAATTTTGGTCAATTTTGCTTATAAAAAATCCACCTAATTACCATCGTATTCCACCTTATATCATCCATATATGCCTTATCTTGACCTTATTATGCATATTTAGGTAAATAAATTAAGTTTTTCAATTTTTAGATATTTTTGTAAAAATTGGGTTTTAAGAGTATTTTTGGATTGCACTGAAAATTCCCGTAATAACTTCATGGAAGTCATATGTGCAGGACACCTGGGCGTGATCTGAGTATAGATTTGGAAAGCTTGGGAACCATGGATGGAAAAACACCTATTGGTTTGGTCAAATTGAGCTAAAACAAGCTCGGTCAACGTTGGTCAAACTTGACCTATTTTTTAGAAATCCCTAGGAAAAATGGCAGAATTAGTTTTTTTTGGGATTTTCCTGATTTTGTGAAAACGAATGGATGAGTTTGACCTATATGGATGGGATTGGGATGGATAGGATTGTTAGAGACACTATAGCTCAGTTTGTTTATTATTTTCTTATTTAAACCAAGATTATGAACCATTCGAGCATGGAGAATTTGTATAATTTTGCATTGAGACTTTTGAAGACTTGGAGATAATTTAAAGAACCAGTTCCATTTTCTATTTGATGTTTATGCTGTGGATGATTTATTAAGCTTGTTGTAGCTGAGAATTTCTTCAAGTGTACAAGGCAAGGGTGGAGGGCCCCCACACCAAGCTAAGTACACTTTTTGGTTAAATTAGCATAATTTTCATGAACTAGTTTTGCTTCAGATTTATTCAGTCATTTAGATGTGTGAAGATTTCTTATGGTTGTTGGATGATTATTGGTTTAATTCTAATTTTCATATGAAGGGACAAACAAGAATTTAAGTTAAATTCTCCTTCTATCTAATGTTGAACAACAACTAAAATTCATCCTCTTTTCCTTGCTTGAGTTATTTCCTGAATTTCCAGTTTTAATGCAATGGTAACAATGATGGAATAGAATTGTAACGAAGGACCACCTGGACCTCCTATGTTATGAGCCTTTTCTCCTACTTTTTATACATCATAAACTATTGTTAATAAGTTATTTGGTTTCTCTTCATGAAAGTAGTATTGTGGGGAAGGACAATCAAGATCTCCTAAGTTAGGGGCATCTTCCCTCACTTATTACATATTGAATCAAAAACTTCTTAGTTAGATTTTATATTTGTAATATGCATTTCCATAAATCTTAGAATTTAGAATATATTTGTAATATGCATTTCTTTCAACTTCTACATTTTGTCTTCTAAAATTGACTACATTTGAAATCCATATATTTTGGACATGCTTCCAAGTCTACAAACCTGGATTGATAAGTAAAATATATGTGTTAATTTACTCGGTAAATTAACTCAACAAATTGTACAGATCGTGGATTTTTTTGTTTCTTTGTTTCAATTTGTTTGTGTTCTTTCAGTCTTGACCTACGACTTGAGAAACCCCGACCCAGAGGCATCTAAGCCATCAATTTCACCCGAGGATTGCATCGGGCCTGGGCCACACTAGCCCTAAAAAGACTATATTTTAGTGTGTCTCCTCCCTATAGCACAAGTGCAACATTCTACACAAGGTTTGATCTTGGGTCGCCTTGCTAACAAGGCCCATCCTCAACCGGTTGTGCTAGTAGGACTTGACGATGGTGGAATGTTTTTGATCCCGCCTATGAGATTTTGAAAAAAATACTCTGCTACTATGACCTCCAATTTTGGGATTGCCATCTATAGTGTAGTTTGTGTGGTTGGAAAGTGAAACTATTCAGATGGTGGAATTTTTTTTATCCTACCTCTGAGACTGTGAAATAATCTCTCTGCTACTATGACTTATGGATTTAGGATTTCCATCTACAATGTAGTTTGTGTGGTTCAAAGGAGCATTTTTTCCAGTCAATTATTTATTCCAGGGGACGATGGAGCTTATATAAAGCTTGTAATTTGTCTATGAGTGATCTTGACGCTGTAGAGGAGGCGTCAATCCATATTTCCCCTGTGTTGCTTAGCCTACAAAATTCCAATTTCTTTGGTCTTATCATAGACCGTATTATGTTTGTTGGACAAATACATAAAACAAAAAAGGGTTGAAAAATCAAAGTCCTTTTAACTCAAATTTATCAACAAGTGGATGTTATTCAGTTGGATCTCTTGACAATCAAATTGAAACAAAATGATCAATGGGCCATAATTTCTAGTGAACTACATGATATTCATGGATTAATGTAAAGAGCAGGCTAACATGAAAACCAAATGGATGCTCTAAGAAGGGTGAATGAGGAGCTTAAAGACCGCATCAAGAATTTAAGTGACTCAACCAACTAAAGCACTCTAACAACTATTAATTTCTCGAACTTGAATGAACCTTTCTAGAACAACAATAAGTTCATAATCATGAAAGATTTCATAACCAATTGGTAGCGTTATGTGTTGTAAAATTTGTGTTAGGTTGGGGTAGTTTTGTAAGGTTTTCACTTACAAAACCCCTCTTTTTGTTGCTCAAATATATTCTCCTTAAGAGAATCATTTGTTCCTATTGGAAAGGAGAAGACATTTGAAATTTTTTGATGAATTAGCTTTGTAATCTATGATGTATTTGTTGTGAACCAAGTGCATAATTGTACAATATAAATACTCTTTCTAATTAAAAAATAAATAAAAGTAAAAATAAAAAATAAAAATTATAAAAGTACTAAATGAATTTAGATCCAACAATTTGTTCATTCCAAACTTAATTGAAATGGAATAGAGGTGGATCCATATCAGAGCATTTATGAGTTCCTCTTTTACCAAGGTAAAACAACATTAACCAATAATGCATATGCAAACCAATAGTTTAGAGGAAGTGTGTGCTTGCTTTAAATGTCCTTCTTTGATCTTCTTGATGGTTGAACATAGAATGAAGAAACTCTTTGCACATAGATGTAAACCAATTTGACCTTTTATTGGTCAAATGCTTGAGATCCACTTCCTTGGGACATGCTAAGAGGATCATGGTTTGATTTGATAAATAAGAGCATGTTTCCTTATGTGTTCTGCATCATAAATAATGATTTTTGAGCCGAGAGGCTCATTCTACAACCCAATATGAGAGGGATGTGTAAGTTTGTATGTTTGTCTGTACCTCTTTAAAATAAAAATAAAGTTAAAAATTATGTTCTAAATAGAAAGAAAAATAAAGTTAGTTATAATAAAAAAATGAATATGTTGTAAAGTAATTAGAAGTAAAAAAAATGTGTGAGTAAGATGTCTAAATCTTATAATTTGGTTTTTGATAAAATATTTTAATACGAATTAATATTGATATATACTTAAAAATATGTTAATAATAAAAAATCATTTTAATTTGCGTGATAAAATGTCTTGATGTACATGTTATGGAAAATATTTTAATGTCAATAGCACATTTAAAAAAAATTATGTATATATCATGAAAAAAATAACTTTTATGGTTAAAATGTTTGTGTGGTCCTATATATATTCTATTTATCATTCAAAAATACAATTTAAATAATGAAAAATAACACATTGTCTTTTACACTCTAAAGAAGTTTGCACGCGAAGAAATTTGATCCCTCTCGGCTCATGTTAGATCCGTACTTAAGATGGATCTATGCTGGTATAGAAACAATAATTTTTGAGCTAGGCTTTGCTTTGACATAACATCCATGGAGTTTGGGAGGATGAACACGAGGAAAAATGAATAGGTTAAAAGCAAATACCTAAAATATTTTATTATTAATTAACTAACCTCTTTTGATTTGTAAACTATTGTGGATATTCCACAAGATAGTTCATTGCAACAATTATGATAAAATAAACCAAAATCTATACTATGAAGGTTAGATTCCTTTGGATTCAATATTTGTTATTATGCATGAAATCGATAAAATATGGAAAACATAGAACAACAAATACAATCACACACCAACAATAATGAACACAAATATATGCTTCAGGAAACCCTTACAGGGGAAAACCCAACTGGAAGGTGAGGTTGCCCTGCTCTCTTTCATGGTATAGAAATAATGCAAGTACAAAGGAGAATGCACTTTCTATGGAGTTACCTAGTACTTATGGCCTATCAGGCCACTATAAAACGCTAAATGCTCTCTAACTCCCGCTCTTAGTTGCTTTGCTCTATTATGGAATAAGATACAATAATATTGAATGGAATTCCCACTCCTCCTAGTGGCCTAGTTATAACACGGCTTGATAGCCAATTAGGGGTCAGTTTTGACTCCTTCAATTCTCAACTAGAATTGCAACTTTGACCCCTCTAGCATCTTCTTCATAGTCCACACATGGCTAGCCCCTTTTGCATGAGTAATGGGGTTAACATGGCATCCTCTCGAACCATGGTGGTCAAATTGAAGGTAAACTTCCACGGTGCATACATTTTTGCATACAAACTCTAATTGACATCTTTCTTGCAATGTTGGAAAGGTCTCCGAGTGCAGAAAAATGCTAGGGGGTATGACACACGCGAGAATTTTTGGACCCCAAAAATATTTGTTTATTGCCCTAAATTTCCTCCAAAAGGTTTAAGACCCCAATTCTTCAAACTGGGCATGTCAGGAAAAATGACCTTATAAATTGATTCCTCTAAATTTTCCACTGTGAAAGCATCAAGGTAGATGACAAATAATATAGTGATCCAATTCAGATAACCTTTTCATGCTAATGTCATAACCATCTATAAACTTGCATCCACCATTAAAAATGAAAGGAGCACTACAAAATGAGGCAAAATTCAAAGCACAAAGATGTTGAAAATTTCCCAAAAAGATTAGATGAAAAACTTGATCACCACCTCAAAACCTTAGTTGGTTGTTCCCTCTTGTTTTATAATGAAAACATCCTTTGTAAGCATGAAAATGATCTCATTGAATATCAACATACTACTTTAATAACAATATTCAATTATAATTGTTATCTACATGATACTCAAAATAATTAAAAGTCTTTTTATTAGAGTTAACATTTACAAGTCTTAGTACTATAGTAACATCGCTTATGTTCATATATCCTTCATATGTTTGTGGGTGTGCATATGGATAATCCTACATGCATAACAACCATGAGTTAAAGGAGATTTATGAGACATTACCTTCACCCAAAAGCTTGGTCACTTTGAATGTTGGTTTGGGATGCAAGCCCTTAATGTGATATTAATCCTCACTTTAATAATAACATCGTTGATCATTCTCACATCATGCTTTGTGTGTAGATTGGTTTGCAATTGCTGTTAATGGATATATATAATATTATTATAATGCAAGTCCTTTAGTTTATGAAATAACAAATTCTCTCATTTTGGAACCATATGGTTGATAATTTAAATGTCATGCCTTGTATAACAACTTTGGTATGGTTGTACATGATAATCCTAAGCGCATAAGAATCACAAGGTAAATGATGTTTATGAGGAAATACTCACACTAAAAGCTTTGCCAATCCAATGATTTGTTTAAGGGTGCAATTTGAGTCAAATGAGGTTCATGAGACTTTTTTGCACCAAAAGCTTTGCCAATCTTGACCTTCACTTTGGGGCACTATCATTAGGTTAACATGATATGACCCCATCACTTCTTTTTTAAATATTAACATTGTCAATGGTTATGCATTACAATATGGGGTAAAGGAAACTCATGAGACATTATTAAGCTTTTTTGAAGAAGGTTTAGAGCTGAGGTTTAGAATGTAATGTGAGTCAAAGAAGATTGACGAGGCATTTCCCACATCAAAAACTTTGCTGATTAACTTAAAGTATGATATGAATGAAGCAAAATTCATAAAATATTCCAAAAAATATTTAAAGTGTATAGTAAAAACTAAACCTTGTAAAGGATAATTATCATTATTATTTATAAGACTTAGAGGAATCAATAACTCACTAGGATCACTTGGGCGAGACCAACTTCAAAGCTGCCTAAGTGCCACTATAACGCCCAAGGTAGTCCCAATAGGCTGCAAGCCAATGCTTAGTAGGCAACTCTTAACTTAACAAGGGTTGAGATGTCTTGAAGACACACCCACAAAAGGATCCCACTTGCAAAAGGTATCTATCTTTCTAACCTTATCACAATGGACCAACATGTCATTTATGCAAATTAAACTTGGATGAAAAAGATTGAGCTTGGATAAAAAAGAGAACAAAATATATACCCAAACTATAATTGCTATTATCATTTTAATATGCCCCTTGTTAAGATCTTCTTACATAGTGATGAATACTCCAATTTCCCTCCTCTCCTCATCACCCACCACCATCCCATTAACTTACAAGCCATTATCACCCTAATATGCCCTTTGTTAAGATCTTGTTGCAGAGTGATGGAGACTCCACTTTCGTTCCTCATCATCGCCCACTATCCCATTAAAGATCACCTCTCTCTCATGTGACCTTGCTCTTATTAATCTTTCCACAAACGTGTGACCAAGGCAACCACTCTGACCACGTAACTTGGGAGATCACACAACCACTCTGACCACGTAACTTGCGAGATCATTCTTCCGTGCAAAAACAGCAAATGCCTCGGAAATTTCCGTTAAATTCCGTGGGAATCCATATCGGCAGAATATGGAAAACAGATACCATATAAAAATTTGGAAAATCCATGTATTGGAGGGTTTGAAATACTACGCTCCCTCTGCTTAGCTGGTCATTTTGAAGCCTCTCAGATCTTATAATCTTCTTCACAAAGATCTGGAGGCATATAGATCGCTGATACAACAGAAATTTCAGCCAGTGATAGCTCGTATCACCATAGAAAATAAAATAAAAACCAACTTCATGCCTGATTGATATCTGTATCGATTTTCCTTTTCAAACAGCCAAGGAGCATGGCCTTCAATGATAAGGCTTCCGTGACAAAAGAGCTCAATGACAGACACAGACGGGTAAGTGAATTATATTGCCGTCTGGAACTCTTCAAATGGTGGATTTTTTTGGATTCTATATTTTAGCCGATCTATGCGTTTTCAATGCTGATTCATGTAAGTTTAGCTTATGCTCTGACCTAGGGTTTTGTATAAGCTGAATTTTCAATTGTACCATCAACATGCGTTTGGATTTGCTCAGACTATCCGTTTACCATTTTCAGAGCATAAATTTGACATATTACTGATTTTTTTTCGCACACATATTCAGCCCATTACTACTGTATTAAATTCACGACAATTATAATTTTTTAATGTTGTACCGACGTCAGATATGTTTGTTTGAAGTTATTTTGATTCAATTCAATGCTTCTTGGAGCCTATTTTGACCTGATTCAGCAGGGGAGCAATAGTTCACTTTTCAGGTCTAGTGTTTTCCATAACAGATTTGCGTGCAAGCATGCCGCACAGCAAGCCAAACAGAGTTGCTTTTAATCGCAGGAAATTCAGCGAGTAATAATTCTTTTTATGGTTGCATCCTATTTACTGATATGTGCATTATACTGAATTTTGTTTCAAAGGTAATGCTTCTGCAATTCCAAATGGTTGTTCAGCTCAATAGGTTTTGTTCGACGGTAAAGCGGGTGTGTTTCATACCCCTTACCCCGGTTCAAATCCCCGAGAGACATGTTTCGTGGGGGTTACACAGGCTTCCATGCAGTTGGGTCCGGGGTGTATTTAAAAGAGCGGGCAAGGGCAAGAACACTCTTACTGCCAAGTTAATCGAAAGCATTTAAAATAAAACAGCCTGGAATGTAATGTTCCCACACTGGGCAAGGGCGGTCTTGCTGCCAAGTTAATTGAAAGCATCTAAAATAAAGCAGCCCGTGTCATAGATTTGTAGAATTTTCAAGTTAAAGAAAACTTATCCATGACCACAGACAGAAGCACAGGTACTCAAGGAGAGTCTACTTTGACTTCATGAACAGATATGCTTATGCATGCTGTTGCAATGCAGAGCAAAGCTCATTTCCCTAAAGCAATTAATAATGGTTACTCAATCAAGATCCAACCGAGTATGCATGTGCGTGGCAAAAGTGGCAGTCAGTTCAATTTCCGCTGGCATAAAATTCTCGAGTTAATATTTTATAGTATTGTTGGGGGCCAAATCTTTTCAATATGTAAGATTGCAGTCCATTGTATACTATAGGAGAATGATCAAGAAAAATAGATATCTTTCCCAAATGTGACGACTCTGACGAGGAGTGCAAAGATCTTGGATATTGCATGGATGTCGGAATGAATTTCTTTAGATCAGTAACTTTAATTATTGACAATCTGATCAACAATTAGCTAACTGGGGATAAACGGCCTGAGAAACGGGATTCCTTTATATCAGGAGGATGGACAAATTTAAGGAATCGGCCCTTGTTTGAGATTATCAGAGGGAAATATCTCCTATATGAAAATACAAAAAGGCCTTGCAAATTGTTCTTTTAAGTAAGTTTGGTATTTGAGTTTCTAATGTTACTCTTGGTTCAGATGAAATTTAGTGACTGATTTACAGTATATAAGCACTTCTATGATAGTTTTCTTGGTATGTAAATGGCCCTTTGGTAATGAAGTGGGCTTTATCTTTGGTTAAGATGCCACGACAGAGAGGTTTCTATTCTGTCAGATTCACTTAGCACTCGCTGCCAAACTTGGCTGTTGAGATATGCTGCATCCCTCAACTTTCAAGGTCACAGGGACTTCCACCCAATCTTGGATGTGGTAGTGAAGATGTTGGCTGCATTAAAATGGCAGTCTCAGCAGGGAGTTTTTAACCTGGGTCTGAGCATTGAAAGCACTTTGAAATGACCACGTGACCACAACCCACTTGACAGCTCTGTTAAAACAATTGTTCAAGTTTGGGAAGTGAAAAATTTGACAAGAGGCTTGTCTGTACTAAGGAAAGCTTATGTTTCAGAAGAAATTGTGAAGTGCAGAAGTTCATGAATATCATATATGTGCAAAATATGATATGTAGCAGGTTTTTTAGCTTTATGTTGGAGAAATGCACCGTATGTTACTTAAAAGCCAAAAATGTTGGCATATGAGCTTGTGCTCCAATAGGAAGGGGTTCAATATTTTTATGGAAAAATTTCTTCAACAAGCAAAGCCATTTCCTGCTTAAAAGCCTAAGATGGGATGGTTTCTCATGAAAAGTTGCTTTACACTAGTATTTCTACAGAAAGCCAGTAGTGGTTAATTGAACTAGGAGCCATAAAGATGTTCTCAACATTTCATCTCTACCACCAAATTTGCATGCAATATTTGAAAAGACAACCTTAGGAAGTGTGGTTTTGATAGTCAATGCTGGAATTTCTTAATCTAAGGCAATTAATATACCTTAGAAATTTCACTTCACGAGGAGGTTTACAGGATCTTAACCCTCCGAATTTGTAGCCTTACGGCTGATCTGAAATGTACTTTTACATCAGGAGACAGTGGGCAATATTTCACTCCTTTGGAACCTAATCAACAAGGCGTTCCAAGAGAAAATATACCAATTGTGTGCCAACAAGTTTAGGCTCTATAGGGCAATCTTATCCAGCATAAATCAGATATGGAATATACTTTAGTAATTACAGCACTAAATCTGCCCTAATATCTTCAATACCAATGTTAATACCCTCAGCAATTTCAGCCTTAACTTATGTCGAATTAACAAGATACATTGTTGTTGAAAATTATTAAACCATGAAGATCAAGATAGTTGAAAACGAAATCCTCAATAAGACAATTTTGGCCAGCTGAAAACTTTATATATAGCAAGTACATACTCTTAGCTCACTACAAACTAGTACAACACTTTAAGCTCTCCAAAACAAGGTTACTTGGGAGCGGGAGCACCATTTTCAAAAGCTCCTGGTCCGGAGCATTTCGAGGAGCATTTTTTTTATAAATATATATATTTTTTATATTTTGATGCATATATGTCAACAAAAGCATGTAGAATGATGAATTAGACATAAAAAATATAAAAACATAGATTGAATCATATAACATCAATCATCTAGAAGTTATAATCTTCATCAACCACGCCCACAAGTTGGAAACATAAAACATATTGACTCTTGAGTCTCGCGAATCATCAATCTGAAGATTTCAAGCTTTCAAAATTCAATATATAACATTTATCATCATTGATTTCAAATTTCAATATACAACATTTATCATCATTGATATATATCATAATTTATTTATCATCATTGATTCATTGATTTCAAAATTCAATATATAACATTTATCATCATTGATTCATTGATTTCAAATTTCAATATATAACATTTATCATCATTGATTCATTGATCACCATATAACTTTCATGAAGCATCATATTCATAATTCATAGTGACTTATAAACTTATAAATGCCAACTTCAAAGTTTCACCTTTCAAATTTGAACTTCAAACTTAAATTGTCATTAAATATGAAAGAGTCAAGTTTCAACTGTTCAACAGTTATAAAAGATAAAAACTACTAGAAAATAGAAAAGACTAGTAAACAACAAATCTATTTTATCTATTGGTTGGCCCCTTGCCACGCCCACGAGAAATGTCTAATTTGTGAGAACCACGAGACCATGGTGGTCTTCTAGTACTCTCAGGAGTACCACGTCCATGACCATGACTAGAAGGCGGAGGGCAACGTGAGGATGTAGGTGGACGCTGAATCTGCAAAGGAACAATAGTTGGATATCGAGCACTGGCACTGGCACCTGCACTGCTACTGGATGGTGGGACTGGCCTTGTGTGTGGTGGTGCTGTTGATGCTTCATCATCATCCCTCAAAAGTTCTGCTTCCAATTCTTCCATATGCACAGTGTCGTCCTCCAGATTATCATCCTTTGGGTTGTTGTCCCAGACTTTATATGATTGATCCTCATATGCTCGATCACAGTAATGACTCAACAACCTCAAGTTGTAATGCACATAAACCAAGCTTTCAGCTCGGTTTTCATTCAGCCTGTTTCTTCTCACATTATGTATGAAGTTGTAGGTGCTCCAACACCTCTCTGCAGAAGAAGTATTCACAACTTGTGAGAGAACTTTTTTTTCCAACTTTGGCAAAAGTCCCATGCTGCCATATGCTTCCCACCATGTGAGAGCATCAAATCTGTCTTTGTCTTCCATTGCATGGAAAGAACCAAAGTTAGCAGTGCAACTGAAGTATTTGCCTAATTCAAGGCGCAATCTAGCACACTCCTCCCTGTCGGGTACCAACTTGTCTAATGCCTTCATGTATCCCTGTTGTACCTCTAGATCTGTGTGAGGTTTGATCCTAACCCCACCTCCAGGTGCAGGTTGGCCCAACCAAGATGGAGAGTAGTATTTTGGCATAAGGATATATGCCAAGGCATGTAGTGGAACATTGAGTTTATTCCATCGTGCACACACATAGTCGTGAATCATTGCATACAAGTTGGGATCATTATCCTTAACAACATCTTTTATTTGGCCCAACATGCTATCCATCTGCTCATAAACCTCCCCAATCACTGGTTTATCTGTATCTGAAAAACAAATCATGTGATAAATGGGCTTGGTGAAATTCAAAATTTCCCTCACACGTGCCCAAAACAAAGGGTCAAAGGCGGTGTCCTCCACATGTTCAAAACCTTGCCTGTCAACTATTGTCGCTGCCCTGTCCTTTAATACTTGCCAGTGTGGGCTTGATACCATTGTAGCCAATGACTCTCTTACCTTCAAAAGGCGCCTGAAGGTGAGGTAATAGCTAGCAAATCTAGTCTTTGCTATCTTCAACAACTCCAATTTGGAGTGAGTACGAAAAAGCCCATGGGTATTGCTATGATTTGTAATAAATTTTATCATTTTTTTACCTCTCTTGTACAAATCACCAAGCCATTTGAATTGAGGTTGTTTGTTTTTAATGATATCATGCATCAAAAGGTTCATTGTGTGAACCAAACGCCTAGACCAAAATATGTTGGGGTATTTATCCTCAATAATTGCTCCTGTTGCCTTACAATTAGCAACATTATCAGTGATGACTTGGATGACATTGTATGGCCCAGTATTTTCAATTATTTCAAGTAATGGTTCTGCAATGTTAATGCCAGTCTTGAATTTGTCTGAATAATCATATGCTGAAAGGAATATTGCACCACTAACCGACACATCCAGAACACTTATCAATGGCTTTCCTTTTACATTGGTCCATCCATCAAATACAATGGACACCCCATGCTCATTCCAAGAATTTGTCATTCTAGCCAAAGAATTGTTTATTTTAGCTCTTTTATGATCAAGTCCCACGGTTCTGGCCTTGTCATACCCAGGGCTTCTGTATCCTTTGGGGGCATCATTAATGGCAGAAACCATTTCATGCCAATAAGGTGAGCGAAGAACATTGAATGGCACCCCACATGCATATAGAAATTGGATTTTTTTTGAATCCACATCATTCCTACACCCTTCGTCAAGGAAATCAGATATGGTTCTATGCCTTAAGTAGGTGTTTGGTCCAGGTGTGCCTCCATATCCACTGCCATGGGTGGAAGTTGATGGACTTCTTTGTCCATGATGTGATGGACCTGATGGTGTATAAGAATCAATCGAACCCTTAGATCTTTTAGATCTCTATAGGGCAGCCTCCTCTTCCTTTCTATATTTCTCTCTCTATGTTGTTGGCACACTGACACAAATTTTGATTCCTAGATTTTTGTTTCCATCCCCTGGCATTTTCCCACAAAGGTGCCTTCTGGCACGGGTGTATGAACTTGTGTATTCTTTATTGCAATGGGGGCAAAGAAATTTAGTGGTTCCACCACCTTTCCCTCCTTCCTGCCTCTGAACATATTTCCACAAAGGTGTTTGACTTTGGTCTTGTCTAGTTGGGGTATCTGTGGCCTCATGTTCTTCACTCTCCCCTTCCTCCTCAGCATACTCCTCGTCCTCTTCAGGATTTTCATCAAATCCACTATAGCCCACTTCTTCATCCTCCTCTTCTCTAATGGGCCTCTTTCTTCTACTCTCCAACACCATTATTACAAAGAAAGGAACCAACATGAAGAAAATCCCTAGCCATATAGCCATGATGTTTCAAGTTTCTAGCCTGCAAAAAAAATGAAGAAATGCCAAATGGGAATGGGAAATGCAACATAGGAAAAAAACAATGCAATTTTTCACTTTTCAACACACTAGAATGCAACATTGAGAAAAAAAATCAAGTTTTCATTTTTGAACAATTTAAAAACAATTCCTAGAAAATAAAAAACTAGATTAGAAGACCTACCTCTTTCTTGCAATCCTCCTCTTGCTTGCAAACTTGCTCTCTCCTTGGCACTTCCACTCTCCAACTCTCTAAATCGCTCTGCTCCTCTTGCTCTCCAAATCGCTCTCCTCTTGCTCCTCTTTGCTCTCTCACTCTCAACTAAAACGATAAAAATAAATGAGGGGGGTGGGCTTTTTATTTACCCAACCCCCCTCCCTCATTTCCAAAAAAAAATCTAAAGTTGACGCAATATTTTTTTCCGCGCGGCGGGAAGTGCTTCTCATGCCGGGGAGCGTTCGGGAGCGAACGCTCCCCGACCGCTTCCCCCATTAAAAAAACGCCCCCAAAGCATTTTTTTTAATGGGGGAAGCGCTCAGGGAGCGTTCGCTCCCGAGCACTCCCTGAAACGCTTCCCAAAAGGCAGGGAGCGCTTTTTCAGACTCGGAAGCGCGCTCCCGAAAACGCTCCCCTCAGGAAGTGTTTTTGGGAGCGCGCTTCCGAGCGCTCCCAAAAAGCTCCCGAACGGAGCGCGTTTCGGGAGCGGGTTTGGGGGGGGGGGAAGCTTCCCTGCAACCCTGCTCCAAAACCCTAGCTAGGGAAAACCAAGAAAAGCTTAGACAATACCAAGGATCTCAAATATGCAAGTACCACTCTAGCCAGTCCTCCTAGGCAAGATGTCTTCTTTTCTTTTCCTTCTCAACAAACACAACCTAAGGTTTAATCCACAAAACCCTAACTCCAATGTCTTCAAGGGATGAAACCCTAACCCTATTATCCAAGATGCTCCAAGTGCTCCAAGAAACCCTTTTGTCTCTAAGACAAGAGAGATAAAGTATGAATAAGTACAAAGAGAGATAGAGAGAGAGTAGAGTTCTATTCTTCTCACATCTTTAGTGCAAGATGACCAAGATGGTAATGAAAGGACTCTCTCCTTCCTCCATATATATGAGAGGTGAGGGATGTAGTCAAAGGCCAGAATGGAGTGTAATGATGAGAACCTAACCCTATTTGGTTGGACAAATAAGGGTATAAATAGACCCAAGAAGAGTAAGGGAAAGAGTGAGGAGTCAGTTTCACAGCGATGAAAGGAGTTGCTTCATTTGCATAGGCTTGGTCATTATGGATCATAGTGTCCAAATAAGACGAAGAGGAAAGAAAAGTAGTACTAGACGCAGGTGGAAACCTTTGTGAAAACTTATATGAATGAGGTTGCAACAATATACGGGAAGGATTTCTCAATGGTATTTTTCTTTTCTGACAATATGGTTCCTAAGAATGTGTGGTATTTGGATAATGGGGCATCTTGTCATATGACATTACCTTAACGATTATTTTCTAGACTAATGAAGGACATAGGAGTACAGATTGAGCTTGGTGGTGATGCCAAGTATTGAGTAGTAGGAGTTGGTACTATTCCCTTCCAACTTGAGCCAAGTAACTCCTTAATCATTGACAATGTCTTGTTTGTTCCAGGTCTTAAATGAAACTTGCTTTGGTTTTGGTTATGGAGGACGAGGGCTACGTATTTGAGTTTAAGAACAAAGAAATCCTCATTATGTCGAAGGAATCTAGCCCAGATACAACTCAGGTAATAGGGGTTAGAGAAGGTAATCTCTATAGGTTGTAGAGTGAACATGTTCAAGCCCTAGTTCATGGTAGTGATAACTTGTGCGAGTTGTAGTAGAAGGTCATGGGAAATTGCATCATAGAGAAACGCCTATTTCGAGGGAGATAGCCATAGTTCTTTTGGAGTTTAGTATTGAGTAGCATGGAGTATGTAGAGGGTGCACGCTTGGCAAGCATGCTAAGATTGCTTTCCAAAGTAGTGAGCATAGGTCTAAGGAGATTCTAGACCTAGTGCATTTGGATGTTTGTGGACCAATGTAAGTAGCGTTGATTTCAAGTAGCGTGTACTGTTAGTTCCTTCATTAATGACCTTGTTGAGTGTGTTGACACAAATTGCTGAGTATGTGTTGTCATTGATGGCAAGTATAGTTATTGATGTCAAGCTTAGGGGAAGCTTGTTGAAGATGTTGTCTTGGATGTATGTAGTGCTGAATGTATGTTGTCATGGCTTGCTTAGTATAAGTTGACCAACCTGATGTGATGGATGAAGTTGAACATATGAGTAGTACAGTTATCTAGCTTGCTCAAAGACCTTTCCAATGATATGTGGCACTTTGCATAACTCCTAAGGAATGGGGAGAAAATTGGGTTTGAAATAGAGTAGTACATGCAAATTTCCAACTTGGGTCACGGTTCCGTGGACTCATTGGGCTAAGAGTCCATCGATCGTCAGACTGCAGAAGCAAAGCTCAGGAGGGCAACACCATTTGGAAACCCCAAGATTCATGATCCAAGATCATATCGTGGAAACAAAGCTTAGGAGGGTAGCACAACTGAAAACCTTGAGGCTTGAGATTCGAGACCCAACACATGTGGCAGGACAAGTAGCGCAAATGACATAGTTACTAGGTGGCAATGTAGGTGATGTGGCAACCTGAGCTGATGACACATGGCAAGCAACATTGATACTTTTGGGTGGCTAATTTTTCATGTGGTAGCATGATGACATGGAAAATGATGTGGAAAACATACGACGTGGTGACACATAGTAGTTGGATTCACTTTTTTATTGGCCCAAATGGATAGTTGGCGAGTTACACGTGGTAGTAAGACGTGTAAAGGACAAGTGGAAATTTTCATTCACTGTAGCAGGTGTTCTATATGCATGAGTGGCAGATGAGGTGGCTCGTGGGTCCCCCATTGGATTGCTCGGTTCGAGGATGTTGTAATAGGTAGCGACGTAACTGATGAGTGATGGGTCGGAAAATGGAGAATTCCTCATCATCTGCAACTAATAGGTTTAATGTCATGTGACGTTTCTATCGATTAGAGCGCCATGGTAGAGGGTCTTTGCAAACAACAATGGAATGTGGCTGACGAGCAAGTGTCGTTAAAGCCATGGTCACCATTGAGGTCACACGATGCTGAAGGTTAAGCACCAAGGGTTCCTTGGTCTCACGCTCTTGCGTTTAAAGTGGTGAAAGGTATCTCCAAGATTTGTGATAACTGGTTAAGTTTTTCGTTATGGCAATAGGTCAAAAGTTGCTAAGGGTTAAGTGCCATGGGGACTAGGCCCATTGGCAATCGGGTCACGACAACAGATGGAGAGAAGTGGCATCCCTAATGGTTGAGATTCGATAGACCTGTTAAGGTTGTGGTTCTTGCCACAAATCACGTGGGGCCAATTTTAAGTGCTCAAGGTAGCTGTGGTAGCTTGAAAAGATGGTATTTTAGGCGTCAATTGGATGAAAGTAGTTAGTTTATAGTGTGTGATCACAGGAGCTAGAAGCATAGTCCTAAGAGATGTGGTATATGAAAAGCATGTGAATGGTTGCCTGTTGGATTGAAGGAAGCTTGGAGTTGATTTTTCAAGTCCTTCTAATTTGATAATTACTTGTAATGATTTCTTATCTAAATCCTTTTGTATTCAGATTCATCATTAATTAATTATACGGAAAATCTCAACAATAGAACAAATAATGACAGTAGGATCATAAAGAGACAACCAACACAAGAGACAAAAATATTTACCTTGGGAAAACCTACATGGGGGAAAACACAACAACCTTTTCTTAGAGAAATCATTCAATTCAACAAGAGATACAATATGATCTACCAGTAAAAAAAAGTCAAACTGACCACATGCATACGAAAGTTAAACCTGGTCAAATAGAGATAAATTCGGCCTCCTAAAACTTCAGCCTCATGAAACCTTAGCCTCATAAAATTACAACCTCTTGAAATTTCGGCTTGTTGCCTTAAATTTTTTTAGTTTGCCGCTGCCTCAGAGAATTTCAACCTTCTACCCAAAATTCACTTTTGTTGCCTTGGAAACTTGTCCTTATTCTACTTCAAAGGTGATTTGAATTGATGTCATGAACTGGAAAATGAGTAGCCTATTTATAGTCTTCTTTGGGAGTCGAATGGGTGTCTATACATGTTGGGCTGACTTGAGCTTCTAGGAGCCAAAAATTCAAATTTGTAAATTGAAAATTCCCTCTTCTTGAAATTGACATGAAGAACATGTCTTATATTTGTTATTACAGATATTTGGAGGGCTAAAAATATTAATTATGAAGACTGACCATAGTTACAAAAATCAAGACTCCCTCTTAGCTAGGGATGTATTCATAATGACATATTCAAATGTTTTCTTGTTGAGCAATTTCTCTAAGAAAGGTTGAATGAACTAGCTATGTTGATGTATCTATCCACTACTTTTGGAAAGCATCCCGCATTATCATCATGCTCAACAAGTTGTCACTTGGAGCTATTCACCAATTATCGAAGTCATCACTTGGAACCTGGTCAACACCTGTGACCTATAGTGAAACCCTAGGCTATTACCATTCCTGCATGCTAATTGAATGGTAACTCTCTGGCCCGATGCTGAAGGCATTCACTTGCCCACTTGGGGAGCAGTTTGGGCCATGATGCTTTCTGGGCCATTCTTCCCTAGCCCCATTACATGGCCCCTGGTTAATAACTTTGACCTGTCAATATCTTTACCTAGGTAGAATGTCTGCCCCTTGATGCTACAATATCAATACTATCTCTAACTTAAGGAAGCATTCTCAACTAATCTAAGCTTGTCCCTGAAGTATACAAACTTCTCAATCTTGTTCCTGAAGTGCACAAACTTCTCAAACTTGTCCCTGAAGTGTACAAACTTCTCAAGCTTGTTCCTGAAGTGTACAAACTTCACCCCGAGACAAAGGCTTGTGAGAATGTCAGCATCCTGCTCGTTTGTAGAAATGCATTGGAGCCTCATTGCTCCCTTCTAAGTTCTGTACCATGTCCCAAATGTGGTGGTACCATGATCTCGATGTGCTTTGACCTATCATCATGGTTGTCTCTTGCACTTGATCAAACAATCTTGTGAGTAGCTATTGAAGCCATATTGCTTCACAACTCGCAAAACTAGCTACAATATTCTTGGCTTTTGTTGTCATAAGTGCGACAAATGTATGCTTCCTACCTAAGCAGAATCTAAATTGAATCATCACCTTGATGTGCTCTTCTTGTCTTTAGCACTGTCTACCCAATCTGAATCGGTGTATCCCTGCAACTGTACTTCTCAATTCATATCCAATTGTACCAAGCGGGTACAACACATGTTGTGCCACAACTACTTTTTGGTCACCTTGACTAGGTGCTCCCTTTGACACTGAAACAAATCCCGTTGTAGCGATTTGGTCGCTCCCTCTGCCCTATAGATTCTTTAGATTAGTTACCATGGAAGTGACCATGGATTGGTTGTCCATCAACGAACTTTTTGAAGGATTGTGATAATATGCTTACTTGGCTTCTGCCACACTTCTAGTTCTAAGATGTAATGTATACAACCAAGATCCTTCATCTTGAACTCAGAGGTCAACTCCCTTTGACATTGAAGCAACACTTGACTGCTCCCTCTATCATGGAAGCAAATCCTCTTGCTACTGCTGCAAAGGTAATTGATAGTTTCTTTGATATATTTGGTCAACACTAGAACATACATGTGTCTTGTTGTGAACACCTTGGGTTAGTTCATGGTGGAGCCAAGGCAGGAGCATTAGGTAGCAACAAAACATGTGCTTAGTCACATGAGGGACATATTGAAGTATGGTTAGAGATATCTTGGAGATGGCGAAGTGAAGTTGCATGGCTGTTCAAACTCGGGTAGAGCACCTAAGGGTATTTGCTTTAACTTGGGACCATCAATGATATCTTGGTTTAGCAAAAATCATACTTCTGTGGCACTTAGCTTAATAGAGGCAAAATACATCGTACTTAGTATTGCTAGTTGTGAGTCCATTTGGCTTTACAAGTTATTTGTATGCTTGTTCAATTGGTAGTTGGATCCCACAATCGTTGACAATGATAATTAGAGTTGTATCAAACTCTCGAAGTATTTAATGTTTCATGATAAGTCCAAGCACATAGGCAACACATATCACTTTATATGAGACATGGTTTAGAAGGGAGTTGTGAAGCTCCAATATATTTCCATAATTTAGTAGGTAGCAAATATTCTATCCAAGCCCTTAGCAAAACAAAAAATTGAAACTTACTGACACAGACTTGGACTAGTTTAGAATTCCTTCCTTGCCACGATGGAGCATTGAGAAATTTAGCTCGACTAGGACTTCTTGCATAGGTATTAGTTGAACATGTAAGAAGTGGTTTGAGACATTTCTTTAGTAACCATTAAGAAATGTGGGAAATAATGCCATCTTGTTATTTCTCTTGAAAAATAAAAGAAAAGTGAAAATTTAATGTTTTGAAGTCAATTAATCTTAGGAATCTAAATGAAATGTTCCAGAAGTTCTAGAACATTAGTGATGTAGATTAGGATTTTATCTTAGTAATAGATCTTGTGATTGAGATAAGTGACAACTAAGATTGAAGAGATTGTGAGCAAGAGAGTTGGAAGAGGGCAGAGTGCATTCAAGGAGAAGAAAAGTAGATTACTAAAGAGACAAACAAGATATAGGTAGACTGTACAGGTTGTACTATTGTTGCAGGTGTCTTTTTTGTATGCACAAGATATACACTTTCAGATTTGGCCACACACTATATCATTAGTGTGTTTCAGTGTTGAGAGGAGAGAGTGGTTTGCTATCTAGGAAAGGCAAAAACAAAGTAGGTTGTACTATTGTAGTTGTGCCCTCCCTTTCACAAGTTTTACATGGTTGTTGGAGGCGATTTTATTGATCATATAGTCATTGGTTCAAGAGGCTGCAAAGGTCACCTTTTAAGCTTTGATGAAAGGAATGAAAGCTGTTTAGAAGGAAAAATCCCATTATATTTGTTTCTTTCCTTCTACCAGTAAATTTTCAGCTATTGTGTGATTGATGCAATCATTGCAATGTTTAGAAATTTAATTTTTTATTGTTAATTAAATTATGTTTTGAGTTATTAAATGAGAGAACATTATGATAGTAGTCACTGGTCTAGAAAAATTTACACCTGCAAGCACCCAAGCCACCCCATGCTGTATAGGGTTCAACACCCTACTTCGTGATGCCAAGTGCTCCTCCTCCAATGTATGGTGTTTTCTCAAACTGTGGGGTGTTGCAACTTGTACATTCAGACATTTATGGCCCAATGTCCACTAGATCTCTCAGAGGGTATGAGTACTTCATCACCTTCATAGATGACTACTCTAGGAAAACCTGGATCTACTTTTTGAAGAAAAAGGATGAGGTCTTCAGTTGGTTCTAAGAAAACAAACAACTTGATAGGGAAAAAGATCAAGGTACTTCACACAGATAACGAAGGAGAGTACACAAACAACGACTTCATAGGATCTATGCAAAGGAGGGCATCAGGAGGGAGTGGACAACTCCATACATGATCCGTAAACTGCCGTGGATATTCCATTGGACAGTTTCATCACAACAGATATGATAATATTATATTAAAAATTTGAGATTCTGCACTATTACGGTTTTATTAAACTCTAAGATTTGTAGATTTAACTGTAATTAGTGCATGCATGCGGATATAAATTATGCAAAAAAGTAGAGAACAACAAAATAAACTCACACACATAAGACACAAGATATGCTCCCTAGGAAACCCTTTCGATCCAACTGGAAGGTGAGGCAGCTTCGCTATCTTTCTCTGTCTGGAAATATGGCTGCAGGTACAAAAAAGTAATGTCTGTGGCCCGTAGGCTGCTACAGTGCACATATCCTCTTTGTGTGCTCTACCTCCTATCTCTCCTGGCTATCTTTGCTCAGCTATGGAACAAAATGTTCTCGAAAGAATGGAATACCTCTTCCTACTAGTGGTTCGGTTGTAACATAGCCCGATAGCTTACTAGTGGTTAATTTTGACTACATAAACTCTTAACTAGAGTTACAAAATAGACTCTTCTAGAGTCTTTTACATCAAAAACATGTGGCTAGCCCCTTTTCTATGAATAATGGGGGTTGACGTGACATCCTCCCGAGTTATAGGTGTGAAAACAAGAAGGTCAAACTCTGAGTGGCGTAACTTTTGCATACGAACTCTGATTGATGTGATTCTTGCGCCGTTGGGAAGGTCTCTGTGTGTAGAATAACATGAAAAGGTGCTTCATTAAGTGGCAAAGTTTTACCCCCAAAAAGCGTCATTTGATGCCTCAAAACGCTCCCAGAATGTTTCGGACCCGTTTTTCCAAACTGGGTCCCGCCAGTGAAAACGGTCCCATGAGCTGATTCTTCCACTTTTTTCACTCCAAATGCATTGAGATGGATGACAAATAATATAATGATCCAATCCGGATAACACCTCCCCATTTTGGGAGGCTTTTGGTCCCCAAAAGCTTTTACTGAATGAGATGAAGAAATTTTTCCTCCACCTTCTCTTTGGTGTACCATCTAGCTTTGCCTGGAAGTTGTCCCTTCAACCCAATCTGCCAAAGGTCATGCTGCGCTGTCTTGTAGTTCTGGACCTCTTCTACAAAATTGTATCTTCTATCAACTCCCCCTGAGCCTCTGGTGCCAAATCCTCCATAGATGGTAGGATCTGTTCCTCTTGATCTAGCATGGAAGGCTCATAGAGTTTCAAATTCTCTACATTAACAACTGAGTAAATGCGCATATATGGTGGTAAACTAAGTCGATAGGAATTATCACCCACCTTTTCCAGTATCTCAAAGAGACCATACCTCAGAGCCTTGATTTTCTTACCAGGCCCCTGCAACCTCTCCTTGTTCAACTGTAACCATACTCTGTCGCCCACCTTGAATGATTTCTTTGTTCTATGTTGATCATGCCTGACCTTATACTTCTCCTGTGACTTTTGTAGTGTTTCTTGTACTTGCAGATGGATCTGCCTGATCTACTCTATAAAATTTTCAGCCCTCAAAGCATCCCTTATAAGATCTTCCCTCACTCCTCCTTGCTGCCCATATGCAATATCCAAAGGTGAAGGTGGAAAATATCTAAAACAAGTCTCAAAATTGGGACTTTCCTATAGAAGTGTGGACTGCTTTATTATAAGAATGCTGTGTATATACCAAATTTTTATCCCAGGTCTTCAGATGCTTCTGGTTGTATCCCCTTAGAAGCTGCGCCAAAGTCTTGTTGACTACTTCTGTTTGCCCATTTCTCTGTGGATGGAACGCTGTAGATCTCTTCAACTTTGTATCCATCTTCTTCCACAATGTAGTCCAAAATGCACTGAGAAATCTTGTATCCCTGTTTGAAATGATGCTCCTTGGTATCCCAAAGTGCACCCAGACCTGTCCAAAGAAAAAGTTTGCTGCTTCTTGCCCACTGGTGGTCTTTTTACAGGGCATCAAAACACGCATCTTGCTGACCCTGTCAACTACCACGAACAGGTAGTCATGTCCCTGCCTAGTTGTCGTAAGCCTCCCACAAAGTCCATGGAAATGCTTTCCCAAGGACGAGTAGGCACAGGTAAGGGATGATATAGACCCTGTTTCTTGTTGCTAGGCTTGCTGGTACAACAAAGCATGCATTCACTTATGAACCTAGCTACTTGCTCTTGCATCTTGGGCCAATACACATACCTCTGCAAGTTAGTGACAGTCTTCCCTACACCAAAGTGCCCTACAACCTTGGAGTTGTGAGCCTCTCTAATTAACTGCAATCACTCACCTTTAGGAACACATAACTTGTTGATTTTTAATGTACCTTGGACAAGTGGTTTCCCATGGGTTAGTCTCTACCTAGGGAAAAGTGTCCAAAATAATTCTTTTCCTAATTGTGACTTTATAAAGTGAAAGTGACTTTATAAGTGGTAAAGTCAATATTAAACTATAAAGTGAAAGTGACTTTATAAGTGGTAAAGTCAATATTAAATTATAAAGTGAAAAGTGACTTTAAACATAAAGTACAATGTGGGTACTTTATTTAATGGGTGAGTTAAAAATGGAAAGTGAGAATTAAATGCACATTTATTCTCATCCCTTGATTTAAATGAATCTGAGCCATTGGATCTTAGGGTTGTCCAAAAGTCATTTAGGGAAACAAAAGGGGAAAAAGAAAAGGGAAACTGCATTCATTCATTCTTCATGAGCAGATTGGAGAAAGCAGGCTGAGAGCTAGAGAAAAGTTCTGAAAGAGAAATTTGTTGCAACAAGCTGAAGGAGTGATTTCTGGGCAAAGTTGGGCACAAAAATCAAGGCATAGAAGACAACAAAATGTATAGTTC
Organism: Pinus albicaulis; assembly: GCA_034641835.2. Classification (NCBI taxonomy): domain Eukaryota; kingdom Viridiplantae; phylum Streptophyta; class Pinopsida; order Pinales; family Pinaceae; genus Pinus; species Pinus albicaulis. The sequence continues at coordinate 1,260,969,721 of CM076584.1, read as the reverse complement.
GAACAACATTTAATGCTGTGAGTCGCACGTAGTTCAAGGGCTATTTTGAGCAAAAAAATAAAAAATTGGAGAAAAAATCTGTACAGTCCGTACATCGGTACAGAAATCCGTACAATGGTATGAAAATCCGTACAGTACTATCCGCGTCCGTATAGTACTATTTCAGCTTCAAGTGGGCACGATTTTCAAGGAGTTTTGGGATAAAGAGATAAGTTGTATCTTGCTGTTTTTTTTGTCTGCAAACGTATTTTTCCTGAACTTGAAAGATAAATAAATTTGAAGAGCTCTCTAACAGGTTTTTCTCGAAGAAGATTGAAGGGGTTTTGCCTGGGTCTAAGTTGACAAAAAATCGATGTGTATTTTTTATGTGTTGCTGGTCTGTTTATGTCCATATTTATTTTCAGCATGTGTTGATAGTTCCATGTGTTTATATCTGAAAATTTCATTTCCAGAATTCTATATGTTGAATGTAAGTTTATGGGAAAGGGCATTTAATTGAATGGGAGTGATAAGGTGAAATTAAAACTGGGTTGGGATTGCAGGAAAATTTTTAGTCATCAAATTTCAACATAGCTTATCTAGCCTGTAGAGTAACCCATCCTGGAGATGGTAGTCAATGGTGTTGTCGCCATCGTGCACATGACTCTGACTCTGCAACTGTTGATACACCTCCTTGAAGTCCTCATCCTCTGAATAAGCCTCTTTGTATGCATCATGGGTGAATGGATATCCAATTATGCCATTTGGAAGGACATAATTCAGACAGAGTTCGAGGAGGCAAAAGTTTGGGACATAGTGCGGCAAGAGGTTGTACCTCCTATTGATGCAGATGAACTTGTTGAATTCACAAAACATAATGCAAAGGCAAAAAGGATTTTGATGGATAGTTTGAAGGATCATGTGGTTCCTCTGGTGAGAGGAAACACATATGCATATCAGATGTGGACAACTCTAACCACTCTCTATCAGAGTACCAATGAGAGCAGGAAGATGGTACTCAAAGAACAATTGAAGAACATCAGGGTGACAAAGGCTGAAAGTGTAGTTGATTATCTTGGCAGGGTCAAACATGTACGTGATGATTTGACTACTATTGGTGAGGTAGTTGCACCCACATAGTTAGTCAGGATCGCCGTAGCGGGACTTCCTAAGTCTTGGGAGGTCTTTGGAGATACTGTTACCTTTAGGGAGAATCTTCCCAATTGGGACAAATTTTGGGATTGTGTGCAGCATGAGATACAGAAGACTGGTAGTTGCGGGGTGAAGATAACAGATGAGGAGGATGCAGCCTTGACATCAAGGGGGAAGAACAAAGGGAAGGCCAAGAAAGGGGCCTCATCAGATGGGGCTAAGGGAAAGGAGAAGAAGAAGAAGAAAGATACGGATATGTCGAAAGTCAAATGTTGGGCATGTCAAAAGATGGGACACTATGCTGCTATGTGTCCTAAGAGGAAAAACAAGGGGAAGAAGGGTACTGCAGCTTCAGCAGAGGTGGAGCAGTTTGCTTCACAGTTTGACAAGGATTTTGCATTTATTACTTCTACATCTAGTAGGAGTACATCATCCGATGTGTGGTACATAGACAGCGGGGCTTCCCGCCATATGATAGGTGCATGAGAGTTATTTTCAAAGCTTGTAGAGAGGGCACTTGATATTGAGATTGTACTAGGATATGACTGCACTGTGAGAGTTGTTGGTGTGGGGACTGTGACCTTTGAGAGGGAGTCTTTGCCTCCTTTGAAGGTCATGGATGTTTTGTATGTTTCGGGGATGAAGAAGAACTTGATTTCAGTGTCTGCTATGGAGGAGAGGGGTTTGACGTCACCTTCTCAAGAGGGCAGGTATTGATGCATCCCAGGGGAGCTTCCATCACTTCGGCCAAAGTGAGTGGAGTATGCTCTGGGAAATTATACAGGTTCAGTTTTCAGTCGGCAGGAGCATTGGTGAGTAGCATATCTGGTAGCACTCACACTAGTTCCACCAGCAGTAGAGACTTGTGCGAGTTATGGCACCGGAGGATGGCGCAAATGCATCATGGAGCTATGAGAGTTTTGAGGGAGATCACTATTGGAGTTCCTGATTTCAGTATTGAGCATTATGAGGTCTGTAGAGGTGTGCTTTGGGCAAGTACACCAAGTTACCATTTCCAGCGAGCGACAACAGATCTACAGGTATACTAGACTTGATTCATACTGATGTTAGTGGTCGTATGTCTCATGTGTCCTTGGGTGGTTATGAGTATTATGTTATATTCATTGATGACTACTCTAGGAGGACTTGGATATATTTCCTAAAGACCAAGGGTGAGGTCTTCAGTCGCTTTAAAGAGTTCAAAGCTCTTGTGGAAAAGTAGATAGGTAGGAAGGTTCAGGTCTTGAGGTCAGACAATGGTGGTGAGTACATCGATGGTGGGTTTTCTGACTTCTGTGCATAGGAGGGCATTAGGAGAGAGTTCATGGTTCCTTACAACCCCCAGCAGAATGGGGTGTCTGAAAGGAAGAACATAGCTATTGTTGGGGCTGCTAGAGCGATGATTCATGATCAGGGGTTGCCTTTGTTTTTGTGGGCTGAGGCCTGCAATAGTGCTGTTTATCTTCAGACAGGAGTCCTCACAAAGTATTGGGGAATATGACTCTGGAGGACGCCTTCACTGGAGAGAAGCCTCATGTGGGACATCTTTGTATCTTTGGATGTCTCACATATTCTTATATCACCAAGGAGTAGAGGACGAAGATGGAACCCATGGCAGAGAAGCGTATCTTTATGGGTTACAACGAGACTTCGAAGGCCTATCAGATCTTCATTCCTTCTAAACAGAGAGTGGTGATTAGGAGGGATGTGAAGTTCGAGGAGGAGAGGGCCTATTGGAGATCACGGGAGTATGATGAGAGAGAGTCACAGACTTCTCCTCAGCAGGGAGGTCAGGTACAGGGAGGTCAGGTACAGGGAGCAGGACCTCAGGGTTCTAAATCAATTGGTACAAGAGGTACTTCAGTGTCAGTGACATATGGGGCACCAGTGGCGAGTTCACCGAGCACTTCTTTAGGGAGTCCACTGGTACAGAGTTCACATGGCACTTCCGCTGACACAGGGACATGTTCTTCGAGGACAGGTGTTGTTACAGGCACATCCGGGTCAGTGGGCAGACCTTCAGGTTCACTAGACTGGGGGGCAGAAGATGAGGTTCCCTATGGGGAAGCTTCTTTAGGGAAGAAGAGGCTCAAGTGGCTTGAAGACACCTTGTAGGAAGCGGAGTCCGTTTGTCCTTCTTAGAGTGTGAACAGGGAGAGTGTGCCACCTGAGCGGTTTTGTAGTTATGTAGCCAAGGCTACCAACATTGTTGACTCTGAGCCTACTAGTTATGAGGAGGCTGCCAGCCAGGAGGTATGGAGAGAGGCTATGGTGGAGGAGTATGCCTCTATCATTAAGAACAATGTATGGGAGGTGGTGCCTAGGCCTGAGGGGAAGTCAGTTGTGACTTCCAGGTGGCTCTACAAGATCAAGCATGTTGCGGATGGCAACATTGAGAAGTTCAAGGCGAGGTTTGTGGCTAGAGGGTTGTCATAGATAGAGGGAGTTGTCTATGATGAGACTTTTGCTCCCGTAGCTCGATACACTTCTATATGGTCCCTTATTTCTATTGCTGCAAAAATGGGTTGGCAGATCCATCAGATGGATGTGAAGATCGCATTTCTGAATGAAGTTATAGAGGAGGAGGTGTATGTTGAGCAGCCACAGGGCTTTGAGGTACTTGGGCGGGAGACCCATGTATGCCGGTTAAGGCGAGCACTCTACGGACTTAAGCAAGCTCCGAGAGCTTGGTATTCGAGGATTGATACTTACTTGCAGCAGATGGGTTTCACGAAGAGTGTTGCAGATCCGAACCTATACTACATTGTTGTAGGGGATGATCAACTCATTCTTGTGCTATATGTTGATGACTTGTTCATTACTGGGGCAAAGACACTGATTAGTGATTGCAAGGAGGATCTTGCTATGGAGTTCGAGATGAAGGACATTGGGTTGATACATTACTTTTTGGGGCTTGAGGTATGGCAGGAGGAGGGGCATATCTTTTTGGGGTAGGGGCAGTATGCTGTGGATGTGTTGAGCAGATTTCACATGGCAGACTGTAGACCCATGTCTACACCTTTGATCACCAACTGGAAGAAGCTTCATGCTTCTGAGTCTAGTTTGGTGGATCCCATGTTGTATAGTCAGCTTATTGGGTCCTTGATGTATGTGGCCAACACTAGGCCAGATATATGCTTTATAGTGAACACACTTAGCCAGTTCATGGTTGAGCCCAAGAGGGTGCACTGGGTAGCTGCAAAGCACATTCTTCGCTACTTGCAGGGGACTGTTTATTATGGTTTGGACTATAGGCGGGGAGATGGAGTGAGGTTGGCAGGTTACACAAATTCAGATTGGGCAGGGAGTGCTTCTGACAGGAAAAACACTTCAGGTTGTTGCTTCGGATTGGGTTCGACAATTGTGTCCTGGATCAGTCGAAAGCAAAAATCAGTTGCTTTGAGCTCTTCTGAGGCTAAGTATATGGCCAGGCTAGCCAGGCTAGTTGTGAGGCCATTTGGCTTCACAAGTTATTGTATGGCCTATTTGATCAGGAGTTAAGACCGACGGTTATCCATTGTGATAATCAGAGTTGCATTAAACTCATGGAGAATCCAGTGTTTCATGACAGGTCAAAACACATTGACATCAGATATCATTTCACTAGGGACTATTTTCAGGAGGGGGCAGTGAAGTTGGAGTATATATCAACAGATGAACAGGTGGCTGATGTTCTCACGAAGTCCTTGACAAGAGGCAAGCATGTCCATTTCAGGGACAAGATGGGTGTGGTGAGAAACACTTTCCTTGGTAAGAGGGAGTGTTGATTTTTAATGTACCTTGAACAAGTGGTTTTCCATGGGTTAGTCTCTACCTTGGGAAAAGTGTCCAAAATAATTCATTTACCAAGTGTGACTTTATAAAGTGAAAGAGACTTTATAAGTGGTAAAGTCAATATTAAATTATAAAGTGAAAGTGACTTTATAAGTGGTAAAGTCAATATTAAATTATAAAGTGAAAAGTGACTTTAGACATAAAGTACAATGCGGGTACTTTATTTAATGGGTGAGTTAAAAAAATGGAAAGTGAGAATTAAATGCACATTTATTCTCATCCCTTGATCTAAATGAATTTGAGCCATTGGATCTTTTGGTTGCTCAAAGTCATTTAGGGAAACAAAAGTGGGAAAAGAAAAGGGAGACTGCATTCATTCATTCTTCATTAGCAGATTAGAGAAAGGAGGCTGAGAGCTGGAGAAAAGTTTTGAAAGAGAAATTTGTTGCAGCAAGCTGAAGGAGTGATTTTTGGGCAAAGTTGGCACGAAAATCAAGGCATAGAAGACAACAGAATGTACAGTTTGAACAACATTTAATGCTATGAGTTGCACGTAGTTTGAGGGCTGTTTTGAGCAAAAAAAAATTGGAGAAAAAATCCGTACAGTCCGTACGGAATCTGTACAGTACTGTCTGCGTTCGTACAGTACTGTTTCAGCTTCAAGTGGGCATGAAAATTGAGGCAAAGTGGGCACAGTTTTCAAGGAGTTTTGGGCTGAAGAGATAAGTTGTATCTTGTTGTTTCTTTTGTCTGCAAATGTATTTTTCCTGAACTTGAAAGATAAATAAATTTGAAGAGATCTCTAACAGGTTTTCCCCAGAGAAGATTGAAGGGGTTTTGCCTAGGTCTAAGTTGACCAAAAATCTGTGTGTATTTTTTATGTGTTGCTGGTTTGTTTATGTCCATATTTATTTTCAGCATGTGTTGACAGTCCCATGTGTTTTAATCCGAAAATTTCATTTTAATTCTATATGGGAAAGGGTATTTAACCGAATGGGAGGATAAGGTGAAATTAAAAACTGGCCGGGATTGCGGTGAAACTTTAGTCATCAAATTTCAACATAGCTTATCCACTCGTAGAGTAACCCATCCCCGGGAGATGGTAGTCAATGGTGTTGTCGCCATCGTGCACATGACTCGACTCCGCAATCGTTGGACACACCTCTGAAGTGCTCATCCTCGTAACCCACACCCTAAGTTCCTACTTCCTAATATTTAACTAATAGTTTAAATATAATATACAAACATAAAGAAAACAAACTTTAAAGAATAATTAGAAAAATTTATTAAAGATTCAAAGCACCATGATTAAATCCATTCGAATTTGAATTTCATCTCATTAATACAACCATATCCTCTGACATTTGAAATGACAGCTCTTTAACACCACCTTATCATCTTACATTTCAAATTACACCTCATTAATGCAAACCTTATCCTCTTACATTTGGATAGCAGCTCTTTAAATACAACCTTATCATCTATCATTCGAATGACATCTCTTTCAAAACATTCATTTCTATATTTATGGAGGTCTTAGCTGGATGGTGTTGTGGCGGTGGGGCAGATTGCTATTTAAGCAAGAAGATAAGAAGGAGGAAGGGGTCCTATTTTTTTGGTTCGGAGATGAAAGGGGAGAAGGCTGTTGTGAGGAATTTGAGAAGGTTGTTGTGGTGAAATTTATCCACTGTGGGAGGGAGACTCACTGTTCTCGGGATTTTGGGCACGGGGGCAGAGGAGGCGTCCTCTGGATTTAGGATTAAATCCTAAATTGGCTGGGAGGAACATTTTGGTTCTATAATTTGTCCCATAAGATGCAGAGGAGGATCACGGTTCCAGCAGTTATCCGCTTGAAAAGTTCATCCAACATTCATCGATTAAACCCTGGTTTGCAGCTCACCGTTTCAGGTATTCCTCTGAGCATCAGTTACTTATCATGTCTTAGCATCAGCTGGTTAGTTACTTATCATGTCTTAGCCTCAGCTGGTTAGTTACTTATCATGTCTTAGTATCAGCTGGTTAGTGGGTTTGTGAACTTAGGAATATTCTGAAACCATGAATCTGTTATTAGAGTTTAAGTTTAAATCCTCTTGCAATTACTTTCTGCATTAAATTTTCTGCTGAATATAAAGATCAGATAAGTGTTTTATAGCAAATGTTGAATAGAGACCTTACACATGGTATCAGAGCGCTTGTTCAAACTCTCGGACCTGTTAGATTGATAATTACATGTTGATAAGTTAGCTGGGAGGATTAGCATGGCCAAATAAAAGTACCTGCCAAGTCAGTATAAATAAAGAAGAAATAAGACATAACACCCCTCTTTGGAAATAACCACAACTGGTCTGCCAAAGGACATCTTCAGTCGCAATTCTATATATTTTGCCAGATATTAGGTTGTAAAATGCAGAATGTAACATTGATGAAGCATCTTGGTTGAATTGCTTACATCAGTTGTCTTCATTATATTCTCTCTATAGGTGATAACTCCAGATATTATAGAACGTAGTTATATGGCCTATGTGCAAAGAGGGAAAGCAATTACAGTCCCCGCTAACAAATTAAAAGTTTTTTTAGGACGTTAATAAGAAACTGTGCTGCTGAAGTGTAGAAATATGGCTATTTTGTCCATCCTACTGCTGTGATGGCAACCAGAGATGCACAAGTAAAATATCTTATCAAAACAGAATGCGGTAACTGTGTTACCAAAAGCAATTAGAGCTAATCCACTCCTTAAATTGACAAAAGTCATTACAAACCATAATAGTAACAGCTGGCACACTGAAAATTTTTGTAGAATTGTCACTGGACACTGTATGGGAGTCAGTGGACATGAGAACATGAAGAACCTTAATAATAGGACCATATGACATGTTTGCTACATTAATAATATCAAAGGTAAACAGTAATTACAATTAGAATCCACACTATATAAATATATTTAGCAGCGTCTGCCAGTACCTTCAAACAAAAATACACTAAGCTTGATTGGAGATCATGTCCATAAACTCATAGTTTCTGTAAGACTGTAAACTTTGAATAGTTTTAGAATAAATACCAGACTCAGGACAAAAAAATAAAAATAAAAATAAAAAAATGGCAAGTTAGAACAGCCAAGAGTTTGGCATGGATCAGGGTAAAAAGGGAAAATCTTGGGAAGTGCAAAAATATAAAGATGCCCAATAAGCATTTATTGGTGCTCTAGATGCGACAAGGCAACCACCTTTCAGTCTGTTTCACACAAAAAATCAACCAGCAGAGGAGGAACACACCGAACAGAGCTTAAAAAAAAAAAAAAAAAAAAAATGACCATAAAGACCAAAACTGGGCTAATAGAGGGTCTTTATACGCCCTGTCAGGCAAGTCTAGCTGAGGAAACTGGTACCTTGGTGGACCTTCCGATACACAACAAAGGGTCCTCAGTTTATTCAAAAAAGTTCAACTTTCTGCTGATCAAATAACTGAAGGAAATGAAAAGGAGAACTACAATTAGAAGTGGACACAACTAAGTAATCTGTATACCAGTTAAATACTGACTGTAATAGATTTATCTGTTATTCATATGCTTAGACTTGGTTGCCCCTACATTATGAAAACAAGGTTCGAGTGAAAATTAGCACAGCTTAGAATAGATTTAATACAGAAGACGTAAAACTCGCATTAATACTTTCGAGTCTCGACATCATGCCATGTACATGGTACTTCAATTTTGAAAATATTTAAATCATTTTACAAGGTATGTCAATATTGACCTGGAACATTTAGTAGTCACAATTTAAGTGTCAACTACAGTTGCTATTTTGTCAAATTCCTTCCAATTAAAGCCATGTGTCGAGATGACACAAATGGACCTCCAACTTGACTGGAGGCAAAACAAATCTAACACCGTATTGCATGATTCGGTACCTCTTATTTAGTGAAGAATTATGTGTGAGAGAGACAAAACATTTTGAAATTTCCATACATGTGATGACATATTAATCATTATAAGTTCAACGTGCCAGCGTTTGCAAGGAATTAACAATGGGGCGAAAACAAGAATCTGGGAGAATGGTATGTGAAGAGACACAAGAGTGGAATAAAGAGGGACTACAGAAATCAACAACAAAGAACAACATGGCGGATATCAGGAACAATGAATTCAAGGGCCTAAGGAAGGAAAGAGAACAAGTAACATCGGAACAGGAAGCAGCAAAAGAAAATGACATTTTTTTTAATGAAACCTAATATTGGTGAAATGTGGCATATGTTGCATATAATCTCCTACTGCAATGAAACCACTGTACTGCTTATCATTTATTAATTAATAAATTCCTCAAGCAAGGCCTCAGGACAAGCTAGTTATGCCTGAATCCCTGGCATGTGGTTTACCTGAAACTTGTTTGGACCAGCATACAATATTTAGCATACTCTTTACATTTGCGCCACTGTGCATGCTCTATTTTGACTCCGCTATGGTAATGGCAGTGTTCGAACCTGCGCGGGCCTAGCCCTTCAAATTTAAATCTGTCACTAACCTCTCCGGCTCAATGAAGCCGTCTACATTCGAACAGGAGACATTCCGCGTGAATGAATGAGGAGATAACCAACTATTTCACAACCGTCCCGACTTTAAAAGAAAATCGAATGCAGGAAGAACTTAATGAAAAATCGGAGGACAGCGGATTGCCATCTGGGTATCTATATCACTCGCTGTCACTCGCTGTCAAATTGTTAATATCAGATAGGACGCCACGTTATGAAATTCGATAAAGTGAAGCCACGCTATCAAATCGGATGTTAGTCGTGTATCGGAGTCATTTAGCCAACAGATGTAATAAAAAAAAAAAAAATTCTGTTGTATCACGATATACACATATCCCACCGAATGTGCAATAACAGAATATAATAATACCACCGATATGCATGTATGATTAGATTAAAATATATCGTAAAGATTTAAAACTATATTATATGGTTTCAATCGCAAACACGTTCTAATGGTGCCTCTTTGCACCGCGGAAGCAAATCGGTCCTAGTACTTTTTGCATTCGCCGCCAAAATAATGTCGAATAGTGAAGGAGAGGCCTACATGTGGGGAGTTTTCAATTCCTATATTTACTCATTACTAGGAATTCCACCTTGCAGTTAGATCAGTGCTGAGAGTCCGTGTATGTTATACTTATCCATAAACAGCGCACACCGTAACACCAGGAGTAGTTTACACACTGTGACGGATAAAGACAAGCAATTTAGAAATTTTTTTTGAATTAAAACCCTCAGAACCAGAAGCTCTGCTGACAGTGCAAACATGGCGGGACAGATATTCAAGTTATTACCATTGTTCAAGGAGTCCAGAGATAATGTATTTTGTTTACACCTATATATATCGTTGGGTATTATTTTGGGTTAAAATTATATCATATCGACGTCAATTGTGTTTCAGGGTACGAATAAAACAAGATTTCCAATTTATAATCTGGTCCTGGTATGTGCATTTTTTTTATGTCATTGTTGTGACAGAGATATAGTAGAGCATAAAAGATTTTGAGGTAATAGTGGGTTTTGTTGCGGAGGGTGGATATCATGTCTATGTTAAGGCCTCTAGACCAGTCTGAGCATCCAAGCAGTGAGAATGACATATATGGGGGAAGAAGTAGCAGAAATGGCTTACCTGGTACAATACAGTACCCTCATTTTATTCAAGGTATTGCTACTCTATTCAAGCCGGGTACTGTATAAACCTGAACGCGGTGGTATTGCCTTAAGCTCTCATACATATCGTGATTCTTCTCCAGCAGGATTGGATCCGCGAGTGACAAAGCTACTGTCCAAGGGTTCATTGCCTGATGTTGAGAGGCAAGCTATACTCAGGAAAGCAAAACAACACAACCATAGCTCACCCATATCAGCTTTGTCTCCTGTGGATTCCGTGGGAATATCGGACTCGTCATGTCACAGTGCTGGATCTTATCATCAATATATATGGTTTTAATTTATAACGTATACTTTGTTTTTGGTTAAATATTTTGTTTAAAAGATGAACAGAGACCCTGCATATTTGAAAAGCCGAGTTTGTTTGAAAGCCGAGCTTCAGTTGCTCAACTCTGCCGTGTCAAAGATTTGTTTTGTTTGCGCTTACATGGCAATGGTACTAATGCCCACTGCCAGCTAGACTCCACATCTTTGATGTGCACAGACAAGATGATAACGCATTATCTCTGGCGAAGTCTGTTGTCTCTGTCAACTGTATTACATCAGGTGAGGAATAGATTCAAACTCAAATCCTTATATATATTTCCTTTCACACTTCAAGCTAAATAAATAAATAAATATATATATAAAATAAAAAAATGTATGCATTCCATTAGATTTTAGTAGAATGATCATTCTCTGTGATTTTCTTGGAGGCTGTTATGAATCTGTGCAAAACATAAAGGCAGCCTTGAGAAAATGCATTGAACTTTTGAGGAACTGCCAATATGCAGGTTTAATAGTTTTTGGCTGATGACAACAACCTTTATGTTTGACTTAATTTACTGGGATGAATTTATCCAAGGTATCCCAATATTTATTATCTTCGCCTTTGGAGCAATTTTCAGTCTAGTTTGAAACTTTGAAAAACAACAAGACAAAAGGGCATTAGAGGACTGGTTCCGGGTTAGAACAATGTTATTTTAAACTAATAAGATAGAGGTTTACTGGGTTCAACCTGTCAACTTAGGATTCTCTACTTCATCCGAGTAGGGCTTCCAAACCTTCCATATGCGAGACTTCCGAATATATGGGAATAAGTTTCGATAGATTATTTCCACGAAGAATTATATTAAGGTAATACATTTGTTACCTGTGCTAAAATACACTTGATAATGGAGCTCATAAAACTTTAAAAGGGATTTCTGAATTAACACTCGTGGAGTCCGGAAGAGAACTTTGGATTGTTCTAAGTTTCTGCTTGCTTGAATGTTTTTTTTTCTTCTTGCTGAAAGTGTTGCTGAGTTTGTCATGAGACCCTCGTGTATCAGCAGTTGATAGGATTTGGGAGGGGCTTTTGTGTCATGAGCCTAATTTGAAAAATTGACTTACAAAAACAAACAAAATAAAACGCGCACGAATATGAGACTTTACACTGTTGAAAGCATTATACAATATCAGTTTTGAATGTTCAGATAAGCCTCAGATACAGTTTTAATATCCTTAGAAGTCATAACAAAACAAAGAAGAAAATGTGATAGAGACAGAACCGTAACTACTGTAAATTTTGACAATCTGCCCGAATTTATTGTTTATATTCTAATTTCTAAAGCTCGTATCTCTAAGGTATATACATGTATATATGCGAAGTGATATATTTCGAAAGAAATCAAAAGTCTAAAACTATCTCTGGGAAGGTATCCAAACTTCTTGAAATTTGAACTATCTAATGAAGATCCAAAAGCTTATATGACAAATCTGAACCTTCTGTGGTGGCATCCAAACATTCTCTTGCAAGTGGCATCTGAAACTTCTATGACACAATGGTATAATAAAAAAAATGCTAAATCCTGTATTTTGCTGACCATTTGTGTTTTACACAACTGGGAGCCTTAGCATGTACAAACAAGTCTGTATTCTTTATTAGAGGTTGTGCTACCTTGCGGGCCTTGTTGCATCAAGAAACTAAATTGGCTAACATGAGTTTTTGGTATTTTATGGAATTAATAGCAATTGCTATGTGTACAGACGTCTGGATGACCATGGTGTATATAGGATCTATATCAATCATTGAATATAGAGAGACTTTTTCGTATGTCCACATCTTGGTTATAGATTGAACACATATAAGCAAATCAATTGACCCTCATAATTATATCAACATCACTAGAAACTATGAGAAGTATGACTATTGGAGCAATTTTGGATGTTGGCAATCACATGTGAAATATGGCAATCAACTATAGATGTGAATGATCCTCAGATGTTTCCTTTTGAATTCAAGAATCTGGTGCAGAGTAACTGTGTTGGCAATGACTGAAAAAGTAAAGTAAACTTGGCATCAACCAACATATGTTATATTCAGTATATTCCCTATATGTCTTATATTTTCCCTGCTTTATGCAATAATATTCAACTTGGGTTGGTACAAGTGGTACAAGTGAACAGGTTAGAGCACAATATCTAAGTGGTATAGGTGATTTCAAGTTTATCGCATAACTTACTTATACTAATCTGAGTGAATAAAGTAATTAGGTGAATGTTTACTATTGAGATATCACTCTTTCCCTGTAGTTTAGCTGATCTAAACTCATATAAGCTGTATTAGTAACCTTGTTTGTTCTATGTATCCCTTTACTTGAATTTACACTTGTACTTTCTGACTAATTTTAGCCCAATCAACACTGTGCTTACTATCCCTATTGATTCACCATGCTTAAATAAGTTACCAGCTTGTTCAACATCATGGATATTACTTAACTAGTGCTATAACTATGCGGGCTTGCAGTAGCTTATCATAGCAACTACTAGTACTTTTATTAGAATGCTTGATTACAATATTCCCATTTGATTTGTAGTATAAGCTTGTAACATATTATTAGTACAATGGGTTTTCTCATTAGTGTTACCTATTCTCTAAGCTTTGATCTGATTGAGTACCACCATCTCTTATGACAAAAGGATACAAGCCCATGTTCATGGAATAGTGGTGACTCTATCCTTTTTAGGACCTTAGTACTACCTATCTCTACCAGTGACCGAGTTCCATATCACAGTTTGATTGTACGACTCTATGCATATAGATGAGGTAAAGGAACATTCACTAGTTAAGTATGAATAAAAAATAGAAGTAATGGCAATCATAGGCTCGATAAAGATTGAATCCTCACTGATATAGCTTCTACTCATATATAAGAGAGACCTTCTTGCTTCACCTATTTCTCATGGTATACTTATTATGGAAATAGCCATACTTGGCCAATAGTGATACACGAGCTTGTTATAAGATTCTAGTAGTCCACATATTCATAAGATCAGTATTATATAAGCTATACTATCCAATGGATTCACATGGTTAACCTTTTATAACGGTAATAAAATCTCTTTTGTATAGAGGTTTATCTCTCATCTTGTTACATAATAAACATGGTAGTATTGTGCTAATATGGAGCTAAGGGTAAAGGTTCAATATTCTTTATTAACGTACCACTATCTCCACTGATTTCCATTGATTTTATTAACTATGAGGAGTAAGACATAATCAAATACTAGCCTAACTTACAGCTTTGTAATCACAATCACACAGCTTATTGGTTATGTATAGAGAGTGGTCATAGCCTATCCATGAATTTGTAAACTTTATTTTGAATTATCTCTTAAGAAGGAATTTTATTTGCTGGTACATGGGTAACCATAAAGAACGGATGTTACTTAACTCTAGTGATACCGAATATATGCTATTGTTGACTTTACTGAGTGCAGGGATACCAACATGCCTTATGTCATTTAAATTATCATTGCAAGAATATGAACAATATAGATGCATATGATGTAATGTGTGTACAAATGTTTACATTTATAACAGTATATTTGGAATGTGTAGAGATTGTTATATGGGTAACAATTTGTTATGAACAATATAGATGCATGTGCTGTAATGTGCGTATAAGTGTTTACATTGCAGATTGTGTACAAGTAATTGCTTTGCAGAATACAGATTACAGAACCAAAATACGTGATGACAGAATCCCCAGAACAGTTGAGACTCCTGAGGTTCCACGATAGGGTGTTGACCCTGGTCCTATTAGGAGGGGTGGAGGTGTTGCCCACCGGTTATCCTCCGATACCTGGAGTCATGGGAGGACTGTGCGAGTCACGCTCCCCTAGACGTGTGATGATGACTGTCGGATGCCTACAAGCGTATCTGGTCGACGTAATCGACGCTGATACCCTTAAGGTCTATGAATGGATCAGTAGAACTGATGCCATGGCATATTCCTGTAGAGGATAGATAGGATGAGAGTGGAAGAGATTATGAAGGATAGGATGATTTTAGAATAGATTGAAGATTTGGTTGAGGTGGGAAGTAACAATTAAATTGCAGATACATACTTATTCAAACAGAAATTCAATCTTAAAAATCAACCATCTACAATCACCCTAATCTCTAAAAATACAATCATTGATATGAGTACATGGAACCCTAACTTCGGGACGAAGTTTTCCGAAGGGAGGAAGTATGTAACAACCCACACCCTAAGTTCCTACTTCCTAATATTTAACTAATAGTTTAAATATAATATACAAACATAAAGAAAAACTAACAAAAAAAAAAGAATAATTAGAAAAATTCATTAAACATTCAGCACCTGCGGATTAAATCCATTCGAATTTGAATTTCATCTCATTAATACATCCATATCCTCTGGACATTTGAAATGATGCCTCTTTAACACCACCTTATCATCTTACATTTCGCGAATTACACCTCACACGGTAAACCTTATCCCTTCATTTGGATATGTACTTTTAAATACAACCTTACTCAATTATGCTTCGAATGACATCTCTTTCAAAACATTCATTTCTACATTTATGGAGGTCTTAGTTGGATGGTGTTGTGGCGGTGGGGCAGATTGCTATTTAAGCAAGAAGATATGAAGGAGGAAGGGGCCCTTTTTGTTTGGGGGGAGGAAAGGGGAGAAAGGCTGTTGTGATGAAATTGAGAAGGTTGCTGTGGTAAAATTTATCCACCGTGGGAGGGAGACTCACCGGTTTCGGATTTTGGGCACCTGGCGCAGGAGGCGTTCTTCGGATTTAGGATTAAATCCTAGATTAAATCCTAAATTGGCTGGGAGGAACATTTTGGTTCTATAATCTGTCCCATAAGATGGAGAGGAGGATCACGGTTCCAGCAGTTATCAGCTAGAAAAGTTCATCCAACATTCATCGATTAAACCCTGGTTTGCAGCTCACCGTTTCCAGGTATTTCTCTGAGCATCAGTTACTTATCATGTCTTAGCATCAGCTGGTTAGTTACTTATCATGTCTTAGCATCAACTGGTTAGTGGGTTTGTGAACTTAGGAATATTCTGAAACCGTGAATCTGTTATTAGAGTTTAAGTTTAAATCCTCCTGCAATTATTTTCTGCTTAAATTTTCTCGCCGAATATAAAGATCGTATAAGTGTTTTATAGCAAATGTTGAATAGAGACCTTACACATCCTTTGAATAAACCTCTCTGTATGCATCATGGGTGAATGGCTCCATGTGCATGAGTTCCCAAAGCTGTAATCTTTGGTGTGGGTGGCCTTGATAGCATGTCGGCCAACTTAATTGTGCTTCCCTTCTTATACTTGATCAACAATTGAAATTACTGTCAAAACCCCATCCACTTGTAGTGCCTGGTCTGCTGTAGCTTCCTCTAGGCCTGCAAATACTGTAAAGGCTGGTGATCTGTGTGGATTACTGTCTCCTTTCCCATCAGATAATGCTTCCACTTCTTCACAACTTGCACCATGGCATAGAGCTCCTTATCGTAGGTAGGGTAGTTAAGAACTGTCCCATAAAGTTTTTTAGAATGGTAACATACATGCCTTACTCCCTACATCAAGACAACTCCCATAACATACCCACTCGCATCTGTCTCCACTTTGAAAAGCTGTTACAAGTTTGGTAATGCCAGATCTGGTGCATGACTGATCTTCTTCTTTAGCTCCTCGAAAGCCCTCTGTTGACCTTTTCCCTGCTGGAAACTCTTGCCACTTGCTGTTATGGCATGGAGCGGTGCTGCTACTGCTGAAAACAAGGCTATGAATTTCCTTAGGTATTGTGCTGCCCCAATGAAACTCCTGGCCTTAGAAGCATTAGTAGGCACCGACCATTTCATGATGGCCTCCATCTTGGAAGGATCAATGTTTAGCTCTCCTCCACCGATCACATACCCCAAATACACCAAAGACTACTGCGCAAACTCACACTTCTTGAGATTTGCTAGCAGTTGGTGCCTCTTCAATGTTTCTAGCACTTGCGTCAAATGTGAAATATGCTCCTCCCAGGTAGCACTATATACTAGTATATCATCAAAATAGACAATAACAAATGAATTTATAAAAGGGCGCAATACATCATTCATTAATCTCATAAATGTTGTTGGTGCATTACTTAGGCCGAATGGCATAACTAACCATTCATACAAACCTTGCCTTGTTTTGAAGGTGATCTTCCATTTATCTTCTTCTTTGACTCAAACCTGGTGATATCCAGACTTCAAGTCCAACTTGGTGAAGTACTTTGCTTGCTACAACTGATCTAGCAGATCATCTATCCTGTGCAGGGGGTATCTGTTCTTGAGCATGATTTTATTCAATGCCCTGTAAACTATACACATCCGCCAAGTCCCATCCTTCTTTGGCACAATGATGATGGGTGACCCACATGGTGATGTACTCGGTCGAATGACACACAGTTCCAACAGTCGCTGCAATTGTTTCTTCACCTCACTTGCTTCTATAACAGACTGCCTGTATAGTCCAATATTTGGCAATGGGGAGTCTGGAAATAATTGGATCTCATGCTCCACTTCTCTCTTCGGTGGTAACCCTTTAAGCTTTCGAAACACATCCTTGTATGCTTGTAACAACTCCTCCAATTGTTGCTTTTGTTTCTTAGTAACACCCCTCTAGGGATGCCTTGCCTCTTATTGAATCCTCTTCAGACTTAATTCTCTTAAAAACAATAAAACATACTTCTCGCTAGAACTGATCAATTTCTTGGCTTGATTGGCACTTACCAGTGAAATTTTCGACTTGCCTTTGTGCACGTTGATGATGAGCGATTTTCCATCCTTGATGAGCCAGTTCTGATTTGTTCTCCTCATGAATATTGCATCTCACATGTACATGTATGGACTCCCAAATACGACTCCACATACACCAAGGGGAACCACCTCTAGATCTACTTCATCAATAAAATCAACACTGATAGCAAATCTAATTCTACACTATTTTGTTAGCTTCAGCTCTGCATCCTTATTTACCCATCCCAATGGAAATGGGATGATCACGAACTTCCAACCCCAACTTCTTGACCAACTCTGTTGCAATGAGATTCTCCTGTGATCCTAAGTCAAATAGAGCACCAATCTTTGTCTTCTTGACCTGTATCTTATATGGAAGGGTTTGGCCATTTCTTGCTCTTCCTGTTGCTGAAGGCTACTCAGATTCACCTCCTTCTGTACTGACGTACATGAGATCTTCTCATCCACATCCGAATTGCTTTTAACTTGGTTTCTTGAATCAGTGGCCATGAGATTCTTCTTCTTGTTCTTTGGGTTTAGCTCTAGATGAAACTTCCAACACTTCTCCTTTGTATGGCCATGAATGTTGTAGTGGTTGTAGTGGTTGCTAGGATCTTTGCATTGGTGTGCTGTGGCTACCGTCTTTTTATCTTTTCTCCCCTTTTTCCTTCTTATTACCCTCCTTGGAAGCTTCCTGTTGCTCCTTTTGCTTTGATCTATTTGATTGCGCTCTCTTGAGGCCTATGTTCTCCAGGTACTGTGCCTATACACAAGCCTCGTCTATCGATTTGGGCTTGAACAACATCAGTTCTCACGCAGATGGTGGTGCAGACCCCCCAAATACTTGAGGAGTACATCTGGGTTCTTTGGAAAGATACCCAACATTATAGCCATCTTTCTGAATTTTGTGGTGTACTCCTGCACACTTTGGCTTGACTTTTGTCTAAATTAATGCCACTGGATCCACTGGTCCTCCACGTACCCAATGGGATAAAACTGTGACTTAATGAGGGTTTTGAAATCTTCCCACTTAGTCACTAGAGGTTCGCCCTCCAACCTCAGGGTTTTTGTGTGGCCCTCCCACCAAGTGAATGCATTGCCCTCTAATTTCATCCACTTGAATGAGATATTTTGCCGTTCCTCGATCTGATGGACGCTGAAATAAACTTTGAGTTGCTCCGACTAGTGGTTTAGCTTCAAAGCATCGAATTTGCCATGGTACGACTTGATATCAACTTTTGCTCCCACTTTAAATAGAGATTGATTCACGACACTTGAACTGGGTTGATCTTTTCCGTGTTCTTTCTTTAGCTGGTTCTTCGTGTCTTCGCGATCTCCCTACCCCCTTTTGATTTGTCTTCTGCATTTGAACCCCCATCTTCTCCAAATATCCCCAGCTTATTGCGTAGGGTTGCCATGAGGAGGTTTACATTGCGGCGTATATCTGCGACTTGTTGTTCGAGCCGTGAAAACCTCACCTTTGCAGGATCATGAGGTTCGTTTACAGATTCGTCGACCATGATTAGGGTTTTACGATTTTCGGCCTTGTTGATCTAGATCGCTTCAATCTCCACAAAAATACCCAAAGAAACCTGCTCTGATACCAAATGATCCGTAAACTACCATGGATATTCCACTGGACAGTTCGTCACAACAAATTTGATAATATTATATTAAAAATCTAAGATTCTACACTATTACAGTTTTATTAAACTTTAAGATTTGTAGATGTAACTGTAATTAGTGCACGCATGCACTAATTATGCAGAAAAGTAGAGAAAGAAAAAATAAGTTCACACACACATAAGACACAAGGTATGCTCTTTGAGAAATCCTTTCGGGAGAAAACCCAGCGGGAAGGTGAGGCCACTTCGCTCTCTTTCTCTATCTGGAAATATGGCTGCAGGTACAAAGAAGTAATGCCTGTGGCCCGTGGGCTGCTACAGTGCATAAATCCTCTCTGTGTGCTCTACCTCCTATCTTTGCTTAGCTATGGAACAAAATGCTCTCGAAAGAATGGAATGCCTCTTCCTACTAGTGGCTTGGTTATAACAGAGCCCGATAGCATACTAGTGGTTAATTTTGACTATATCAACTCTTAACTAGAGTTACAAAATAGACTCTTCTAGAGTCTTTTACATCAAAAACACGTGGCTAGCCCCTTTTCCATGAATAATGGGGGTTGACGCGGCATCCTCCCAAACTATAGGTGTGAAAAAAGGAAGGTCAACTTCTGAGTGACATAAATTTTGCATACAGACTCTGATTGACGCGATTCTTGTGCTGTTGGAAATGTCTTTGTGTGTAGAATAGCATGACAAGATGCTTCATTAAGCGACAAAGTTTGACCCCCAAAAAACATCATTTGATGCCTCAAAACGCTCCTGGAAGGTTTCAGACCTTGTTTTGCCAAATTGGGTCCCATCGATAAAAATGGTCCCATGAGCTGATTCCTCCACTTTTTCTACTCTAAATGCATCGAGATGGATGAAAAATAATATAATGATCCAATCCAGATCAGTACAATCCACAACAAAATTTAGTGGAGCGGAAAAATAGGAGTATTGCTGGGGTGAAAAAAGTTATGCTATATGATCAGGACTTGCCCAAATTTCTATGGGTAGAGGCGTGTAACACAACGATGTACATACAAAACAGGGTTGCCCATAGGGTGTTGGGGAAGACAACACCAGAGTAGGTTTTCTCAAGGAAGAAACCAGAGGTCATCCACTTCAGAATCTTTGGTAATATAGCATACTACCTTGTGCCAAATGAGATACGCACTAAATTAGATCAGACAACAGAGAAGGGGTACTTCGTTGGGTATAGCAAAACCTCAAAGGCATGCAAGATCTACATTCCTAGTAAGAGGAAGATTATCATGAGACGAGATGTGAAGTTCATGGAGGAGAGGGCCTTCAGAAGGTCTCACAAGATGCCAGTAGGTGATTAGAGTGAGCCAACAAAAGCTCCATTACTCGAAGAACAGGGCAATCACAGGGTCAGTGGCAGGGTTCTAGTACAATTACTAGTACAAGCACTAGCTTAGGTGCAGGGGATCCAGTGAGTTTGCAGCAAATGGAGCAACAAAGGCAAGATGAGGAGTTGGTCGAACCACCCACCACTAGCAGTCAAACTAGCAGAGAAGTTCATCAGAAGCTAAAGGATGTGCAGGAGTATATGAGGGCTCCTAGGACGGGCAAGAGAGAATGCAGACAACCAAACAGGCACCAAGCGTTGGTGGCATAGGTTCTTAAACCTTCCAGTTATCAAGAGGAATCACAACATCATATGTTGCAGGATGCCATGGTGGAGAGGTATAGCTCCACCATGACAAATGATGGATGGTAGGTAGTGCCTAGACTTGTGGATAGGTCAGTTGCAGTCTTTAGATGGATCTATAAGATCAAGTATGCTGTAGATGGTAGTGTAGAGAAGTACAAGGCTAGGTTCATGGCAAAGGGGTATGCACAAAAGGAAGCTATAGACTATGAGAATAGCTTTGCTCTAGTTGCCAAATATACTTCCATTCCGTTAGTGATATCTCTAGTAGCACAAATGGGATGGTAGATTCACCAGATGGATGTCAAGACAACTTTCTTGAATGGGGTTATAGAGGAGGAGGTATACAACAAATAACTAGAGGGTTTTGAGACACATGAGAGGGGCACACACGTGTGCACGCTGAAGAGAGCACTATACGGACTCAATCAGGCTCCCAAAGCATGGTATGGTCGGATTGACAACTACTTGCAACAAATGGGATTCATGAAGAGTGATGCAGATTCAAACCTTTATTATCTAACGGTAGAGGGTGAGCCACTCATCCTAGTGTTGTATGTGGATGACCTCTTCTTGACAGGGTCATCAAGGCTCATAGAGGACTTCAAGAAGAACTTAGCAAAAAAATTTGAGATGAAGGATTTCGGACTGATGCATTACTTCCTAGGGTTGGAGGTATGGAAAAGGGACAGGGAGATGTTCCTTGGTCAAGGGAGATATACTACAAAGATCCTGAAGAGGTTTAGGATGCAAGATTGTAGACCTATGTCCACGCTTATGATTACTAACTAGAGGAAGATAGATGCATCAGAGGACGAGCACATGGGAGCGACCTTGTATATACAACTCATCGGTTCACTAATGTATTTGGTCAACACAAGGCCAAACATCTGTTTTGTGGTCAACACTCTCAGTCAGTTTATGGTGGGACCTAAGAAAGTGCATTGGACAGTGGCGAGACATATATTGAGTTACTTGTGCGACAAAATCGAGTATGGGTTGTGGTATACTCGAGATGATGGTGTTAGGTTATGTCGTTATATGGATGCAGATTGGGTAGGTAGTTCAATGGACAGGAAAAACACCTCTGGGTGTTGCTTCAACGTTGGATGAGGGGTTGTATGTTGGTGCAACAAGAAGCAGAAGTCCGTGGCACTGAGTTTTGTAGAGGCAAAATACATGGCAGCTAGCATGGCCACATGCAAATCTATTTGATTTGGAAGCTGCTAGTGAGTTTGTTCGGTCAGAAGATGGAGGTGACCAATATATACTGTGATAATCATAGTTGCATCAGGCTCTCTGAGAATCCAACGTTCCCACAAACTAGCAAGTGGTTGATATACTCACGAAAGCCTTGGGAAGGGAAAAGTTTATCTACTTCAAGGTGCAAATGGGTATAGTGGAGAACACCTCCTTCACTAAGAGGGAGTGTTAGTTTTTGTTGGTAGTAGCGAACAAGTGCTCTAGTCTCTATGATGTCTAAGAGGTGAAGGAAATGATATCTCCAAAACCCAGAAAATGTTTCGATAGATAAGATTTGGAGATGCCTCAATTAAATTAATTAGCCATAATTAAAATATTTTCGAAGTCTAATTTAGGAAAATTGGTTAATTAAAGTGAAATAATTGAGGGAGTTTGATTTTGTTCTAGAGACTTGTATTGATGAGGTCAAGATGATCTTGAGCCATCGTTTGATGTGATCGTTGCCGTTGAGACTCCAACAAGAGATTATAAGGGCGGGTTGAAGGGCTTGGGGAAAACATCAGTTGTGAGTTGAGTAGTTCGACTACCTAGTTGTATGTATTCAACAAGGGCGTAGTTGAAGCTAGGGAAAGCATCAAAGCAAGGGTTTCAACAAAGATTTAAGAGCAGGAGCCTGGAGGAATTTTCCTTGTTATTTTCTAGTGTCTGGGATACAAGAAAGAGGAGGTTGAATACAACAGTGTGAGTTAGCCAGTTTTCCCAGTGCGAGTTGTTGGAGGAACCACGTTTTAGTTTCCAATTGCCGGATCAGTATCCCAGAGGCAGAGCGAGGCAAGACGACTTGCTAGGAGGTGATTTTGGGGTTGTACGAATTTCCTTTAGCCAGATCTACACATTCTAGGAGGAGCTGCAAGTGGCTAGGAGAGGCCAAATCGATTGTAGAGGGAGACGAGGGTGTCTTCCAGATTATTTTTGCCAGTAAAGATTGCCAGAGCTTTGCAAGATTGGCAAGCAGATCATAGTGCTCTTGAATTCATAAAACCCTCATCTACTGCCATGGTTTTCCCTTCGGGGTTTTCTAGGGACAATTGTCCAAAAATAACCGTGTCAAATTTTATGTGTGTGTGCATATTTTCTTAGTTCCAGTTTTTATATTTCGCATCGTTTTTATTGTGAAGAATGCAATATTGAATTTATTGTTATTTGTGGAATTAATAATTCAGAAGATAAATAAACTACAAATAGTTAGAAGATAAATATCCAATTTATTGCATTCAAGGAATTTTCACAGTGTTGGGAAAGATGACACCTGAGGAGACATTTACAGGAAACAAGCCAAAAGTTGGTCATTTCTGGATTTTTGGCAGTATCACTTATTGTCACTTTCCAGATGAGAAGCACACCAAGCTAGATTCAACTGCAGAGAAGGGATATTTCATTGGGTACAAAGAAACGTCTAAGGCATATAGGATCTATATACCAGGGAGTAGGAAGATCATTGTGAGACGGGACATAAAGTTGCAGAAGGAGAAAGCCTTCAGGAGATCTCGTGAGTTACCAACAGTTGATTAGAGTTAGCAAGAAGAAGCTCTAAGGGTTGATTATGAATCTTGGGCTTAGGGAACGAGTACCAACATAGTGACTAGTAAGGGCACATGTACCGGTGGTGAGGAGAGTTCGCAGCATGTGGAGCAACAGTAGGATGAAGAGCTTAAAACTCCACCCACCCTTAGTGGGAGAAGGAATAGGAAAGTGCTTCAGCCATTGATAGATGTGCAGGAGTTTGTGGGAGCTCCTAGGTCGAGCGCTAGGGACAAGAGACTTCTAGAGAGATATTTAGGGTGCAAGGTGTTGATGAGTGAGCTCATTGATAGTGAGATTTCCAGCTATCACGAGGGGTGGCAGGATGTGATGGTGGAAGAGTACAACTCCATCATGCTGAATGATGTTTGGGGGGTTGTGCCTAGACCTTTGGATAGGGAAGTGGTTGGTTCTCGCTGGATCTACAAGATCAAGCACACTGCAGATGGTAGTGTAGAAAAGTTCAAGACAAGGTTCATGGCCAAGGGGTTCTCTCAGAAAGAAGGAATGGATTATGAGGAGACATTTACTCCAGTGGCCAGGGATACTTCCATAAGGGCCATGATCTCATTTGCAGCACATGGGATGGTAGATCCATGAGATGGATGCCAATGCGACATTTTTGAATGAAGTTATAAAGGAGGTATACATCGAACAACCAGAGGGTTTTGAGATGCATGGGAGGGAGACCCATGTATGCAGGTTGAAGAGAGTGCTATATAGATTCAAGCAAGTTCCCAGAGCATGGTATGGTCGGATTGACAACTACTTGCAGGAAATGAGCTTCGTGAAGAGTGAGGAAGATTCAAACCTCAACTATCTTATGGTTGGAGCCTTGGAGGTGAGCCACTCATTTTTGTGTTATATGTAGATGATCTATTTTTGACTAGGTCATTAGGGTTCATAGAGGATTGCAAGAGGGACTTAGCAACATAGTTCAAGATGAAGGATTTGGGCTTGATGCATTATTTTCTAGGACTCGAGGTGTGGTAGACAAATGGGGAGATCTTCTTTGGTCAAAGGAAATATGCTATGGAGATTTTGAAGAAATTTAGGATATTGGACTCCAAACCCATATCTACACCTATGATAACCAATTGGAAGAAGGTTGACGCGTTAAAGTAGGAAGTAGTGGACCCCACCTTATATAGACAATTTATTGGCTCTCTCATGGTGAATACAAGGCTGAGCATTTGCTTTACAATCAGTGCTCTTAGTCAGTTCATGGTGGAGCCAAAGAGAGTGCATTGGACAACAATGAAGCTTGTGCTGCAATATTGTTAAATTGAGTTAACATGTTCTCTGCTTAGGACAATTAATTCAGAATTCCATATTAGCCCATTTCTTAATCCATTAGCAATCACATGAATTATTATCATTTTGATAGTAACTGAAGAAAGAACATATACGATAAATGACGAAGACAAGGCAAGACAAGAAGACACAATAATATGGCTCAAGCCAGGGAAAAACCCCAAGATGGGGAAAACCCTTGATCAAATCTTCCTATTATTAATATCAATTGTTTAGCAGAGAAAGAGGGAGAAAATATAATCGATGACAAAGAAGTAGCCCAGACAAATCTTCCATTCTACCCTCAAACAATGGCAGTCAAATTCTTTCTTAACTAGTGATCAAAAATAGACAAAGCAACTACAAGGAAGACTTTTATACTAGGTAATCAAGCCCGATCAACGTGATGATGTAACAACTGTAGGTATGGAACCCAAACTGATTCTAGGGTATGTGGCTCCTCCTCAACATACCCTACAACTCTTCTATACCAACCAACAACATCAAACAACCCAAACACATGGAAGAAACACCTTTGATCACTTGCGCTGTACTAGGAGAGGTTGCGGCTAGGGTAGAGGAGCTTTCCTAGCCCACTTGGCCCACAAAACAAGCCCCTCAACTTGCTGCTGTAGGTGTCCTTACCTGCGGCCTAAACAGATACAACATAACCCTTAAAATATGTACAAAAATCCCTCTTACCTCTCCTTTGAGCTGCGGCCTAGGCATGCAAGGATTTTTCCTCAAGATCTGTCCAAAAACTTGTCCTTTAGGCCTTCTCATGATCTGCCCAGGACCTTAGATATCTGTGACTAGGTCTACAAGGAATCCATACCCTTCTAATAGAGATATGCCTCTCTGAGCTCGTGCTCCTTGCCTCTTATCTTGCTGCCTCAAAACCACACCAAAATCACAGAGCTAATCCATGTGAGAATGCTCTTAGGATGTGTTGAATGAGGTTGGAGGGAACTTCCTTTTATAGGAGATGGAGAGGAGTTTAACTTGGTCAATTAACCCCAAGCTGACCTTGACACGAGGGTGGGCATAAATTCAAAAACATATTTCTCCTTATCTAAATTTGATGATCTTTAGTTCGATTTTGGTCCTCTCGAAAAGAGGAATTTAATGCAATAGTCATCTCCATCAAATGAGATATCCAAAGTGGAATTTGGCCCTAGTTTCCAATTTTAACACTCCCTCTCAACTAGGGAGAATTCCACCTACCAATCCATCATGCCATCTTGTCATCATGAACCATCTCCGCATCTCGACCCAACTCCGCTGAACACTGATATAGATAATGAAGAAGAATTGATCGAGAGTGAGTCACAAGACCTTGCCACTCTCCACTGACAAAAGTCCGTCCACATAAGCAGGGGTCGAACCCTAATCAGACATGAAGTGATCAAGTTGTTGAACATCATGCATCCTAGACATAGGGAGTAGGACAATACACGATGCGTCCATTGGTAGTCGACAATACACGATGTGTCCATCTGTAGTGCTATGGTCCCTATCCACTTTTCCCAACTCATTGGCCAGATGAGAGGTACTTCCCATGTGTCCCAGACTACATGGGTAGGATGATGCTACTCACAACCACACGTAAGGAAAGGATGAACCACATCCTATAGTCACATGTCACAACCATCGTAGGGGAAGGATAAACCACATCCTACGTGCATGCAAACCACCGATAGTAGGGAAAGGATGAACCGTGTCCTACATGCATGCCAACCAACAATCATAGGAAGGATCCTACACGAGGGGAAAGGATAAACCGTGTCCCACTGGCATGTCAACCATCTCGTAGGGAATGAACATCCTACATGTGGGGAAAGGATGAACAACGTCCCATCGACATGTCCACATGTGACAACAAGCATATGCCTATAAGTATCTCTCACTGGGGTATCCGCTGGAGAAGGTGAACCACTCATCTTGCCCATCTGCCATAGGAGAAGGCGAACCACTCATCCTATGCATATATCATCAACCGTAGGGGAAGTTGAACCACTTACCCTACAGGTACACACATGTTTCATTGATCATAGGGGAAGGTGAACCACTCACCCTACACACATGTCATCCATCATGGGGTATCACAGAGGAAGGTGAACCACTCACCCTGTTCATAGTGCACCTATAGGGGAAGGTGATGAACCATTCACCTTATGGTCACTCATATCTCCAAGAATTACCCCAAGTCCTTAGGTGCTCCTAGAGCTCATTGTCCAACTCAAGCGTGACCCTCATGGGAGGGTCCTTCCATGACTCCCGGTCTCTCTCTTAAGGCTACGACAGTAATCTGCTCATCCAACCAACAATGTTGGAGCTTGGTAGCTCACCAATATACCATATCAGAATAAAACGGTACCCAATACTTGGAGCTGTTGTGGAACATGGATTCTCTAAATCCTACTCTGCAATATACAACTATGATGATTTCCAGCTTCTGCATAAATGGTTGCTGAAGTGTTTCCTTAAATGGTCATGCTTGTTGCTTTATACATTCTGCTTCAATAGTGCTTCCAGAGCAACAGACTTCTGTCTTTGAAATAAAAATGGATCCCAGAAGATACAACACTTAGATGTGCTCTTTCCATTCTTAACACTGACAGCTCAAATTCCTGGCATAGTACGACAGACTATAGATAAATAGGCAGCCATAAATTGTAGCGAGGTATATACCAGAACACCAGGATCCCCACAAATTGTCTATGCTTAGGAAGTAGTGCATCAAGGCTAGGAATTTGACTTTGAAAGTCAACTCCCTCTCAATTTGATAAATGAGAGGATTATCATCTGATAATGGCTGCACCTGTGACCATGACTTCCTCTAAATGTCAAGCTGTCTGCAACCTGCTACCATTCCTGCCAATATTCCTTTGGTTTATGGGCCAGAATCATTTCCATGCAGCTTTGGAGATATAACATATCATCAGAGTTAAAACATTAGATACATCAAGTTATTCAGCCAGGGATTCTATAGCTCCCTCTGAAGTCTTACTTTAGTAAGCCTTCATCAATCTGACCCTCTTCTTTAATATGGGACTTTATCATACTGCAATTGTATTAGTAGTAAACTTCCAAATCAGAGAAAAATATCATTATGGTCCTTCTTTAACCAGGGTGAAGAAATCCTTTTATGAGATCATCCAGACAATCAGCTGCCTCATGACTGCTACCAATCCATTATACGGAGGTCTTTTTCATTCAGGCATCACAAAATCTGGGATTTCCAGGGACCCGACCACTGCCCTTTATGATTATAGGGGCTGCTCCAAGGGTCTGACTCAATTTCTCTTTTAAAAAAAAGGAACTTCCAAGATTGGTCATATTGTAACCTTCATTACCAAATTTTAACTTCTTCAAGACTTCATTCTGATATATCTGAAAATTTCTAGATAGGACCTACTGGAGTAGCTTGCTTCAAATCTGATTATGTCAGGGTTTCTTATGTAACCCTGATTCAGAGTCCTGGCCCTTACTAGCACTGTTCCTAACATCTTCTGCGACACTCTGGAATCTAGATAGTTCAGAGAGAACCCAATACATACCATCGATCAAATGCTGCAAAAAGATTCAGTGTTGTCACAAAAGGTTATGACAATGGAAAGCTATAAACACTAGCCGTGGATATGCCAATAACACTGCTCAATAGTTCATATTATCAACATCAATATCATGCTGTCAATAACTCTGCTATATTGCTTCTGAACAATTACTACTGCTGATGTATTTTTGTTCAATACTTCCATTGAAGTACAGTTCATCAAAAGCTGCACAATATACTCATCATCACAGCATATAGTATTCTTTGCTGGAAAAACAACATTGAACAGCTCAAGCATGAAGGGCCTAGCTCATCAACATTTTCGGAACAATACACAAGCTCAACACTCAGATCAACATGTATAGGTACATGCAATTTTAAAATTCCAGGTCTCCTCCAAAATATTCCGCAGTGTGTGCACGTGACATTCTGATATCTGATTGAACCAATTGATGATGACCCTAGAATTGCCAAAAATCTGTAAATGATTGCAACCCTTTTCAATGGCAAAATGAAGGAGGTGCCTCAAAGTAATAAGCTCAACAAAATTATTTGTGCCATTCCCCAGGCCCATCTTAAAATTAAAATAATGATCATCATTTAGGTACAGCATAGCCCTCCCCTGCAGCCAATCTGTTGAGCTGATCCATCAAAGTATGCCCAAGGATGAAGGATGCCAATTACTTCAGGAGTGATTGTTCTAGGAGGACGAGATTGATCGTCGTCTGGGAGGCTGTTATATGAGGATATGATCTGGGCCGAAGCTAGGTTCCAGGTTGGGGCAAAGTTTTTGAAAATAGATTTAGTCCACAAGAGCTAGATGCCCCAACAGATGTGGAGAGGGAGGTTACAGATTTTATGAGGGAGCACAGAACTCCTCCAAGGCTGCCAGGCCTCATTTACATTTCGGCCAGACCATCTGGTAGCAATATGCAAATTGGAGAGGATCAAGTTCCAGAAAGAGATGGTGGAGGGGCATAAAAGGAAGAGATGGTCAATGGATTCAGAATCCTGTTTACACAGGATGCACCAAGTGGGTCCATGATAGGAGCGCTTAAGGAGATTATCACCCGTTGGAGCCTTGTTTTGAAGTACACACCACATAAATAATTTTGATCAAGGAGGTGCTTTTAATTTCTAGAGACTGCTCCACCACCAGACAGCTCCATGTGGCATATGATCAGAGTAGATGATAAGATATCCTTCCTTGGGGGAGTAGATACTGTGCCTGGCATGAGTCCAGATAAGCTCGTCATCATCATCAGTGATGCGGATGTGAGATTCAGAGAGGGCAGATATGTATGATTGCCAAGCTGGTCTCCAAGGATCGGGAATGTTAAATTGCTCAGTCGATTTCCAACCTTGAAAAAGAATAGATGAGTTATCCGGGCGAGCAATCTGTGTTATATGATGGATACCCAATGAAGATAGGAAATGAATGAAATCAGGAGGTAGCAGATGAGCGTTTCCACAAACCAACCATGGATCCAATCCAACACGTGCTAGATTCCCAGATCTGATCCTCTAAGT
Source organism: Pinus albicaulis (assembly GCA_034641835.2). Classification (NCBI taxonomy): domain Eukaryota; kingdom Viridiplantae; phylum Streptophyta; class Pinopsida; order Pinales; family Pinaceae; genus Pinus; species Pinus albicaulis. The sequence goes on along the minus strand of CM076584.1, from coordinate 1,260,939,620 downwards.
CAAACCATCTCTGATGAAGGGCAAGGAATTTAGGACAAATTTCCAGACAGAGGAGATGTGTGTCCTGTTCCAAGATGGTTTGCGAATCCAATCCAAGATGTGCAGAATCCTAATGTATTTTAATGTGACCACGAAAGACCAAAGATTCTGTGAGGTGAGAACCTGCCAACCCATCTTTGCTGCAAGTGCTTTGGCAAAAGCATCAAGATTTTTCATGCCCTAACCCCCCATTTCTTTGGCAATGTGATGCTATCCCACCGGACCGAGGCGAAAGTGTGGCCTTCTTGATTACCTTTCCATAAGAAACGACAACATAACTGCTGAATTCTGGATATGATTCCCTTTGGTATCCTGGCCAGAGATATCCAGTATACCAGAATGTCTTCGATAACAAATTTGATGAGAACAAGATGCCCAGCCCTGGAAAGCCACCGGTGATACTAGACATTTATTCTTTTTTCAATTTTTGCAATCAGCCATGTCCAATCTGCAATTCTATAGTCAGTCGGTTTTAACCGAAACCCAAGATACTTAAGACCATCCTCCAGTTCCAGAAGTGAAAAAGGAAATCTATGATGGGCATATACAGATTCCTGATTTGAACAACCGATAGCTGTTATGGTCGATTTATGGTTATTACTCTCCATATTGGTAGCCAGGATGAAAGATTTTAGGATAGAGAAAAAACCAGTCCCCAATGGATCCATTCAGAAAAATTAATACATCATCCACAAATAAGAGATGAGATACCGTGCATCTATCAACAATTTTGATGCCTTGGAGTCTACCCAAATGTTGCTCCTCCGAGATAAGACGACTCAAAGCTTCCATAATCAATAGAAAAAGAAGAGGGGATAGAGGGCAGCCCTACCTGAGTCCTCTCTCCGAATGAAAGAAAGGAGAGGCTGATCCATTAATGAGCACACTGAGCGAGACATTAGTTATACAACACATAATCCAATTAATGAATGCAATGGGGAACCCCAAATATGTTAAGAGCATACAGATGTATAACCAATTTGCATGGTCAAAAGCCTTGGCAAGATCATTCTTAAGGATAAGACCTTTGAGCTTTTTGATCTTGATGGGGTGCAAGACCTCTTGAGCAGTGCCTATGGCCTCATGGATCTGACGATGGTTGAGAAAAGCAAATTGTTCAGGCGAGATATGCTCAGATAAAATGGGCTTAAGTTTGTTGGTAATAATTTTAGCAATGATTTTGTATATACATTTACAAAGAGATATTGGCCTGAAATCATTGAAGCTGCGGGGGGAATCCGATTTAGGGATGAGGGCAATAAAGGTGGAGTTAAAAGCATCGTACATTCGACCAGAGACCCGATATTCTTCCACAACCTGAAGAATGTCATTCTCGAGAATATCAAAAAAAGCCAAAAAGAATTCAATGGGCCAGCCATCTGGACCTGGGCTCTTGTCCTTCTGGAACCATTTCATGGTCTCCTTGAGTTCACCCATAGTGACTGGTTGAATGAGAGCCTCAACTAATTTGAATCATGTTAGAGAGAGAGAGAGAGAGAGAACATTTCATGGTCTCCTTGAGGTCACCCATAGTGACTGGTTGAATGAGAGCCTCAACGAATTTGAATCATGTTAGAGAGAGAGAGAGAGAGAGAACATTTCATGGTCTCCTTGAGTTCACCCATAGTGACTGGTTGAATGAGAGCCTCAACAAATTTGAATCATGTTAGAGAGAGAGAGAGAGAACTGTTTCATGGTTTCCGTGAGTTCACCCATAGTGATTGGTTGAATGAGAGCTTGAACGAATTTGAATCATGTGTGTGAGAGAGAGAGAGAGAGAGAGAGAGAGAGAGACTCATCCCTCTTAATGGTGGGATACGCACTTAAAAGGGAACATTTGTGAAAGGCTATTAGTTATCGGAAGCGCGCTCAATCAAATAGCCGAGATGCTCATTATATATGTAATTATGCAATTTCGAGAGATCAATTTTGCTGAGAGAGAGAGAGAGAGAGACTTATCCCTCTTAATGGTGGGATAGGCTTTTCTGCGTACACTTAAAAGGGAACGTTTGTGAAGGGCTATTAGTTATCGGAAGCGCGCTCAATCAAATAGCCGAGATGCTCATTATATATGTAACTATGCAATTTCGAGAGATCAATTTCACTTATCCCTTATCCCTTCCATTTCCTCTTAATGGTGGGATAGGCTTTTCTGCGTACACTTAAAAGGGCCCGAGTTTGGCATGAGTGAAACGTTTGTGAAAGGCTATTAGTTATCGGAAGCGCGCTCAATCAAATAGCCTTTGAAGAGGTTTTGACCTAACTTGCCTAAGCTTATAAGTTACTTGACTCACTACCTGTCCGCTACACTCTAGGCTCTCTCTTATCAACCACTATGCGCTATGCGCCATATAGTCTTATGTGCTCTGCTTTTCCTTTAATCTAATCCATCCACACGATTAGTTGATTCAGTCACGTAGGCACCCCATTAGGGAGGGATAAGAGGGCACCTTCTCTTGAAGAATAGATTCAATGGAAACTACCACCAAATGAGATCGATCAGATCAGGTTCTATTGGTGGTGCTTTCTTTGCTTCTATTCCAACTCATGCCTATGCTACCTATGCCTCTGTATATGCTAATGTATATACTACTGCATCCGATGGATTGACTGATTGAGTTAATTATGTCTGTAATGTTCCTTGTAACGAATAAATAAGAATTGACACCTTATCATTTAGTACTTTAGCAATGATACGATTACTTTATTTACTGATACCCAACTACTAGAGTAGCAGCTGAATGAGTGAGGATTGCTTTAATCATCTTCCTTACCGCCTTCGTTAATTAGGAGTAGAAGTTAGAACCCCTTTGACCATTCTCATTTTGGGGTATAGACTTGATAGAAACCATACGTCTAACTTCTACAAATGGCCATAAAAAAGAGCATGGAGTTATGTAACTTACTCTTTTCCTTTACGTGCAAAAGATATATATATATATATATATATATATATATATATATATATATATATATATATAAACATGATTCAAATTCAAATTCAATAATGAAGTACATTGATTCATACATTGTAAATGATTCAATGAAATAGAAATAGTAAAATGTTGCATACATAGATTTAAATTCATCGTTCACCATTCTAGAATCCAATTAGTACTAAGTAGAATAGTAGATACTAAAATTTTAAGATTGGAATAGTAAATTGAAATTACTCAAACTCAAAAATAGTAAAATGTGATGAGTCAATGACTCGGTATGAGGTCATCAATATCTAGAATCAAGACTCAAAAGTTAAAACTAAAAAAATGAACAATGGACAATGAACCTATGTTATTATACCGGATTAGCCATCGAACTGGTCGACCCCAAAACTAGGAACTAGAGAAAAACTGGCGCCTCCTCACATCATTCGCACGACTTCGTCTGCCACTACACGACTCGCCTAATTGGTGGGTGCTCGCCAACATGGCACGCCCGTCGCACATGTGCCCGAGTTGGTTAGTATGGGCGCTCGTTGCACATGGGCGTGCTCGCTACAACTCTGTCGCACATCACCAATTGTCGCCCTGTGTCATCGCACATGCCCGAGTTGGTTAGTACGGGCGGTTGTCGCACATGTGTGCGCCCGCTATAACTCGGTCGCATGTCTCCACAACTCGAGGTTCTGACACAGGGGGGTGGGGACGTTTCCTGCAACACTGGTCTTACCCTTTGCTTCTTCCTATTGCACCGTCAACACCTCCTATGGACATCCCTAACTTAACCATGTGTCTCAACAAATTCATAATTGCTCTTGTATTTACAATGAATTATGAAACTCCTCACCGATGCTGGAGAGGCCAACTGTTGCCGTTTCCCACATCTGAAAGGTCAACACTCATTGTTTTCTACTGTCTCAGGTCCTTGAGTTTGACCTTCAATGATTCACTGCTTTTGATTGCATGCTCCTTCCCTGATCTTCAGACTCCCCTATCTCCCACTTCCCCTCCCCGGAGTTCCTCAATGTCAGACATTGATTTCCTATGCCTTTCCTTAGTTGCTGAAAATATGGCAGGCCCATTCCCTCCCTTAGTTTCCTGCAGCCTGGAAAATGAATTCATGGCTTAGTGAATGCAGATTTTTATGTAAATATATGGTTTACACAACTCTTCTACATTTTATGCAATCTGCCATCCTGTCATATTGAAACTGCTTGGTCATATTTATATTTTCTTTATTGTATCTAGAGGAATCAGCAACTAGGCCGGTTTCATACTCACGTGGCACGTTGTTGATTCCAACTGCTATCGCCATGACCTGTAGGTGCATACATAGTACATATGCACCTTCCGCATACATGGGTTAATTTGGTTGTTTTGAACCTCGGATCTCATAGTTTACATAATTCTTCATAACATGGCCATCACCATCTGCCGCCCAGGGGTTGAAACTACTTGGTGATAATATTCTAAATGGTGCTTTTAGTTTGATTGTTGCTGACTGTTATATGTAAACTTTACTTCTTTACCTTGTTTTTTTCATGAAAAATAACTTTACATATGATATTTGTTATCAGAAATCAGAATATACATTATACTGTCTCTACAACACTTTCTGAGCCTTAAAATACTCTGTAACCTCAAAACTACTACCGTTTGTAATCTAACCCTACATATTACAGTCTTCCTGTACCATTTTAAGTCCCCTGTTTGTGCATTGAAACACCAAAAAGATACATATAAAAAAACTATACATGTCTTTCCATCAACTACAACCTCCCTATCTTCAAATTGCAGTAAGCGTTGTATCACATAAAACATTAATAAGAAGTAAACATTTTGATGATGGTTTTCTCCGTTGGTACTCCTGTTCAAACAATGTTCCTTGCAAAGAGAGAGCTTCTTTTTATGACCTGCCAGCTTTGACATTGGATTCTCTACATTATGTGAAAAAATGATATCAAGAAACTTGAGCTTTACCTCAAGAATCCTGTTCAATATTGGGGAAAGAACCAGATTCTCAATAAAGCATTTACCATTAGCCCAATGCATTAAAAGCTTTGAATTCCCAAATTGCGGTAGAGTATTGATATCTCTGTCTGCTGCCTTTTGAGGAGTATCCTTAGAGCCATACATTCAGCCCTATTATTAGTGCCCTGAACACTTGCATATTTCAGATAAATATAGTTGTTTTCTTTTAAAAACAAAATATCCCTGGAACCACGCATTCATGGAGTCCCCTGACGGGCTTCATCAAAGAACCCCCATTCTTATATAATTTATTTCAGGCCTTCTGAGAATCTATGTGGCTTTGTCTTTTTAGGCTTCCAGGAACTGCTGTATGAGAATCTAACTTTATGAGCAACCAGTTTTCTTTTCCATTCCTTGAAATATCATGTAATTTCTTGAAATCCATAGTCTTTGGATGAGAAAACAAGGGAAAGAATTCTGTTCAGTGGCAGAATTATCAAAATACAAAATTCTATTGCTGTCTACCAAAGATTCTTTTTCCCATCTGTTATTTTTCCCAGCTCCCTGGAAGACTTCTTTCCGGGGCTCTCTAGAGGAAATACATTTAACAAGAGATATATTAACAATTTCTTCATTGATTTTACACTAGATGCATCTACTAGGCCTTTGCCAGTTGCCTTTTTGATCATTATTTAATGTTAAGATATTTTTTTTTTGAGGGAGCTAACCAAAAATATAATTTTGTCTTCAAAGGACTTTTGAGTTTCCAAGTTGTCTTCCACCACCTTTTGGATTGCTCCACTTCTGCTTCTTTTATCTCAGAATCATACCGTATTTGCAGTATAATTTCCTGAAACCTTGTTTTTGGACCATTTTAATTCTTCTTTTGCTGATAGTTTTATGGCACTGTGTTTTAGCTGATTGGTGAACCGAGTCCATTCTTCACTTAGATCATTTTCGTCTGTTACCATATTGGAGATAGCCGAAACCAAAGAGAGAGAGCTCCATTCTCCAATTTATTGTCTGAATCTACATACCAATCTACATGAGCATCTTCATACTTCTTTACCTATCCATCAACTGATATTCATTTGTTCTGTCCTGAAACAAATAATTTTTTAAGCTTTGCAGGAGTTTATTCGAGTAATGTATCAGCTGATTTATTAGTTTCCTTTATTATCCTCACAATTAAGGAGGTTGGCTTCCTAGTCTCCTTGAGGAGATTTGAAGTTTCCAATTCATGTTAGTCCAATTATTGGACATATTTTTTCTTAAATAACCAAAATAGAAATTTGTATTCATTCAAATGTTGGCTGAGCCAAAGCTAGCAGTGGTTAAATTCATCAGAGTTAAGAGATGATAGGAAAACTATACAAATTTTTATAGTAATAACTATAATCATTAATGTCTTCTCCAAAAAAGAGTTTGACATATTTCTACTAGTGGCTGGTGCTTCACATATTGAAACAAAATCCAAACAACTTGAAGGAACGTTAAAACTCATTTGGGCATTGCCTTGTGCTTCTTGACCCTCTGTTGAATGGGGGATCTTGGGTCTTTGGTCTCCATAGGATTGTGATTATGGTTGACTCTTTCATTTTCCATCATCCAAGCTTTAAGTGAATCCCCGGTGCCATGTTTGTCGGAGGCAAAGAAGAAAATCCATATGCTGAGGTAGAAGTTAGAACCAAGGAGCAAAGTCCATTGAACTCTACCTTGAGAGGATCAATTCACTGTTTCTGAAGAAGAAGACTCATAAAGCATTGTGTCTGACACTAGCTTGCTCAAGCTCTGTAATTTTGGAGGAAACCAGCATAAGAGCATCACTGTTAGCTAAAATATTGATGTATATCTTCGTCCCTGTGGAGAACCCTTCTAACTTCTTTAATTTCATTATTGTCCATGACAGACCCAGTTATGCCTTACACACAAAGCCAAGGAACACATTGTATGGGCTAGATAAAACAACTGGCCAGATAATCAAAATAAAAAACCTGAAACTCTAAAACCAAGTTCCAAACCTTTGAAGGAAAAGAAACAATAAATTTGCTCAGCTCTGACTGTTCTGAATTGTCATTCCAAAGACACCAGAGACAATAGAAATCAAAGAGAAAGGCTGAATGACTAGGGCTTACTTGGCCAGAGCATAGGAAGTTACGAACATTGGAGGCCCAGCGTGACCCAAAACCACTGGCCTCGTGCAACCCTCGATATAGTTTCGCCACGTCCACACCAATACACCCAATGCACCTTTGTTACAACTTACAACCCTAAACTCGTTGCCAATTTTCAGCTCCTGCAACACCCATGATGAATTGCCCAGACCACATTTCATAGAGGATGGCAACATTGACATAGTCACATAATTCCTGCTGGCGTCACACCTGTGCATTGAATTAACATGGGTGAGGCCTGCAAAGCCATATGAGGACAGGGAGAAGACCTCCATGTGCTGTCCTTCCAAAATCGCCGCCAATTGTTGGTTAATGGTAGTTGCATATTGGATTGGATGCCAATAAATATCCACAAGCAAATAGATCATGGGAAAAAGCTACATCTTAATACCCCATTTTTGTTCAGGATCCTTGGATCTGAGGTGGTGGCAACCTTTGTCCAAGGTTCTGCTTCGCCATTCATTTCCCTCTTTATGCACTAAAATGAGACTTGTAAAAATTGTGGAAGGATTTGCTTGATTTGAGAGGTGATTAGATTCCATTTTCTTCCCCTTGGGCTTGCTAGGCTGACCATTGCTTTGATAATCAGCATTGAGTCCCCAGACACTATCATAGTCCTTAAACCTTTGTCCTTTGTGATGCAGACACCTCGCCACATTGAGTAAGCCCCTAGGTGTAATAGACAAATTTGTTTCCTCTGGGATCATGGAGACCCATCCTGCACCTGGCACCTGTTTGGACATAAATTTAACTATCAAAAGGGAATCCCCAAAACATACAAGCTGCCAATTCTCAGGTTTATACTAATAGCCAACACTTTATTAATGCTATAAGTATAAAGTCTGCCTCATTATTTGTTGAATGGCCAAATCCTGTGACCTATAGGCTTTCATACAATGATATGGCCTTCCTGACTTATCAAACCATCTTCCCCAATAGGCAACCTGACCTGTTTTCCTGCAGGTATCTTTGACAAGGTGAGGGCCTTAGTAACATTGTTTCTCTTTTCTCTTAGTAAATGTATCTTTATTTATTCTTTTTGTGTTTACATTAAAGAAAAAGGCAATTTAAACATTTTTGGTGTTTGGGTATACGCCCAAAAAAAAAAACCAACATACTTCAGTTTTTGCCACCTAAATTAACGTACATCAACATGAAAAGTGTTATTACTGTAATCCTTGATCAGATTAATTAGTTTATTGGTGACTTCAAAAATCAATTCAATGAAAAGTAGCAGGCTGATGCTTATTATTAGAAGGAAAGGTTTGTATAAAATTTTTCCCTTGTCTGCTAATAACAGTCTAATCTCCCGTCTCGCCCCCTCTTTAAGTCTTTTTCCATGTATATCAGTCATTATGCATGTCTTTCATATGTGACTAAAATTATAACTGAGGATGTAAATGTATTTAATTGCTATTATGCAGATATTGGAAGGCCTTTTAAGACTACCAGACAACAGGGAGTGTGCTGATTGCAAAAGCAAGTATGTATTCTATGATGTACTGATTGATTTAGTCAGTGTAGAAATCTCTGTTTAAGTTAATGATTATGTTTTTATAAATGTGGTTATCACTGCAAGGCTTTAATGCGATAATGTTGTGCATTTGTTTTCTATTAGACTATTTAGACACTGTTACTCACGAGTCACAACTTACAAGTGAGCTGCTGTAAAGGCTGATGAAAACCAAGTTTTAAAGTTAGATACAAGCACTGAGAAAAGGGGTGTAGAAAACATCATCTTAAATGATGACAGTATTTTTTGTGCGTTGCTGATGATAATCTTCTTGTTATATAGTTTGTTCTGATATGTTGTCGGGATTCCCTTATGACCCAATGGTTTAGAATATTTTTTTTGGTTGGTAAAATAGGGAAAGATTTCTGTTATAGGATAGTGTACAAAATTGGGTGCATAATGCATATAGCATCCCTTTTTGCATCAACTCGTCAATACGCGGAATGGGGTATCAATTCTTGAACGTCTTCTTGTTGAGTGCCATGTAATTGATTCACATTTGCAAAGTTCCATCCTTCTTCTTCACCAACACCACTGAAGAAGCAAAGGGATTGGAACTCTGCCTAATGTGGCCCAACGCTGACAACTCCATGAAGGCTCGCTCAATCTCATCCTTATAGTCCTTGGGATGCGTATAAGTGGTGGTGATGATTGCTTGCACACCAGGCTCCAACTTGATGGTGTGCTCGAACCCCCTGTCTGGTGGTTGCCCCAGTAGTATGTCTCCAAATACTATCGGGTATCTGTACAGTATGGCCTGAATGTCCGGGTGCGGTGGCTTGCCTTGTCCCCCAGCCTCTGAAATCCTCAGCTTCACTGCCCATGCTATGCCCCCGTGCCTTAAATCTATCTCCATCCTATGTGCTGAGACTATTTGTGGAGGATACAAATGCATACCTCAAAGAAATACCAGCTTGCCATCTGGCCCTGCAAACTCCATCTCTAGCTTCCTCGAATTAGTGGTGACTCGACCAAGGGAGTATAGCCATTGGACACCCATCACTACATTGGTGTCTGATAGGTCCACCACGAAGAATTGGTCTGTCATCGGGTAGTTCCCCATGGTCACTATCAAAGCGAGAACATACCAAGTGCACTGCATAACTCTATCTCCCGACACAAGAACTGAAAACCCCTCAAACTCTGTAGTGGTGATACCCCTCCTCTAGACCATCTGAGCATCACTGAAATTGTGGGTGGCCCCACTGTCTGCTAAGACTGAGACATGCTGCCCTTGCACTGTGTCCTTGATCCTCAGGGTCATAAATTTGGGAACCTCGCACAAAGGGGCAAGGACTCCCCTAGATGGTGTAAAAGATGCTCCCCCATGTGTGGTGGTGGTGGTGGCCCCCTCTCTGTTGGACCCGTGTTGTCTCCCCCACCATACTTCAACTTCACATCATCCTCCTGATCACTGTCCGAAAATACCTCGATATAATGGACCTTGCCCACTGTGCACCGATGGCCTGGTGACCATAGCTCCCGACAAGTAAAGCACAACTTCCTCCTCCTGAGGTCTCTCCTAGTCTCCTCAATTAACTGCCCACACCCTTGGGTCGCTCTCTGTGGTGGTGGTCTAGTATCACTCCCCTACTGGGGGTAGGGAGTGCGTTATGGAATAGGTGCCTGGTTTTTGGGGATGGCCCCCTGCAAATCTCTTGTACATGTCACGACCTCCTGTAGAGTAGAAGGCCTGCGTGACTTTACTAGTCCACACAGTGGCTTAAGCAACCTCTCTATGAACGTGTACACCCTCCTAGCATCTGACAAGTCTGGCACCATGATTGAAACCCTCAGGAACTCTGATATATAATGCTCTGGATGACCCGTCTGCCTGAGTTGGGTCAACTCCCTAAAGTGAGCCTCCGGATCCCTCCGATCAAAATGCTAAACCACTCTCCTTCAGAAATCCTCATAGGATGTCACATTGGCATGCCCCAGAGTGGACAAGCCGTGAAACCACCAATCATGTGCCTCTCCCTCCAAATGTAAGGTAGCCATTTTAATGGCTTCCACCTTCGTCATCCTGTTGAGTTGGAAATAAGTATCCAACTTCTCCACCCAAGCTTGAACTTTGCATTTGGTAGTGCCATCATATGTGGGGAAATACATCCTCCTAATCAGGGTTGTGGGGGAGCGGCTCCCCCCCTCAAACCCGCTCCCGAATCGCACACCCTTCATGAGCGACTTGGGAGCAAACCGGGAGCACGCACCCAAAATCGCTCCTACAGGGGAGCGATTTTCGGGAGTGAACTAGGGAGTGAAATTTTTCGATCCCCAGTTATTTTTGCAATTTTTTTCAAAGAAACAATAATTTTTGAGTGGGGCAGCCTAAAGATCAAGCCTATGGCCCTAGTATTGATATGCGATTCATGGTAATGACATTCTCCTTAATCTTCATTTTCATCCTTTTACGTAAATTTTTAACATTACCATGAAATGACTCAGGATGTTTGAGAGTGGTTCCGACCTCATTGGATTTCATACAGAGAAAGTAGAATTTTAGATTTCATTCAAAATCCAACAGGCTTATCAGTGTTTCAGGATTTTAGGATTGGGGGGATTGCAATGTTTCCATTGGATTTTGTTATGTATTAGGGTATGGAACTCATATTTAATCAAGAGCACCAATCCCTCTATGTACCTTGATGTTAGTGACATTGGTTGTCGAATTCCTCTATCACGACCCTACTAAAAATGTACCCATCACTCAAAATAAATCTTGGCTTGACATACTATGTTTTTTCTATCTTATGTTAATGCTTAGAGGGTGATATTAATAACAATGATCCCTATACAAATCCAGAGGTAATGACAAAGATACTTCTGGATATTAATGCTTAGAGGGTGATATTAATGACGAAGATCCTAATTTTTCAACAAGACTAAAAAATTAGACATATCTTGTGGTGGCAAGAGGTCCTTGCATTAGCTATAGATAAAATATTTACTTGTCTTTTCTAGTTTCTAGTAGTTTTCATAATTGTTGACTCTTTCATATTTATTATGATATTTTTTGTAAACAATATATGACAATTTAAGTTTCAAGTTTGAAGTTGGCAATTATAACTCATTGGTAATGAATTATGAATATGATACTTCGTGAAAGTTGAAAGTTGTTTCATTTCATTTCATTTTATAACATTTCATTTCATGTTAGATATTCTTTGTTGTAATGGTTACACTTAGCTTACAAGTACAACTTTGGTGATCAATGATGATAAATGTTATATATTGAATTTTGAAAGCTTGAAACTTTAAGATTGATGAATCATGAGACTCAATATGTTGTATGTTACTAACTTATGGACATGCTTGATGAAGATTATAACTTCTAGATGATTGATGTTATATGGTTTAATCTATGCTTTTATGCTTTTTTATATCTAATTGATTATTTTACATGCTTTTGTTGACATATATGCATCAAAACATAAAAAAATTATATATTATATAAAAATTCGCTCCCTGATTCGCTCCCGAACTGGGAGCTTCTGAAAATGTCACTCTCGCTCCCACTCTCAAGTAACCTTGCTCCCAATAGTACACTGCAACTCGAAGCTCTGCGTGCCCTGGCCTCCATAATTCCTTCCCTTCTCATTTTTCTTGAGCTGACAATAATCTCTAAAAGATAGAGCTGCCTTGAAATTCCCCCCAATAGATTGCCACTCCCTGAAATACTCTCCCATGGGCATCTGGTCATCCGATCCTCCCTGCTCACTAGGTGCTGATAGTAGAAATGAAGCCAGCATGGTCCTAGTTGGCCCACTAGAGGCTGGTGGCTGAGTAGCTGGTGAAGGGTGGTCATACTGTTGGGAGGCCTCGGAAGTCTCCCCAAATAGGAAATCTCAGTGGATGCTCTCTTCCCGGTTCTGCTGCTTGATCTCATCCAACATCTCTTTTTGCCCCTTCACTAAGTCATTTAGGGCCTTCAAGAGGCTGTTAAAGGCCATCTCCTCCTCGCTCTTGCGTTACACCATATCCTCTACTACTACAGCCTTCTCATGCTTTTCAACGTCCGGTGTAATCTGTAACTCCCTCTCCTTGCTCTGGTACCTCTGTCTTCTGTAGGTGATATTCTGTCTGTCCTCCTCACTCATAGGAAAGTCCCCCATGGCTGAGCCAAGATCTAAGCTTTGATACCACTGTAATGTTCCAAACTAGAAAAAACAATGATATACAGAGCAAACAATAAATTCAACAACAAAAAATTTTAAACTTTAGCGCACACGGACAACAAACTAGAAGTATGAAAGCAGCTGAGCCATTTTATTATATAACTGGAGCAATAGTACAAGAATGTGGAATGAATGCACCTGGGCTTGCCTCAAAGGCAAGCAAAGTCTAGGTGATAAAATAACAAGCCCGAATGTTGCTATCAACTGTCCCAATGATGCTCCGTGTTGCCTCGACAACACTGCACTGTCTCCTGCAAAGATGCTGCTGAAAACCACACCTTTGGTGCTTAGAAAATTCCACCAAATTAACCCCAAGCTCTTCAAGCAAAACCCACCAAAACCAAGAAAGGGTTTGGCCTGGTTATGACCCCTGAAATTCGCCCCCCAAAAGCTCCACGTCCTCCTCTAACTGTTGGAAGGAACGACCTACTTGTACACCAAAAAAACTCCTCCCAAATCACTCCAAAAAGGCTCAAATCACTCCCCAAATGTTTCCCTTATCTCTCCTGGCAAGGCTCCAACTCCCACTTGTGCCTAGTGAGAGACTTCTGCGCTGGCCTAGGAGTTGCAAATTCGTTTCAGATTATAGCTGTCACCTCCTGCTCCAAAAATCCACCAAAAGTATGCTATACCCCTGAGCTTCCTTCACTAAAATTCCTTTGGTAATTGCTCTCGGAAGACCCCTGAAATGGCCCACACGTGAGCCCCTCTTGCGTCCTAGAACACGCACTAGCTGAGCAAAATTTGAGTGTAAGTGCTGAAACCTCCTGCTAATCTCCTCTAGTTTGGTGTGACAAATCCTCTCTAGGGTGGCACTCGAAGCCCCCTGAAGAAAGGGTGAGTTCTCCGCTCGAAAAACTCGTGCTAAACAACAGGTGACCTGGCTAAACAACTCAAGCAACCAAGGTGAGTTCGATATGCAAAAAGATACAAATGAGGTTGAGCTCTTCCCTTTTATAATTTCGTGGGCCTTCCTTCCCATGTGGGCCCCTCCACTTAGCCATTCGACTTCCCTCCTAAGCTTTTCGAACTCTTGGTTTGGCTAAGTGTTTTTCCTCATGTGGGTGGCCCCCACATTCCACTAACGAAATGATACAACCTCCTATTACCTTCCCAAGTCTTTCATAAAAATTGAGTGGGTCCCATAGCCTCCAAAAATATCCCAAAATTGTACAAATTAACCTATACCAAAATAATTTAGGAAGGGACATTACAGTGTACACTACAGTAATTCTTCAAAGGCCTATAGGATCTACATAAAAGGACACTGAATAGAAGTCCATCGAGATGTGATTTTGGACGAAAGTATTGCATTCAAGAAATCAAAAGATCTCCCTATGGACTCTGATGATGAAGAACTTCCGGTATTTGAAGAGGAAGCTGCCAGGGAGGAAGAAGAATCAAATCATGAAGATGAAGGTCCTAGTGATCCTATACAACCTGTGGTAATCCCCGAGACAATAAAGAGACCTAATTGGTTGAAGTCCACCCTATTAGATGCAAAGGGTCATGGAGCAGCTAAAGGCACATTTAGAGAAAGCAAGAAGCCTAAAAAATATTCATGGTACACAACATATATGATAAAGTTAATAGAAGCAAAGCCATCCACTTTTGAGGAATCTGTCAATTTGCATCAAGAATGGAAAGATGCTATGAACGAAGAATACCAATCGATAATGAAGAATGGGGTATGGGAGATCGTACCTAGGCTTGAAGACAAGTCTGTTGTAACTTTCAAGTGGCTGTACAAAATTAAACATGCGGTAGATGGAAATATTGACAAGTATAAGGCAAGATTTGTTGCTAGGGGCTTCTCTCAATAAGAAGACATCTATTATGAAGAGACATTTGCTCCACAACAAGGTATACAACTATTAGATCATTGGTCTCTTTGGCAGCATCGATGAGATGGAATATACATCAAATGGATGTTAAGATTGCATTCCTGAATGGCATAATTGATGAGGAAGTCTATATAGAGCAACCCTTGGGATTTGAAGTCAAAGATAGAGATTCATATGTTTGCAGGTTAAAGAAAGCATTATATGGCCTTAAGTAGGCACCAAGGGCATGGTATGCATACCTTCAAAGATTGGGCTTCACAAAAAGTTCTGTTGATTCGAACCTTTACTTCAAGGTTGTAAAGGGCGAGCCTGTAATCATTCTTTTGTATGTGGATGATCTTCTCTTGATAGGTGTGGAAGGTCAAATTGAAGAATGCAAGAAGCAACTACCAACATAATTCGATATGAGGGATCTTGGGCTGATGCACTATTATTTGGGACTAGAAGTCTGGAAGGGACCTGATGAGATCTACTTAGGTCAAGGGAAGTATGTGATCGAGATGTTGAAGAGGTTTGAAATGATGGATTGCAAACCAATGACAACCCTGATGATCACAAACTTGAAGAGACTAAGGAGTTTCGAATCTAGCCCAGTGGATCCTACCAGGTATAGACAATTGATTGGCTCACTGATGTACTTGGTGAATACTCGACCAGACTTATGTTTTTCAGTGAATATTCTCAGTTAGTTCCAAGTGGAGCTGAAGCATGATCATTAGATAAGAGCCAAGCACATACTGAGATATCTACAAGGAACAATCCAGTGCTGCCTAAAATATGATAGGAGGAATGATGTCCAAGATAAGAATAATCCAAGGAAGGACATACTCTGTGAACTCCCGGGTGGGGTATGTGCCTTGAGAGACAATGATGATGGTGTCTTTAAATCATTGGTCTCGCCAGCATTGTGCTTTGATTTCGTGGTGAGATAGAGCTGTTAGTCAATGCCTTGCTATGTGACAATGTTGTTGTTATGATGCTAAACAGATGGGTTACCAATCTGACTCTTCTTATGAGATCTCTTCAGATTGAGAATGTCCATATACCATTTATGAATACCTCCCTAGTTAAGAGGGAGCGTTGAAAAATGTGTAACTAGGTTCGGTCTTCATAAATATGAAATCTACTTTTCAAATTCTTGTATATCGTAAAATATAAGAAAATCATTATTATTATTTTTGGAGCAAGGGTTTCATGCTCAAGGTCTTTTATTTTAGAGGTCAAACACCCATTGAGTGCTTCTAGAGTTTGCCCTAGGTCAAGAAGTCAAAAGAGTCATTGTCATAAGTTGAAGACCACATCGGGCACATTGTAACTTGTAAAGAAAATTATTTTTGTCATTAAAAGTATCAAAATACCCTTCAAGGCCAAGTCAGCCTGGCAGCTGAAAAGTTAACCTATTTTGAGGAGCCACGTCCACCTTTAGAAGCCCATATAAAGAAGGGAACTGGACCTCCTTGGAAGTCATTCATTACTCACTCATCCAAGTGAAGAAGAGAAGCAAGAAGGCAACGAAGAAGGAAGAGGATGAAGAAAACTTGTTTTTGGGCTATTTCTTTCTCACAGGGGCAAAGGAAGGCTAGGGTTTCTGCTGCTAGACTAGGGTTTTTCTTTTGCAAGTTCGATCTTGAAGAAAGAAGAGAAAGAAGGTCAACGAAGGTCACATTAGGTCATCCTCAAGCACCAGAAGAAGGAAAAAGCCAAGGGAAGGTCTAAAGAAGCCTTGTGAGGCTAGAATAAGCTCACATGTGTGGCAACAACTGCTGCTGGGATGAGCCGGAAATTTCAGACCTGTAGTAGAGACCGAAATTTTGAAGCTGGGGGTCGAAGTTGTGCTGCTGGAAGAGATTTGACTGGGTATGACTTGAACAAAGGAAGCACATCATCCGTAAGGGTTGGACTTGGTCTTGGAGGGTATTGGTCTTGGTCTAGAGGTCTAGGAATTCGTCAATTGAAGAATCTATAAAAAGAGAAAAGATTTGCGGGTTTTCCTCTCAAGTGGAGAGGTTTTGGCCTTGGCTTGCAACCAACATTCTGTGTTCTTGTGTACTATTTTTCTTCTTGGTTTGGTAGCAGTTTGATGATACACAAACATAATAATAAGTGAAGAAGCTAATAAGAAAGAAAAAGTAAAAAGACATCAGAAGTAGTTATCAAGAAAAGAGAAATCACCCTAGCTATTGCCCTATAGATTTCTCAACATAGAATACTTAATGTCATGCATGTAAAATTTATTACATGTATCAAATCCCTACTTAAAGCAGCAACTGAACTGTTTGATGTGTCCCCAATGTTGGTGTGAAAATGTCTGAAAATGGAACTTTTCCCGACTTCAAACTTTGGTTCCAAAATACCTCCTCCTAAATGTTCTAAAACCTTAACACCAATATTTTCCAAAGCAACAAATCATAATGTTAACAACCAACAAGGAGAATGAAGCCAAACCCGACGCAGCCATGGTGTTAAAGGGATGAGACTAGACCATAAAATGTTAAAAACTAAGAATCTAGTTGGCACAAAGGGGAAATAGGGGCCAGAAAGTTGGGCCCAAAAATGCTGCATCAAAGAAGAATAAAACCCAAGACAATTAGCACATACGAGGAGGAGGATAAATATGGAAATGAAGTGGAAATGGAAGCTATCTGTAATCTAAAGTCTTCAAAATGCATGTACAATTGGAGGGTGGGTTTGATGGAGATCCACATGTCTCCAGAGAAGCATACAAATCTAACCCAAACCGCCTTTAATGTTAAGGAAATCCTCAGTCTAAGTGCTAGCAGCAAGGAGAGATATCTTGTAGAGGCAGGGTTGACCATCTGAGCAGCGGCGCATTGTCTACAACAAGGGTTTATGATGCTAATAGAGCACTTGCCATACTTTTTGTACATTTTTATGATCTTACTATCAGAGCCAATCGTAATTCATTAATCAAAGCCTCTTTTCCATGGTTTAATCATAGCTGCTGTGTCAAGTTTGACTATATTTTATATACATGGAACATATGTTTGTTCAGGATTCAGTTCTATTGTCGTCAATGCAAAGTTTTGTAATATTTGCATGTAAATGAGGTCTTGCATTATCCATGCTTTAGGTCCATGTTATGTACCTTCTTCAGTATATTACTTATTGTTTTCTTTTAATACTGTGTGTAAATGAGGCATTGCATTATCCATGCATTAGGTTCATGTTATATACCTTCTTCAGTATATTACTTATTGTTTTCTTTAATAATGTATCTGAGTGTGATACACACACACACACACACACACACACACGTATTCCTCATCCACCTGCATCTTTTAAGTTCACTCTCTTACTAACAGTTTCCATTTTTCTACATAACACTTTATAGTAGTCAGCTTTTTCCTGTCCACGTGTCATTATGTTAATGTCCGACGAATTACCGCAAAGGAAGTTCAATGGTACTGAAGAGTACAACCAGTATGAGTACATGTCGGAGTGCAAGCACAACTCCTAGAAATGTTGAAAATAATATAAGGAAAGGAACCTATGTAAGTATAACATCATAACAAATGTATAAAACCGTGACAAAGGTATGGTGATACAAGACACTCAGTGAGTTTGGACAACTCAAGATCCTATAGAGAGAGAGAGAGAGAGAGAGCAGATGATGAGGCTGATGACGTTAAGGTCTCTTGAGTCTGATGGCCAAGGGCGAGCAGGGGGAACAGGGCATTGGCGTGCTGTCAGAGTCCTCTGGAACCATCGAGAGGTCTGACTGTATGATCCTAGGGGGAATGTATGAGCGAGGGATACTCCTAGCATTTGAGGTTTAAAGAAGGAAACACTGAATGGACCTCTGGCTGCTCCTCTAGGTCTAGGAAGTAGTTTGATGGGCTGGATGTGCTCTACCGTGAATCTGTCTAGAACTGATCTCTTTAATACTATGGGAATGTGTGGCCTGACATATAGACTGGTACCATCGAACTTTTCTCAATAATATTGGCTGGCCTCTCAGAGGGGGAGGCTGAGGAGAAAACCAGGGTCTCACCATTGGTGTACTTTGGAACTCAGTCTTCCATTTGTTGCTCTGATATGACAGATCATGGAAGTATGAGGTGAGCGGTCTGGTCATCACAGGGTGCGGAATGGCACGCAAGAGTTGAGATTTGTGGCAAGAGATCTCTTTGATGAAGAGGGCTAAGCATCTCTGCTCCTGGTACTGGAGGAAAGTAGAAAAGGAGACCTCTGAATCCCTATAGAGGCAGTGATAATGTACCTCTGATCTCATAGAAGAGTGAAGCAAATTTCCCTTTGAAAACTCCATATTGCAGCCTTGTATATAAAAAATAAAAACAGGGAGGAAAATATAGATGGAAAACAGACAACACAGGAGGAGAGAAAATCAATCCCAAAACCAGTGGGCTGTAATAGTATAAAAAGGATAAAATAGGATCACTTTCCAGTGCTGTACAGAAAATTTCAAAATGAGGAGGAAATGAAAGAAGATGGAAAACAGAGCACACAGGATGAGAGAAAATCAACCCCAAAACCATTGGGCTGTACTGGTACCATAAGGATTAAAAAATAATTTTCCAATCATTTAGCTTTTCCTTATATTCCAACTATAGTGCTACTGCTTTGTCATTGAACCTTGGAACAGAAGCACACTAAGGTTGACCAAATCTGTTCTACATGCTAAATTTAACTTCCAGGGGACTCCAATAGTGAGCCAGCGCCAATGTCACCCACCTTGCTGTCTATCGGACTTTGGCATTCTTGACATCATTGACCTCCAGCCCTGGACTTGTTCACTTAGTCTTCTACATGATTTGTTAATGTACATGTTTATGAAGCTATCCTATTATTGTATCCTTTTTTACGTCATTTCAGTCTATCCTAGATTTAGCTTAGGCATTTTTCTAGCAGTTGCATTTGCATTCCCACATTATACTCGTACTGGTTGTATCCTTCAGTCCCATTGACTTATTTATGGTCATTCATTGGACATTAATAAAAATATCTTATCTTATTTATTAGAATGAAGCCAGCAGGTTTAAACTTTAGAATCTTAGATGATATAGGAATCTTATCCACAACAGTAATTCTGAACCAGAAAGGGAAGATTATCTGAGTTTGATGTGACTTTTTAATTTTCTATAGTATTTTCCTAAATTTTGACCTTCATTTTTATCTTCAATCTCAGCGTTATCTGCAAGAAAGGATTGTACTAAGCATTTATATAATGTTCTCTAACTGTATTATGGATTTGCATATTTTAACTTTTCTACAATTTAACCACCCATTCATATTCCTGGATAGACTGGCTTTTGGCACCTTTAACAAAATATCCGTCACAAGTTATTGGATAGATAACTTAGTTATTCAGGGCATCTTATTCTCTGTTGTTTGCAAATGGGGAGTTGTTTTCTAGGCATTCATTATGTTCATTTTAAAAGAGAAAATTGCTTTTATATATATATATATATATATATATATATATATATATATATATATATATATATATACGTGCTACATGAAATGCTATCTAGAATGCAAGTTGCTGCTGGTTATATAAGTTTCTGAGTTTATGCCTTACATGGCTGCGTTAGACATTTTTTTAAGCACATTTATATGGGGCATAATATATGAAATTTTCTACTTGCAAGTATACCAGTTAGTTGCAATTTTCTCTCTATAAGATGATATCTCATGTTCAGTGTTTATTGATAATTTAAGTCTAGGATTAGCTTTCTGACACTGGCTCAATTGAGGCTTTTAACCTATATGGCAGAAGATAGTCTGGTTTATTTGTGCCATCTTAGGATTTCTTAGCTTGCAGGCTTTTATGTAGGGAATTCCTAATGCCCTGTTATTGTTTCATAGGATGCTACCAGACAGTCATTTATGTGGTTTTTAAGAATTTTAATCAATACGCATCTAAATGCAGAGGACCGAGGTGGGCAAGTGTAAACCTGGGTATCTTTGTGTGCATCCAGTGTTCAGGAATACACCGGAGTCTTGGTGTTCATATTTCAAAGGTCTGATTCTCCTACTGTCCCTGAATCACCATTGTACCTTGATTTTCCTTTTGTATTCTGATTTCTGTTCTGTCATTTTAAATTTTTTTTGGATTGGAAATTTACAGTAGATAGAATTGTTCATCAAAAAGCTGTGTCATGGTGTTCTGCCATGCAAAATATTTTGGCAAATAAAAACTTCAGTTTCGTGAAAAACACTTCCAAACCATGTTCTGTTATAGACAGACGAAGCTATATCACAAATTGTAATGACATTTCAACCTACAAGATATAATCAGTCTTTTAATATCTAGCACAGTAGGCATAGTAAATAAAGTTCATTAAGTTAACTTTGATGATTGAACCATCATTGTAGGATGGGTTGGTTGGGTGTTACTTCATCTGCTTCTTCCCTATTGTGCAGTATTTTGCTACAGAAATAGCCAGGCATTTGCCTATATGTCATCAAGCCCGCTAGCTAGAGATCTTGGGCGTAAAGGCCAAGAGTTTTATCTATCAAACATTCTAGAACCTGGAGATGGAGATCTGGTATGTCCTGCTCTCCCTGCCCCTCCCATATTGTTAGTCTGCTTTGGGAGGGATTCTGCTGATTATGCATGGGGAAGAATCTCAATAGTCAATCAACCTTATGAAGTGGTTGAGCTTGACTTTGTTGTTTCAGTGTCTAAGATGTGGGGGCCGGGGCAGCATGAGAATTGAAGTTTATGGTTCAAGTCATTTTATTAGTAGGATTGCCACCACCAAACTTCACATTGGAACACGGAAAATATTCCATCTATTATGAAATCTCGCAGACCAGGGCCCTAGGTGTACCAGGAAAGTGGATGGCACATTAACAGCAAAACAAGAAATATGTAGATCCTCCATTGAGGTTTTGTTTATAGTAAAGAGTTTGAAGTTTTCTTGGAAGTATATTGTTCTTATAGGCTCTTTTTTTTTTATTCAGATATGTAAAAGAAATTTTTTCCTTCATGTAGGCGACTGAAATTGTCCTTCTGTTCTGCAAAATTTATTCCCGCCCTGTCTGCACTATTTTTCCAGTTGAAGGGAACCAGAAATTGTTCACCTGTATTGTAAGATCTGCGCCTTCTCTGTCTGCATGCTATTTTCTGCTCCTGTGCAGATGTTCTGAATTTGAATCTCTAAGGGGTCTTCAGGTCACTCCTGATGCAGAGAATTAAGACCCCAGTTATCAAATACAAGAGACTTTCTAGTTGGATCTGACTTGAAGAGATTAGAGGCAGAGTTCTTGGCCGAATAGAGTAGGTTTGCAATCAAATTGCAGAGAAGTACAACCTTAAGCAGAACTTATCAATGAATTCAGCTGCAGGATGCAATGATTGTAATATTCAAGCAATTTCAAATACCCTCATCTATGGTATAAGATAATTTTATTAATACCCAAAAAATGAGTCATGACCATAAGTTATTAAATTGTAGGTCAATGGGAGTGAGAAATCTGGATTCTGAACTACAATCCAGTGCAAGTACATAGTGGGAGTGCGAAAGCAACACCTTGTTGGAAATACTGAGAGGGGGGTGAATCAATATTTCTTTTCAATTGTTAATTTTTGCCGGTTAGATTCTTCACAATTAAAAAACAGAGAGGTGTATAATAATAATATTATTAAGGATTAATAAGAACTTCAGTCCTTTTTGAAATAATTGAGTACAATAGATGTGTGAGGGCACCAACCCTTCAATGAATCAGGCACCAACCTATTGCCAAATACCAACTTGGACTTTGATGAGACTCCGACCTCTAGGGCTTCGACCCTATCTTCTCAAGGCACCAACCTGTTGTTTAGGAGCACCAACTCCAAGGACACCAATCTTTTTGTCTTCTTTTAATAGAGAATGTGAATAGTGTTTACTTGAACATCCTTGACACAATTCTTCACAATTTAATCTCCAATTCTTCATAATTTCTTCATTGTCCGACACTGATTACAGATGTACCCATTGGAAAGAGGTATGAACTGTTCTTGACTAGACACCAAAAGTCCGAGCTTCAATAGGATAACACAGATCCGAGGAAGGTGTTAACTGTAGGTCTGTTCATAAATCCGAGCCACAAGAGATGATCTTCCACAAGACAAGACCGTGTTCTTCCCAACAACAAGTTCTGGTCCAAGTACCAAGCTACAAGCCTGGTCCGAGCCTCCAAGGGTGTTACAGATATCACACAATAAGTCTGAACTGTTTATTGACTTATTTCCACAGGTCTGAAGTTTTGGGTTATCTGAGCCTTAACACAGGTCTGTGACAGTCCAAAGAGAATAGGTCCGAAGCTCTGCATCACTGATCTAAAGTCCTGTAGCCAATTATCTTCTTCAATGAATCGAGCTTTGGTACATGCATCTGTTCTGAGGTTTCACAATACTGAGCCTTTACAGTCCTGTAGCATTTGTTGTGCTTGAAAACTGGGCTGTTCTTCCCTTAAGGGTTCACGAGATGTGAAACTGTTCCCTTTCTCTGTGCTTCACACTTTACCAAGCCGCAGTCCTTATATTTGCTGAGATAATCACCGAAATTCTTGGCTGAAACAAATGAGTTTACCTTTATATTTATAGTGGTTTGTCATCTTTGAAAGGACATGACTGTTGGGGAAAAGGGCCGACATGAGAGTGTGAGTGAAGGTCGGCTCACAATTAAATTTTTTTTTTTTTAACTTAAAAATTCAGTATCTCATCAACCACTGGGAGTTTTAGGGCAAGTGAGGGCTTGTTAGAAAGAGGAAAAAATCCTCTTCAAGATGGTCTAGGGCTCATTGTGATTGACTGCCTCCAAGGTGCCAAAATTCATTTTTTCTTTGTAACTGTCCTTAAGTTTTGTGTGCAGAAAGTGCATAGGACAGAATGCCTTCTCCATTGCTTGGCTTCTCCTTTATTTGTCTTCTCCATGTTTGGCTTATCAATCATAGGGTCATAGCGTCATCATGTAGGACATCTATATCATCATGATAGTACCCAGCAAGGTCATGAAGGTATAGCATCATGTATTCAATAGTACTGCAGCATCATTAGGAGAACTTCAAATGATATCTTCCATGTTATCATTAAGTCTTTCAACCTTCATCAACCTGTTGCCATCAATGACAACTTGGATTAACACACTTATCGTTAGTCTACAAAAAAACAAAATAGCCAATAACCTAAACAGTAGTAACTAGAAATAATATAGAGATGATGACCATGTCAAACATAATATGCTTTTGTCGTAACAAAAATGACCACCTATCCCCAGCTAAACAACGGAACATATTAAGGTGCATCAGAGCTAGAAGTAGAATGAGGGGATGAAGAAGAAGATGATACCCCAACATAGTCATCAATCATGGAGAAGCAGCCGATACACTATCTAATAATTTCCTCTGGATACAACAACTTCAAAATGGAGTGTAAGAGATAAAAAATCAAACAAACAAAAGTTATCCTCCCACATGAGAATGTGAGAAATGAAACTATGGAAAACCATAATCCATTCAAAAAATGGTTAAGGAATGCAACATTCGGGTGCAGGTGGTCAAGGGGAAAAGGACCCTACTCAATTACCAAACTTGTCATCCAAACATATTTTGAGGAAGAAAGAATAATGTGCTGGAAGGAGTTCAACCTCCAGATTTGGGGTGGTTAGGTGGTGGATGCAAGAAAAGACAACAAATGGCCAAAATCTGCAACTGGAAGATGGTGATTTGTCACTCACCTCCAGCCAAATTTTTTTTGGATGTATTCTTAGAAAATTAAATGATGGCATTTATGGGTCCTGCTGGATTCATGATACATCTCTATTGCCTGCTAGAATTATATTTGTGTTGTTTAGTTCTTATTAAGTACCTTCTAGGATGTCATTTCAACACAGAATCTTATTTGTGGTGCCCACATTTTGATTCCTAGACAAACGATGACAAACGATGTCTAACTTATGTTTCATATGATATAAGTCATTTACAAGTCGACTGTAGCTTGACGGAGCCCGTTTGAACCTATGAGAAAGGATACATTTGTTTGTATGTGGTCACATTAGACATATGTTACATGTTGTTATGTCATAAGAAGCCTTTCCTTGTGTTTTGGTAATAAATCAAAACTAGGAGATTTTTAGCTGGCCCCATGTATATATGCTTGACCATCTAGAAATCTGCTGATGAAGGAGAGGATGAATGCTGATCACATAATGGAATATCAATCCCATGCCAAGTTTGATTATTCCACTGCATGTAAGGTCCATCCAATGGTGGATAAGGCTAAATTCTAATATAAGAGCAATGTTCGGGAGAATAGGACAACCCATTATCAAATCTTGAAATTTTATGGAAAGTACAGTAGAATACAGTTTTCTGACTGATAATTACTTCCTAATGTTTTTCAAATAGTATTATTATGCCACTGCTATCATTGAATAATTGTGCTCTGAAAATCTCAACAGTAAATGCAGTGGAAACAGTAAAGATCATAGAAAGACAGCCATGCACAATAGACATAATTTTTTTTACTTGGGAAACCCAACCTTGGGAGAAAACCCAACAATCTTTCCTTGAGTAGAAATTGTCTTTTCAGCAAGGTTACAAATCATAAATCTATCTAGAAGTCTGTGCCAATATACAAGTCAAAATACCAGTCAAACCTGGTCAAACAGCTGCTGGTCAAACCACTAAAATCAACTTGGTCAATGCTGGTCAAATCATCAAATTCTGCAGTCAACTTGTTCTGGTCAAATTCGGCTCTGCAGTCTGCGATCAACTCTGTAGTCAACCCGCACGTGTGGCCCTATGGCTAAGCAAAATGCAGTCAAATCCACACGTGTGGACTTTGGTCAAACCTGCATGTGTGGCCTCCAAAAACTCGGTCAGAAAACTGGTCAACTCTCAGTCAAACTTGGTCAAAGACTGCTTGGTCAACTTCAGTCAATGCACTGGTCAAACAGTCCATCCATCCTTCTCACACGTGTGGCCAGAACAAGAGAGAGATAGAATAGATAATCTCTAGCAACAGATTTTTTCCTTGGACGAATTTCTCCTCCACTAGAAAAAATTCAATGAGCTTGCTATGTTGATGATTTTCCTCTTAGGCTCTAACATGTTGTCTATTTATATAGAGCTCTAATGTGGTGTATAGACCCATCAAGGTGGCTTCTCATCACAAGAAACCCCTTCACTAGTGGAGCCTACATCACAACTCAACATTAGACTAGAATTGTTTACCCTTCTGTTGGGTGAAAAACCCCAATCAATGAACAATGTAAACCTTCTATATAAAAAATAGATCACTCCATCTTGAAGCACAATGTAAGTATCGTGGGCCATTCACCCTTAGCCAAATTTGCTTGGCCCCATGGGAGAATGTGTCAATATCCATTAGTCAAATTAGCATGACACCATGGGAGAAAGTATACCCCTGGGCCTTTTACCCCTAACCAAATCGGCATGGTCCCATGGGTAAATGTATCATTCCCCCAGTAGTCAAATCAACATGACCCTGTGGGAGAATGTCCGCCTGTTGCCGCAAAAACATCAACACCCCCTCTCAGCGAGGGAGACATTCTGCATTACGACAAGTTTGTCTCGAAAGTATACAAACTTCCCCCTAGACAAAGGCTTGGTGAGAATGCCTGCAATCTGCTTGTCTATGGATATGTATTGGAACTTTAATGCTCCCTTCTGCAGCATGTCTCAGATGAAGTGATATTTGATCTCAATGTGCTTTGACTTATTATGAATACTAGATTCTCTGAAAGCTTGACTCAACTTTGATTATCACAATATATCAAGGTCGTCTCTAGCACATGATCAAATAGCCCTGCAAGCAACTTCCGAAGTCACATTGCTTCTTGACCTACGACACTTGAGGTGTTCTTTCTGTTCGTTGCACTCTCGCCCCAATCAAAATCAGCATATCCCTGCAGCCTCACCTCACCACCTGAGACATATATTAGGCCATATCCAAGTGTACCACATAGGTACCTCAACACATGCTTTGCTGCAACCCAATGTACATACCTCGACTCAACCATAAACTAGATTAGGGTGTTTCACCGCAAAGCAAATATCTGGCCTGGTGTTAACTAGGTATTCAAGGATCCAATGAACTGCCTATACATCATGGTATCCACGAAGTCTAAATCTGAGGCGAAATGAACTTTTTTCAGATTGGTCACCATAGGTGTAGCCATGGAATTGCAATCCATGATATCGAATCTCCTCAAGATATGAATTGTGTACTATCCCTGTCTAAGGAAGATCTCACCAGGTCTTTGGAACACCTCCAATCCTAAGAAATAAGGAATCAAGCCAAGATTATTCATCTGGAACTCCTAGGCCAACTCGTTCTTGCACTCAACAATGAGCTTCTCTAGCCCAGTAAGGAACAAATCATCAACTTACAACACCAAGATCAAAGGATCACCATCAAGAACCATGAAGTAAAGGTCAGGATCCGCATCACTCTTGGTGAAGCCCAAACTCATCAAGTATCCATTAATCCTAAAATACCATGACATAGGCGCCTGCTTGAGTTTGTACAAAGCTTTCTTCAACCTGCAAACATGGAACTCCTTCCCATGTACCATAGAGCCCTGTGGTTGCTGTATGTACACTTCCTCCACAATCATACCATTGAGGAATGTAGTCTATACATCCATTTGATGTAACCTCCAACCCATCACTGAAGGAAGAAAAATAATAGTCCTGATTGAAGTGTTCCTTGCAACTGGGCAAAGGTCTCATCATAGTCCTCTCCCTCTTTTCGAGAGAACCCCCTTGCCACAAATCTCACTTTGTACTTCTCGATGCTGACATTTGTAGCATGGTTTATCTTATAGATCCACTTGGAAGTCACCACTGGCTTCCCTTCTGGTCTCGGTATTATCTCCCACACATAATTCTTAATGATGTACTGATACTTCTCCATCATGGCATACATCCAAACCTGCTTGCCTTTTTCCTTCTCATAAATGGAAGGCTCAAAATCAATGATGTGACTCATCAATGCCATATAACTCGAGAAACTCTGTGGTCGTCTACTCTCCCTGAAAGTACCATTGGGAGCTGCATGCCTCTTTGCATCTTGCAAAGTGTCACGAAGCCATGTTGGTCTCTTCTTGGTAATTGCGACATCTCTAGGTTGGTCCATTGGCTCTACTAGCTCTATTGACTTCTCTTGATAGTATGAAGGATGAACAATAGGATTAGAGGCATCCACATCCTTTGGAGCCTCCTGCTCCTCGGTATCAATCTCCATATGAGACTCTCTAGACCTCTTGAAGGCTACCTCATCAAAAGTAACATCTTGACTAACCTCAATTTGACAATGTCCTTTGAAGTCTCGCTGTATCCCACAAAAGTAGCCTTCTTCCCAGAAGGTTCTATCTTATTCCTCTTCTCCTTGGGCATGTGGATGCATACTGGACAACCAAAGATACTCAAATGATTGACTTTTGGCTTCACTCCTTTGAATACCTCAGGAGTCTTTTCCTCCAATATCGAGTGAGGACTCCTGTTCTAAACATAAATTTTCATGCTAGATGCCTATGTCCATAAGATCATGAGTAAATATTTATCATGAATCATCACCTTGAGGGCCTCCACAATGGACCTGTTCTTCCTTTTTGCAACCTCGTTCTGTTGGGGGTTGTAAGGAACTATCCCCCCCCTCTTGATCCCTTTCTCGTTGTAGAAATCACTTAAGTCCTTGGAATTATACTTTCCTCCATTATCTAACCTCAACACCTAGATCTTCTTCCCTGTTAGGTTCTCTACTTTAGCCCTCAATTCCTAGAACCTGCTGAAGACCTCATCCCTAGTCTTCATGAAGTAGATCCATGTCTTTCAGGAGAAATCATCGATGAATGTCACATAGTTTAAGAAACCATCTAAAGATGGTACTGTCATCCGTCCACATACATCTGAATGTACTAGATCCAATATGGCCTTAGATCTACTATCACTACTCAAAAAAGATCCCTTGGCATCCTTGCCAAGTGCTTAACCTTGCAAACACCATCATGCTTTACTCGAAGCTCTGGAAGACTTGTAATCATCCTCCTCAATGCAGGCAAAGCCCTGTAATGCAGGTGAGAAAATATCCGATGCCATAACTCACATAAATTGATATTGTCATGTACCAATGCTTGGGTTGGATGTCCTAACAATTTGTACAGTCCTCCGTCTCGAACACCAATCACTCCTGCTAAGTCTATGCTTGAGCCCTTAGGCCATACAAGAACTTGGTGATACACAAATGCAACTCTGTAACCCCTATCCTTTAGTGCTGAAATAGAGACCAAATTCTTCTTCAATCCTGGTACAAACAACACATCTCTTATGTGTAGAGAATCTTTGGACTCCAACTGAAATGTTTTGAAAGATGTAACTAGTTCCGGTCTCCATAATTGTCATTATACTTATGTCAATAATAAATGTATATCTTATGTTATAAGAAAAAGATGAAAGAAAAATATTATTTTTAAGCATTGGTTTCATGCTTCATTTTATTGGTCATATAGGTCAAGCATGCTTTTCATGCTCCTAGGGTTTGTCATGTCAAAAGAATAGTTTGAAAGGCTCAATATAATGCCTTAATTGATGATGACTAAATGAAAGTGATATGAAAGGTTGATGGCACGAATCTTGTCACAAGATTGAAGAAAGAAGATGGCTCCACAACATCCAGGAAAAAAGAAGCTCAATATGATGAGATACAAAGGAAAGAAAAAGTCATGCAACTACTGTCTCCATGAAGAAATGGTAGCTGACACACTTATGAAGACAAGCTAAAAGAGCTTGTGGTTATGACTTCCCAATTGAAAGGAAGTGAAAGAAATTTCCTCTATGCTTGAGAGGAAGTAAGAAAGTCTCCTTAAATACTTTTGAAGGAGCAAGAATCTATTACCTAATCAAGTGGGAATGAGGATATCCTCCCTAGTTGAGAGGGAGTGATGATGGGTGTTATATTCTCTTCTATCGGGTGTCATGCACTAGGCGAAGACTAACCGTACGTCTAAGTGAAGGCCATTATAGGGAGAATGGAGGATTGGATAAACATATGAAATTTCCTTGAGGATATAAAATCCAAGATAGGAAGTGGACCGACACTCTTCGAGGATTGGACAGGTATCCAAGATAAGAGTGGTCGAAGAGGACTGATATGCTTTGAGGATTGGGAATCCAAGATAAGAATAGTCCTAAAAGGACATACCTAGTGAACATCCGGATAGGGTATGTACCTTGAAGAGGTAGTGTGGTATCCCACGTAAAGCCTCCTGAGTCCTAACATTATGCTCTGATATAAGAAGAGCTTGTCAATTTAAGGCCTTACTCTGTTGACAATGTTGGTCATGATGTTGGTGCTTAAAGATGACTTACCAATTTGACTCTTCTTATGATAACTCTTCAGTTTGAGAATATCCTTGTATCGGGTGTACAATTATGAATACCTCCCTAGTTAAGAGGGAGTGTTGGAAAATGTAACTAGTTTCGGCCTAAATAATTGTCATTGTACTCATATCAATATGTATATCTTATGTTACAAGAAAAAGAGGAAAGAAAAATATTATTTTTAAGCATGGGTTTCATGCTTCATTTTATTGGTCATTTAGGTCAAGCATGCTTTTCATGCTCCTAGGGTTTGTCATGTCAAAAAAATATTTTGCTAGAGCCAAGAGAGTCCTTGTCAATTGTATAAGACCTTATTGGGCAAGATGTAACATGTAGAAGATATTATTTTGAGTCTAGAAAGTCCTTATGAGTCTCCAAGCACAAGTTGGTCCTGCCAGTGACAAGTTGAACCAGAAGAGTCTCTTCGACCTTTGCGGATTGGTATATATACAAGCAGCTTTGACGTCATTTACCACCAATTCAATCACACAAGAAAGTAGTTCGATTTGAAGCTGGGAACAAGAAGAAATCTAGAGCAAGGAAGTAAGAAGACAAGGAAGAAACCCTAGCGAAGGAAAGAGGCAAAAATTTGGACTTTTTTGCTCACCTGTGTGAAGTGAATTAGGGCATCTGTGATGCTCTAGGGCCGAAGAGTTGCAGGTTGAGTTGCAGATCTGAGTTGTAGTGTTGAGAGTTGACTTAGGGCTAATTTGAAGAACCTTGATTCTCATTAACTTTTGAGACATAAAATTGCTTGAAGGAATTCTTGAAGTGTTGACACGTGCCAGAAAGAAGGGTTTCTGCTGTTCCAAGTGACCAGAGCTGCAGATCTGAAGTAGAAGGTCGAAATCTTGAAGCAGATTTGAAGTGGTTTGACCTTTCTTGACTTGGTCAAACTTTGAATTGTTTTGAAGAGATTCTTGAAGGGCTGACTTAGTGCTTGGAGGAGGACTTGTTCTAGGGTTTTGGGTCTTGGTTTTCTCATTTGAAGCAAGTTCTATAAGAAGAGAATAGATACTTTTGGGGTTTGCCACTTGAAGGGGTTTTGCCCTGGCTTGGAGCCTACTTCTTGTGTTTATTGTTTTGCTCTTGATAATTGTTTGATGAAAAAGATCTAATGAAGACACATAAGCAGATAACTAGAGTTCACAAGCAATTATTAAGGTTAAGGAGAATTTGAATTAATAGCCGCCCTACTACATTCTCCAACAAAACGAAGTTGTCCCGAATCCCAACTCCCCTCGCTACATACTTGGCATTATCTCCAAGCCCCAACTGCAATGATGAATCCTTCTCTATCAAATATGAGAGAGAATCTCGTGAACCTGTCATGTGCTTGGAAGCACTACTATCCACCAGTGACCAACCAAATATCACTATAGCAGTAATAGTGCATGTGAGAGTGGAGACAAAGAAATATTCCTTTTGAAGTTCATCTGCAATCTCATTAAGCCTAGATTCCTTTGTCTTCTTTTGTGGTACATGCTCATCATCATCATCATCAACATCAACTATAGATGCATGCTATTTTCCCTTCCTTCTTCTGAGGACATTGGGAGGCATAGTGTCCAAGTGAATGACATTTGAAGCACTTGATCTTTAAAAATCCTTTTTTTTTTCTGATCTGGAACTGGAGCTAGTCTTCCACTTGTATTCTTCTTATCAATGTGTCTTCTCCCTTTTCCTTTCCTTGCATGAGCTGCAAGGGCTCGAGTCTCTTCATTCCGAGGTCTTTGCAAGCTGTTCATAGACAACAATCTGGCCTCCTCTTGGACACAATCAGTCGAAAGCTGATCAAACTTGGGCACCTCACTCGTGCACAAATACCCTGTACAAATGGATCCCATGAAGAAGGAAATCCATTAAAAGTCACTGTAGCAAGTTCTGCATCATCAATGGTATCTCCAGTGGCTTTAAGTTGATATCTCAACTGGGAGACGCTCATGAGATAAGTGACAACTGAATCTGATCTAGACATCTGGAAAGTCATTATGAATACCTCCCTAGCTAAGAGGGAGTATTGAATTTTCGTAGCTATCTTCGGTCTTCATGATAAATACAAATGTATACTTCATGTCAACTTCAAAAGAAGGAAAATTTGAATTTTTGAATTATGAATTTTGCCTCCAAAATGTAAGGTCTGCTCTAAATGATCAAGTCGGCTCAGCATGGAGTGACACCCATTCAGACTCATTAAGATAATTATTTAAAGGCCATTCGACCTCCTCCTCTTGGCATATTTGAATCACCATCTCCTATTGGCTCTGTTCACATGTGGGAGACTAAATAGGACGAATCTGAGGAATGAAGATGGGCGATTTCTGAGGCAACAGACCAAGATTTCAGGAGCCCGAATTTGTCTTTGTTTTGACCAGGTTTGACCTGGTTTTGGTTACTGGTCAGCTTGACTTTTTTTTGATTGGGAAATCAGATTGTATCTCTTGTTGAATTAGACAATTTTTCAAAGAAAAGGTTGCTGGGTTTTTCCCTGGTTAGGGTTTTCCCAGGATAAATTGTGTCTCTTGTATGGCTGTCTCTTTATGATCCTACTGGCTTTATCGTTTTGCTGTTGAAGATTTTCTATGTATAATTGTGTAATGATGAATGTCACACAAGTTAAACTAATGAAGAAACCATTGGAAGTAATTATCAGTCTAGACAATCTTGAAAAATCAACATGCATGTCATCTGGAGAAGCCTCACTAAATACGTGCTGAATATTGTGGTACTATGGCTGGAACTCTGCCTCGTACAGGGTAGTGGACTTGTTAAAAATAGAAACTCACCCCAATCAGTGCAAAAATGTGTCTGAATCATCACTGAATCATTCATGTAACTAGTCTCCCTAGTAACCTACCCCAACTCCTATCTGTAACTGTACCTGAATCTCCAGCTCTTGTATTTGTGATTGTCTCAAAACATCTAGCCTAATAAAATGTGCTGGTGTTGAACCTTCCAAATGTGCAATGGGAAAATTTGGCGGTTAATACACCCCTAGTACAAGTACCTGATTTATTTTATTACAAAGAAATTTCAGAGTGCTTATCTAACTACTCACTCTCAAGAGGATCTACACATAAGGCATGAGCCAAGATGACAAATTGAACGTAGCATAAATCCAACCTAATTGTCACAAAGAAATAATAATAATAATAATAATATTCAGTAAAGAATCCGACATGTCAGTTTTCATACATTTTTTTTAGATATATTATTATTTTTATCTTAAATGGATTTAAGTATTTTGAATATTTAATTGTTGAGCCATATTGGTTGTCGTATTTGTTATCAGAGCCTTGTTTTTTTGATCCTGGCCTTTGGCCATGCTTTTATCAGAGCCATTCTAATCTGGCTTTTAGCCTTTTTTTTTTTTTTTGAAGTTTCTTTTATTTTTAGGTCTTTGACCAAAATAGGCTTTTGGCCATTGAAATTTAAGAAATTCCAGTGTCAAAAACAAAATAAAAATATTCGTTGCAAAATCAAAGGAAAAAATTGAAAAACAACTTGAACAATAGAAATGACGGGCACTGTTTTTGTGAGTATCCACCTTGTTTTCTTTGTCCACATGAAAGAGACATAAAATACCACCTCTATTGAATGTGTGGATAGTAGTAGTACTCCTTAGTTTGTATGTCGGCATAGGGTTACACAATCAGTCCATTAGACATCAATCTCATCTTCCCATCATTTCACAGAAGAAACCAAGCGATTGGAGGGAAATAATGATATATCTCTGTTGTCATTATATTTTCCTGAACCTTGCATATCATAGAAGGTTTGATTTGGCTGCCATAATCATCGGAATAAGATGTCATCAAACATCCATATAATTTAATCGGTGTATGAGGAAATAATTATACTAGTGTGATTATTGTACCTAGAAATACTTTCAAAGATGATTGTACATTCCATCTTGCAAGAACAGGGGTTCAATGGTAAATCAAGTAAAATAAAAGATAGAGTTGTAATGGTTCAGACTCTACTATCGTTACATTAACCGCTCACACATGCACCCACACACACACACTTAGAATTCCATCATTGTGGAGATTGGGGTTGGTTGTAATTATCACATTCTCGCTAACTTGAGAATATTATTGGTTAGGTCATTAGGCATGTGCTTTTGGGTATCACGAGGCATTGTGTTCATAGTTGAGGGCCTTTCACTTTAAGGCACCGAATATTAAAAAATATTATAATTAACATGTTATTGGGTTGGCCAATGCCAACAAGGTTACATAAAGTTTGAACTTAAAAATTATGAAAGGGATCAAAAGTTACCTTAAGGTGTTACAAGTCCCGTACTTGTAATTATTAAAAGGAAAAGATACACATTGAAGATTAAAGCACTTTGAGTAAGTTGAGGATAATAAATGTTTCTAGAGCACTTTTACTTTTATTTTGACTCAAAAAAATAATTATAAAGTATAGCGCACTTATTTTGATGTAAAAAGATGGGACAAGGGAAACTATAAGTGGAATTATAACAACATTTTGTCAATAGGAAAAAGGTTGTTATAAAAATTATACAGAAGTCATAAAGTACCAAGTTTAAGTAAAAGGAAATTTTGATCAAAGTCAAATGAAGTTTCATAATGAAGAAAACAGAAGGTTTCTGTATTTACTTAGACTAAAATGGACACTTGGAGGAAAATATATCACAATTCCTGTTGATTCCGTTGAGCATACTAATTATTTTCATATCTAATGTGCTAACCAATTATTTCTTCCAAAGTCAAATAGAGTTGAAAAGATAGACTTGTGGAACGAAAAACAATATGACATGATCGATTTACAACTAAACAATGGGGATTATACATTTGTATCTCAATTCACTTTTAGATCTTTATGGAGCATTGATGGTGACATACTTTTGGGTTCACCTTGGGTAGAAACACTAGGGCCCTCCATCTTAAACATGAAGAAGTTTTTGACATTCTCCTACAAGAATAAGAAGATACCTTTACAAGATGTTACTTTGGAGTCAGATTAAATAGCATCAGAGCTTAATGATATCTCAAAAGCTAAGTTGCACGAAACGGGGAAACGGGTACGAGTTTCCGAAATGGGTATGGGTACGAAACGTGACCCCCCCAAATTTTGGAAACGGGGAAATGCAATATATATATATATATATATATATATATATATATATATATATATATATATATTAGTACATTTAAGAAATATGTGCAATCATAAAGCATACATGATACATTATGATTAAATTGTCCAATGTCAATGCATAAACTATAAGTCTTTAAATTTACTTCACATTTACTCATGAATGATCACATAATGAAAATAGCAAAATATCTAAAATTAGCCACGAGAAATTTCTAATTTCTTGTCTCATGCTTGATTGGGAGTCTCCCCCTGCACAGTCGAACGAACTTAGTGCTCTTGATTACTGGGAGTCTCCCCTGCATAGAGGGCTTGGTTCTCTTGATTAAATACAAGTTCCATACCCTAGTACATGACAAAATCCAATGGAAACATTGCAATCCCCCCAATCTCGAAATCCTGAAAAATTGATAAGTCTACTGGATTTTGAGTGAGATATAAGATTCTACTTTCTCCATATGAAATCCAATGAGGGTGAAACCACTTTCAAACATCCCAAGTCATTTCATGGTAATTTTAAAAATTTAAGTAAAAGGATGAAAATGAAAGGTAAAAAGAATGTCACTTTTACTTTAAGAATTTAACATTACCATGAACTGCATATCAACACTAGGGCCATAAGCTTGAACATTAGGCTGCCTTAAAAAAAAAAAAACGATTAAAAAAATAATAAAACAGACAAACCGAAAACAAAGCTAAAAAAAAGAAGTTTAAACATAGGAAACGCGCCCGTACGGCCTGGAAATGCGTTTCCATCCGTATTGGGCACGTTTCCCCAACGTGAAACGACAGAGTACGGACAAAAACACGTTTCCAGGCCGTACAATACGGTGAAACACGTTTCCATTTCGTTTTTGGGCTGAAACGAGCCTCTGTGCAACGTTTCCTGCAACATAGCTCAAAAGTAATCCATCGAGATAATATAAAATCACTATAGAAGATGCAAAAAGAATTTGACAAGATTATGTAGAAAAAAATGAAGAAAATTTTCGCCTCAAAAGTCATAGCCAAAACTTGATTGCACAGAGTAATAAGTTAAAAGGTGAAAATAAATTGTTGGAGGTCAAGTTAAAATAACTCATCAAGAAGGAAGCATCAAAATCTTTAGATGTAAAAATTCACGTGGCGGAGAAATGAATAAGTAGTAAATATAGATCCAATCAACATCACAACTAAAGAAGATGGCAATCTCATTGAAGGAAAAATATATTTGGATGTTGAAGTACAAATGATTGAAATTCCAACTGAAGATATAGCAACCAACCAAGCAACATCAATGCATGAAAAAAGTCATATACTAAAAGTAAACCAAGAAAACACTACAAGTATGATGAGGAAAAATCATTTTACAAGAACTCCTTATTGGCATCCAAATCCTAAGAGTAGATATCTTAACAAGTAATTATATCAATATTAGTCAAGACATAAACAACTGGCTTATCTTGCAAAAAATATTGATGCCAACACAATTAAGTCTCATGATAACAATTCATTGTGGAAGTGCAACATTTCTCAAATGATTGTATTAGGATGGTCAAATCTTTTTATGGTTCGACAATTTTGGTCCACATTGAGGTTTATATCATCTTGTATCATCAACTATGACAACTCCAACAATAGAGAATGATACAAAGACACTATGAGCTAGGAAAAAGGAATCAAGCCGTTCCATAAATAATCTTTAGGACAAAGCATTTCTAGAGGGGAAGGCAATGTAATAGATATAAATATGTAAT
Organism: Pinus albicaulis; assembly: GCA_034641835.2. Taxonomy (NCBI): domain Eukaryota; kingdom Viridiplantae; phylum Streptophyta; class Pinopsida; order Pinales; family Pinaceae; genus Pinus; species Pinus albicaulis. The sequence goes on along the minus strand of CM076584.1, from coordinate 1,260,902,727 downwards.
AATAATAATAATAGTAATCAGTAATTCATAATTAGTAAAAATATATAAATATGTAATAACAATAATAATAGTAATCAGTAATTAATAATTAGTAAAAAGACATGTCCTAATGAAAGAACATGTCTCTACTGAAAGACATGACTTTTAATGAAAGGGCACTACTGTTTAGGTATATATATGGGGCCCTCATTTGTAATCTTTACATATATCGTTTTTCATACAATTATTCAATATATTATTATTGTTATTCTAAATGGATTTATTTAGTTTCCCAGTATTTTGGATATTTAATTGGTGAGCCATATTGGGTGTCACACACAGACATCAAGCTTGTTCTTCCCACTCTCCCCTAACAACATGATTATATGATGCCTAGTGTCATCAGAGAGTCAATGCAACCATGCAATGAACTTATAAATCATAAGAAGTCTTCCCTTATGTTTGGTAATAAATTAAAACAAGGGAACCATGCACTGGCCCCATCTATATGTTGGGCCTGTTCCCCACCAAAAAGTGGGTAACCCATGGGAGAAAACTTTTCTTCTTCTTGGACAGCTAACCAGGCAACAACCCTATATGATCAATACATAACATGATGCTAGGATCTTCCACTTCCTGCTTCAGTCAAATTTTCTCTCTCCCATTCGACATTCCTTTTTGATGGAAGGTGGGTCATCCATTGGCAATAAATTTAACCATTTTGTAATCATGTGCTTTCACTTAATCTTTTTGGCATACTAATATGGATCAACGGGTGAACTAGATGATTGACCAATCTTGATTGTCGTCTTGTTCTCTCACTTTGCTTGGAGATTAGTCTTTGATTCTAGTCCATTGGGATCTCCTCTGAAGCCTTAGGGTTTGAGGAAGGGCGCTATTGGGGAGGCTCTAATTGAAGTAGCGTGTCCATGATATTCCATACCACTTCCCATCTTTCCCCGTTTTTCCATCTCCATTCTTCAGGCTGGTGGTCATTGGTCATGGAAATTAACATCCTTCATACTACTCGAGTTTGGAATGGAAAACTTTGTCCTGAAAGTTGATGCAACTAAAGAAAGTTAAAAGCATAAGAAAGTCACATTGAAAGAAAAGGATACAATGTAAGAGAGGGCTAGGACATTTGATTAGCGCATGGGGAAAAGCCTAACATGTGTTAGTTTTTGGTAGCAACGGACATGTGTTCTAGTCTCTATGGTGTCCATGAGGCTAAGGAACACATTTTCTTCGATACCCAGAAAATATTTTGCAATAAAATACCTCGATTAGATTAATTAGCCAATTATTAAAATTTTCCTAATTCTAACTTAGGAAAACTTGTTAATTAAATTGGATTAATTGAGAAAAATCGATTTTGCTCTAAAGACTTCTGGAAAAGTCATTTGATGGGGTCAAGATAATCTTAGCCATTGATTGTGATTAGATCATGGCCTTTGATTTCTTAACTAGTGATTATAAGAGCAAGTTGATGGGGTTTGGAGAAACACACTTGAGCAGTTCGACTTACCCAGTTGCACAGTTAGCAAGGGCATAGTTGAAGCAGAGCGAGACACCAACAATGAGGTTTCAACAGAGATTTGGGAGGAGAATTCTGGAGAGGAATTTCCACAGCGATTTCTAGTTTCCAAAGGCAGGAAGGAGGTCGATTTTATTTGTAGAGGTCGAAATTAGCAATGCGAATTGCCAGCTCACCAGTGCGAGTGACAGAGGAGCTCGATTCAATATCTAGTTTCCAGAGACATTGCCAGAGGTAGAGCGAGTGGGTTAGATGAGTCACTGGAGGTCGATTTGGTAGCAAATTAAATTTCCTGGAGGTAGTGCGAATTTTTGGAGTAGCCAGTGCACATTTCAGGGCAATATTGCGAGTTTCTAGGAGGAGGTGCGAATTGCTGGAAAGAGGGCGAGTTGTTTTTCTAGAGGGAACTTCGTATTTCCAGACTATTTTTTGACATTGGAAAATTATATACAAGAGCTTTGCCAGTATTAGACAAGCAGTTGTATCTCTCATATTGCTGAAGAATAGTAATATAAACCCTCTTCTACTACGCTGGTTTTCCCCACATTGGGGTTTTTCCAGGGACTATTGTCCAAAAATCTTAGTGTCCGTAATTTTGTGTGTGCATTTTTTTCTCAATTCTAGTATTTAATTTTGTGAAGATCGCAATAATGAATTAATTGTTATTTTCCGAATTAATTTTATGAAGACAAATAATCTCCAGTAGATAGAAGATTAAATTTCTAGTTACTGCAATTAAGGAAAAGGTTTAGGCGGAGAAGGTTTGTAGTGGTAAATCAACGCAGGGCACAAGAAGAGAAGCACATAGGCGTTTTTACCCAAATCGATTTCTTTAGATTTCTCCAGTTTATTTGAGTTTGTAGATCTTTCCAGAGATGGCCGCTTCAGGATTGAGAGATCAAGACAGGTTGGATGGAGCCTCAACTTTGGAGTGTGGAAGGCTGAAATGTTGTTCTTATTGGATGAATTTGGTCTGAAGGAGTTTGCTACAACGACTATTGTTGTACCAATAGATTCCATCTTGTTACATGAATACATGGGGGATAATGCCAAAGCGAAGAGGATGATTCTTGATGGAGTTAGGGATCAGATCGTTCTGCATATCGCGGAGAAAGATACATTGAAGCAAATGTGGGATGCCATTGTCAAACTGTACCAGGATCCTTCAGAAAACAAGAAAATGATCCTCAAGGAGAGGTTGAAAACCATCAAGATGCATAAGGGCGAGGATGTAACTTCCTATCTCACCAGGGTTCTATCCGTTAGATATGAACTAGCTGCAATTGGAGAGAATCCAAGTGATGACGAGCTAGTGCGTTTAACACTCAATGGGTTTGCCAAGGAATGGCATATGTTCATCCACATGGTTTCTGAGTGAGACAAGCTTCCATACTGGATCGCCTATGGAGTGATTTCACTTAGGAGGAGTTGAGGCTTAGCTTAGTCAATGGCACTAGTAGCAACGGGAAGGCGCCGAAGGTGAACGAGGAGCAAGAGAATGTCCTCTAGCAGGAAGAGTTAAAGTGAATGTCGAAGAAGGGTCCTAGTAAGGGATAAGGCTCGAAAGGAGAGAAGATGAAGAAGGACCTGTCAAAGATCAAATGTTTTGGTTGCGGTCAACCAATGTCCTAATCAGAAGAAGGACATGAAGGGGAAGCATACAACAACTTCAATGAACATTAAGGATTTGTCTTCTAGGTTGGAAGATGAATTTGCTCTCACCTCACTAGCTCCACGTCCGCAAGTGTGTTTGGAACATAGACAATGGAGTGCCAACACATATGACGGGGGCTAGAGACTACTTTATCTAAAGGGAGGAGGAGATGGACTTCTTGATCTAGATGGGAAACAAGACAAAGTGCACTCCAGTTGGGAGAGGTACCATCAACATTCAGAGGGAGTCAGGCAAGAACACTAGTGTTATAGATGTGTTGCATGTGCCAAGTTTGGGTATGAACCTGATTTCAGTATTTGCACTACATGATAGGGGGTGCGATGTCTACTTCGTGGGGCAGAAGGTGCTCATCGAACAACATAGCTGGAAGAAGGTCAAATAGATTGGGGTTTGAAGCAACAAGTTATACAAGTTGCAATTCGATTTTCCAAAGGCACTATTTAACATCAATAGTAGAAGTGGTAGAGACTTGGGTGAGTTATGACATAGGAGGATGGGACTCTTACACCATGGAGCATTCAGGTTGCTCAGAGAGACTGTAACAGGTGTTTCAGAATTGATCACGGAACACAATGACATGTGCAAAGGGTGCGTACTTGGGAAGCTCGCTAAGGCAACATTTCCAAGAAGTGAGCCGATGGTGTGTTGCAGTTGATACACGCAGACATTTGTAGCCCACTGTCCACCAGATCTCTCAGAGGGTACGAGTATTTTGTGACCTTCATAGATGACATTTCCAGGAAAAATTGGATCTACTTTTTGAAGATAAAAGATAAAGTCTTCAGTCACTTCCAAGAGTTTAAGGCTCTTGTGGAGAACACGGTAGGAAAAAAGATCAAGATACTTCGTACAGACAATGGAGGGGAGTATATAGATAAGTACTTCACGATGTTGTGTGCGAAGGAGGGTATTAGGAGAGAGTTGACAACTCCATACAATCCACATCAGAATGGAGTAGTGGGGAGGAAGAATAGGATGATTGTTGGGGAAACAAGGGTGATGTTATATGATTAGGATATGCCCAAGTTCTTATGGGAAAAGGCATGTAGCACGACAATCTATATACAGAACAAGGTTCCTCACAGTGTTGGGGAAGATAGCACCAGAGGTGATCTTCACAGGGAAGAAGCCATAGGTCGGGCACCTCAGGATCTTTGGTAGCATACTGTCATGTGCTGGATGAAAAACACACCAAACATGATCAGAATGCAGAGAAGGTATATTTCATTGGCTACAACGAAATGTCCAAGGCATATAGGATCTATATTCCAAGCAGTAGGAGGATCATCATGAGATGGGACGTGAAGTTTCAAGAGGAGAAAGCCTTTAGGAGATCTTGTGAGTTGCCAATAGGTGATCAAAGTGAGCTAGTTGAAGCTCTAAGCGTTGAGCAACAACCACAGGGACAATAGAGCACGAGTATATTTACCGGTACGAGCACTAGCTCAGGTGCAGAGGGTCCTGCGAGTTCATAATAGACGAAGCACCAAGGGTAGGAAGAGGAGCTTCAAGCGCCACCCACCACCAACGTGAGAAGGAACAGGGATTTGCTATATATATTGAGGGATGTGAATGAGTACGTGGGAGTTCTTAGATCAAGCACTGAGGAGTGCAGACACCCTGGGTAGGTACAAGGCGTTGGTGACAAAGGTCGTCAATATGGAACCTTCTAGTTATGATGAGTTTGTGCAACATTAGGTGTGGAAGTATGCCATGGTGGAGGAGTTCAACTTCATCATAATCAACAATTTATGGGAGTTCATGCCTAAACCAGTAGACAGGGTAGTGGTCGGTTCTAGATGGATCTATAAGATCCAATATGCTGCAGATGGTAGCGTAGAGAAGTACAAGGCTAGGTTCGTGGCCAAGGGGTGTGCGCAGAAGGAAGGCATTAATTATGAGGATACCTTCGCACCAATGGCCAGATATACCTCTATTCGGGTAGTGATATCTGTAGCAGCGTAGATGGGATGGCAAATTCACTAGATGGTCGTCAAGACAACATTCTTGAACGGGGTGATAGAGGAGAAGGTGTATATCAAACAACCAAAAAGTTTTCAGACGCATGAGAGAGGCACACACGTGTGCAGATTGAAGAGAGCATTATACGAGCTCAAACAAGCTCCCATGACATGGTATGGTCGGATTGATAGCTACTTGCAACAGCTGGGCTTCGTGAAGAGCGAAATAGATTCCAACCTCTACTACTTGATGGTAGGGGGTGAGCCACTCATCCAAGTTTTGTATGTGGATGATCTCTTCTTGATAGGGTCATCAAGGCTCATAGAGGACTGTAAGAGGGACTTGGCAACAAAATTTGAGATGAAGGACTTGGGACTGATGCATTACTTTCTAGCATTGGAGATATGGTAGACAGACATGGACATATGTTATGGTGATCATGAAGAGGTTCAGGATGTAGGACTATAGACCCATGTCCACGCCTATGATTACCAATCGGGGGAAGATCGATGCTTCAAAGGATGCAGATGTGGACACAACCTTGTATAGGCAGTTCATTGGATCTCTTATGTATCTGGTCCACACGAGGGCATACATTTGTTTCACAGTCAACACTCTCAGTTAGTTTATGGTGGAGCCAAAGAGGGTGCATTAGACAATACCGAGACATGTTTTGAAATACCTGTGCGACACAGTTGAGTATGGATTGAGATATGCTCGAGGTGATGGTGTCAGTTTATGTGAATATGCAGATGTAGATTGGGTAGGCAATTCAGTGGATCGGAAAAACACTTCAGGGTGTTACTTCAGTATTGGATTTGGGGTTGTCTCTTGGTGTAGCAGGAAGCAGAAGTCCATGGCACTGAGTTTTGCAGAGGGAATACATGGCAACTAGCATGGCCACATGCAAAGCTATTTGGCTTCAGAAGCTGCTAGTGGGTTTGTTTGGTCAATGGTTGGATTCAACCAATATCTTTTGTGATAATTAAAGTTGCATCAGGCTCTTTGAGAATCCAATTTTTCATGATAAATTAAAGCATATTGACATAAGGTACCACTTCATTAGAGATTGTGTGCAGTGTGGGTAAGTTCGGCTACAACATGTTCCCATAGATCAACAAGTTGTAGATATTCTCACGAAGAAAGGTAAAGTTTGTCTTCTTCAAGAACAAGATGGGAGTAGTGGAGAAAACCTTTCTTGCTAAGAGGGAGTGTTGGTTTTTGGTAGCAGCAGATAAGTGTTCTAGTCTCTATGGTGTCTATGAGGCTAAGGAACACATTTTCTCCAATACCTAGAAAAGGTTTCGCAAGGAAACACCTCAATTAGATTAATTAGCCAATTATTAAAATTTTCCCAAGTCCAACTTAGGAAAAATAGTTAATTAAATTTGATTAATTGAGGAAAATTGATTTTTCTCTGGAGACTTCAAGAAAAGTCATTTGATGGGGTCAAGATGATCTTAGCCATCGATTGTGATTTGATCATGGTTGTTGATTGCTTAATGAGAGATTATAAGAACAAGTTGATGGGGTTTGGACAAACACACTTGAGTAGTTCAACTTACCCAGTCGTAGAGTTAGTAAGGGCGTAGTTGAAGCAGAGGGAGACACCATCAACCAAGTTTCAATCGAGATTTGGGAGGAGAATTAGAGAGAGGTAACAACGATAACCCTTTCTCTTGTTCCCATAAGGTCTGGCTTGCTAGACTTTGTGGCAACATATATGGCACCATTTCTGGGTAGGGATTGATTCCACCTCGTCATGATTCAAAGTCTAAGCTTCATTCTCTTGATTGAGCTCATCCCGATGTCAAGGATAAATCTACTCATCTAGTGACTCCATTGGTTCTAGACAACTAATGATTTCTTCGGCTTTGTTAGGAGTATTATTGGAGTTAATTGGGTGTATCCCTTTTCACTGGCTTTGTTTTGGATCCATTTTGATGAGGTTAAGGAGTATCTTGGAGAACACACATGTGGAGGTGGGTTGTACTTTACACTAGGTTTTCGTTATGGTGCCTTTTTGATGATGTGGTTCATCTAGCATCTCCAAGTTACCATTTATAGAGACAACTAGATGTCTTAGCTAACTTTCATTAGCTTTTTAATCTTGTAGCTAGCTTTCTTTAGCTTTTTAATCTTGTGGTCAACCTTAGTAAGACTAAGGTTATGGTCTACAATTTTACTATGGATGCTCTCTCCAATTTTTGTTTTTTCCTTCAAGGAAATCCTATTGATTGCTAAGACTTACACTTACACGGGGGTTTAGTTTGTTGGTCTTACTATCAATATAAAGTTGGTGTCCTTGTCATGACTTTGTGAGGTGTTGGCCTGTGACTGCACACAAAGGGGAGAAGGAGAAAGGAAGCCAAGTCCTGACTGTCAAAGAGCTTCAAAGGAATCAATTTGCATCTCAGTTCAGTAGAAAAGGGAAAATGTAGCTGATAAGGCTTAAATAGTGAGCAAACTTCATTTCCGCCATCCCTCATCTCATCTACTCTCCTTTACCTACATTTTCCCTCTCTCATCCTTCACTTTCCCTTTTATAAAGCCCCGCGTCACATTTTTTCATTAGCAACCCCGCCCCCTGCAAGTTTTAACCTTTACATCTTAAAAGACTCATCGAAACCTATCTTGCCGCCAATGCGATTTAGTGGGACCCATCCAACCGTGATACACTACTCACATCCGCATGCAAACCTTCATATTATGCATTTTCCTTACCTTGCGCCTTTTCGCACTTACTCGCTTTCAGCGCGTCGCATGTCACAGTTCGCAGATTTCACAACTTACCTATTACAGAGCCCGCAAGTTAAATATTTTAGCTTGCGACATGACCCGATCGCCATCGCACTTCGCAACACATCGCAAATCGGAAATTATAACTTTTTCATCTTCGCAAACCTCTATCTTTTGCGATCGCCGATGTGCGATATCACATCGCGCACATTATAACTTTATGATCCATTGTGCCTTGCAAATCTTGAAGTTTAAATCATATTTCCGAAGCATATCCTGTTTCGATTGCGATTTTGCGATGCGCTTTGGGCCCCACTTCCTCGCCACGTCATCAAAGCCTTCCCCACGGCCTTTGTCTCACCCCATGCAGTGATTAAAACTGTTCCGCCGTGTGTTATGTGCCGCACATTCCCTTCTAAAGTCTGGTCTTCGCTTCTCACTAGTCAAACCACAACATGAGTTCTTGGTGGAACAACACGACTATGATTGTTTAGTTCATCCATTAACCTCTGCTGAGGAGTGGAGCACGCGCGGTATAGATGGCTTTTCCATTTCGGTTCGGTTAGTGCGAATCATGGGAACATGGAGTGAAGGCTTTTCGTCAGTAGCTGAAATCAAGTAGTAGAAATCATACCGCTCACTGGTTTTCAGCCACTTCTCACCACTCCGTTGAATATTTTGGGTTTTGGCCTCCCAGGCCAACTGTTTTGTTCCTTGTTACTGTTAGATAGTGATGTTTTGTTGCAGGAGCGATTGCTTGAAGCACGCTCTGATAGTTTGTTAGGATATTTTGGTTGCACCTGTGTGGGTCGATCCTGACAGAATATTCGGTCAGAAACCCTCAGGGAGAACTCTATATGTAGTGAGTTCTAAGATGAAACAAGGTTATGGAATTTTAGAAGAATTTTGCTATAGTTTTGTACGACTGTGCTCCCTGTGCTCTGAGATACATATTTGGGAGAGCTGTTTGAACTCAATATAATACAGAGTTGATATTTGGATTCCAGATGGAGTAATGAGCAGTATGTATTTGTTTTCTTTTGTTATCAGTAATCTCCTCTTCATGTGTAATCATCTTTCATGCTATTCTGCTTGATGGTTCGTGTAATGTAGCTTCCGGTGATCTGCAATTTTATTCATGAATTCGTATCTGTATAATGCTTAGGTGTTAACACTTTTGTATTAAGCTTGCTGCACTCCCTTAATTCATGCTCCACGAACCTCTATTGTTTTCCATATCTCATTCATATTCGTTTCCTCTAAGTTCATAGGGGACAGATTCTTAAATCTCTTAAGCCCGTCCCTCGTGGGTTCCTTCTTAGTTCTCTCTCAACGACTCTGCATATTTTAAAAGTTTCTACTCATTGTTTTATACTTGGCCCATTTAAAAGCCATCAAGCCTTGCGACCTCTTGATCCCTCTCACAGTATAGGGATTCACAGGAATCGACTCCAAGGTCTTCTCCATCCATGAACCACCAAAACCATTGTTCTCTCATTCCATATTTTGTTAGAGGCCTTTTATACAATTGTCCACATTCAACCTCTGATTTATTAAGATGTCCTAGGCACTGGTCTTTTGCAACTCAAGGCTATCTCTAGGAGCTACAACATGAGGGATGCACATCAAATATTAGTGTTTGTGGATAATTTTTCAGAACATCCCTTCAAAGTTGCAACTTATTAATATGATCATCAAATCCACCACGCTTTATGGTTCATAAATTTGGGTCTCTAGTTTAGGGCTGGATGAATAGTCTCATGTTTAGAGTCTTGACCATTATGTTCCAGTGTCTGATTTGCTTCAAAGGGATAGTTCACAAAATGTTTTATATGTTGAATTTGGCATCCATTTCCTTTGTCTTGAAGATTTTTTGTGTTCTCTCCCATCTTCCCATGATTTAATCCTTGACTGGTTCAACATTGGGTTTTTGAGAGATACCTTTGTTTAGCTCGTGTCAATTTACGAAGGAATTGACGAACAAGACAAGAACATAAACCTAATTAATTCCCCATTTCCTAACGAGAAATTGGAAAATTTCTTTGCTCTTTTCGACGAGGAATAATGGAATAGGATAAAGAATGGGATAAAAAAAACTTGGAATCTTCTCCAAGATTGCTTAGTCCCCATTCTTTATCACACTGCAATGGGACGATGAATCCATCCATTTGCTGTTTGTCCTTAATATTGTAATTCTTAAAGGAAAAGGTCACATAAGTAGAGTCTTGATACTCATTGTATATAGTTCGATCATTTTCGTTTTTGAATAATTGAAGATTTGTTCTTCATTCTTTTAGTAGTTTGTATTCCAATAAGGTTGCTTTCATGGGCCTTCCTAGACAAAGGTTATATTGTTACCTAGAGATTAGTCTATTTCTTTAGTCTACTGGCATCTTCATCGATTGACTTTCCCCTTGTGGGTACTCATTAGATGCCCTATGCCTCCTTTCTTTGAAAAAATAACTTAATAAGGTGATTAGGGAAGGTATTTGCATCAACGTCTTTTAGACTTTTTGTGTTCATATTTGTTGGTAATTTGTTCCGAGTACATCTTTAGGATTCACAGATGGACAAAGCATAACATGTCCAATTCATTGAATTACTAATAAATATCAACACTCAAAATCCAAAAGACTAAATAGTTTCAAATCATAGAAACATGAAGGATAAGGAGAGGATATTTGTTGATAGCTTATCAAGATCACTTAGGTTCCATGCAACCCCTCTTGCCAACCTATCTATCCATGGATTTTTATGCTAGGCACTTCTAATAACTTGTTCATGGTCTCATTATTCATCTTGACTATTTGTGATTACACTAGTTACATGGCTTCATGAATCCCCTTGGCTATTTGAGGGCGTGCTCCCACAGATCGAAGTTGAGACCAATCCCCATACTTTGCGAGAGGACAAGGTTTATTGACTTAGCTCCTATAAGGAGATGGAGGAACAAGTCATTTTTTGAAACCTTGTCTACAATGGGATTAGGAGGAGATTTCGTTCGCTATATAAGACAAGATAAGATAATGGTATTAATTTCCAACGAATGACCATAAATAAGTCAATGGGGCTGAAGGATACAACCAATACGAGTACAATGTGAGAGTGCAAACACAACTCCTAGAAAATGTTAAAGCTAAATCTAGGGTGAAATGAAGTAAAAAAAGAAGGATACAATAATAGGACAACCTCATAAACATATATATAATTGGATCATATAGAAGGTTAAGTGAATAAGTCTAGGGTTGGAGGTTGATGACATCAAGAGTGCCCGAGTTTGATAGCCGACGACGAGGGGGTCGACAGTAGCACTGGCTTGCTATTAGAGTCCCCTAGATCCAACGAGGATTTTGGATGCATGATCCTGGGGGGATGTAGGAGCAAGGAATACTCCTAAGTTCTAACATCAAAGGATAGAAGCTCTGGATAAGTCTTTGGGTGCTTCTTTGGGGCTAGGGAGGAAGGGGGCCTATTCGGGAACTGTCTGTGTTAGGTCCCTATATTACTAGTGTAGTCCCTTATTGTTGTTAGTGTAGCCCCCTTATTGTTATTTTTGAACCCCTGTAACCCCAATTGTTATTATTGTGCCCTTACAATATTATTGTTAGGTCGGCTAGGATTATATTATGACCCCATGGACTCCTATATATAGAAGGAGGTTTTGTCATTTGTATCATCCAAGAATTGTTCATTTATGTAATGTAAAGGAGGTTGCCCCCTCGAAGTGGCTTATTTCTAAGGCGTTGATCTCTATTTTCTTCTATTTTTGGAGCTGGTTTCATAACATTTGGTATCAGAGCTTTGGATTCTAGGATTTCACTGCTCCAAGCAGGTCATCAGGGCATTTTCATTATAACTTTTTTTCTACGAAGGTTCAGAAGCTGAAATTTTTACAGAGCGAAGCCGAAATCTTGAGGAACGTTGTGTAAAAATTTCAGATCTTGGTTCGCAATAAATTCAAAGATATGATCTATGGAAGTTAGGGTTTTTTCAGGCTCCTGAATTTCATATCAAAGAGGTGACCATGGGAAAATCATCATAACTCTCTCTGAGCATCAGATTGGAATTTTGTAAAAAATGGCCACAAGTACGCGGATTTTAGTTTCTTGTGTATCAATTTCAGAGCCGAAGGAGGAAACAGTGACACGTGGCATGCTGTACAAGTTCGCTCTACTGAACCAGTCCATAATTAGATTATTGTGGGAGATTGGGCATAAATTTGCCTTGAAGAATCCAAATCAGGTCAGACCTATGGCATTCGAAAGAAGATTCAGAGGGCTACTGCAAGGCCGAATTTCAGATATTGAAGATCCTAAATCATAGAGATATTTCAGTTTCAATATCAAGCTCCTCAAAAACAAGAAAAATGTGTGTTATTTATTTATTTATTTATTATTTTTATTTTTTTTGTCCGAATTGCATAAGTCTTGTTTGAAGAATCAATTTGAATTGATTCCAAGGGCATATTGTAGAATAGATATCAGTATTGGGTTCTAAAATGCCCCCTAAAAAGAATTCAACACCCATTAAGCCTCCAGAAGGCTCTACTATGACTCATGAAGACGAAGAAATGCAATATGACATATCAAAATTACAAGAGCAAGTGCACCAAATTTCGCTCTCGCAAAGAGAACAAAAAATGAAATGGAAGTTTTGAAGAAAGGCATGGAAGCTAAGATGGATGGTTTGAAGAAAGGCGTGGAGGCTAAGATGGATGGTTTGAAGAATGGCATGGAAGCTAAGATGGATGACATGGAAGAAAAAATGGAAAACATGAAGAATGATCTAAAACCAGACATGGACGGTTTGACAAAGTTGATACAAGAAATGTTTCCTAATGGCGAAAAGATAGTAAAGGAAACTCATGATGAGAACAAAATAAATGTTAATCGTGATTTCATAAACTCTAATGTTGGATGGAAGACCCACCATATTCCAAAGATTGATATGAGGAAGTTTGATGGCAAGGATCTCGTAACATTGATACTACAAATGGAGTAATATTTTGATCTCAATAATGTGCAAAACACACAAAAGGTACACATTGCAACTTTATATTTAAAACAAAAGACATTTGTATGGTATCAATGGCTTTGTTCCCATCAAAAAATTGTCACTTGGTCAATTTTTACGTAGGAAATGATAGCACATTATGAGGATACAAAGAGCAACACCTTTTTTAGCCAATTGATAAATCTAAAACAAAAGGGTTTAGTGGTGGAGCACATTGAGGACTTCCCAAAATTGAATATAAGGGTAACTGATATTCCAGAGGAACACATGATTGATGTCTTCATAGAGACTTTAAAGGATAACATCTAACATGTGGTTCGCGTTTGGGAGCCTGATTCACTGGAGAAGGCTTTCAGGTTGGAAAGAAAAATTGAATATAAAATTATGGCGACAAGGAAGCCTACCACTCACATCTATAAAGATGGAAGTGTTGTTACTCCTAGACTTCCACAACCTACAAGGTTGACACCACAACAATTGGAAGAAAAAAGAGCAAAAATGATTTGGTACAGTTGAAATACAGTAAAGGTCATAAGTGTGCTGAGAAGAAAAAAAATTGACATAGATCGTGAAGAGGAGGAAGAAAATGAACAAGAAACTTTAAAGAAGAGGATATATACCAGGAACAAACCCTAGAAGAAGAAGAACTGAGTTTGACCATATTGTGTAATGCATTGGTAGGAATTACCACTCCTCAAACTCTCAAGATAGAAGGACATATCAAGAAGAAAAATGTTATAGTGTTGATTGATTCAGGTAGTACCCATAATTTTATTCTTTGTAAGGTAGCCAAGGAATTGAATTGTTTCCTATACCCAGCACCAGAATGTCAAGTGATGGTTGCAAATGGAGGAACTATAAATTTCTTTGGAATAATATCAAGCTAACCATGGAGGAATATGTATTGAATAGTCCAATGCTTTCCATTCCAATGTGAGGTGCTGATGTTGTACTAGGAGTACAATGGTTACTATCCTTGGGGACGGTAGCTTTTAATTTTCAAGAACTTTTTTTGAATTTTTTTTCGAAAGGAAAGGAAGTCAAATTATGAGTTATCGCAGGGAAGCTGGGAAAAATAATAAGCTCTAATGTCATGACAAAGCTTTTGAAGGAAGAACGAGGCGTAATTGCACAATTATGCTCACTAGAAGTTCCAACATCAAAATAATCTATTTCTCTAGATCTCCAAAAGGTCTTGGACAATCATTTCGAGGTGTTTGAAACTCCCAAAGGACTCCCACCTATTCGCGATCATGATCATGCTATTCATTTGATTCCAAGAAGTGTTCCTCCAAACATCAGGCCTTATAGATATCCTTATGTCCAAAAGAGCGAAATTGAACGTATGATTGTAGAAATGTTAGAGGCTGGTATAATTCAACCTAATCAAAGTTCTTTCTCTGCTCCAGTAGTATTGGTGCACAAGAAGGATGGATCATGGCACATGTGTTCGGATTATAGGGAGCTCAATAAGCTCACTATTAAAGATAAATTTCCCATTCCTGTGATTGATGATTTATTGGATGAATTACATGGAGCAATTTATTTTACCAATTTGGATCTTCGTTTAGGATATCATCAAATTAGAATGAAGACTGAAGATATTCTGAAAACAACATTTCGAACCCACGAGGGTCATTATGAATTTTTGGTCATGCCTTTTGGCCTTACCAATGCACCTTCTACATTTCAAGGGTTGATGAATTCCATTTTCAAACCCTTCCTTAGAAAATTTGTGCTAGTATTTTTTGATGATATACTAATCTGCATCAGGTCTTGGAAGGATCATGTTCAACATGTTGACAGGGTGCTCAAACTATTGGAGGAGAAACAATTATATGCAAAAAAATCCAAATGTTTCTTTGGAGTACAAGAGGTGGAATATCTGGGTCATATTGTATCTTACGAGGGTGTTAAGGTAGAACCTAACAAAATTAAAGCCACTAAGGAATGGAAAATCCCCACAACCATAAAGCAATTGCGAGGATTTCTTGGGTTAACAGGCTATTATCGCAAGTTTGTTAAGAATTATGGGAGAATAGCAACACTTTTAACAACATTATTGAAGAAAGATGCATTTTCATGGACTCTTGAAGCAACTAAGGCCTTTGAACATCTTAAAGAGGCAATGTGCCTAGCACCGGTCTTAGCTACACTAGAATTCACAAAAACTTTTATGTGGAATGTGATGCCTCAGGAAATGGAATTGGTGCTGTTTTAATGCAAGAAGGAAGACCCATTGTTTTTGAAAGTCGTCCAATCAAAGGAAAGTATTTACATAAAGCTGTTTATGAGAAGGAAATGTTAGCAATACTACATGCACTAAAGAAATGGCGACCTTAGCTAATGGGAAGACACTTCAAGATAAAAAATGATCATGATAGTCTTAAACATTTTTTAGAACAAAGACTATCTTTAGAAGAGCAGCAAAAATGGGTCACAAAGATGTTGGGTTATGACTTTGAAATCATCTACGAAAAAGGGAAGCTAAATGTTGTTGCAGATGCACTCTCAAGAAAGAATGAAGAGGTGGAAGCATTGATTTGTGCCATTTCTATTATCCAACCAGATTGGATAACTGAAGCAAGGGATGAATGGAAGAAGGACGAAGAAGTGTGGACACTCATTCAAAAGTTGTAGCAAGATCCTACAAAGATACATTTAGTTGGAAAAATGATTTCTTATGGTACAAAGATCGCTTATATCTTTGTAAGAATTCCCAACTAAATCAAAAGATTCTTTTGGAATTGCACACTTCTCCTTTAGGAGGACACTCAGGATTTTTAAAAACTTACCACAGGGTGAAGAAAGAATTTTTTTGGGATGGCCTTAAATCTGATATTCAAAAGTTTGTGGCTGAATGTTTGGTTTGCCAGCAGAATAAAGTGGAGACAATTAAGACCCCGGGACTTCTACAACCTTTATCCATTCCAAGTCAACGTTGGGAGGAGATTTCAATGGATTTTATCACAGGTTTACCTAAGTCCGAAGGAAAGAGTGTCATCATGGTGGTAGTGGATAGACTTACCAAGTATGCACACTTTTGTGCATTATCTCATCCATTTAAAGCAAGTACAGTTGCTACTACATTTATGGACAGAATTCAAAAGCTACATGGAAGCCCAAGGGTTATTGTGAGCGACAAAGATCCCATTTTTACTCGAAATTTTTGGACGGAGTTATTTTCTTGTTTGGGTACTCAATTAGCTCATAGCTCATCTTATCATCCTCAATCTGATGGTCAAACTGAGATAGTAAATAAATTTTTGGAAGGATATCTTCGTTGTTTTGTATCTGATAAACAAACACAATGGGTCAAGTGGTTACCTCTCGCTGAATGGTGGTATAACACTTCCTTCCATACTGCAGCAAAAATGACCCCATTTATGGCACTTTATGGATATCATCCACCATTCATCACATCATCTTTAAGGGAAAATTCAAAGGTTCAAGCAGTGGAAGATCACATCGAGCATCAGCAAGAAGTTCTCCAACTCTTAAAGGATAACCTGAATTTGGCACAAAATCGAATGAAACAACAGCAGATCAACATCGCAGCGAGAGAAGTTTTGATGTAGGAGATTGGGTATTTTTACGGCTACAACCATATAAACAAATGTCCCTCAAGCAAGCTAAGAAGGATAATAAGTTATCGCCAAAGTACTATGGTCCTTACAAGGTGTTGCAAAAGATTGGTACTATGGCATACAAATTGGAGCTTCCTACTTCTTCGCGAGTACATCCAGTTTTCCATGTTTCATGGTTAAAGAAGGTTATAGGAGAAAATCTTCCAGTTCAAACAATATTGCCAGAACTTGATGAGGAAGGAAAAATCATATTGGAACCAGAAGCGGTCATGGAAACAAGAACTCGACAACTACGGAATCGATCAATTTCAGAGTATCTCATCAAGTGGAAGAACTTACCCACTGAAGATTCTACATAGGAGGATGAGAATTTTATACAGAAGCACCCAGAGCTACTCAAGCGTTGATGACAACACTTTTTTGAAGGAAAGGGGCATGTTAGGTCCCTATATTACTAGTGTAGTCCCTTATTGGTGTTAGTGTAGCCCTCTTATTGTTATTGTTGTATCCCTGTAACCCCAATATTGTTATTATTGTGCCCTTACATTATTATTGTTAGGTCGGCTAGGATTATATTGTGACCCCATGGACTCCTACATATAGGAGGTTTTGTCATTTGTATCATTCCAGAATTGTTCATTTATGTAATGTAAAGGAGGTTGCCCACTTGAAGTGGCTTATTTCTAAGGCGTTGATCTCTCTTTTCTTCTATTTTTGGAGCTGGTTTCGTAACAGTCTGGTACTAAACTCTCTGACGTTCTGGGCGTCTCTCACTTTCTTCTTTCAATGTGCACACTACAAGTGTTTGTCCTTAATCTTTGGGAGGCTATTAATTTTAGACAATGGACCTTGTAGGGGCTGATAACCTCACTTTTTTGGTGTATCTTAGCCTGTGGTGGCATCAAACACCTAGTAGACACTTTAGTTATAAATTTAGTCAGTGGTAGATCCATGAGGCAATCCTCCCTCAGGTGGGTGACTGGAAGGGCACCCCATCTTATTGGTTTTCATCCCCATCATAAAAGGGACAATTGTTATTCTTGTTTGCAACTCTAACCTCAGGAGAAGTTGTGCATTACTATTTTTTTCTTTCTTTCTTGAGAGACTTGTCGGCCCTGGATGCTAGGAGAGCCATTGCAAGGAGTTTTTCAATCCCTACTGGGATTACATAGTCGGGCAATCTTATCTCAAGTCACTCTCTTGAGGACATTATCAGGCTTAGCATTGGAACTCTCATGGTTCTTGATTGAGACATTAACACCTCCTCTATTTTCGACATTGGACAGTGTTTGGCGACTCACGACTTTGTTGGATGCCCTTATTACAACGTGCTTATTCTTATAGATTTTCCATCTCTACTAATATGTCCAAGGTTTACCCTTTGGTTCCACCCGTTTTATCAGGTTTTTTTATTGTAGCCTGTCATGTTTGGAGGTGTTATAGGAACTCCCTTATTGTATATACTTTCTATTTCCTTTGACCTACTTTGGTCACTTGTGGACATCAAAATAATTTTTTTCTTTCTTCTTGCTTCTTGAGATGTTTAATTGATTTCAAATCCAACTTTGTGATTCTTGCAACTAAAGTACAATCATGTTTTTGTTCTATTTCAAATAGGACTTCAGAGTTTTCTTTCTTGTTTGATACTGTATGACATAATATTGTAGCCTTCAAGGTGTTGTTTCTAGAAAAATGATCTTTTTGTTACCATTTTCTGATGTAATAAGTTGATTTTCGTTGTTTGCATGATGTTGAACTTTTGAAGATTTGCATAAGTATTTTCATTCCATTTTTTGCTGTCAGTAGCCTGGAACTCTTTCTCATAAGTTGGTTATTGGTGCAATTGTTACATAACAAGATCTCTGACTCATGCTTGCAGCAAGAGTCTAGTTGCTACTCCAATTGATAGACCTGTTTGGACAAAAGCTGTATCATTGTATGACCAGTTAAATTTTCCTAAAAAATCATACAGATGATGCAGTTTTAATTTCTTTATGTTGTTCACAAGTTCCCTGCAGAGAAAGTCCATTGCAGCCTACTGTTAAACAGGCTACAAGTTACAACTAAACATTCTTGTTCAGAATTATTTCATTAGTTATGATTTAATCTTAAACGTTACAAGCCAGTGAGGGTGAACTTTCATTGTCACTCCCTAACAAAAATATATAGATATTTTTGGGAGTGCTTTTGAAAACCAAGCTCTGAAAACTTTATTGTATATATACTACTGCTTTTAACAAATTCTCAGAAACTTCAATGAAAACAAGTTCTTTGTGTTTTGGAACAATTCAGTCTTTAGACGCTCTTTTTTCAGATAGCATGGATTATCACTCTGCTTGAAGGTAGTGATTTTGATCGTGTAAATTCCATCTTATATGTTTGATATGAATTTTTTTGTATTATCTCAGCTGGTAATATGTTTATTGGTTGGGATAACTCCTTTTTTACAGAATAATAGGGTTACGTGTATATCTGCACTAGTCTTTTTTTCACTCCATTATGTGAGTTTTCCTATGGTTTTGGAACTCTTTCCTAAACATCTATTCTCTATATGTAGGTTCGTTCTGCCACATTAGACACATGGCTTCCGGAGCAAGTTAGCTTCATCCAAAGTAAGAGCTGTAGCAAATCATTTTTTCTGCAATTTCTTTTCATGGTCATTGTTTTGAAAATTCTACCATAGGCCATGCTTGTGTTATTTCCTACTTTTGGACTTCTTCTCAGGAAAGAAAATGGTTTAAGGGTAATTGATGCATCCAAAAAGACTGTTTTGTTGTAGGCATGGGCAATGCCAAGGCAAAGGCTTATTGGGAAGCAGAGCTTCCCCCAAATTTCAAGCGACCTGCAGAAACTGATCGGGCTGCTCTTGAGAATTTTATTCGTGCAAAGTATGTTAAAATACTAGAACTGTCAATTAATTCTATCTGATTGATTAGCAAATTTTTAAGTTGACATTGAACACATGATGGGATGCAATCTACATATTCGTAATAGGCACTTTGTCCGATAGTTATCCATTCATGGTGGACTTACAGATTGTGCCTTTAGACATTCAGTAATGGTGCCATTAAAACCTTCATATCAGGTATGAAGCAAGGCGATGGGTTCCACGGAATGGCAGATCACCTTTACAAACACGGGAGGAAAAGTGTTTCCCTGCAGATAAGCAGTCAACCATAACAGATGGAAAGGATCCCAGAGTCCATGACACCTCAGAAAAATATGGTAATCATGATGGAGAAGACACAAGAACCTCTCATGGGGACAAAGAAACTGTTTGTTTTGATGCAAGAAATGCTAGAGAATGGGAGCATTCACGGGGGACTCATGGCCAAAGTGATCATGCAGGGTCATCAAAATCTTCATATCGTCATCAGTCTACTTCTGCTTCCTTAGTCTTGCCATCAGAACCTCCTGGAAAATCGCATCAAGTAAGCATGCCCTTCTAAGCTTTAAAGTAATGACATCTAGTAGGCAATTTTAATTTTGACAGATCTTCATATTGCAAGAAATAATCTCCTAGGCTTTCATGGTTAGCCTTTATCAGCTTTGACAAGATAGTTTTGAGTGTTGAAGAAAAAACTGAACTGAATTCTGGAAGCTTTATCTTTGAGTGCTCATTTAATCATTAAAAAAATGACTGACCTCTAGTCAGCATGTCCATTTGGCCACATCTGCATATGGCAATGAAGAATCAATGATGTTTCATTTTCGACATTGAGGGTTATTGGAAAGCTTTTTTTATCTGTGGATAATGCAATGACATTTTAGCTGTGAATGATGCACTGGTGTAGTCTTTCATTCAAGTGATGAGGCAAAGCTTCTTTCAGGGAGTTGTTATAAGATTTTCTGTCATTGTATGATACATGATGTAGGAAGTAGGGGCATTTGAGACTATCTTCTATGGCCTCCTTGGTGATACTTGGTAGTTTCCCTTGTACTTGCTATTTTACTTATTGCATTAGGATCCTAACCATTACTGCTTATTTGTGGGCATCAATAAATATTTCATTTCATCTACATTTGAAATTGCAGCTTGTTAATGGATTTTATTGAGGAATCAAACTTGTGGGTAAAATTACATAATTAAGGAACATGACAGTATATGGTATGCAAGAGTTCTTAGTGAGAGAGACTAGGATTCTTTGAGCATCACACAAACATGGTTTTACCCTATTAAGAATACTGGGGCAATAACTGTCTGAAGGAAATAACTCTGTGATAAAACTAGTTCTTTTTTTAACATGTATTCAAACATAGTCTCTAGTATACTTTTGCAGCATTTTCTGAATTTGCTATTTCCTTTGCTGTTCCTTCTATCACTGTTAGTTCCAGAAGAGGTAAAATTTTAGGGGCTAATATTCACAGGTGGGCTAATTTTCCATATTTTTTCCGAAAAAAGATTTTCCAATCTCCATTTTTTTTCGAAATGATTTGCCTAAATTTTATGGTATAAAAATATTCTACTATAAAAATCACCAAATTTTATAGAGTATATAAGCATGAAAATTTGAATATTTTTACAAAAATATTGCCAAACATTTTATATTTTGCATGTTAGAGACTAGTAAGATTCACCAAGGTTTCTAAACTTTTGGATAACTTTCCATCCTTAAAATTTTCCCTGCCCAGAAGATAGCCTAATGGCATCCATTTGACAGACCAGTCTTGGCCAGCCTGGCTTTAGACTGAATACCCTGATAGATGATAAGGCAGAAAAACATTCTTAGTTATAGAATTTGTATGGTATAAACACTATGCAAGCACCTCTCCCAATGATCCTCTTGATACTTAGATACCTAATGGGTATTAAGCACCGGAGAAAAACGATTTATCTGATAAGGAACTGAGTACAAATGGCAAGATTTTTGCTGCAGCAATGTTTGACTGAAGCTTTGACCCTACTCTCTCTAGAAGGGCCCCAACTCAGACTCTGGATTGAAGGCACACAACCCCTTGATTAGAGATGATTGTTCTTCTAAGCGAAGTCACATGATTTGGGTTCAAGTTTGAGTTCGACACTGATTTTATTTGGTTTAAATTCGAATTTTCTGATGAGTTTTGAATGAGATTTGACATTATGTTCGTAATTGGACATGGGGATGTAATTATCAAATGTGCCAGGAACAGATGGAGGAAGTCAATGTGGAATTAGAGCTGAACCAGAACTGAATCAAAGTTGAACCTTAAATGTTTTGTTGAAATTCACCGAATTTTTAACTTCAACGTTGAAGTTCGGCAAACATTGTGCTCCAGGATTCCAAAGAACATGCTAGAAGAAGATGCCCTTTCAGCTCAGTTAGCACGCCTAAAAGTGGGGCATCTCCGTAACACATACTTGTTTCTCCCTCCAACTCTAAATTGGTCGGAAAGCTAAATCCCAACCAGCTTGACGGCCCTCCCAATGCCACCTAACCAACCATGCTACTTCTCGCCAAGAAGACCAAATGCTCTTGAAAATAAGCAAGTCCAAAACCTGAAAGATGTGGCGAGTGGAAATAATTTTAAATAGGTCGAAAGTCCCCTAAACTTTGTCAAGGTATTGCACTAATCTCACTGGTGTCGAAAAAGAACTTGCCAAGGTGCTAAGCCATCCAAACACTGCACCACCCACTTAACCACCAAAAGACTGCCTTGATAAGTGACATCAATGAATTTGAGATCGCCTTCATGCTTGGGCATATTGCAGACATACCAAGGAGCTAGATGCAGGCCTCACTCATTACCATACTTTGACCACAAGTATGTCGTCAAGCACTGCCTAAGTCTTTGAAACTTAGTTTTTCTGGGGTACCAACAAGGAACATAATACACATGCAAGGATTGAAGGATGCCTCTAACCATAGTCAATTTCCTTGCAAAGGGAGGTCTATATGATACCAAATATGCTATGTTGCACAGGGACCCTTGCCCTCCAAAAAAAACCTGTGTACCCTGTGTTCCCACTTTCCAGGGACTTACAAACCCTTAGGAAATGTCCCCAAATTACTGGGGGCTTCATCAGGGACTCGGAGACTTGCTGACCATCCCCAAGACATTCCGCACAGATTCTAGTGACATTTCAGACAGATTTCAGGGATGTTTCATGCAGATTTTAGGGATTTTTTTAGAAAGATTTCAAGGATTTTCTGGGCATATATTTTACATTTTAACAAGCATATAAATTGATTATTGGACAAGATGATCATTTATCCCATACATTATTCTTGTAATTGCAGTGACTCTAAATTTGTTGTACAAGTTGCAACTCAAAACATGGGATTTGTATGATGGGTTTCAAATTGGGTTTCTAGTGGCTTAAACATTGTATTTTCAACAGCAGCATTGTAACAAGCAATGCCTCCATGTTAAGATAACAAAAATTGCAACATTTCAAAGGGTTGATCCTTGTGGTTGTTGTTCTTGTTCTTCACAGTTTTTGGGTTATCTCAGCTTTTAAATGTCGGACATGGATTTCCAGGAGTCACTCAAGTCCTAGAGCTTCCACCATCCCAAGCTCAAACATTGTGAAAACAATCAGATAGTGGTGACTTGGATTGGGTGCTAAATGTTTGAATAAATTCCTATTCAATCACCTTAATCAAATATATGAATCTAATATCTTTACAGAACCAAAGTGTTTTATAGTGATTTTCAACGCAACAATACAAGTCTGCAAAACCTATTGAGAAGGGAATGCCTTTTATGTTTTAACAAAATCATCATTAACGAGAAATATGAGGAAGAATAGTTTCTATAGAAACAATTCTTTGTTTCATAAACCCTTCATGGAATTTATTAGAAATCGAAAATAGTTACACTTAAGTTTCCTAAATCTAAATTGCATTTTGCTCATGTCTAGTGGCTAATAATAGAATGTCGCTCAGCCCTTTTTTGAATTGATTGATATTTTCAGGATTAGCAAGTGTAAGGGCTGTGCATAATTCTCTATAGTATAGCTTGTTATACTTAATAACTAGAAGCGAATGTTTATGGTGAATACTAAATTTATAATATTATTTTAATATTGCGCCCCAACCTGCCATTCCTTGAAAAAATTGGCAGTGCACTCTTGCTGTCCTAGGGGCGTGTTGTCGCCTAAAGTCTACACCTAAGGTGCAACGTTCAGAGTAGGGGTTGTCACTCTGGTCCCTTCTCACTGTGTTTAAGCTTTCTCCTAGGTAATCTAAGGGGGGTAGTCCCTAAATGGAGAATAATAAGGGAAAACTTGTTGGAACAACACGTTCTAGGAGATCTAAACGAAAGGCAACCACTCCTCTTGGTAACTTGAGTTAAGATTAGATGGAAAGTTAAGTTTTTAAATTGAGAAATGTGAGATTCAATTAGATCAATATGACACTTAAGAAGAAACAGTGAGAGACCAATGCCTTTATAGTAATACTCAAATAAATTTGAAGTACTTGCACAATAGTAAATTTCAAGCTACAAGATAAACAATGCTGCAAGAAGATGTTAGTAAAATGAATCAAAAGATTATAAGCAGCTAGAATATGTGCAATAATACTTGATAAGAAACTTGCAAGGAAATATGACTTGTACTTCAAGCAAAGGCTATCAACGATGATATGACATTCAAAGCATAAAGTGGATAAGTACAAGAATGAAAGATAAAACTTGCAACTAGATGAACAAGCTGACAATTCTAGATACAATAACCCAATGATGGAAATGTAAAAGTGCAAGATGAATGCAAGACCTATCTAGGTGAAATACAAAATCTTGGTTACCTTTAGTTAAATGCCTAATCTAGATGAAATCCTTCTCCTCAATTGTTTTGAAACAAGTTTTACGCAAGGTTGGAGAAAGAAGTCCAGGGGAAGGAGGCTAAGGCCTCATTAACGATACCTACCCTTGGAGTTCTAATGACCCAAGTGCCTCCATTCCTACAAGGGTTTGCCCACAAAAGAACTGCATGGTCACTTGTTTTCACTGTTGAGTAAGGGTCAAACTTCTCAAGTTGAATGATGGAGAAGGTTGTCCTATCTTTCTTTCAACCAAGCTTATGCTTGGAAGTCAATTTTAAGATGCAAGCTAAGATCTAAAATGCAAGGTGAAAATGTGTTATTTTTTGTAGATGTTCTATGCTAGGAGCAATTTTACTTTTCTCACAGCAATCATACAAATAGTTAAGCAAACTGCAGATAGAACATATAGGTGGATCTTACAGAAGACAAATCAGAAACAGGAAAAATGTGGTGGTTCGTTACGGCGGTCAACAGGATGCTTCAACCAGCAAAGTCTCCTTGGTCAGCCAACCCAGCATGTGTCACAACAGTCCTCCAATCAGCAAATGAGTCAAACCAAGTCAACTCCAAAAAAGTCAACGCTGTCCTGAAAAAGTCAACGCAGGGCAGCAAGCTAAAAGTCAACGCAGCAGCAGATTGGTCAACCCTTTGACCTCGATTTCTGTGCCAAGTAGTACGGCCTTCCAAAATCGAACTTCCCACAAGTTTTCAGCCCAATCAGACCATGCGTTGACCAAAGTCAACGCTGGTCAAACTTTCTGCAAAACCCTAACTGCAGAAAATCGTCCTTCAACTCAACCGTACTGTTTTCTCCTTCTTCTCCTTCACACGTGTGGCTAAACTCGTCCTCCAGGTAGCTCATACTATTTCAGATGAGAGAAGAAGATGTGAGTTGTGTTGTGTTGAAATGCTCTCCAACTTTGCCTGTATTTATATCCATCATTGGGGCGTGTGACACATCTGCTGGGGGCGTGCAACCTTAAGGCCGACCTGCACATATAATTTATTAAGAATAATAAATTCAAAATAAATGTTATGCTCATCGGATTAAGACATATTATATATGGATTTTACACCTCTCCGAAAGAGGAATCCAACAAAAATATTAGCCTCTTAATCTGAGCATCATAACATGGAGTTTGGACCTAGTTGTCCAAATTTAAAACTCCCTCTCAACTAGGGAGAACTCCATCCATCGGTGCAATCAAACATCGTGCGTCATCCCGCCGTAACTTGCTTTGCTGGCCTCTTTATTTCAGAACAGAAGTGGGTCAGTCACAAAGACATCATCCCCCGACTGACATAATCAGTCCAGAGGTTCCAACCCTCTATCAAACTCATGAAGAGTATCCAACCAACCCAAAGTTGGTTCATCTGACCCGAAGTCAGGCAGAGGTCCCAGACCTCACTAAACTTGATCCCAGATCAAGTGGTTGGACCGTGCCATCCTAGATAGAGAGTACGGCAATCTCTGATGCGTCCATCAATCTTTGCTAATAGTCTCTAGCTTTTCCCACCTCATTGGCCAAATGAGAGGTACTTCCCATGAGCCTTGAACTCAATGGGTAGGATGCATACGGGGCATAGATAAATGAGAGGCGAACCAGCTCAATAATCACAAGGGTGGGGCAGAAGCATTATGAGTGCTTATAGCTCCGAGAAGTTATCCCCAAAGCCCCCCAGAGCTCCCAGAGCTCATCGTCCAACAGGACCCACATCATAGGGTCTTTCCACGACACCAAGATTCTCACGGAAGGTTAGGAACTTGACCTTCCCCAGGGGCTTAGTGAGAATATCCGCGACCTGCTCATCGGTTCCTATATGATCGAGCCTTACGGCGCCTCGCTGTACCATATCCCGGATAAAGTGGTACCTGATATCAATATGCTTGGATCGGTCGTGGAACACAGGATTCTCGGTCATACGAATCCCACTCTGATTATCACAGAGTATCACAGTGGTATCTAGCACATGTCCAAACAGCTCACTAAAGAGCTTCCGCAACCAAACTGCTTCACAACAGGCCATACTAGCAGCAATGTATTCGGCCTCCGCGGTGCTCAAAGCCACCGACTTCTGCTTCCTGCTCATCCATGAGATCAAAGCAGAACCAAGATTGAAGCAGCATCCCGATGTGCTCTTACGATCCACCACACTGCCAGCCCAATCGGCATCAGTATATCCACGGAGTATCACACTCCCAGCAGTGTATCTCAGCCCATGGTTTATCGTGCCCCGAAGATATCTCAAAAGATTCTTGGCACCAACCCAGTGAAAATGATGAGGCTCAACCATCTGTTGACTCAAAGTGTTCACTGCAAAACATATATCCGGTCGGGTGTTCACTAAGAACATCAAAGCTCCTATGAGTTGACGATACTCGGTAGGATTGGCCAAGATAGGCCCAGCAGCGCTGCCACTCAACTTCTTAAAGTTGAGTTCCATCGGTGTCGACACGGACTTACAGTCCACCATTCCAAATCTTTGCAGAAGCTTCACAATGTATTTTCCTTGAGAAAGGAAAATCTCTCCAGGTCTCTGCCAGACCTCCAGGCCTAGGAAGTAGTGCATCAGTCCTAGGTCCTTCATCTCGAACTCAGCAGCGAGCTCCCTCTTACATTGATGAATGAGAGGGTCGGCACCTGTCAGGAAGAGGTCGTCCACATACAACACTAGAATGAGAGGCTTCTCCTGCACAACCTTGAAGTAAAGGTTCGAATCAGCATTACTTCGAGTGAAGCCCAACTTCATCAAGTAACTATCCATCCTCTCGTACCAAGCTCTGGGTGCTTGTTTTAACCCATAGAGGGCTTTCTTCAACCTGCAGACATGAGTGTCTTGATCTTGAACTTCAAATCCCAGAGGTTGTTCCACATACACCTATTCCTTTATTGCACCATGCAGAAAAGCGGTCTTGACATCCATCTGATGAAGACTCCATCCTTGCGTAGCAGCAAGGGCTATGATTGATCGAATGGTGGTATATCGTGCCACAGGTGCAAATATGTCATCATAGTCAATTCCTTCCTTTTGAGAGAAGCCACGGGCAACAATCCTTGCCTTGAACTTTTCAGCACTCCCATCAGATCCATGTTTGATCTTGTAGAGCCATTTTGCGGTGACAACAGATTTGTCCTTCGGTCTCGGGACCACATCCCGGACATCATTCTTCATTATGGACTCATATTCTTCGTGCATAGCATCCTTCCAGACTTGATGCTTTACGGCTTCCTCAAAAGATCCAGGTTCAGATTGTACAATAGTACTCATGGCAGCTAGATACCCTTCGTATCTACACGGCTTCTTGCTTTCACGGAATGTCCCCCTTGGGGCAGCATGTCCCTCAGCATCTTCGAGGGTGTCCCTGAGCCATGATGGTCTCTTTCCCAGTGAAGGAGATGGATCAATAGGGTCCATTGGTCCTTCAATATCAGGCATTGTCTCATCTTGCGGTTCTTCCAGATTTCTAGGCCTTTCTTCATGATCTTCTCCAGATCTTGGAAGATCTACTACTTTATTCAGGGAAGCATCTTCGTCAAAAGTGACATCATGGCTTATCTCTACTTCCCTTTGACCAGGTACATAGACTCTATAGGCCTTAGAAGTCTCACTGTAGCCCACAAACATTCCTTTCTTCCCAGTAGCATCCATCTTACTTCTCTTTTCTTTCGGCACATGAAAATAGACAGGACATCCAAAAATTCTAAAATGTGAGACATCAGGTTTCTTACCAGAGAAAACCTCTTCGGGAGTTTTGGAGTCCAGAGCGGAATGAGGGCATCGGTTTTGAATGTACACAGCAGTATTTGCAGCTTCTCCCCACAGCAACTTTGGTAGACCCTGGTCACATAGCATGGCACGGGCAGCTTCCACAATAGTCCTATTCTTGTGTTCAACAACACCATTCTGCTCAGGAGTATATGCAGTGGTAGTCTCCCTCTTAATGCCAGCTTCTCTGCAAAAGTCTTTGAACTCATTTGACTCATATTCAGTGCCATTGTCAGTCCTCAAAATCTTGATCTTCTTTCCGGTCATATTTTCCACCAAGGCTTTGAAGGTACGGAACCACATGAAAGCCTCATCCTTCTTCTTCAAGAAGTATATCCAGGTTTTGCGAGAGAAGTCATCAGTAAATGTCATGTAGTAAGAACATCCCCCCAGGGATGTCATGGGCAACATACCAGATAGATCAGAATGGACTAGTTGCAATATATCAGATGTCTTTGTGACACTAGAGGGGAAAGGTCCCCTTGTATGTTTTCCTTCAGCACAGCCCTTACATACACCTTCATGAATATTTCCAAAATCAGGCATCCCTGTCACCACCTTCCTTGCTTCGGGAAGGGCTTTGTAATGAAGGTGTCCAAATCTTCGGTGCCATAGTTCGGTTTGTCGGATAGTATCACAAGTCATAGCTCCCAACGGACTCCCTCCAACCTGGTAGAGTGTACCAACTCTAAAACCAATTGAGATAGCTTCTTTGAAGCTCTCCTTCCACATGAGCACCTTTCCATCAGAGAAAGTTACATTGAATCCTTTGTCTTCCATGGCAGATACAGACACAAGGTTCTTCTTCAATTTAGGTACATAGAGTACATCTTGCAAACGTAGGACTTGTCCTTGAGACAAGTGGAGGGTCACAGTCCCTATCCCTTTCACGGGATAAGTGGCATTATCCCCAAGGATAATTTCTAGATTAGTATCCCTTTCAACCATGTCAGAAAGTGCTTCCTTGAATCCGGTGATGTGTCTTGAGGCACCACTATCGATTAGCCAGACATCCATAGTGTCGGGCGGAGATGCAGCTGAAAGAGCAGATACTAGAATATACTCATTTCTTTTATCAACAACATTAGACTCCTCATACCTGGTATTTCTGGTCTTTTTAGAAGGTTGATTGTTTCCTCCAAAGTGAGCCTTCCTCTTTCCTTTGGATTTGTCATTTCTTCGATTCCCATTCCTTCGGTTGTTGTTGTTATCATCACTATCGGGAGAATCCTTCTTGAAAGGGCATTCTCTAGCATAGTGACCAGGCCTATGGCAGGTGAAACATTTACCCTTCTTCTCTTGAGTCCTTGTTCTTCCTTTGTCCTTAGAACCACCAGAGTTCTTCTTTCGGGAATGAGCACCATAGGCAGCATTTCTGTCATTATCAAATTCCTTCATCCTTGTTTCTTCTTGCATACATCTAGACAGAAGCTCATCAAAGTTAGGAATGGTATTATTGTTGAGAATGGTAGTTGTGAATACTTGCCATTCATATGGGAGTCCTCCAAGTGCGGTGAGAACCATCTCACGATCAGCTATTGTCTCCCCAATAGCCAGCAGATTGTTCCTTGTTTCGGTCAATTTCAAAAAGAAGGTTTGAATAGATTCATCCCGGCCCTTCTCCATATTCTTCAACTTGTTCTTGAGGAATAGCACTTGGTTCACATTGTTTACCTGTCACATGATCCAAGAGATCATGATCTTCCAATTTGAGGTTTAATATCATCTTCCAGGCATGGAAGTCATCACTTCCAGTCAGCTTGTCATTCTCCTTGAATTCAAGACTAGTGGAACCCATTTCTTCCGGTGATGATTGCTAAAGATAGAGTTTGTCTTCACCTCAGCTCCGATACCATGTTATTTTTTGTAGATGTTCTATGCTAGGAGCAATTTTACTTTTCTCACAGCAATCATACAAATAGTTAAGCAAACTGCAGATAGAACATATAGGTGGATCTTACAGAAGACAAATCAGAAACAGGAAAAATGTGGTGGTTCGTTACGGCGGTCAACAGGATGCTTCAACCAGCAAAGTCTCCTTGGTCAGCCAACCCAGCATGTGTCACAACAGTCCTCCAATCAGCAAACGAGTCAACCCAAGTCAACTCCAAAAAAGTCAACGCAGGGCAGCAAGCTAAAAGTCAACGCAACAGCAAATTGGTCAACCCTTTGACCTCGATTTCTGTGCCAAGTAGTACGGCCTTCCAAAATCGAACTTCCCACAAGTTTTCAGCCCAATCGGACCATGCGTTGACCAAAGTCAACGTTGGTCAAACTTTCTGCAAAACCCTAACTGCAGAAAATCGTCCTTCAACTCAGCCGTACTGTTTTGTCCTTCTTCTCCTTCACACGTGTGGCTGAACTCGTCCTCCAAGGAGCTCGTACTAACTCAGATGAGAGAAGATGTTGTGAGTTGTGTTGTGTTGAAATGCTCTCCAACTTTGCCTGAATTTATATCCATCATTGGGGCGTGTGACACATCTGCTGGGGGCGTGCAACCTTAAGGCCGACCTGCACATATAATTTATTAAGAATAATAAATTCAAAATAAATGTTCTGCTCATCGGATTAAGACATATTATATATGGATTTTACACCTCTCCGAAAGAAGATTCCAACAAAAATATTAGCCTCTTAATCTGAGTATCATAACATGGAGTTTGGACCTAGTTGTCCAAATTTAACAGAATGCAATGCTTCAGTGAGATACAACGATATCAATATTGCTTCAAGGAAAGTAAAATGCCAATATGTTTGAAATCACAAAGTAGATAGATACTTCAAAGCACAAGATTACTAGCTAATGACAATGATCAATGAAACAATAGGAAATACTCAAGAAAGAATGATGATTGGAATGTATTAGAGAAAATCTCACAATATTGATTTTAAGATGTTCCTTACTTATTTAGACAATTGACATAAACAAGGATTATAGAGAGATCACACTTACAAGATGGAAAATTAAAGAGATTACTACTTAGATCTACCAATTACACTTGAAACAAGACGAGATATCCAAATGTGATTAGACCAAGCAGAGGATTAGAGATGCAATTATGAAATTAGATCTAGGATGCGAATGAGGTTATATGCAAGAGAAACAAGTTAGTGACTAAATCTAAAGTTAGTGAATTAGCAAATCAGTTGGTTCTCCCTTTTAAAGAAGGAGAAAGGATGCCTTGGAATGAGATTCCAGGCTCCCTCAATAGAAAAGATTATTTTATTTACGAGGTTACAATGGAGAGTGCCCTCTAGACAGAGGAGAAGGGCTCTTCTTCAAGGAGTCTTACAACAATAATGAGCTCTGACAGCTTTACACAACAAAGATTTCCTCAAGAACAAACACCCCCCTTGAGATGCTTAAAAAATTTCCAAGGATCAGATCTCAAGTAAATGATCACAAGGTGAGAAGGCTCTTGGTCGAAGTGTAACTCCTTAATCAAATAGCTTACAAGTGTGATGACTTTCTGCTACAAAGGAAATTCAGAACTTCAGTAATATCATTATGTACCCCTGAAAAACCAAAATCAAGCACTAAAAACACCTTTACATCAGTGAATAAGATGCTCTCAGCCAGGGAGGAATAATGTTTATATACTTGCAATTAACTCCCAAAAATTTGATTAGAAAATAAAATGTCAAATTTTTTAAGGGTAATTTGATTAGGCTTTAAGGCTTGAAGCTTTCAGATTTTTGTGCAAATGAACAAGCCACTTCAGGCCCTTTCACACCAGGGATAAGGCAAAATTTTAGGCTCGGTGCTAAAGGATAAAAGGCCTCCTAAAGAGACTTTCTCAGCCCTAGCAAACAAACAGTGTTAGATCAACCAATTAATGCCCAAAACGAATGATAATCCCCTTCAAAAAACACTGTAGGATCTCGGCAATTGAATCAGGGTTAGATAACAGTAAATTCAGGCTTTACAAGTGTGCGGTCTACACAAAAATAAGACTCTAAACCCCTGCGGCTATGACCAAAAAATTATCAATTGATCAAGGTAATATATGGCAATGTTTTCAATAAATTCTGATGCTGAAACCCTCCTAAAAATGTTCGGATTCTTCTGCAAAGAAAACAAGGGTTAATCTTTAAATCATAAGGGCAGGGAGCATATCTTTAAAACCATGCGGCTAGGCCAAGATAAGCCTCCAAGGCTTGCAGCTAGCCCTCAAAAGATAATTTCCAACGTTCAGTCTCAAAGAGGCTAGTCTTTAGCCGGAAATCGGAGTGTATAACCTTTGCAAATTATGAATATACACCTGCAAACACCAGCGATTAGTCCCAGAACATATGACAGTAGAGTACAGACCTCAATATGTCCACAGCCAAACAAGAAAAGGGCTAGAGAAATTATTAGGATTTATATGTGTTTCCAAACCTGTAACTCCTTCAAAATCACAGTGAAAACCTTTCAACAAGATATTCCTCAGACCAGAAAGTATGTGGCCCTCCTAAAGGCTCACAGTTAGGAAGAAGAAGGCCCTCCTAAGCCTGCGGCTATCCTCATGAGTAGTTTATATGATCGACTCCAAAAATGACTAGATTTTGGCCTTAAAATGACTGATAAAATCCCTCAACGATATGAAAATAGGCCTGCGAAAGATACCAAGGGTTAATCTACAAATCAGAGGGAACAAAAACAAGCACAAACAGGCCTGCGGCTAGCCAAAGAAGGCCTATAATTTGAACTTGAGCCACAAAATGTGTCTACAAGTCTGCAAAACCAAACCCAAGTTAGATTTGAATGGGGAAATTATGAGAAATAATTAACAAAAATGATTTACAAAATTTCTAAGATCAGAAACTCTGCAAAAGTTTAATTTTGAGGTTGGAAAGGTCTTCAAACCCTTGCAGCCTCTTTTTAAATTTTTTTTATTGAAGAAATGTGGCCACAAGAAGGTGGATCGAATCCTTTTGAGGGCTTCGAATAGGCTTAATGCCTTGCGGCCCTGAAGAGAGAGGCTTAGATGATGGACGACTGCCTTGGTGGGTGGCATTAGCCCTCCAACCGTAGCCACTAGGCTAGGAGAGGGATAAGTCCTTCAAAGAATCTAATCTTCCTCCAAATTGTTGGACCTAAACACCTGCAAAATGTTAATAAATGTTAATTTAAACATGTTCTATGCCATTTCAGATTAGGGCACAAAATCCTGAAGCAGATAGAACATACCAATAGATCGATGGAAGACAAACCAAAACAGAGATAGTGAATGGTGGCGTTACAACGATCAGCATGATGCTTCTACCAGCAAAGTCTTCAATAGGTCATTCAGCCAAGCGTGTCACACATAACCCCAATACAACCCAAACAAAGAACACTCCACAAATACGCAGCACCAAGAACGCAACTCCATCGCTATCAAGAGAGAAGAAAATCCTCCACACAATGTGTGTATAATGAACTCCAAGTCTCTCCATTATATAGGCATCTTTGGGAGTGTGTGACACGCTCTTTAAGACATTTAAGTCTATATTATATTTTAGGCTGACCTAACACATAAGTGGAATAAATTTAAAGTCCATGTTCTGCTCATCCGATCGAGATGATCTTTAGATCAATCTTACACCTCTCCGAAAGAGGAATCCAATAAAAATATTGGGATCGTCATTTGAGCAGCACAACCTGGAGTTTGGACCTAGTTGTCCAATTTTAACACTCTCTCAACTAGGGAGAACTCCATCCACTAATGCAATCCAAACATCGTGCGTCATCCCGCCGGAACTTGCTTTGCTGGCCTCTTTATTTCAGAACAGAAGTGGGTTAGTCACAAAGACATCATACCCGTGGAGTGTAAAAACTCTGGTAAAACTTGATAAATATATATTATTAATGATGAAAGATGAGATGATTACAATGAGGGATCGCCTGGGCTTTAAATATAGCCTCAAGGTGTCCCTTGGCGAAGAGGCATGATCTTTGATCATGCCTTTTCAGTTAATAACCTAAGATAACTAAACCTAATTAATAATAATAAAATATTCATAACATTGCCCCTCTCTTAAGATGCTTTGTCCTCAAAGCATACGTAATGATGGACAATGTTGACGAATGTCTGGTTTTCTCAAGCGATGAGCTCTTGCTTCCCACATTTTAAAAAGATCGTGAAGCATCTTCTCGAGCTCCATCTGTTGGTGATGTGGATAGTGAAAAAATCTGATATCGACAGAGTTGGATACTGTCTTGACTTCTATTGGATGTTTGATTTTCCTATTGGAAGACACTTTTATGGGTAGATCTTGGAATACTTTTTCATGTTTCCCAACTATCCCTTGTTCTTCTGGTGATTTTTTGTGATTCCTTTTTAGATTTTGGGGTAAGTTACCAACGATTATCGTTTGATGGAACTGCTTCTCATCATCAAACGCTTCCTTCTTAACAACCATATGTGCTTCATCACCAAAGGCCTCAACAGCTTCTGCCGTTATATCAGTGGCTTCGGTTGTGTTTGTCACTTCACATGTTTCGTTCAAGTCTAGGGATAGAACACTTTGTTTTTTACAAACATCTGTATCTTCATGGTGATGTGGGGAATCAACTTTTTCCTGATGCTCTTCTGAGTTCCCTGAATCTGCGAATTTGTTTGGTTGATTTTGTTCCCTGTTAGGAGATATTGGGGATTGTGTCTGACTTAACTTATCTATTTTATCATTTAGCTTACTGAAGAGTTCTGTCATATTGTTCATGAGCGCATTAAATTTCTGCGATATTTTGTTCTCTTTGTCCTTAGCCTCCATTTGTTTTAGCCATATTTGCATTTTTATCTGATCAATCGTCATCATTGACAAAGACATACTGATATTTTTCTGCTAAATTTTCCTCTTTTTCTTTAAAATTAATTAATTAATATTTAATTAATTAATAATAATTTTTTTTTTAAAACTATATAATTA
Source organism: Pinus albicaulis (assembly GCA_034641835.2). Lineage (NCBI taxonomy): Eukaryota > Viridiplantae > Streptophyta > Pinopsida > Pinales > Pinaceae > Pinus > Pinus albicaulis. The sequence continues at coordinate 1,260,867,831 of CM076584.1, read as the reverse complement.
TTATATATATATATAATTTTTAATTAAAAATTATATAATATATATAATTTAATTATATAATTATTATATATATATAATTATTTAAATGGAAATTATATAATATATAAATGAACTATATAATTATAATATATATATATATAATGATCAATTAAATTATATAATATATATTTTATATATAATTAAAAAAAATCGTGTTTTTTTTTAAAATGTGCTGTTCCGCAAAAAGACACCGTTTCTCTATTAAAAAAAAACGCAATTTTTGTTTTTGTTGACCGAAAAACGGGTTTATGTGCTGATAGGGAAGATGGCGGACGGTTTTTTTTTCTTTTTTCTGTGTCTGTTGGCGGGGGCGGTGACGGGGTAGACGGGATAGAAGATGCGGAGAGGCGACGGGAAGGTGGTTGGGGGAGGAGCCGGAAGACGGCGGGAAGGTGCGGTGGCAGAAAGGGGGCGGCGGAAGGAAGTTTGAGAAGACGCGTCACAACAAAACAATGCTCAGACGAATTTAAAACGTGGATCACCACTGTTTCACGTTTTTTTTTTAATTATTGTGGACACGAAATTTTTTCCGGCCCGGTGGACAGCAATCGACACACGGGACTGGCGGCTAGACGGTTGGGACAGCAGCGTGTTCGACGAGCAGGTAATGGAACAACGAAGTTCAACCGTCACACCCGTTTTAAAAAACTCGTTTTAAAAAACTGGATGGCTTAATCGGACAGTCGGCTATGACGTCGGGTTATAGAATCGGGCTCCTTTGATGTTTCAATGAGAAACTACAGTCAACAGAGTAGAAGAACCTCAGTCACCCTTAGCAACAAAATGCTACAGCACGGAACTGGCGGAAATAATATCTATGCAGAGCTCGGCCGATTCACATAAACAAAGTATAACGCCACCGCCAACCACAATCTCTGGCACTCGAAGTCAAAATAATAATTTCGCTGTAGAGGTTTGACACCTAACCTTCGGTCAAAACGGCAAAAACGCCAGCAACACCAAAGCCAATTGCAAAAAACGAAAACAAAGAATGAAGTTTTTCTTGTGTTTTTTTTTTTTTGAACTGCTTCAAGGATTTACCGATTGGGTTCACAAATGACTCCCGAGAGGCCCTCTGTGAGTATTAGCCAAAGAATTTTGACTGTTTTCGGACAGTTTGCCGGTTCAGACCCAGGTGAGTGTTTGGGATTGAAAGTGGATTCGGATGGAAAGGAATGTGAGGGGGTTAAGTAGGTTGCAAAAAAATTATTTATTATTTTTTTACGTGTGGGAATCAGTTGGTGAGCGTAGGGGAAATTGTGTGCAATTCTGCACTTGTTTTAAAAAAATTCTGCAATTCTGGAATTATGTAATTCCTGGGTGATCACACAGATCCCGAAGAGCGAAGGCTCCGATACCAATGGAGTGTAAAAACTCTGGTAAAACTTGATAAATATATATTATTAATGATGAAAGATGAGATGATTACAATGAGGGATCGCCTGGGCTTTAAATATAGCCTCAAGGTGTCCCTTGGCGAAGAGGCATGATCTTTGATCATGCCCTTTCAGTTAATAAAACCTAACATAACTATATCTAACTAATAATTAATAAAATATTCATAACAACCCGACTGACAGATTCAGCCCAGATTCAGTTAGAGGTCTGAAACCTCACTAGGACTCAAGAGAGTCATATTCTAACCTGAAGTTAGTTTCACTGACCCGAAGTCAGTTGGGAGTCCAAAACCTCGCTAAACTTGATCCCAGATCAAGTGGTTGGACACGTGCTATCCTAGACATAGAGAGTATGACAATCTTCGACGCGTCCATCAGTCTTGCTATGGTCTCTATTCACATTTCCCACCTCATTGGCCAAATGAGAGGTACTTTCCATGAGTCCGAAACTCCATGGGTAGGCTGCATAGGGGGCACAGATCAGAGAGAGATAAACCATCTCAATATCATCACGATGGGGTAGAAGCACACCAACTAGGTTCGGCAAGCCTAGCCCTGTGGTTTCTTATAACACCAAAGCTATCCCCAAAACCCCCTTGGAGCTCCCAGAGCTCATTGTCCAACAGGACCCTCAGAATAGGGTCGTTCCATGATTCCAAGATTCTCACGAAAGGTTAGGAACATGACCTTTCCCAAGGGCATTGTGAGAATATCTGCGACCTACTCATTAGTTCCTATATGATCGAGCCTTACAGCGCCTCGCTGTACCATATCCTGGATAAAGTGGTACCAGCCATCAACATGCTTGGATCAATCGTGGAACTCGAGATTTTCTGACAAATGAATCCCCCTCTGGTTATCACAAAGGATAACGGTGGCATCTAGCACATGCTCGAACAACTCACTGAAGAGCTTTTGCAACCAAGTGACTTCACAATGGGTCATACACGCTGCAGTGTATTCGACCTCAGCGGTGCTCAAGGCTACCGACTTCTGTTTCCTGCCCGAAGCAGATTTACTTGTGAAGTAGCATCCAGATGTGCTCTTACGATCCACCACACTGCCAGCCCAATCAGCATCAATATATCAAGGAGTGTCATACTCCCAGCAGTGTAACTCAACCCATGGTCTATTGTGCCACAGAGATATCTCAAGAGTTTCTTGGCACCAACCCAGTGAATGTTATGATCAACCATGTGTTGACTTAAAGTGTTCACGGCACAACATACGTCCGGACGGGTGTTCACTAAGAACAATAGATCCCCTACGAGTTGACGATACTCAGTAGGATTTGCTAACACGGGCCCAACAGGGCTTCCACTCAACTTCTTAAAGTTGAGTTCCATTGGTGTCGACATGGACTTCCAGTCCACCATACTAAATCTTTCTAGAAGCTTCACAATGTATTTTCCTTGAGAAAGGAAAATCTTGCCAAGTCTCTGCTAGACCTCTGGGCCTAGGCATCAGTCCTAGGTCTTTCATCTCGAACTCAGCAGCGAGACCCTTCTTACGCTGATGAATGAGAGGGTCAACACCTGCCAGGAAGAGGTCGTCCACATACAACACCAGAATGAGAGGCTTCTTTCTATCAACCTTGAAGTAAAGGTTCAGATCAGTATTACAACGAGTGAAGCCGAGCTTCGTTAGGTAGCTATCTATCCTCTCGCACCAAGCTCTGGGTGCTTGCTTCAGCCCATAGAGGGCTTTCCTCAAGCTGCAGACATGGGTGTCTCGATCTTGGACTTCGAACCCCAAAGGTTGCTCTACATACACCTCTTCCTTTAGCGCACCATGCCACAAAAAGCGGTCTTTACATCCATCTAATGAAGATTCCGTCCTTGTGTAGCAGTAAGAGAAATAATAGTTTATAGGTGCAATAATAATTAGTGCCTTAAGGCAATACATTTTCCCATCAGATCCATGCTTGATCTTATATTGAGGTGACAACAAATTTGATATGTGGTCTAGGAACCATATCCTAGACATCACCCTCGCATCCTTGCAGACTTTGATGCTTTACATTTTCTTCAAATGATCCAAGCTCATATTGTACTCATGGTAGCTAGATACCCCTGGTATTTATGTGGCTTCTTGGTTTTCTTCCAGAATTCCCCCCTTTGAAGCCATATGTCTTTGAGCCATGAGGATCTTCTTTCGTGCAACAATGATATTAGGTCAGGAGCATATACAGATGTATTCTCCCTCTTAATGCTAGCTTCTCTCGAGAGAGAAGACATCTATTTTAAATGAGGGCATCCTAGACACCAACTTGGAAAAGGGGTCTTATTCTCCCACAGTCAAAGCTATCCAAACAGGCTTTGCTGATCATGGTTCAAGACTCCAACAAAGTGACTGAGGGCTGCAAAAACCTCCCAGTTCACACTTCAAGTTTATCATTATGCTGTAATGTAAGACTGATACTGTCAGAAGCTAACTGCTATTATGAATCTCGTAAACATGGGTGTCTGTCTATGTCACTGTCATAATGACAGTGACATAGAATCATAGATTTAGCTCCTCAAAATGGCGGTTACAGAGATACCTTCTGAACTTGCATCATTGTTTTCTTCATCATTAATAGTACTGAAGATTTCAAGCTTACGGCAATTACCTGATGTTCTGTGGAGGTCTGCTGTAGCTTCCTCAACCAGCCCTCTAAGATTTTCTTTATTGCAACACACAAAACTAGGAATCCAGTCATGATTCCTTCTCTCATAATACTGCACTGCTTCTTATTTTCAGATCTGCCCAACTACAATTAATAGTTGACTGATCTAGGGCTTCAAATCTTCATATCTCAAATCTGCAATTTGTTTCTTAAATTGCACAGATCTAGGAACCAATCATCCAGTTATTCCAATCACATAGTTTTCCTTTCTTTATGTCAATCCATGCAGATCTAGCAGAGTCATAAGGGTACTCCTGCTCATCAATGTTTCTATCTCATTCATCCAACAGGATAAATCTGGACAAGACACTTTCTAAGGTCACTACCAATAGATTAAGTTCAGGTATGTGCTGGTTCACAACCACTGTCACTAGTCAACTGTGACAATATCATAGTAATGTTAGATGAGGCACTGTATTGCCCCTCAAGTCATCAATACATGTTACATGTGTTCCTTTGTTTATGTACAGATCTAGGCCACTTAGGGATAGAGCTTTTCTAGCTTCCTTTACACATAGGAGACCCTCAGTTTGGGGCATCATTCAGTTCTGAGTACACAAAAATCCCAGGCCATTAGGCCTTCTTATGTCATTCTGATATGTTGCCTTGTTGACTAGACAATACTTTCCAGACAGCTCATGAACTGTTGAAGCTTGCATGACAAGTTCTGTTTTTTGGTTTGAGCGTTGCTAAACATACAATTTGTGCAATCTACAGATTTGATTTGCATGCCCGGAATAATATCTTCTTTGCAACAGAAAGGCATGCAATCCATAGTAGAAATGGATTGTCCTTTGTGCCAGTGGTTGCCCTCATCAGAATACTTACTAATGGTCCAATCATGAATTGCCAAGTGTGCCCACCTCCTGTTGTACAAGGTCCTTTATGACAACAAGTCTAAGACACCTTGTCATCATAGCACATCATAAAGATGACAAGCACATGATCCAAACACAAATCATGGATCCAACACACCTTCACAAGACACTGCTGTAATACTGTTTGCACTATTAGTTCATTGCACTCCTGGTTAGGGCACATACAACAGTCCCAGTTTCATCACACAGTTAGCAAACAATCCCTTGTATGGTTGCGGTTTTCCTTGGAGGGGTCCCTCCAATGCCATATTGCTTCCTTAGGTTGCTGTCCACTTCTTGACAACCCTCTAATTTGACCCAGCTGTGTGCTATGCCCTGCGGCCTAGCACCACAGTTATCCTTTAGCTTCCTGACACAACTCCAAATCATGCCCAAGTCTGCTCAGAGAAGGCGGCTTCCTTTTGCTGTCCTTTAGGACCTTCAAACGATATTAAACCCTTAAATATGCCCAGACATTGCTTTAGATCCAGCGACTGTCCTCTTGTGACTAAGCGGTCTTCAACCTAACTCAAACAGCCCTAGATCTAGCCCTGGATATCCACGTCGGAGTGCTTCCTTTCTGCGGCCAATTCAAAATTTAAACCATGCAAAAAACAGATCCAAACTTACCTTAGGCAGATGTCAAACTGCTATTGGTTAGGGCACATATAGCCTTCAATCAACCATTAAATTTGCTGTGGCCTGGTCTGGGAGAAGTGTTGTCTTCCTTGACTATTGTCCTGGGTAGACTGTCTCTAAACAACTCCATGCTGGTTTATTTGGAGAGGTTAGGCCTACGACCTACCTCCCTAACAGCCCTCAAAACAATTCCTTACACATGCTGTTGTAGCTACCCTTCTCTGCGGTCCTGTAGTTAGAGATATATCACACAATTTATTCACCGAAATACACTTCAATACAGACCTTTCATCACTGTGGAAACTGCCCACTGGTTAGGGCTTTTGACCTCACATCAAGATGCACCCAAAATGCAAACTTCAGCTCCCTGTTTTAGGGTCTGCTCCACGCTACAAATCTGGACTGGTTAGGGCATGGACCACAGTCCCTAACACCTTAAATTTTGGCCCAAAAATGCTCCTAAGAGCTGCGTCTATCTCTTCCTTGAAGGTCTTGACACCTAGTTGTAGGTCTGGGCTGTTTCTAGCCCTTGAGCAGTCCTCGACCCTCCTTAATCTCTGCGGCAGCCTTCAGTGAAGCCTCACAGGCCTGCGACACTCTTGTTTAGAGACAAACCACCCATCAAATAGCCCATAGACACGTCCTCCCTGCCTCGGCCCTCTGAGAAGTCCATCAACCCTCCTAACAACACTTCGTCCCACTTGAATTGACCCTAAAACAGTCATCTATGCCTCCTTGTTCTTGAACTTCATTTGCTGCGGCTAAGACAGAGACTTAGTCTCTCCTCCACGAGCTATTCACTTGTGATTATGTTGCACAATGGATCAATAGATCGAAGATTGCAATTCAACACAAATTGGGCATTGTCTTCCCCATAAAGCTTCGATACCATGTTAATTTAAATTTTAAACATGTTCTATTCCATTTCAGATTAGGGCACAAAATCCCGAAGCAGATAGAATATACCAATAGATCGATGGAAGACAAACCAAAACAGAGATAGTGAATGGTGGCGTTACAACGATCTGCATGATGATTCTACCAACAAAGTCTTCAATAGGTCATTTAGCCAAGCGTGTCACACATAACCCCAGTACAACCCAAACAAAGAACACTCCACAAATACACAACACCAAGAACACAACTCCATCACTATCAAGAGAGAAGAAAATCCTCCACACAATGTGTGTATAATGAACTCCAAGTCTCTCCATTATATAGGCATCTTTGGGGGTGTGTGACACGCTCTTTAAGACATTTAAGTCTATATTATATTCCAGGCCGACCTAGCACATAAGTGGAATAAATTCAAAGTCCATGTTCTGCTCATCTGATCGAGATGATCTTTAGATCAATCTTATACCTCTTCGAAAGAGGAATCCAATAAAAATATTGGGATCGTCATATGAGCAGCACAACCCGGAGTTTGGACCTAGTTGTCCAATTTTAACAATAAACAAAACCCTTACTTCTATACTTCAGATTTGCAACTAAAACAATGTTAGAAACCCCAATGGCTATATACAAGAATGGAGAAATATGTACAAGGGTTAGTTATTAACAAAAATTTATAATGATTATAATGCTCTAATTAGCAGATCTATCAATTAAAGCCCTTCAATAAATTTTAAAAGATTTTTGGAGATAGATTCAAATAATTTTAGATGGAGCACTAGCCAAGAAACCCTAGAATAAAATCATTAGATGAGACTTTAAGGAAAGTAGAGTGGGTTCTTACACCTCGATACTCAAGAGTGGGATGGTTTAGTCGAAAACGTCCCCTCACGTTTGAGATCAATTTCAATCAAATGTTTTCTACACAATTTAAAAGAATTTTTTGAGAATCCACATGAGATAAGGAAAATACAATGGAAGGAAGTTCTAGTAGTTTAATTGAAAACAACTAGCCATGTCCAATCCTAAAGCATTCTTCAGATCCAATCACCAGTGCCAGACAACTATACACTGAGGATTCTATAAAAGCACATAGACATAATGAATATAAGCACAAGTAGAAATTAAGAGCTCAGTGAAACAATGTTACCATGTCTGTGGAAGGAAAACACCACAATAGTAACCCCAAAGACTTTTGCTTTATTATTCCAAAATAGAGAGCTTCAAGATTCAGTTGCCTAAGTATGGTGATCCGAAGATCAAAGATGATAAAATCAGGAGCATATGCTTCCTTATATAGAAAATAGAGAGAGATCTAGATCCCCCTCCAAGTGGAAAATGGATAGGTCCAAAGATGTGCACAAATTTGACTTGATCTTGGAGAATAACGACTAGTTGAAGCTTGATCCATGCCAAAATTAAATCCCGCCCCTTGGTCTGGAAGAAAAAATTCGAATTTGTTGAAGAAGGCTTTGATCCCAGTGCAAAAAATAAATTTTCCAACCTTTTTCCCTTGAAAATTGTTCCTTGACTTAACCACCATGGTCCAAAGGTTTTATTTTTCTTAAAAGATCCATTTTTTCCTTTGATAGAGGGCCTCATAAATATTTTTTAATTTCTTTCCTTGAAATTCCCTCATTTAATTTAACCACCTGCACCCAAAAAATCGATTTTCCTTGAAAAATTATTTTTCTGGTCCAGGGAATTTTTTGTGGGATTTTTCTGCCTTGGAAATAACTCCTTCAAATTTAATCTTCCTTGGGAAAATCATTCTCCTCCAAACATTTGCTTTTCCACTAGGAGAAAATTTTAATTTTTTATTCTCATTTTAATTTTGACCCCTTTTTTTGGCTAATAAATTATATGACTCTAGAGGGGACTAAACATATTTTCACCCTCAAAGTGGGTCTAAAAAATATTTAGACGGTGATGTCTAATTATGATTAATTATTGTTAAATTTGGACAACTAGGTCCAAACTCCATGTTATGATGCTCAGATTAAGAGGCTAATATTTTTGTTGGATTCCTCTTTCGGAGAGGTGTAAAATCCATATATAATATGTCTTAATCCGATGAGCAGAACATTTATTTTGAATTTATTATTCATAATAAATTATATGTGCAGGTCGGCCTTAAGGTTTCACACCCCCAGCAGATGTGTCACACACCCCAATGATGGATATAAATACAGGCAAAGTTGCAGAGCATTTCACCACAACTCAACACACATCTTCTTCTCTCACCTGATTGAGTACGAGCTCCTTGGAGGACATTTCCCGCCCACACGTGTGAAGAAGAAGGACGAATTTCTGTACGGCTGAGCTGAAGGACGAATTGCTGCGGCTAGGGTTTTGCTGGAAGTTTGACCAGCGTTGACTTTGGTCAACGCATGGTCCGAATGGGCTGAAATTTGTTGGGAAGTTCGATTTTGGAATGCCGTACTGTTTGGCACAGAACTCGAGGTCAAAGGGTTGACCAAACCGCTGCTGCATTGACTTTTAGCTTGCTGCCCTGCGTTGACTTTTCTGGACAGCGTTGACTTTTTTGGAGTTGACTTGGGTTGACTCGGTTGCTGATTGGAGGACTGTTGTGACACATTCTGGGTTGGCTGACCAAGGAGACTTTGCTAGTTGAAGCATCCTGTTGACCGCCGTAACGCACCATCACATTTTTCTGTTTCTGGTTTGTCTTCTATAAGATCCACTTATATGTTCTATCAGCATTTTACTTAACTATTTGTGTGATCGCTGTAAGAAAAGTAAAGTTGCTTCAAGCATAGAACATCTACAAAAATTTACATGGTATCGGAGCTGAGGTGAAGACAAGCCCTATCTTTAGCAATCACCACCGGAAGAAATGGGTTCCACAAGTTTTGAATTCAAGGAGAATGACAAGCTGACTGGAAGGGATGACTTCCATGCCTGGAAGATGATATTAGATCTCATATTGGAAGACCATGATCTCTTGGATCATGTGCTGGGTAAGATTCAAGAACCTCCATCCAATGCTACCGCTGCTGTTAGAAACAAGTATAAAAAGGGAGAGATCAAAGCAAAGCTAATGATCAGGGAATCCATACATAAGATTCTGGTTGCCTATATATCTCAACTAGGCACATCCAAGGAGATGTATGATAAATTGATCCTTATGTTCAAAGTAAACAATGTGAACCAAGTGCTATTCCTCAAGAATAAGTTGAAGAATATGAAGAAGGGCCGGGATGAGTCTATTCAAACTTACTTTCTGAAATTGACCGAAACAAGGAACAACCTGCTGGCTATTGGGGAGACAATAGTTGATCGTGAGATGGTTCTCACCGCACTTGGAGGACTCCCATATGAATGGCAAGTATTCACAACTACCATTCTCAATAATAATACCATTCCTAACTTTGATGAGCTTCTGTCTAGATGTATGCAAGAAGAAAAGGATGAAGGAATTCGATAATGACATAAATGCTAACTATGGTGCTCATTCTCGAAAGAAGAACTCTGGTGGTTCTAAGGACAAAGGAAGAACAAGGACTCAAGAAAAGAAGGGTAAGTGTTTCACTTGCCATAGGCCTGGTCACTATGCTAGAGAATGCCCCTTCAAGAAGGATTCTCCCGATAGTGATGATAATAACAACAATCGAAGGAATGGGAATCGAAGAAACGACAAATCCAAAGGAAAGAGGAAGGCTCACTTTGGTGGAAACAATCAACCTTCTAAAAGGTCTAGAAACACCAGGTATGAGGAGTCTAATGCTGTTGATAAAAGAAATGAGTATATTCTTGTATCTACTCTCTCTGCTACATCTCCGCCCGACACTATGGATGTCTGGCTAATCGATAGTGGTGCCTCAAGACACATCACTGGATTCAAGGAAGCACTCTCTGACATGGTTGAAAGGGATACTAATCTAGAAATTATCCTTGGGGATAATGCCACATATCCCGTGAAAGGGACAGGGACCGTGACCCTCCACTTGTCTCAAGGACAAGTCCTACGTTTGCAAGATGTACTCTATGTACCTAAATTGAAGAAGAACCTTGTGTCTGTATCAGCCATGGAAGACAAAGGGTTCAATATAACATTCTCTGATGGAAAGGTGCTCATGTGGAAGGAGAGCTTCAAGGAAGCTATCTCGATTGGTTTTAGAGTTGGTACACTCTACCAGGTTGGAGGGAGTCCGCTGGGAGCAATGACTTGTGATACTATCCGACAAACCGAACTATGGCACCGAAGATTTGGACACCTTCATTACAAGGCCCTTCCCGAAGCAAGGAAGGTGGTGACAGGGATGCCCTACTTTGGAAATAATCATGAAGGTGTATGTAAGGGCTGTGCCGAAGGAAAACATACAAGGGGACCTTTCCCCTCAAGTGTCACAAAGACATCTGATATTTTGCAATTGGTCCATTCTGATCTATCCGGTATGTTGCCCGTGACATCCCTGGGGGGATGTTCTTACTACATGACATTCACTGATGACTTCTCTCGCAAAACCTGGATATATTTCTTGAAGAAGAAGGATGAGGCTTTCATGTGGTTCCGTACCTTCAAAGCCTTGATGGAAAATATGACCGGAAAGAACATCAAGATTTTGAGGACCGACAATGGCACTGAATATGAGTCAAATGAGTTCAGAGACTTTTGCAGAGACGCTGGCATTAAGAGGGAGACTACCACTGCATATACTCCTGAGCAGAATGGTGTTGCTGAACGCAAGAATAGGACTATTGTGGAAGCTGCCCGTGCCATGCTATGTGACCAGGGTCTACTGAAGTTTCTGTGGGGAGAAGCTGCAAATACTGCTATGTACATTCAAAACCGATGCCCTCATTCCGCTTTGGACTCCAAAACTCCCGAAGAGGTTTTCTCTGGTAAGAAACCTGATGTCTCACATTTTAGAATTTTTGGATGTCTTGTCTATTTTCATGTGCCGAAAGAAAAGAGAAGTAAGCTGGATGCTCCTGGGAAGAAAGGAATGTTTGTGGGCTACAGTGAGACTTCTAAGGCATATAGAGTCTATGTACCTGGTCAAAGGGAAGTAGAGATAAGCCATGATGTCACTTTTGACGAAGATGCTTCCTTGAAGAAAGTAGTAGATCTTCCAAGATCTGGAGAAAATCATGAAGAAAGGCCTGGAAATCAAGAAGAACCGCAGGATGAGACAATGCTTGATATTGAAGGACCAATGGACCCTATTGATCCATCTCCTTCACTGGGAAAGAGACCATGATGGCTCAGGGACACCCTCGAAGATGCTGAGGGTCATGCTGCCCCAAGGGGGACATTCCGAGAAAGCAAGAAGCCGTGTAGATACCAAGGGTATCTAGCTGCTATGAGTACTATTGTACAATCTGAACCTGGATCTTTTGAGGAAGCCGTAAAGCATCAAGTTTGGAAGGATGCTATGCACGAAGAATATGAGTCCATAATGAAGAATGATGTCTGGGATGTGGTCCCGAGACCGAAGGACAAATCAGTTGTCACCGCAAAATGGCTCTATAAGATCAAACATGGATCTGATGGGAGTGCTGAAAAGTTCAAGGCAAGATTTGTTGCCCGTGGCTTCTCTCAAAAGGAAGGAATAGACTATGATGACATATTTGCACCTGTGGCATGATATACTACCATTCGATCAATCATAGCCCTTGCTGCTACGCAAGGATGGAGTCTTCATCAGATGGATGTCAAGACCGCTTTTCTGCATGGTGCAATAAAAGAAGAGGTGTATGTAGAACAACCTCTGGGATTTGAAGTTCAAGATCGAGACACTCATGTCTGCAGGTTGAAGAAAGCCCTCTATGGGTTAAAGCAAGCACCCAGAGCTTGGTACGAGAGGATGGATATTTACTTGATGAAGCCGGGCTTCACTCGAAGTAATGCTGATCCGAACCTTTACTTCAAGGTTGTGCAGGGGAAGCCTCTCATTCTAGTGCTGTATGTGGACGACCTCTTCCTGACAGGTGCTGACCCTCTCATTCATCAATGTAAGAGGGAGCTCGCTGCTGAGTTCGAGATGAAGGACCTAGGACTAATGCACTACTTCCTAGGCCTGGAGGTCTGGCAGAGACCTGGAGAGATTTTCCTTTCTCAAGGAAAATACATTGTGAAGCTTCTGGAAAGATTTGGTATGGTGGACTGTAAGTCCGTGTTGACACCGATGGAACTCAACTTTAAGAAGTTGAGTGGCAGCGCTGCTGGGCCTATCTTGGCCAATCCTACTGAGTATCGTCAACTCATAGGAGCTTTGATGTTCTTAGTGAACACCCGACCGGATATATGTTTTGCAGTGAACACTTTGAGTCAACAGCTGGTTGAGCCTCATCATTTTCACTGGGTTGGTGCCAAGAATCTTCTGAGATATCTTCGAGGCACGATAAACCATGGGCTGAGATACACTGCCGGGAGTGTGACACTCTGTGGATATACTGATGCCGATTGGGCTGGCAGTGTGGTGGATCGTAAGAGCACATCGGGATGCTGCTTCAATCTTGGTTCTGCTTCGATCTCATGGATGAGCAGGAAGCAGAAGTCGGTGGCTTTGAGCACCGTGGAGGCCGAATACATTGCTGCAAGTATGGCCTGTTGTGAAGCAGTTTGGTTGCGTAAGCTCTTTAGTGAGCTGTTTGGACATGTGCTAGATACCACTGTGATACTCTGTGATAACCAGAGTGGGATTCGTATGACTGAGAATCCCGTGTTCCACGACCGATCCAAGCATATTGATATCAGGTACCACTTTATCCGGGATATGGTACAGCGAGGCGCCGTAAGGCTCGATCATATAGGAACTGATGAGCAGGTCGCGGATATTCTCACTAAGCCCCTGGGGAATGTCAAGTTCCTAACCTTCCGTGAGAGTCTTGGTGTTGTGGAAAGACCCTATGATGTGGGTCCTGTTGGACGATGAGCTCTGGGAGCTCTGGGGGGCTTTGGGGATAGCTTCTCGGAGCTATAAGCACTCATAATGCTTCTGCCCCACCCTTGTGATTATCGAGCTGGTTCGCCACTCATTTATCTGTGCCCCGTATGCATCCTACCCATTGAGTTCAGGGCTCATGGGAAGTACCTCTCATTTGGCCAATGAGGTGTGGAAAAGCTAGAGACTATTAGCAAAGACTGATGGACGCATCAGAGATTGCCGTACTCTCTATCTAGGATGGCACGGTCCAACCACTTGATCTGGGATCAAGTTTAGTGAGGTTTGGGACCTCTGCCTGACTTCGGGTCAGATGAACCAACTTTGGGTTGGTTGGATACTCTTTATGAGTTTGATAGAGGTTTCGAACCTTTGGACTGATTATGTCAGTCGGGGGATGATGTCTTTGTGACTGACCCACTTTTGTTCTGAAATAAAGAGGCCAGCAAAGCAAGTTACGACGGGATGATGCACGATGTTTGATTGCACTGATGGATGGAGTTCTCCCTAGTTGAGAGGGAGTGTTAAATTTGGACAACTAGGTCCAAACTCCATGTTATGATGCTCAGATTAAGAGGCTAATATTTTTGTTGGATTCCTCTTTCGGGGAGGTGTAAAATCCATATATAATATGTCTTAATCCGATGAGCAGAACATTTATTTTGAATTTATTATTCATAATAAATTATATGTGCAGGTCGGCCTTAAGGTTTCACACCCCCAGCAGATGTGTCACACACCTCAATGATTGATATAAATACAGGCAAAGTTGGAGAGCATTTCACCACAACTCAACACATATCTTCTTCTCTCACCTGATTGAGTACGAGCTCCTTGGAGGACATTTCCAGCCCACACGTGTGAAGAAGAAGGACGAATTTCTGTACGGCTGAGCTGAAGGACGAATTGCTGCAGCTAGGGTTTTGCTGGAAGTTTGACTAGCGTTGACTTTGGTCAACGCATGGTCCGAAAGGGCTGAAAATTGTTGGGAAGTTCGATTTTGGAAGGCCGTACTGTTTGGCACAGAAATCGAGGTCAAAGGGTTGACCAAACTGATGCTGCGTTGACTTTTAGCTTGCTGCCTTGCGTTGACTTAGCTTGCTGCCCTGCGTTGACTTTTCTGGACAACGTTGACTTTTTTGGAGTTGACTTGGGTTGACTCGGTTGCTGATTGGAGGACTGTTGTGACACATTCTGGGTTGGCTGACCAAGGAGACTTTGCTGGTTGAAGCATCCTGTTGACCGCCGTAACGCACCACCACATTTTTCTGTTTCTGGTTTGTCTTCTATAAGATCTACTTATATGTTCTATCTGCATTTTACTTAACTATTTGTGTGATTGCTGTAAGAAAAGTAAAGTTGCTCCAAGCATAGAACATCTACAAAAATTTACAATTATCCACCTAAAATATTCCTGGACAACACCTTTTACGTTCAAATATTACATGGGCATCCCATACAAAAGGGGAAGGGGAATTTTAATAATTAAAACATGACCTCTAGACAACCAAATTTTGTGACACATGACAAATGGTCAAATGGTCTAGTATTAAAATCTACATAGACTCAATCACGCTAGGAATACACCTAAGACCTTATGATCAAGCCCCACTCTAGCTTTGGGGTATGTGTGGGAGAAAAACTTTGCCAATTATTTGGGTTAAAAGACGTGAATAATTGGCGGAGGGAAAAGAACTCCCTTGAGTGAAACTCTTTGCTAAGAATCAAAGGCTTAGCTAGATGTTTTTACATGGCTTCATAGTCATACAAGAATCATTTTTACAATGGCCACATAGGGCTGCAGAATTTGGAATTACAAATTTGACAAAATCGCTGAAAGATGATGATGATATTTGGCTGTCTGACTGCTCGAACATGATGGAATGTTTGAAAAAATGTATGCTGCTATAGGGTGGTTGACACAAAGTGGTCAACAGGGCGCATACCCTCATCTCTGCCATTACCCCATCCCGAAAACCAGTGCAACATAGCAAATATGTAACTTACTTTAATCCCAATTCCACATTGCACTTGGTGACAACCCATCCCCAAAGTAATACCCAAATATTTGACCTCAACTCTTGGAAGAGTATGGGACTAGGCTGCTGGAATCCACTCAAGAAGGAAATCTATTCCAAGAATCTAGAAATCAATTTTATGAGCATTGACTAGGGCCCCTAAAGCAACACAAAAGGTATTGAATCATGAAAGAACCCCATTAGTTGACCCTTGATGAACATTGACAGGGATGAGAGAATCTTCTATAAAATGGATATTAACGATCTCTAATCCATTTGGAAGTAGAATACCTCTAACTTGTTTTGCAATACAAGCTGCCTCCAACAAATAACCCAATGCATATGCAGTCAAAACATATAAATAAGGAACTAGAGGACACCCATGAAGAATGGATCAATGAAGAGCAATATGTGGGGAGGAGTTGTTAATGAAAACAAAGGTCGAAGCATTGTTGCAAACATTGTGTCGGCAAATATTTTGTCAAGGGTCTGTAAAACAACTATTGACAATATTGAGGAAAATATCGCAAAGCCTAAAAGAAAAACAACTATATTTAATATATTATAATTTTTTTAAACATCTACATAACCCCCTCCCTCTACCTGTGTTTAGGAAAATGTAATTGTGAGTAACCCCATTGTTCTCAATCCACTACTTTCTCTCTTCAAATTGAGAAGAAAAATCCAAAATTTTCTTAGCTCAGTAAATATTTTCCATTTCAATATGATATATTGTTAATGTATTGTGATATTTACAAAATATCACAATATTCAAAATTGGAAAAATTCATGATTTTTTTCCAATGATATTATCGCGAAGCTGAGAGAATCATGATATATCGTGAAGTTGGTAATATATCCCTTAAATTTGTAACATTGGGTCAAATCATTGGTGAGAGAGTGTTCAAACTTCACAGTGGCCATACAGCAGGAACCAAAATTGAAGCAAGACAACATATTAGAGATGAGGGACCAATTAATCTTGTCACAAGCCTTGAAGTCAATCTTCAACATGAGGCATTGTTGACTAGTTTCCGAGGTCCACTCTGTAGCCTCCCAGGATGAGACCATAGTACCAAGAATGTACCTTCCATGAACAATACCCATTTGCTCCAGTCGAGTGACTCGAGCCACAAACTTAGCAACTAACTAGATCCTCATAGTCAAGGATGTAGCCATTATTTCATAAGGAACTATGAGCAAGGTGATCAGTCAAGAACCCCCATTGATATCTCTTCTTGCAAGAATTGGGGATGAGCTTAATCATCAATGATGGAATCCCAGATAGTCTTGCAAAACTCACAAGGCAAACCATCAAGTCTAGGGCACTTTACATTTTGCATAGCAATCAAAGTGGTGAAGATCTGATCCCTTTAAAATGTCTTGATCTCATCTATCTTGGTCACGAATAGAGATTTGAGGGAAAACTCTGCAATAAGTATCTCGAGAAGCACACACAGCATTCATTATAAAAAATAGATTGTAAATGAGAGCTAAACATACCATAGATCTCCCATTAATAATTAATTATAGAACCATTTAACTAACAAATCCCAAGCACCCTCTCTGCAGCCACCTTCTACTTGAGGAATTTAAAATAAAACTTGGACCCCTCATCCCCCTCTTGGATATACTAGAGACTAGAACAAATCTTGGCATTTCGTGCTATATAATCCTCTCCTCTCCTCAATGTCATCTTCAATTTCAGAGACTTCTCCTGAAGAGTGACATTGTGAGTGTTCTCTTTGACAAAAAGTGTGAACCTCCTCCAAGCTCTGTCGTTTCATTGACAACTCCTTCCTCCTACAAGCTGTTATTCTAACCCAACTTCTCATCAACTTCACTGTGCTGTAGACAATAGGCTCCCACTGAAGGATTCACCCTTGCTTGTCAAATAGTGGTGAAGAATGGTTCCAAACCCAATGAACAATGGCTTCAAAATCCTCCGTCTCTAAATGTGACACATTTAGTTTGAAAATTGAAGATGGCTATACATTAATTGAGTGACCTAGATAAAGAAAGTTCTGAATCGAAAGATGGTTTGATCCAGTCACATCCATAAACACATACACTGGGTGAAGTTTTCCAGAAAAGGTTATCTGCTCCCAAGGGCCAGAAAAATGATCTAATCGAGCTTGCAGTTTGTTTTATCCCTACTGATAGTTGGTCCTGTTCACTTTCTTCTAGCAGGGGTAACCTTTAGTGAATCTTTTCACTTGCATTTGGTGATCAGCGCTGGATATGAAGAGGTAGCAGAGATCAGTTTTTGAACAGCCAGCAGAAAATCACTTTCAGCCACCAAAGGGATGTAGCTGTGAGGTGTTTATGAGTTTCAGAGTATCCCGGGACAGCACATTCAGGGCTACTACATACAGATTATGAAGTCAACTTTACCAGAACTAGCTCAATACAGTAGAATTTTAGCAGAGACAATGCTGGAGGAAATTCATCTGGTACCAAGTGTTCTAAGAATAGACCATTGTTTGAGAAAATATTAGATGATTCTTATTATCAAAATGATAAGCATGAATGTGGAGGCATAAACTGGGCTGCAGTGCTGCTAACAGAAGTTGCCTTCGCTGCTTGCATGATAATCAAGTCCATACACAGAATATTTTGGGAATTACCATGATTATTCAACTAATCTTTGCCATCATTATGAGAAAATGCAGACAGCAGATAAATTGGAGTTGTTTCAGTTAACTGACACTTGTATTACTTATAGCTTGAATCAGAATGAATACTATGGCAGTCAGGTGTGCCTTATCACCAAACCAGGTTGGTAAGCTTACAGTATCAAAAACAGTTTTGTCGACAGTGTTGGATTGCGCCAATATGTAAGGGGATCTCCCCGATGTGAAGTCCCAATCAGACCTCACACCATTTGGTGAAGGAGTCCCATCCGGCTATACGGTCCGGTCACTGTTGGAAAGGTTTCAAAGATATGCTTTGGTTACAAGTTACAACCACACACAAGAGATCACAACACCTCATTGGGCAGCAAGTATGTAAACTCTCTATGGCCACCATGGGTCACCTCTATTTCCATTAGAGGGATGATCTCTCTCCATCATTCTTGTCTCCTCTTGAGTGCATCTAGTGAGCAATTCATCAAAATCAGGAATCATATTATTATTAAAAATCGTAGTATTAAATACATACCAGTCTCGGAGAAGTCTTCCAAGAGCAATGAGGACGAGCTCTTTATCAGCTACTTCTTCTCCTATGGCAAGGAGATCATTCCTGATTTCTGTGCATACTTGCTGCCCAAGCAAGACCGATGGACGCATAGAGGGTACATAGAGAGTTTACATACTCCACTGTTGGAAAGGTTTCAAAGATATGCCTTGGTTACAATCGCACACAAGAGATCACAACACCTCATTGGGCAGAAAGTATGTAAACTCTCTATGTACTCTCTATGCGTCCATCGGATGGATGCATCGGATATTTCCATACTCTCTATGTTTAGGATGGCACGTGTCCAACACCTTGATCTGGGAAGTCTGATGAGGTTCCTACCTCTAAATTGACTTCAGGTCAGTAATCTAACTTCAGGTTAGTATGTGACTCTTTTGAGTCTATTGAGGTTTTACCCTCTAAACTGACTTCGGGTCAGTAAGCTAACTTTGGGTCAATAAACTAACTTCGGGTTAGTATGTGGCTCTTTTTGAGTCTATTGAGGTTTTACCCTCTAAGCTGACTTTGGGTTAGTAGAGCGTGATGTCTTTGTGACTCACCTTTTGTTCTATTTGCGAAGAAGAGCCAGCAAAGCAAGTTACGATAGGATGACACATGATGCTATATGATGGTACACGATGGTATTGATCTCTGGATGGCACATGTGAACAGATGGAGTTCTTCGTAGTTGAGATTGAGTGCTAATTTTGGGCAATTGGGCAACTAGGCCCAAAATCCTTGTTGCACTGCTCATATGATGATGATTATATTTTTGTTGGATTTCCTCTTTCGAAGAGGTGCAAGATTGATTTAAAGATCATCTTGTTTGGATAAGCAGAACATATATTTTGATTTTATTTTCCACACATGTTCAGGGTCGGCCAGATTTGTAATGTAGGCTCACAAGCCTAACAGATGTGTCACACACCCTCGTTGATGGATATAAATTGGAGAGAGATGATGTCCATTTCATCATCATCTTATCACACACATTCCTCATGATCTGATTAGTTCGTACAACCTAGAAGAGGCTTCTCTCTCTCCCACGTGTGAATATGGATGCCGAAAATATGGATGATGCCAGATATGGATACTGGAAATGTGGATGCTGGAAATGGATGCCGGAAATATGGATGATACCGGATATGGATGCCCTAAAAATATGGATGATGTCGGAAATGGATGCCGAAAATCTGGATGCGGAAATCTGGATGAGGGATTCTTTTGTTGACTTGCATTGAATTTTGATGAGCTGTCTCTGAGGGTTGTGTGTGACACTTGGAGGGTTGGCTAATCTGATGTTGAGAAAGACTTTGCTGGCTGATGCATCCTCTTGACTGCCGTAAAGCACACTATCCTATATCTTTGCTGAACAAGAATTGTAAAATCTGATCTATGTTATTGGCTTGTCTTCTGTTGATCTATTATTGTGTTCTATCAACATTTTACTTTCATGTTTATGTGATTGCTAAATTGAATCGGGCCTAAGAAAGATTGAAGTAAATTTGCATTAAGTATAGAACATACCATGGTTATCTAAAATTAACATTCACCTTCTCATCTTCTGCTATAGACATTGATGAATATCCCCATTTGAAACCGATCCTTTCATAATGCTGCTTGCAAACTCTCTTGGGATGATATCCATGAAAGTATTTCGTTGCAAAGTGCAAGCAATCCAACTCTTCTATTTCAGTAGCTGTCGCCTTGTGTCTCTTTGGTTCATACAATCCAATCCTCAAAGGGAAGGTGGGCCAAGGGTCTTTTTTCCTCTTGTGAAGAACTCCTGACAACTCCTTGGCCAATTGTTCGTGCATGACCACCTTATTGGTCACATATTGTGGCATGAGTTGAGGGGAGATCTGACATCCAAATCAACAAATGTATGTGCCCTAAGTCACTGCAGACCAATCTGCGATATCTAGTAGTGACTCCACTTGATTGATCATACAAGGAGGATTGACCTCATATATCATGTGGAAGATAATTGCAAAGAAGTGCTCAACCAATTTGTCGTATACACCTCTGAAGCTTGATTCTAACAATGCTCTGCAGTGGAAGTAAACTGGAAACTTATTATGAGGGGTCCAGTTCCAGTACATTCCTAGGAAAGCATATCGTGCACAGATTCCATCTAAAAGAAATACAGACATAGAATTCAGGTTCCTGGTTTTCCCTCAAGGATGCTTTCCCCTGCCTTACATGATGTTGCGACTCAAATGACAATATATCTGCCCAATTGAAGCTCTTACCACAGGTAACCACCATTTTGAGCATATATATCAAATTTTCCTCAAACACCTCGGTGTTCTTTCATCCATGCAACCGACGACACATAGCAATAAGATACTGATATACATCTCTGAGAATCCTGGTTGGGTAAATTGCAGATGGGCAGTGGTGAAACTTAGGAGGCTCTCGACAACAAGATTTAATGATGTCACTGGTGTCGAGATCGGCCCATCCAATGTAGAAGTCATTATTTGCATATTTTGTGTGCCTAAGCATCTTGTAGTAAGTCTGCATGTCTTCTCCATAATAGGTGGTGAGCTGACCCTCACTTACGCTACGAAGCACAAGATGAGAGTCATCCATGTGTGCAATAATCCACTCAATCCCTTCTGCACAGTTGATGTCTGTGAATTTGCATGTGATCTTGTGTATCCTAAATTGCTTGATATTGATGTATACTTCCAATTCTTCCAAATTCTCAACAAACTGTTTCCACCTGAATGTGTATTTTATGCCGCTCCATGTGACCTCGATGGACTTATCAGTGAAGCACTGTGTGTCTGCATAAATGGGAATGGTTGGCTTTGTCACTTCAACTGCTTCCTTAGTGCTTGCTTCTGAAGCTTCTTTGGAGGCCCCTTTACGTGTAGCGGGAGGCATGGATCCAACAAATGATGAGAGGGTGACAATCTTGCAACTCGAACGCATGTTTGTGGAAGCACCCTCATGATGACAAGATTAGCTTAATGAAATCTCCTAACTATTACAAGATTTCACTTTGCAATCATATTTAAAGAGCCATTAAATGTAACCAAAAATGTAAATCTATCAATGACAACACATAGTTGCTTGCATGGGAAGAAAATCTACATGCAAACAAGAAGGGTGCATTTTCAAATCACGAAGGGGGTTCAAGGGTCATTCAGGGCTTTGTAGTGCACTCATGCGCTCAAGCAAGAGAAGGAAAACCTCAAGGGTGCAAGGGTGCACTTCGAAGAGACAAAGGAATGAGTCTTTGGGCCTTCAGGCCTTCATGGTGCGCTTATGCGCTCAAAGAGACATAGAGGAGGCATTGGCACACTTCGAAGAGACGAAGGAACGAAGCTTCGGGCCTTCAGGCCTTCAAGGTGTGCTTATGCACTCAAGGACAAGGAGGGCGCACTGGCACATGCCGAAGGGACGAAGGAAAACATTCAAGCCTTTGGGGTGCGCTCATGTGCTCAAGGAGGGTGCAGTTCTTCGTGACAAAGGCATGTGCTCATGTGCTCAAGGAGGGCATAGTTCTTCATGACGAAGGAGTGCGCTCAAGAGGCAAACTTGTCTATTCTGGGCGCAATTTTTTGAGTTGACCAGGCTTCGGGTTCTAGAAGGGTACTCTGTTAGAGAATGGCTCAAGGACAAGTCTAATAACAAGATTTCATGATAGAAACGAGAAGAAGAAAGATCTACAAGATTTTATGGATGCTGTCGCAATCATGATTAGAATGTGAAGAGTCAAGGAACATGCAGAGTTTCGACATACGACAACAAATTAACACTTGTAGAGGAAAGATTGAACAAAAATGCTAGTAAGAAAACTGATAAAGAAAGAAACACAAACAAGCAAAGAAATATTGATAGCAAAATCATGAACGACAATCAATAGATTCAACATGCAACACTTATAACACAAATCGGCGAAGAGTTTCTTGATCCAAAGATGTGCGCCCAACCTAGATGAGAATGATTATGAGAATGAAGGATTAGCTGGGTTAATTTAAAAGAGATTACATGCAAAACAATATTTTGAAGATGCAAATTTGAAAGTAGTTGAAACCAAAAGATTGACATAGGTTATCGGTTTTTCCTTATAACCAAGTATAGGAAATCCCCAAAGACTTCACTGCTATTGAGGGGTCGTAAATGGGGTTAAACAATTGGTACCAACGTTCCAAGTACCTTTCCTTTGGGGGATTAAGAGAGTTGAACACATGACCTCGCCAACTTCAGGGAAGAGATCTCATGTTTGATTCATGGAACTTGGGCTAACCCTTGGGGCCAACATGAGTAATGCTTATATTGGAAGTGGTGTAATTTCTTGGGCAAGTAAAAAGCAAACATCTGTTGCTCTTTCTGTTGAGAATTTGATAGGGCGTAGTTTAATTCAATTCTCTACTTGATAATTACTTGTGAACTTATTTCTCTTACTTAGATCTTCTCTTCATTAGCTTATTAGGTTTTTCATCAAGTCAATTATCAAAATACAAAAGACACAAGATTTTGGCTCTTCATGCCAGGGCCAATACGTCTCCCTCTTGGAGAGGAAAATCCGCAAGTAATTCTTCTTATAATCTTTCAGTTGACAAGTACCGTGATCATGACACAAACCCTTGACCTATGCATGCCTCCAAGACATGTGCAAGGTCGACCTGTGTTATCCCACATGCATAAGAGATGTGTCACACACCTCCAAAGATGCCTATAGATTGGAGAGACTTGGAGTTCATTATACACACAATGTGTGGAGGCATTTTCTTCTCTCTTGATGGTGATGGCGCTGCGTTCTTGGTTCTACGTTTAGGGCTTCTTAGTGCAACATCTTTGTGGAGTATACTTGATGGGACGTCTTGGGGTTGTGTGACATATGTGGGTGGCTGACTTTACGAAGACTTTGTTGGTTGAAGCATCTTGCTATTGCCGTAACGCCACTATCCTATATCTCTGTTTTTGGCTTGTCTTCCATCGATCTATTGGTATGTTCTATCTGCATCTTACTTTACTTATGCCCTAGAAGGTTAAAGTGTATTTGCATCTAAGAATAGAACATGTATGGAAAATTAACATGGTATCAGAGCCAAGTTGAAGACAATGCCCAACTTATCTAGGGCAGCGAGATGTGGGTTATTCTAAGGGTGATTAAGGGTGTCGTTAGCCTCAGAGAAGCTGTGTGGTAGGCCGTAGGCCATACCACCACAACAAGTATCAGTGTGTAGATTTAAGCATGCATTTTTTGAAGTGCTGAAGGTGACAGCGTAAGGGCAGTGTATGTGGACCGCATCCCAAAAGAGGTTGGTGTACTGAAGAAAATAGCATGTCATGCCCTAACCAGGGCTGTCACAATCACCTTTCAACACATTTTTCATATCTAGCCGTAGCAAGGATCTACTGTGAGCGAGAAACCTAGCATCGAATTTCGATGAAGGTTTTGTTCATCGCAGTGGCCCTCGCGGAAGTCAATACTTCCCTCACATGACTTGTTCGTACCCCTGCACTAACCTCCGATCTGCTGGAGATTTCGACTCGATTATTGGTACAGGATCCGAATTATAGTGATTTTGGATCATCTGAGTAGTGAGTAATTGTATACTTCGGTATACGTGGTTAGCTATCAATGCCAAAGGTCTCGAAGGAGTATCATCGTCTAATGACAGGATTGATCCACGGGCAGATCGTTTTTCTCAAAATTCTCGATATTCTCAAATCCAGAGCTTTCAACGAGTTTTAGTCGAGGGACCCGCGCACTTTCACAGAACTGAACAATTGGATGTCTCTTCCCATGGATGTAACCGAACCTGTATAGAACACAACACTCTGAAGTCCTATTAGCCACAAAAAGTTCAAATGGTGCAAATTCCGCTTGAATTAGGGCCTGGATTTGTCGATACAAGCGGGGAGACCAGTTCTCTTAAATTAGTGATTAGATTCCAAATCATAGCGCCTAATTGCAGCTGGAAGATCCGCAATTTTCCCTTAAAGCATTGGTGGATAATTTGAACGAAATTTTAATGAGAAACTCCTCCATGTAGAACAGAAGGAAATTCCTCACTCATTGCATTCGATCCCTTGATCACAAAAATCGAACGCCGCTGGAATGAGAAGACCCAAAATCGGATGCAAATCCTGCCGTCGGGTTTCTGAATCTCCAGGAGATTAAAGTTTGGCATCTTGAAGAAAATGCTCCGGACGGAAATGATATACGTATAATCTTAAGAAAACGATTCTGATTTTTTTTCGATGCTCAATGCGGCAAGTACAGTCAGATCTCGTTTATCCTTTTGATTCCCGCATTTTTTGGATTTTTCGGTGTTTCCTCGAACTTTGAAAATTGGAAGCTTGTATCAAGTCTTTGATTGCAGATGCAACAATTTTCATAGAGGAATTCATTAAGCATTTTATCAAAGTTAAAATTTTATGCTTTTTTGTTGTACGTTATGTGGAGGTTTTCTCTTCAAGAATGAAAATTTCGACAATTCATTTTATTATAAAAATGCTCGGAATCACCCATTAGACACTATCATCAGCAGAAACAGTTTCTGAGTCTTGGAAGTGTCAAGGTTCTCATAGATTCCACTTTCTTCTTTATTATTCTCAGTGAATGTATGGGATGTTTTATAGGAGAGATATAAGGTTCACTACTCTGAGGCAAGTGAAACAGCTGGGCAACACCGGAAATTTGAGGCCAAGGTTGCTGCCTTTCTCAGATCAATGCAAGAAAAAATGAAGTCGGAGGAACTACCTACTGCTGCCTTGATTCTTGGGTTGGCTGGTGCCATTCTGTTTATCCTTTTGACATCTTCTACATCAGAAGGATCCCGCACAACAATATCATAAGTGCAAGGTCTATATGGGATTCGATCTCCAGAAGAGTGAAATTTTTTGGCATACGTAAGTGAGGTTACTTGTCTTCAACAACTACAGAAAAGAAAAGTACAAAATTATTAAATACAAAATTCTTGCTACATGAAAGCAAGTTGTGACAATGCCTTGACAGTTTCTTCGTGACAGTTGTGACAGCGCACCTATGACAATGATGTATGACAACAGTTGTGTCAATATCTCTATGAGGAAAAAATGACAGTGATGACAGAATCTTTATAACAACTCATGGTGGAGAGGCTGGGTGTATTATTTCTGTAGCCGCAAATTTGAGGAGCTAAGAAAGTAATCTGTGATTCTATGACAGTGACGTAGACAGACACACTATGTTTACGAAATTCATATTAGCAGTAAGCTCGTGTCAGTGTCAGTCTCACATTGGAACCCGAATCTATGGGCATGACAGTCTCGGTGGAGCTCAGATTTGTGGGTAGTATGGGTTTTGGACTGTAAATCATCTACAGCACAACCAATCCGATGGCTCAAAAATGAATCTCTGCTATCTCAGACTATCTAGTGGGGCTCAAACCCTTGACTACAGTAATCCTGAAATGAAGTGACAATTTTGTAGTGAATCTATGATGGCTCGGTGAAGGATAATATAACTGTGGAGTTGTCACATTATTGTATAGTTGCTTCAATGACTCCGTTATATCTCTGTGAAGGCTCAATTAGTCAAGATCAAGATAGTCGTTACACTTTGCGTTATGATAAACTTGAAAGTTTGAACTGTGAAGTTTTTGCAGCCTTGGACAGTCACGTTTTTGGAGTCTTGAACCGTCAAGTACTTGGAACCGTGGTTAGCAAAGCCTGTGAAGTTTTGGACAAATGATGTATATGATAACATCATGGCAACACTGAAATCAATGATATGACAGTATATGATACATGTCAAGATGCATGACAGGTATATGACAGTATATCGCTATGATTCTTGTATGGCTTTGACAGTGGGAGAATAAGATTTAGGCCCATGAGTACAAAACTCCTTTTCAAGTTGGTGTAAATAGATGTTTTCTCTCACAAGTGGAGCTGGCATTAAGAAGGAGACTACAACCATATATGCTCATGAGCTAATATGATTGCTAAAAGAAAGAAGACCCTCATGGCTCAAAGACATATGACTTCAAGGGGGAAAGTCCGGAAGAAAAACAAGAAGCCATATAAATACCAGAGGTATCTAGCTTCCATGAGTACAATATGAGCCTGGAGCATTTGAAGAAGCTGTAAAGCATCAAGTCTGGAAGGATGCGATACACAAAGAGTACAAGTACATTATTAAGGGTGATGTCTGGGATATGGTCCCTAGACCACAGGACAAAGCTGTTGTCATCTCGATATAAGATCAAGCATGGATCTGATTGGAAAATGTGTTGCCTCAGACTTCTCTCTAGGAAGGCATTGATTATGATTGCACTTGTAATCTATTATTATCCTTGTTGCTACGCAAGGACGGAATCTTCATCAGATGGATGTGAAGACTGCCTTTTTGCATGGTGCAATAAAGGAAGAGGTGTATGAAGAGCGACCTTTGGTATTCGAAGTCCAGGATCGAGACACCCATGTTTGCAGGTTGGCTAGCCCCCAGGGCTTGGTACGAGAGGATAGATAGCTGCTACTTGATGAAGCTGGGCTTCACTCGTAGTAATGATGATTCAAACCTTTACTTCAACGTTGATAGAGAAAAGCCTCTCATTCTGGTTCTCTATGTGGACGATCTCTTCCTGATAGATGTTAACCCTCTCATTCATCAGTGGAAGAGGGAGCTCGCTTCCGATGAAGGACCCTGGACTGATACATTACTTCCTAGGCCTTAAGGTCTGGCAGAGACCTGGCAAGATTTTCCTGTCTCAAGGAAAATGCATTGTGAAGCTTCTGGAAAGATTTGGTATGGTGGATTGAAAGTCCGTGCCGACACCGATGGAGCTCAACTTTAAGAAGTTGAGTGGTAGTGCTGCTGGGCTCGTGCTAGCAAATCCTATTGAGTATCGTTAACTCGTAGGGGCCCTGATGTTCTTAGGGAACATTCATCCGGTCGTATGTTGTGCAGTGAACACTTTGAGTCAACACATGCTTGATCCTCTTAACATTCACTGGGTTGGTGCCATGAAACTCTTGAGATAGATTTGGGGCACGATAGTCCATGGGCTGAGATACACTTCCGGGAGTATGACACTCCATGGATATTACCAATGTCGATTGGGTTGGCAGTGTGGTGGATCGCAAGAGCACATCTGGATGCTGCTTCACACGTAGATGTGCTTCGGGTAGGAATCTAAAGTCGGTAGCTTTGAGCACCGCTGAGGCCGAATGCATTGTAACATGTATGAACTGTTGTGAAGTCATTTGGTTGCGAAATCTCTTTAATGAGCTCTTCGAGCATGTGCTAGATGCCACCATTATCCTTTTTGAAAACCAGAGTGGGATTCGTTTGTCATAGAATCCCGGGTTCCACGATTGATCCAAAGCATGTTGATGGCTAGTACCACTTTATCCGGGATATGGTACAGCGAGGCGCCGTAAGGCTCGATCATATAGGAACTGATGAGCAAGTCGCGGATATTCTCACAATGCCCTTGGGGAAGGTCATGTTTCTAACCTTCCGTGAGAATATTGGAATCATGGGACGACCCTATTTGGAGGGTCCTGTTGGACGATGAGCTCAGGGAGCTCCAGGGGGGATTTGGGGATAGCTACTTGGAGCTATGAGAAACCACAAAGCTAGGCTTGCCAAACCTTGTTGGTGTGATTCCGCCCCACCGTGATGATATTGAGTTGGTTTACCTCTCTTTGATTTGTGCTGCGTATGCATCCTACCCATGGAGTTGCGAACTCATGGGAAGTACCTCTCATTTGGCTAATGAGGTGGGAAATGTGAATAGAGACCATAGCAAGACCGATGGATGCATCGGAGATTGCCGTACTCTCTATGTCTAGGATGGCATGTGTCCAACCACTTGATCTAGGATCAAGTTTAGGGAGGTTTCGGACCTCCAACTGACTTCGGGTTAGTGAAACTAATTGCGGGTTAGTATATGACTCTCTCGAGTCCAAGAGAGGTTTCGGACCTCCAACTGACTTTGGGTCTGTGAAACTAACTGTGGGTTAGTATATGACTCTCTCGAGTCCAAGAGATGTTTCAGACCTCCAATTGACTTCGGGTCAGTGAAACCAACGTCGGGTTGGTGTGTGACTCCTTTGAGTCCTATAGAGGTTTTGGACCTTTGAGCTGACTTCGGGTTAGCCGTGAGTGATGTCCTTGTGACTCACCTTTTGTTTTGAAATAAAGAAGCCAACAAAGCAAGCTACGACGGGATGACGCACGATGTTTGGATGGCATTGGTGGATGGAGTTCTCCCTAGTTGAGAGGGAGTGTTAATTTTGGACAACTAGGTCAAAACTCCATGATGTGATGCTCAGATGGCGATGCCAATATTTTTATTGGGTTCCTCTTTCGGAGAGGTGCAAGATCGATCGAAAGATCATCTTGATCGGATGAGCAGAACATGTATTTTGAATTTATTCCACATGTGCAAGGTCGGCTAGTTTTATCCCA
The DNA here is from genome assembly GCA_034641835.2 of Pinus albicaulis. NCBI lineage: Eukaryota > Viridiplantae > Streptophyta > Pinopsida > Pinales > Pinaceae > Pinus > Pinus albicaulis. The sequence continues at coordinate 1,260,838,805 of CM076584.1, read as the reverse complement.
CATGCATACACACCCCCATAGATGCCTATATATTGGAGAGACTTGGAGTTCATTATACACACAATGTGTGGAGGCATTTTCTTCTCTCTTGATGGTGATGGAGTTGCGTTCTTGGTTCTGCGTTTAGGGCTTCTTGGTGCAACACCTTTGTGGAGTATTCTCGATGGGACGTCTTGGGGTTGTGTGACATATGTGGGTGGCTGACTTTACGAAGACTTTGCTGGTTGAAGCATCCTGCTGATCGCCGTAACGCCACTATCCTATATCTTTGTTTTTGGCCTGTCTTCCACCCATCTATTGGTATGTTCTATCTACATCTTACTTTACTTATGCCCTAGAAGGTTAAAGTGTATTTGCATCTAAGCATAGAACATGTATGGAAAATTAACAAGTAGCCCTTCTTTCTGCGATATCTCCCTTCCTTTCTTCGCACTGTAGTTCGAACTTTCTTTCAAACTTAGACCCAAAACAGATATAAAAGACCCTCCCTTCCTTCGTTGATTTTGTCTCCTTTCTCCGCACTTAACTCAGATCTTATCTCGCATTTTATTGCAGACTTTTCTGAATTCTTGATTGTGTAATGAGGCTACAGTCCTCTTATTAATAGAGGTTGTATCTTCTGCTCTAGGCCGACATGATCATCTGTGGGTAGGCCAACTTTACCAAGGAATATCTTTACTAGTTTTTGAGCCGACTTCAAGGAGCTAAGTGACAAGTTCTTGGAACATTTATTTGCATCATCAAATTGTTCTTTCACAAGTGTAACATGACTCCATATTCATGACTCTAATTATATTTATGACTAGACAAATCCCTAAAGACATCAAGAAGAAGTCTTTGACCTATAACAAAACTCCTTTCTCATGAAACCCATGATGCAAATATTACAAAAATACATTTTATTATCTTTGTCTTTTTCATTACATAAATTCATAATTACTTGTCATTAGGAAGACCAAACCTAGTTACACTTTTCAACTCTTTCATCAGTAGAAACAAAATATTTAGTTCTGGTTGGAGCAACTTGTGAAACGACTTGGCTACATTGTGTTGAAAATGTAGCTTGGGAGGTACTCCCACAAACCTTGGGGTACTGGGTTTGTGTGGAGTTTGACCCACGAAAAAGTGGTTTTTTGGGCAATGTACCCCAAGTGATGGGCTTTGGGCACAAGTTGGTGTGTAAAAACCCAAAATAATTCTTTGTTTATTCTTATTGTTGTGTGAGGGCATCCTTGAAGGAGTAAAGGGGCACTCAAAGGAAACAAGAAAAAAATATAAATACAAGTGACCTAGGTGGTGGTCTAACACACCATTGATCTCATCTCAAGTGGCATATCTGTTCCAAGTCTCAAACTTTGCAGGGAGGCTTGGACAACAACATTCCAAAGAACCCAGAAACAGTTTGTGGAAAGTCCACTCGGTTCAAGAATTATTAAAATAATTAATTTTTTTAATGGAGACCCCAAGTCCAAACTTAAGAAAAAGAAATAATTAAAGGGTATTAATAATTCAGAGTGTGAATCTTCTAGAAAACATGGATCAAGTCAAGATTTAATCTTAGCCATTGATTAATCTTTTAATCTGGGCCATTGGTTCTCCAACAAGAAGATTATAAAAGCAGGCTTGAGGGTCACTTGGAAGATAAGCCGGGCACACACTCAGTACCCAAAGGAAATCCATTCTGATGTAGAATTCGATCTCAGCGGGAGAGTTGTAGGGCGGGAAGTTGCAGAAGCAGGAGGAGGTCAGGGGTGATCGAGATCAAGGTCGGAGAGCAGCAGTGGGTCACTGAAGGTAGCTTGAGGCTACAGCGCAGAGAACCCATGTAGTTTCCACGCAGATTCACGCAGCCCAGCTCTAGGACTGCGTAGAGAATCACGTAGACTGACGCAGGGGCTTGTAGGGGCTTTTCTGGGTGTCAGAAATTGTTCGAGAGAGCTGGCCATTCTGTCTCAGGTGGTTCAGAATTTATCTGCCGAATATTTCATTGTAAAGATATCATTTTCTGAAGAATTAATAAAACCCTCATCTGCTGCTTTGGTTTTCCCACATTGGGGTTTTCCCGGGACATTTGTCCAAAATAACTATGTACATGTGATTGATTCTTGTGCTTATGTTCTCTATTGTTTATTTCTTTGCATATATTATTGTGAATGTTGCAATAGTATTTATTTTGATATTTGCCGGAAGATTTCTGAATAATAACTTATTGAAATAATGAGTAGGAGAAATAAATCTATTACTACAACTGGTTGAGAATTTTCACATGGTATCAGAGCTAGAGATGAATAACAGAGAGGGGGCATCTATCAATGAACAAAGATCTACGTAGTTCTCCAGGGCAACAACGCAGAAGGGTTCACGCAGTCCTCCAGGAGGGGGGGGGGGTAAGCACGATAGAATGGATGGATCACGATGTATCTGTATTAGCATCCAAATTAGAGGAAGTTTTTGCTTGTGTATCATGCACTACGTCCTCATATGTCTGGTATATTGACAGTGGGAGCACCTACTCACATGACGGGAGTATGGGACCGTTTTCCCGACTACCAAGAAGGGCAGATGAATTTCAAAATAACCATGGGTAATAAAGCAAAGTGCACTCCCATTGGGAAAGGTACCATAGTTTTTCAAACCGAGGCAGGGAACAAAATCTCGGCTACTAATGTACTGCATGTGTCGGGTTTGGGGATGAATCTACTCTTAGTGTCACAACTTCAAAACCGAGGATATGATGTCTAGTCTATTGGCAATAGAGTCTATGTCAAGCACCCTAGTTGGAAGAAGAAGGCACAAATCGGGGTAAGAAGCAACAAGCTGTACAAATTGTAGCTTGATTCCCCAATGGCACTAGTTGGCAGCGCAGATGAAATGGATCTGAATGAACTATGGCACAAGAGAATGGGGCATTTGCATCGTGGGGCGTTGAGAACTCTCCAGAAGACTGTCACAGGTGTTCCAGAATTGAGCACCAAGCGGGATGATGTCTGCAAGGGGTGTGTATTGGGCAAGGTAGCATATCATAGAAGCAACAATAGGGCCAAGGGTGTGTTAGATCTAATACACTCAAATATCTGTAGGCCAATGTCCATGAGAGCTCTTAGTGGTGCCGAATATTTCGTCACCTTCATTGATGACCATTCCAGGAAAACTTGGATCTACTTCTTCAAGACCAAGGATCAAGTCTTCAGTTGATTTAAAGAGTTCAAAGCTCTGGTGGAGAATCTGATAGGGAAGTGGATCAAGGTATTGCGATCAGATAATGGAGGTGAATACATAGATAAAGAATTCACCAGATTTTGTGAAAGGGAAGGCATCAAAAGAGAATGGACAACTCCATACAATTCGGAACATAATGGAGTGGCAGAAAGGAAGAATCAGACTGTTGTTGAAGCAACCAGAGCTATGTTGTATGACCAAGACATGCTTAAATTCCTATGGGTGGAAGCGTGTAATACAACTGTCTACATTCAGAACAGAACTCCTCACACTGTACTGGGAAAGATCATGCTAGAAAGTGTCTTCACTGGCAACAAGCCCGAAGTGAGTCACTTTAGGATCTTTGGCAATACAACTTACTGTCATGTACCCAAAGAGAAGAGGAAGACGTTGGAGATGACTGCTGAAAGGGGGTATTTAGTAGGATACAGTGAGAATGCAAAGGCTTATCGCATCTACGTGCTTGAGAGCAGGAAAGTAGTAGTGCGAAGAGATGTGACATTTATGGAGGAGAAAGCCTTCAGAAGATCACGAGAATTGCCTTCTGCTACACAGTCAGAGGAAAGCCTCTGGTCCAGGCCCCACAACCAGCAACAAAAAATTCAGTTTCCTCTCCAAGGCATGGTGATCCAAAGGATGGGTCTCTTGAGGATTTGCAAGAAGGAGAGCCGGTAAATCCACCCACCACCAGTAGAAGAACAAGCAGGGAACTTTGACAGATTCTGAAGGATGCAGAGGATTTTGTCGGAAGTCCAGGAATTAGAAGAGACAGTGTAAGCAGCCTGAGAGGTATCAAGCCTTGGTTGCTCAAGTCGGAGAACCCTCCAATTTCCGGGAAGCTGCGCAGCACCAGGTATGGGTTGATGCAATGGTGGAAGAGTACAGTGCCATCATGACAAATGATGTCTGGGAAGTAGCACCCAGACCGTAGGAGAGATCTATTGTAGGATCCAGGTGGATCTACAAGATCAAGCATGCTGCAGATGGCAGCATCGAGAAATTTAAAGCCAGGTTCGTGGCTAAGGGGTATGCTCAGAAGGAAGGAATAGACTATGAAGAAACCTTCGCCCCGGTAGCCAGATACACATCTATCAGGTCCGTGATATCCCTTGTTGTGCAGATGGGATGGGAAATTCACCTGATGGATGTCAAGACGACATTCTTGAATGGTGGTGTGATAGAAGAAGTGTATATAGAACAACCAGAGGGCTTTGAGACACATGATCAGAAGACTCATGTGCAGATTGAAGAAAGCATTATATGGTCTGAAGCAAGTTCCCAGAGCTTGGTATGGTCGAATTGACAACTATCTGCAAAAGATGGGATTCGTCAAGAGTGATACAGATACCAATCTATACTATCTAAGAGTAGGGAGTGAGCCATTGATACTGGTATTATATGTGGATGATCTATTCTTGACAAGATCATCAAGGCTCATCACAGATTGCAAGAAGAATTTAGCTGAAGAGTTTGACATGAAGGATCTGGGATAGATGCACTATTTTCTGGGGTTGGAAGTTTGGCAGCAGGATGGGGAGATCTTGGTCAAGGAAGATACACTACAGAGATTCTGAAGAGATTTCAGATGACCAACATCAGGCTTCTTCCCAGAAAAAGCCTCCTCTGGAGTCACATGCCCCAAGGCACGATGCAGACTCTTGTTCTGCAAATATACAGCAGTGTTGCAGGCCTCCGCCCACAATAAAAATTGCAACCCCTGATCATGTAACATGGCTTTGGCAGCCCCTCCAATGGATCTGTTCTTCCTCTCCGCAACCCCGTTCTGCTGGGGGTTGTAAGGAACAGTGAACTCCCTCCTAATGCCTGCCTCCGCACAATAGTCAACAAACTCTCCAAGGGTGTGCTCTCCTCCATTGTCCGACCTCAGGGACTTGATCTTCCGACCTGTCTGTGTCTCCACAAGAGCTCTGAACTCCTGAAACCGCTTGAAGACCTCACTCTTGGTCTTCAAGAAATAAATCCAGGTCCTCCTGGAGTGATCATCAATGAATAAAACATAATACTCATATCCACTCAAGGAAACATGAGACATCCGATTGCGCACATCGGAATGAATCAATTCAAGTATCCCAGTCGATCTGCTGTCACTGCTGGGAAAAGGGGATTTGGCAAACTTGCCCATCGCACATCCTCTGCATGTATCAAAGTGATCAGTACTGAAATCTGGCACACCTGTAGTGATCTCCCACAATGTCCTCAAGGCTCCATGATACATGTGCCCCATCTTGCGGTGCCAAATCTCACACAGCTCTGAACTGGTAGCTCTGCTACCATACTACTACTCAATGCCAAAAGGTGTTGAAATGCAAACTTGTACACCTTTGCATGGCGTACACCAATCACTCTAGCTGAATCAGCTGGAGTGTCCTTGGGATATATCAGCACCTGTCCTCTCCTGAACAATATCTCATATCCTCTGTCCTCCAATGCTGAGACAAATATGAGGTTCTTCCTCATCCCTGGCACATATAGAACATCTGACACCTTTAAGGGAGGTTTGGGTTCCCTATCAAATGTCAATGTCCCCAAACCGATTGCTCTAACAACGTTGTCATCTCCGAGTACTACCTCTATATCAGTGCCACTCTCTGAAAGCTCTGAGAAGTACTCACGGACTCCTGTCATATGACGTGAAGCCCCACTGTCAACATACCAGATACCTGAAGATGCTCCGCTAGTGGAGGGATATGCACACTCCCTCTCAACTTCTGTGGCAGGTGATCCTGCACTAGTGGACTCACAAGCAATTAACCCAAACTCCTGGTCAAAGCTATCCATAAAGTCCTCTATCTCTACTGATGCTGCCATGCTCTGGTTCTTCCCCTTCTTCTTCTTCTCCGGACACACAACTGCATAGTGTCCCATCTTCTGACAATTCCAACACTTCACCTTGGAATAGTCCTTCTGTGTGTTCCCCTGTTTACCTTTACCTTTGCCTTTGCCCCCACCACCACTTGTGGAAGCTTGCTTCTTTCCCTTGCCTTTCTTGCCTCCTGCCAACAGTGCTACATCATCATCTTGCTCAACTGGTTTGGCTGCCCCAAGCTGGATCTTTCTGATTTCTGTCTGTATGCAATCATCCCAAAACCTCTCCCAAGAGGGAAGGGTCTCATGTGCACAAACCCCATCAGCAAAGTTCAGCCATGAACTGGGAAGTCCATTCACTGCAATCCGCACCAACTCAGTGGGTGGAATGACCTCTCCAACTGCTGCCAATGCATCTCTCACATTAGTAATCTTTGTGAGATATCCAGCTGCACTATCAGTCTTACCCATCTTAATGGTCTTCAGCTTCTCCCTTAAGACCATTTTCCTGTTCTCATTGGTACTCTGCTAGAGATTGGTCAATGTTGTCCACATCTCATGAGCATATCTCTTTCCTCTCACATGAGGAATGCAATGGTCTTTGATTCCATCTAGAATCAGTCTATTACCCTTATTATTCTTTTTATTAAAGGCTGCCAGCTGAACAACATCAGTAGGCACATTAACAGGGTTCTGTGTGTTATGCACCATGATATCCCAGACTTCTGCCTCCTCAAAGATGCTCTGCATTCTCTCCTTCCATACACTGTAGTTACTATGCCCATCCAACCTATCCTCCACCCTCAAGCCCAAAGACATGCTTGCTGTCCTAAAAACTTAAAATAACACTGCTGTAGTAAAGGTAATGTTTTCTGTGTGAAAAATCAGCTTGCTGTCCCAAACTGCACTTTTCAGCAAAATAGCTCTGATACCATGTAGAAATTTGATAACTAACCCCGGTTTTCAGTTTCTCCTTATTTCTCCCATATAGTTAAATGCCCATTCCCATAGCCATACATTCAACAAGCTGGAAAAAATAAATATTTTCTGAAAACACAAATTCTGGAAATTTCATAGTGCTGAAATGCAGAAATAAAATCTCAGAAAAATAAATCAGCCACACACAGAGTTTTGAAACGCTGATTTTTGGTCAACTGGACCCTGGAAAAACCCCCTACAACTCTTGGGGAAAACCAATTTGAAAGCTCTCCTTTATTTCTGACAAATAACTTTTACAGAGAAATAGAAAAACATAGAAAATTCCAGCAACCAGTGTTTTTACTTATCTCGAAAACCGTGCACAACCTCCGCCTCAATTTTTGTGCCAAACAGAAAAAGAAATTTACAACAGAAAGCTCAACCTTAAATGTTGTACAGACAACACCGAAAACAGTGTCGGAACAACTGTACGACCTCCTCGAAAACTGTGCCACTTGCTGCCTCGAATAACGTGCTATACGGACCTCGATTTGCATGTTGAAAACTGTTGTACGGATTTCAAAAAATAGATCTGTTTTCGCTGCTGTACGGACCTCGGTTTCCGTGCCTCCTTAACTGCTGTACGGACCTCGAAATTCATGCTGCATTAAATGCCTTTTTCCCTCGAAATTCGTGCCACTTGCCTTGAACTTTGTGCGGCTGCTTGCTGTACGGATTTGCTGAAATTTTGTTGCCTCGGTATGTGTGCCAAGGTGCTGTTCTTCCTCCTCTGCTTAGAAAAAAACCTTTGCTCTCTTCCTCTTCTTCTCTCAATCTGCTCATGAAAAAATGAATGACCTTTTCTCTCCTTTTCCTCCTTTAACCTAACCCTAAGTGACTTTTGGGGAATCCCTAAATCCAATGGCTGAGATAGCTTTAGATCTAGGGTTGAGATTAAATGCTCATTTAAATCTCACTTTCTATTTTTTAATTCACCCCATTTTAATAAAGACCCACTTAGTCATTTATTTCCAAAGTCACTTTTCCTTTCTAATTTCACATTGACTTTATTAAAGTCACTTTAAAATTAAACTTTAGTAACTTTATCATTTAAAGTCACTTTTAAATTAGATTTGATTTTATAACTTTATAAAGTCACTTTAGGAGAAAAATTAAATTCTTTTGGACACTTTTCTTTAAGTCAAAGATCAAAGCCTTAGGGAACCACTTGTCCTTCGGTAGCCAAATTTCAACATTATTGATGCAGATTGCGCTGGAAGCTCAGTTGATCGGAAGAGTACCAGTGGGTACTGTTTCAGTCTGGGATCGGGAATGACTTCCTGGTGCAGTAGGAAACAGAAGTCCATGGCACTAAGCTCAGGAGTGGCATAATATATGGCAGCTAGCACAGCTTCGTGCAAAACCATATGTCTTAGGAAACTATTAGTAAGTCTACTCAAGGAGAAAATGGAAGCGACCAACATTTTATGTGATAATCAGAGTTGCATAAAACTCTCTAAAAATCCTATGTTTCATGATAGGTCGAAACATATTGACATCCGGTGTCACTTAATCAAGGACTGGGTACAACATGGAGTTGTTCAGCTGTAGTAAACTCCAACAGGAGGACAGGTGGCAGACATCCTCACAAAGGCTGTGGGAAAGATAAAGTTTATATACTTCAGAGAAAAGATGGGGATGATGAAGAATCCCTTCTAGTAGAAGGAATGGAGGATTCAATATTCAGAGGGAGTTGTAGTACAGATGCAGCAAGTGACAGTGGTAGAGTCAAAGGCAGTAGTACAGGGAGCAACAATGTAGAGGGTGCTTCAGAATCAGAGCAGCATGCAGCATGCAGCAGGCATATTGTTCGAACACTTTTCTTGCTAAGAGGGAGTGTTGATTTTTGTAGCATCCGGAAGTGTTTCAAGTCTCAAACTTTGCAGGGAGGCTTGGACAACAACATTCCAAACAACCCAAAAATAGTTTGTGGAAATTCCACTCGGTTCAAGAATTATTAAAATAATTAATTATTTTAATGGAGACCCTAAGTCCAAACTTAGGAAAAGGAAATAATTAAAGGGCATTAATAATTCAGAGTGTGAATCTTCTAGAAAACATGGATCAAGTCAAGATTTAATCTTAGCCATTGATTAATCTTCTAATCTGGGCCGTTGGTTCTCCAACTGGAAGATTATAAAAGGAGGCTTGAGGGTCACTTGGAAGATAAGCCGGGCACACACTCAGTACCCGAAGGAGATCCATTCTGATGTAGAATTCGATCTCAGCGAGAGAGTTGCAGGGCAAGAAGTTGCAGAAGCAGAAGGAGGTCAGGGGTGATTGCGATCAGGGTCGGAGAGCAGCAGTGGGTCACTAAAGGTAGCTTGAGGCTACAGCGCAGAGAACCCACGCAGTCTCCACGCAGATTCACTCAGTCCAGCTCTGGGACTGCGTAGAGAATCACGCAGATTGACGCAGGGGCTTGCTGGGGCTGTTCTGGATGTCAGAAATTGTCCGAATATTTCCCTGTATAGATATCATTTTCTGAAGAATTAATAAAACCTTCATCTGCTGCACCGGTTTTCCCACATTGGGTTTTTCCGGGGACATTCGTCCAAATTAACTGTGTACATGTGATTGATTCTTGTGCTTATGTTCTCTACTGTTTATTTCTTTGCATATATAATTGTGAATGTTACAGTAGTATTTATTTCGATATTTGCCGAAAGATTTCTGAATAATAACTTATTGAAATAATAAGTGGGAGAAATAAATCTATCACTGCAACTGGTTGAGAATTTTCACAATATCAAGCCTAGAAGGGAGCCGCGTACCTCAGGAGGAGCTGAGCTTGGAAGAAGAGTGAGTTTCTTGGTTAGAAGGGCTGGAAAGAGGGCCGAGTCTGCTCTGTGATAAGGCCAAGTTTTTTGTGGAGGTGTGTGCCCTAGTAGGGCTTGGTTCAGGCCGAGATTGGGAGAAAAGAAGCACGCTTGTTCTGTGTGTCAAGAAGCCCTAAGCGAAGGTCTGTCCAAGCAAGAATAAGCCACCGAATTCTCTGTATAAAAGAAGCCTCTGTTCTGTGTTAAAGGGAGATGGGCGGGTCACTAAAAAAGGCCTAAAAGACCTCCGTCCTGTCTGCTGTAGAGGGCCACAAGGCCTCAGGAGGTGCAAGGATCTTCTGTTGCAAGGTCTGTCCTAAAAGAGGCTGAAATATGCTTCCAAATTGGAGTTGAGATTGTGTATAGTATGCTGGTATGGATGGCTGAGCTAGATTGAGTGCTGAGGAGTATGGTTGATGTCTGTCCAACCAAGGAGGGTTTGACAGCTAGTTAAGGGCTATATACAGTATTACAGTCACCTTTATGAAGTAAAGGACTATGAGAAGCTGAGTGATTTGTTGGGCTAATTATACAGTGGTTTGGATGGGCTAAACCACTGTGAGAAGGCTGACTGGTTAGGGCTGTCATACAGTGATTTGAAGGAAGGAAAATCACTGTGAGAAGGCTATTGGTTGAAGCCTATGTACAGTGATTTGAAGTGGCAAACATCACTGTGAGAGGGCTGATATTTGAGCCTATGTACAGTGACTTTGGAGAAGCATAGTGACTATGAGAAGGCTGATATGTGGAGCTGAAGTGCGCAAGTGTTTTGTAGCAGCAGAACCCTTGTGAGCAGCTGATGTGCAGAGGTATTGAAGGAGCAATATTCTCTGTGAGTATAGGTGGCAAAGGACCTGCCAGTTGTTCAAGACAAGTGTATTGAAAGTGCTTTGTCAAGCGCTTCTTCAGCGAGTAAGTCAAGTTTTTACTTGTTCTTGCGAAGATTGAGGATCATAAGTTGTTGACCTCAAACCCTAGTTTCCTTGTATCAGAGCTAATTGTGAGGGCCATGGTCCCTGGTACAGGAGCCCTATGATTGTTGTATTAAAGTTGTAATATAAACAAGTTGTGGGTCTGCAAAAATATTGTGAACTTTGTTGATTCATTGCTGTTACATTTATGCTGTGCCAAGTGCTTGGAGTTGTGTGTATTTCAGTGTGTTTGTGATCATGTTTTAGACATAGACCTGATTGTAAAGTACTACGAAAAATCAACACATTGGATATTGAATGGTTTGAGGTTCTAGGGGATATAGCCAGCAATAAATTTAAGCAAAATATAAACCAACGGTTGGAGCAACTTGTGAGCCAGCTTGGCTACATTGGATATTAAGTGATCTGAAGTTGCAAGGGATGCAGCCAGCAGTGTTTCTGTGTGACAACCGCTATGCTATAAAAATGTAAAGGATTCGTAGATTCCATTAAAAAGTAAAAGACAAAGCTCATCATTAATACATTAGGAAGCAAGTACAAAATAAAGAGAGAGAGCTGATTTTTTGCAGTTTATAAGGTCAAGTAGCAAGCATTTTCACCAAGGCATTCGACAAAGTAAAGTTTGAGAATTTTAGGAACTTGTTTAACTTTATATACAAGTCTTCTTCATATAGGAACCCTAAACAAAAAAAGCTTCTTTGTATATATGCATATGTATTCATCACATGTTATTGAATAAAACCAAAATGAAATACATTATTGATTCTCTCTGCACATTTCTGCCCTTGTGTGCTTGAATATTTTACCATCTCCCTTGCTCCAATAATATCTGCCAGTTGTGCCACTTAAAGGAGCTTGAGACAGAGCATCATCCTATTGTCTAGTGCCTCATCTACTATGAGAACATAGCATGATACATCATACAACTATTTGATTTGCAACTTAGGAAGTTCCCTTTCCATATTCTTTCAGTACACCAGCCAGAGATGTCTTTGCCTCTTTAGGAGGGAAGCATTCAAACTGAACTGATAGTCTTTACATCACCTGCCCAACTGGAGGCCTGCAGGGGGATCATGTGATACCTCTTGGTTGTCCTCTTTGACTGGGGCAACAAACGACAGATAAAATTCATGAGACTTTAGATTCTAGATAAGTATGAGCTTATATCACCTCTTGATGTCCCCTCTACCAGGGGGTTGACTGACCTCCTTGAGACCCATGAGGAGTTGCTGCTCGAGGACATAGGGCATACACTACTTTGTGTGACAGACAAATCAACTCTAGGCAGATCTAGAGTTGGACTCACCCATTGGCAATTGCCCAGTTCACTTTTGCATTCATCCGGAGTTTATTTCCCATGGCCTTGGATGCTAGGATAGCCTGGTATTCCTCATTCTTGTGCTACCCTTAAGATCATATAGCCAGGCCTTTGTAGCCCTGGCAACTCCCTGGAGGACATCATCCACCATTGTGTTGGCTCCTTCACAATTATCGATGATTTTGATGAAGATAGTCCTCTGTGGTTCCCTCAGTCATCCTTGGCAGCTAGCTCCAGCTCTAACAGATCTTGACATCCTCTCATATGTTCAGCATTGAGGCTTGGTTGTACTGGCGTCTCCTTTTGTATCTTCTTTTATTTATTGATTTAGCACCTCTTTTGTATCTTCTTTTGGCTATAGAGTTAGCTCTTAGCTAGATTTGTATCTTTATATTTCTGCTTTCAATTTTGATTCAGGAGTTTCTTTTGCTCTCCCACATTGTATATATGCTGGATGTACCTTTGTCTCATTTACCTATTTTTGTTGTCATTGGTTGGACATTAATAAGATTAGCTTTGTCTTATATCTGTCTTATCTTAGCCGCTTAATCAGACTGTTTGTGTTTATATCTGCATTTTGCATTGAATGACACCTTAATGTTCAATCATATCACACTTTGACACAATTATAAAGCCCACATTACCATATGGCTCTAAGGTTTTGGGACTGAACCTTCTTTTACCCAATTGGGCTAAAGTTGAGAGAGTCCAATCACTTGTGCTGCAACACATAATTCGTTGTAGGTAGACAATTCCATGGGACAACATTCAAGTGGAGTCTGGTGCACATCTTATACATCTTGATGTTTTAAATTGGTCTCCTTTCTCCAGATGATATATTCTTGATCCTGAGTTCACTATATCCAAATAGGTGGAGCTCAAGTTTTCGAGGGATTGGGTCTTCTGAGAGTACATGGGCTCTGTTGATTTTTGTAGCATCGGATGTGCTCTAGCCTTGAGATTTTATATAGAGGCTAAGACACATGCATTCTCCAATACCTAGAAATCATTTGGGGAAATTCCACCCAGAAGTGACTTAATTAAAATAATTAATCAGTTTTTAATATTTCCTAAGTCTAAACTTAGGAAATATGATTAATTAAAGGTTATTAATTAAGTCGGGTGCGAAACTTCTAGATAAAGGCATGGATTGAGTCCAAGTTAATCTTAGACATCGATTAAGATCTAATCATGGTCGTTGATGTGTCAACGAGAGATTATATGAAGGAACTCGATGGGCACTTGGAGAACACATCGAGAGAGAGATCGAACTTGCTAGCAGATCAATTTTCCAGAGTAATAGCATTGAGTTGCTAGAGAGAGAGCCAGTGAGCTTGTTGCAGTGAGAGAGGTCAGGGATAGCAAGTCTGGAGGAAAGTTTTCCAGATCTAGTGAGTGCATAGCAAAGAGGTAGTGCAGAGGCCACGAAGAGGTTGCGTAGTGCTTCGAAGGAGATCCACAATTTTGCTGGGAGACATAGTTGATTCAATGCAAGAAGCCAGAGAGAGTTTCTAGAGGCCAAGAAGGGTCCATTTTCCAGATAGCAGAAGATCAAAGGCGATAAGAATGAGTGCTCCCAGCCGTGTGATGCAGAACTACGTAGGGTGACGCTGTCCTTGTGCAGAGGCAACGCAGAGCAACTCTTTCAGAGCTAAGGTTAGTGCCAGATCACCTGTGGAATTGAGAATTTTCTCACTAGATTGTTTGTCAGTTTTTTCTCTATATTGGATAGCCAGTCTGGGCATCCAAAAATTTGTACTCAGATTTGCTACTGCTTAGTATTTAAACCCTCGGCTGCTGCACTGGTTTTCCCAAGTTGGTTTTTTTCGAGGACTTAGTCCAAAAATGATTGTGTACTTATGTGTGTGCGCATCTTGTCTTTCTTGCGTTGTATTTTCCGCAGTGTTTTATTTTGCGAAGGTTGTAGTGTATGGGTTTCAATATTTACCATAGAACACAGTAAATAATTTGTTCCGAAATTAACAAATAGAAGAAATCTAATTAGTTGCTGCAGTAGGATTCCGAGTAACGAAATTTTCACAGGCTCCCTCCTCCTGTGCCCCCTTTGCCCCCCCTACAGGTAGGAACCTCTTTCCTTCACGACACTCTAGATTTGAAGGACCTCACTCTTGAGCACGCATGGATGGGTCCCAACTCCACACTTTTCCTTTGTTTCCAAACACCTGAAGACTGATTCAGAGTCCTCTGGGCTAAGAGAAGATTGACTTCTCTCTCAACTAGACAAAAGATCTTTCTTGAACTTGACCTCACTAAATCCCAACATGTGGAGCTAAAGTTCTCGAAGGACTAGGTTAAAGATGCACAAAAAGAAGGGAATTGGGTAGTGGTTCGTGATCTCAAGGCTATCATCTGTGATTCAACGTCTCTAAGATTCTCTTTCCCTTGGCCCAAATGATGATCTCATTCAGCTGGGGGGTATGTTAGGGAGAGTCAATGTTGAGATTTGGTAGCTTGGGAGGTACTCCAAGCAGTAGGGTTCGGGGTTTGGAGGTTAGAGTGCCACAAATGGCTTGTGGGCTTGGAACCCAAGCATGTGGGCTTTCACCCAAGTTGTTGGGTGTGTAACTACGAGGCATTTGAGTGATTTGACACATGGAGGTGTTAGAGGACCCTTAGAGGAGAAAGGGGCAACGAAAATCACTCAAATTCGAGATTTAGAAGTGGGAATTTTTTTTTTGAAGTTAATGTGTGGGCTTGCACATGAAATTTTAGGTCCGCTACGTTATTTTAGCCCTCATGACAACTAGACAAGCCCACTAGGGTAGTTCGTTGGAGCCACTTGACATCATATAAATAAAGGTCAAGTGTGGAGGCATTTTCACACATCCTAGAGCAACACATTAGCAACTCTCACTACAAAAGGATCTCTATTTGGTCGTAGATTAGGAGCAACCAAGCGAAGGAGGAGAGGACAAGCTCTGAAGCATTTTACAAGACTATTTGGATTACAAGTTGACCTTGCAGTAGGGCCAAGTAATAGAGGGTGATTTGTAGATTGTTTGGACATGTTAGTGGGTCTGGTTTGAGAGCATTTTGTGCGGGCAAACCTCTGATAATATGGCCACAAACTTGTGCTAAAGCTTGAAGGAGGGCCA
This sequence comes from Pinus albicaulis, assembly GCA_034641835.2. Lineage (NCBI taxonomy): Eukaryota > Viridiplantae > Streptophyta > Pinopsida > Pinales > Pinaceae > Pinus > Pinus albicaulis. Next base: position 1,260,823,597 of record CM076584.1, on the reverse strand, counting down.
AGCCCTAGATTCTTGCTTGGAGAAGGGTTGTGAGTTTGTACAGTGGGCTGAAAGTAGCCCTACCAACCAGTGAAGTGAAGAGGAACCACACAGGAAGTTAGCCAAAACTGTTAGGAGGATGTTTGAGCAGAGGATTAGGGCTGAAGATGACTAGTGATTAGCCCTAACCAGGCCGAAATCAACAACATAAAGTGTAGACCCAAAATAGTGAGCATAAAAGGTATGTTGATTTGTAGTTGAATTGTTGCTAGGTGTTGGGTCCAAGTTTTGGATCAAGTTGGATGGTTCTGTTTGGGCATTTGTGGTCTATTGGAGGGTAGCATGAAAGTGCCCAAATCTGAGCCCTAACTGCAACACCTTGATGGACTAAGGTGGCTACTAGGAGAGATAGAGAAGTGGAGCTCAAGGTTTGGCCAATCGAGAGAAATTTGTGGGTAGCTCGTGTTCATTGTTGGAGAAGTGACATGTGAGAGTGATAGGTGGTAGCTCTCCTGCCCTATGCTAGTCTTCATTGGAGCAGTGCAAGAAGACTATTGTGGGAAGAAGTCCTTAAGTAAGTTGAGGAGCAGTAGTGGATAAGAAGTCTCAAAGTGTTGTGGCCTTGAAGGACGAAGGAGTAGCTATTGAGCGTGAAGACCTTATGTGTTGGTTGTAAATGGGACTTATGATCAACTAGAGGGAAGATTGGTGAGCCTAGTTCAGTGGCCTATATGAGTTGGTGCGTTGATAGAGGCAAGTGCTGCAGAACGGAAGCAAAGGACCCGCAGTGTAGAGGATATGACAAAGCAACTGTGATTGCATGCTACATTTGCTAGACCATCAGTGTATCTTGTATTCTTGTACTAGTGAATGTATTAGGGCCATTATCCTTGGTACGGAAGCCTTGGACTGTTGTATTATCAGTTTGATTAATATTAAGAAGTTGAGTTGTTGTATAAATTTGTAAAAGGATGTGTATATTTTGTGCACTAGTAGATTTATTGTTTTATATTATTCCGTTGTGCAAAGTAGTCTTGTTGTGATACTTGGATTGGTAGCCTCAATGGTTTAAGATTATATCCTAGACTCCAGTATCGTAGAAAAACAACAATCAACTCACCATCTCCATTGATTTCTAGAACTATAGTGGTGCATTTTGGTCTTCACGGGTAGACTTCATGATGCAATTGGGTCCCCTAACCTCCTTTTCCTCACAGAGATGCACGCCAACCCCATGCAGACTCGACTCCCGATCCATGGGTACCACTAGACATGGTATTGTCATTAAGAGACTAGATCTAACAACGTTAGAGGATACAGGGGAGTTACATGTCTTATAGGGGACTCCCTCCAAATCAAGGTTACTATGGTGTCATCTGATGACCATGCTAGACTTTTTTGGGTCTGGTTTCATTAGAACAATCCCTTCTTTGAGACAGTCACATTGCAGTCTACTACTTACCAGCATGCCCATCGCACTTTTGCACTACATAGTTATGTCACACGGTTCGCCAAACTTTAACCTTGAGGTTTGAAATTTGGTCAACCAATACTTTTTTTTAGGTTCGGCAAACCTCGTTGAACCTCATGGCCATTGACCATGTCCATAGCTCAAGCTCATAACCTCATGTCACAACTCAAGCTTGTAATCTATCCTTGCAGTTTCGAAGTCATGATAACATTCTTTTATGTTTATCGATGTTGAAATTCTTACTATTTTATGCTATTTCATTTTAAAGTTTATATATATATACATATATTGAAAATGTAGATAGAAAAATCTATCGATGAACCTCATCAAAAAATTTGAACTTGAATTGAACCTAATCATTGACGAATTTGAAATCAAACCCAAATTGTGTGACTTAGCTACATAGTGAGACCGATGGAGAAGACCCGATCTCTTGCAGGCATCTCCCACTACTCCACTCTTGGGGAGATCATTCTTCTTGGTGATTTCAATGCTCGCACAAGAGAGCTACATGTGCCCTTCCATGGCAGTGTCGAGGTTACACGTTGCCTCTAGGCTATGTTGTAGGAAACGACCCCTAAGGTGGCATATCCATAACTGAAACTCGCCGAAATGCCGAAATGTCATTGAAACATGACCAAAACGTAGCTTAATCACCTTGGTGGCATTTCCTGATTTGGAAGCGCCACCTAAATTCTTTGGCGGTGTTTCAACCCAAATCTACCCTGTTTTCGCCCAATTATGCCCCATTTTCATGATTTTTTTTGCTTCTGCGGACTCACTCAAGTACTCAAGAAGGTTGTGGGGCCTTTTTTTGGCCAAAATATTTTTAATATAACACTAAATTTGATCTCTAATCACTTCACAAACTAATTTATCTCTAATCAATCAATGCTCTAGTTCTGCCAAAGAACAACTTGTTCTATTTTTGTTAATGAAGATGAGGATTATGATTATAAGATATGTAATTGTATTTGTCATTAGCTTATGTTATATTTCATTTCCAACATATATAGCCACATATAAACGTTGATTTTGGATGTAAAGCCTTTTGTATAAAGGTTGATTTTTCGAATCTTGGATGTACAACCTCATTTATAAAGGATAATTTTGGATTTTGAATCATGTAATCATCTATGTGAGTTAACATAGACTGAGTTTTCCTTCTAAAGTGTCATTTATGTGTCTCATTCTTTTTTTTCTTGTAAGATGCATTATTAACTTATTTGTAAATTTTTTTATGTAAATACATACATATACATAAAAATATGATGCTTCGCCCGATGTTTCCATTTTTTGGGGGTCGCGTTTCAAGCCGTACCTATTTCAAAAACTTGCATACGTTTCGGCATTTCGTGCAACTTAGCCTTCAAGAGCTAGATGTTAATTTCTTTGAACCTAGTTACAAATTTACTATCTCAACAAATAATCATAGATATTAAATAAATAAAGCTTTCTAATCTGATTCGTAACAACAAATATTATGGATTTTTAACCAAATAAACAACAAAAGAAAAAATTGTCGAAACCAATCAAATGCAATAGAGAATTACACAGATATACCCTAGAAATCCCAGTGTGGGGAAAGGTAACAAACATTGGCTTCTTATTCATCTTTTCTTATAGCAATTACACAAGAATTTGCTACGGAAAATACCCAACAAAAGATCTTAGCCCTCTCTCTCCCACTCAGCTCTTATACAACCCACACACACAACCCAACAGAAAAATTTGCATACAAAGAAGCTGGGCCTCTTGACCAAAGAGAAAATTGAACCTCCTTGCTGATCTCACTCTAGCTAGCTCGATCTAGCCTTTTCTCGCTCTCGCTACCAAATACTACACTGCACTGAATAGTTGATGGCATGTATAGCATTTAACCTTGCTTGTATCCCTCTTCTTCTCACCCTTGGAAAAGAGACCCCTCACTTGGCCCTTTCTTGGTCTTCTGCTTACCCTTGCTTGACATTGCAAGGTTTTCCTTTTCTTTGAACCTCTTCCTTTGATCTCCTCGCTAACCACTTTCTCGAATCTCCTCTTGGACGCAATCATCCCAAAGCCTCTCCCAGTCGGTTAAGTGATCTCAACCCATAACACAATTGTCAAAGATCCCTCCCAGTGCTTCGAAAAGCCATTCAAGGCTATATGCACTGGCTCGTCCTCAATAATCATCCCTCCAACAACAACTAATTCATCCTTGACCTGTGTCATCTTGGACAAATAAGATGTCACGCTCTTACCCTTGGGCATTCTTGTGTCATGCAACTTGTCCTTGAGCATCATCTTTTGACTCTAATAGTCGCTCTGATATAGTTTCATGGGCACATCCAACATCTTTTTCACAGTAGCCTTCTTTGACAGATGGGGTATGAGATGATCTTTGATCCCATCGAGAATAATCCTCTGCGCCTTGGCCTCCTTGACCTCATGCAAATCAAGAGCAATTGGATCATTCGCTGGTGGAATCATTGTTGTATTAACAAAATTGCACAGATTATTCTCCTCAAGAACAATTGAGATTTGAACCTTCCATTCCAAATGGTTCAAAGAACCCACAAGCTTGTCCTCATATTGAACACTAGTAGCCATGGTAGAATAAAGCATTTGAAGAGATAGAAAATTGAAATCAATTTTTTTTTGTCCTGAAACCTTTGTCAAGTATCCTTGGCTTCGTATTCATAGTTTAGAGCTTTACCATGTTAATTTCTTTAAACCTAGTTACAAATTTATTGTTTCAAAAAATAATCAGAGATTTGAAATGAATAAATCTTTCTAACTTGATTTGTAATAATAAATATTCTTGGTTTTTAACCAAATAAACAACATAAGCAAAAATATTTGAAACCAATCACATGCAATAGAGAATAACACAGATATACCCTGGAAACCCCAGTGTAGGGAAAACCAACAAACATTGGGTTTCTTATTTAACTTCAGAAGAAATACTTTGGGTTAATACAACAATGATTCCACTAGCGAATGATCCAATTGCTCTTGATTTGCATGAGGTCAAGGAGGCCAAGGCAGTTGCACGAGAATTTTCTTTGGCGAATACCCAACAAAAGATCTCAACCCTCTCCCTCTCACTTGGCTCTTGTACAACCCTGTAGAAAACTTTTGCGTACAAAGAAACTCGACCTCTTGGCTAAATAGAAAACTCAACCTTTGCTGATCTTGCTTGCCTTGATCTCGCTCTAGCTAGCTCGATCCATCCTTTTCTCGCTCTCATTGCCAAATACTGCACTCCACTGAATTCCAACTCGTGCAAAATTGAATGTGCCTCTCCTTTGGCACAAACCTCATATTAAAAAGATCAAACCCTAATCTCAAGTGAAATCCATAATCTCAATGGTTGATGTTAGATTTCGACTTACAAAGATCAATGACAATGGCTTAATTTGTCGTTGATTTATTTTCCCTTTTCTAAGAAGGTACCCAACAATTAAATTAAATTGTTGTCCAAAGTATTGACTTAGGAAGTTCATTAATTAACTGCCATAGGAGATAATTAAGGTGATATGCTGCATGCCATGGCACTTAATCCATGCAGAATCACCTTCCAAGCTACAATCTCAACACTAGACGCAAAATTTTTGGGTCTTCATAGAAGTTCTTAAGATAGGAATGGACCTCTCACAAGTTACGAAATACACCTCTTGCAATTGGGTGAAGCCCATGGTTTATTGATCTTGAATAGGCTCCCTTGTTTTTTGAGTTCAAGAGCTTTTACTTCTCCCATAGTGGGGGAGCTAGTGTGGTTGACTATGTCTTGGCTAACGAAAAACTCCCACATATTCAACATCTCTTAGTTTTTCGCCACTGCGTAGTTAACCACCTTTTTCTCACCTTCTCCCTCTCTACTCCCCCCTCCCCCACACTACTATCCTATTTGACACCACCCACCTTAATTAGTTGCTCACCCCCATCTCCTACTCTAGATCACTGGATACAACCATCGCCAAATATAAGATACTTTCCTCAATCCCAGTGGAAGCAACCCTTGACTCCCACCCCCACTCTACTTGTCACACACACAAACTTACTCGCCTCTCCTATCCAATGAACCATTGTCTTGATGATGAATGCAAATCCCTACATAAACAACTCAGTCTCACCCTCACACATGACCTATCTCCCTCCCCTTACCTCTGCAAAACATATTGTAATCTCATTTGTTGTAAGAATGAACATTACCCTCGGTCTATTCCCTTTTCTCAGAGTGGAACTTTGGAGAGAAATTACAGTTTTGTATCAACGAGTAGCTCATGAGGAAGGGATTCAGGCCAAATTCCTTAAGCATGACATTTATGTTGAGATTTGTAGGTTGGGAGGTACTCCAAACCCTAGGCTAGTGGGTTTTGGAGGAACAAGCACACAAATATGTTTTTGGGCTTAGAACCCAAGTCTGTGGGCTTGGCACCCAAGCATGTGGGTGTGAAACTGTGATGATGTGAGTGATGGAGATTATAGAGGACCCTGAGAGGAACCAGAGGAAACGAAAATCATCGAAATCTAAGTTGTATAAATGAAGTTATTAATTTTTGAAGTTAATGTGTGGGCATGCTGGCACAAGGTTAAGGTTGGCTTGGTGTTTAGAGCCCTTATGATAGGTTGTCAAGCCCACCAAGGCAATTCGTTGAAGCCACATGAGAGGATATAAATTAGAGTGATTGGGGAGGCATAATCACTTATCCAAAGTGCATCAAAGCAAAGGAATACATCATCTAAAGCTGCCGCAGATGCTATTGGGCAACTTTCCATGATTGTTTTGGTAGGCCGAGTGTTGGAGAAGACAGAATGAAAATTCAAGAGGAATTATGGATTGGTTTGGTGAGGCTGAAGGGTTGGTTTCTCTCTCTGTTTAAGGGTTGCAGGGTAGTTGAAGTATTGTAAGAGGCCGCAACCCTATTGGGGAAGATTTAAGGAGGGTCGAGACCATGTTTGGTGAAGCAATATAGCTTAGACTTAAGAAGAAGAGAGGACGCAACTGTGAGGAGGCAATTTGGCGGAGTTAGAAAGGCTGATGTGGACTATCATCATGCCCTAACCAGTCATCCTAATGTACAACAGTCTACACCAACCAAGAAGAAATTAAGAGGTATGTTGTGTTGATGTATTCAAGTTGGTTTTGATGCTAGATGGATGTGGGTTCAGATTGGATAGTTTGGTGATCATCTAAGGAGTAGGTTACATCAACAATTATACATGTATGTCAAGAGGAGCAACAAGAGGATGCAGGATAGTTTGGTCACCTTCTTGAGTTGATGTGATTTGCCAGAGGTTGCAGGACAATTTGGTCACCCTCTTGAGTTGATGTGATTTGCAAGAGGATGATGTCCTAGAAGAGGACAGTTTGTGAAGTCTGTTATCAGCCAAGAGGAAGGGTAATCGAAGTGGTTGGATGCCCTAACCGGTGAGCAGATACTACATTATTGTATCGGACACCTAAGAAACCATATTCGCTAGTCTGGGCCATCGTGTCCCGAATCCAGTGAATCAGACACGATTTTGCCGGACTCGTGTCCAGTGGATCGTGTCTGTACAGGACACGTCGTGTCTCGATCATGTCCTGTACGGACACGATTGTGTCTCGATTCGGCGGACACGACCGACAGAGAAAAGCCCTCCATAGCTTTTAAAAAGGTTGTTTGGCCTCTCATTTCTCACTTTGTGCATGCTTGAGGCAGCTCTGCTTGGCCATAAATAGGGAACAAAAATGATCTAGATGCATTAACAAATCTACAATAAAAAAATTTCAAACTTGCATCAGTTAAATGTGTGAACTAAAAACAAAGGCACAACCTATACAAGACCTCACTCACACATGGGGTGTGTCACTTTGAGAATCTGCAGTTGCAAAAGTACATTCAGTTGTCTCTATTTTCAATGAGAAAAATAGACCCTCTGAATAGAGTACTATTAGTCTTTTAAACATAGACAGAGGTTGGAGTTACTAGAATACCAATTGCATGTCATTAAGCAGAAGAAAAGTCTTCACTTTATTCGGGGAACGTGGCCCCATGTGTTTCAATGTATCATGTATCTTAAATCTTTGTAAAACTTACATTTAGATGAAGATCTATGTTTGAATCAATGAATTTGTATGAGTTTGTGTAAGTAATAATTTTTAATATCTATATATATATATATATATATATATATTTTTTTTTTTTAATAAAATAATATATAATGTGTTCGGACGTGTCCTATTTCGGGGGTCACCGTGTCCCAAATCTGACGCTTGAATCCACGTGTCCATCATGTCTCGTGTCCCCGTGTCAAGTATCTTAGTTGGACACTCGTGGTCTGTTGGAGTGCTGCGTGAGAGTGGGCCTAGATGAGGCAGAGTTGGAGCATCCTAAAGAACAATTCAAGAGGATTGTAGAGGCTTGCTTCAAGCGCGAAGAAACAAGTCTCTTGAAGGACTAAGGGATTGTTAGATGTGGCAGAAGAAGAGCTCATAGGTCTGATCAGCCAGGATTAGTTTGAGCCCTAGACTTGCCTTGTGGAGAAAGACATCTACAACAAAAGTTGGGCAATCCTCCTATCACGTGTTCGTTGTTGGAGAAGGACTTCTAGCAGTGATAAGTGGCAACCCTCTGGGCCCTATGTTAGTCTTCATTGGAGCAACACAGAAGACTGTAGTGGGTTGAAGTCCCTAAGAGTTGAGGAGCAGTAGTGGGCAGATGAGAGTTGTGAAAAACAGAGTTGTGAACAACTCGACAGGAGTCTCGATGTGTTGATGCATTGAAGGACGAACAGTCAATGAGAGAGCAGATTGGAGCCGAGATTCAGTGGCCAGATGGACTTGGTGCATTGATAGAGGCAGGTGCTGCAGATCGGGAGTTGAAGGTTGTTGGGTGCTAAAAAGTGTCTTTTAAAACTCCTAATTGCCTCACATTAATTATCAACCTGGGTAAGTCTTTTTGTTTCAAGAGTGTACACAATATGTGCAAGCTATAAACCTAGAGAGTAATGATTTAAGATAATCTATTAAATTCAATACAAGAGTAAGCAAATGCAATCATAAATCTCAAGTTGCAACTTTTAAAGGAAATAATACATCCAAGCATCAAGACTTAATCTCGAGCAAAACCATACATACATGTATAATTGTTGATGTAACCTACTCCTTGGATGATCACCAAACTATCCAATCTGAACCCAAATCCATCTAGCATCAAAACCAGCTTGAATACATCAACACAACATGCCTCTTAATTTCTTCTTGGCTGGTGTAGACTGTTGTACATTAGGATGACTGGTTAGGGCATGATGACAGTCCACATGAGCCTTTCTAACTCCTCCAAGAGACGTGTATGGCAAGAGGAGTAATTGTTGATGTAACAAGAGTATAGGGTATGACCAAGGCAGCTGTGAGGAGCTCTACATCAGCTAGACGGTCAAAGTATCTTGTTTAGGGTAGATTGGTGGTCATCATGACAGACACCAAGTCCTAGTTTTTGTTGTCCTCTATCAGTGGATGTATGAGGACCATTATCCTTGGTATTGGAGCCCTAGAATGTTGTATTAATATAAAGAATATTGGGTTATTGTACATAAATTGTGTATATTTTGTGCACTAGTAGATTTACTGCTGTATATCATTCTGCTTTGCAAAGTAGACTTGTTGTGATACTTGGATTGGTAGCTTTAGTGATTTAAGATTCTATCCTAGATTCCAGTATTGTGGAAAAAAAAACAATCTTGTCCCTTGATTGTCATATTGTCGATTTATTTAACCATGTGGTATGTTCAAGCTTGCACCCCTCCTGGGCCAAAAACATTTTCACCCGTTCCAAAAATTACGGAGCAGTTCTAAATTTCTAATCTAGACAACTATCGGACAATCATGGTGGGTCATACATTCTCCAGGATTTACACCACAGTCATACACCAATGGCTTTTTGAGGAGCTGGAGAGCTGCGATCTTAAGGCTAGAGGACAAGCAGGTTTTTGCCCCAACTACCTCACAATTGATCACATCTTAACACTTTGATCCATTATTGAGGAGGCTTGTGATTGCTCTTTGAAGGTCTACGATTGTTTTGTAGAATTTCGAAAAGTGTTTGACACAATCTGGAGGGAGGCATTATTTTAGAGACTTTGAGACCCTACTAGTAGTCGTCATGAGACTATATGAATCCGTTTTTGGATGCCTTAAGGCAATGCATGGCCTTTCCAGCTTCATCCATAGTATCATTGGGGTAAAACAGGGGTGCCCCCTTTTACCAACCCTTTTGGGATCTATATTGATGAGCTAGGGTCCTTCACAAGCATATTTAAGAGGGATATGGTTTTCTTTTACATCAAGTATTGATGTCCCTACTCTTATTCACTTATGACTTGGGCTTACAGAGATAGATTGGTGCATTGGCTAGTTTTTGTGACCTTTAACAACTGACAGTCAACCTAGTTTAAACCAAAGGTTTGTTGAAGAATGTAACTAGCTTTGGTCTTCGTAATTGTACTTGTCAAAATAAACTATATGATTAAAGAAAATGAGTTATTAAAGGATGGGTTTCATGCTTGGGTCAAAGTTTTCTAGGTCAAAGCCTCCATTGAAGGGTTCCAGGTTTTGTCTTGAGTCATTAGAGTCATTGTCATTTTTATTAGACCCTTCTTGGTCTCTGCATCATGTAAAAAGAATTATTTTTGAGTCAAAAAGTTAATTTGTCACCTCCACACCAAGTCGGCCTTGTCCCCATGAAGTCGGCCTACATCAGGGCAATTCAACATAGTAGAAAGGCTATATAAGGAGAGGAAGTTCGATCCATTTGTCACATTCGCTCATAAGTTCGATCTTCAAGGAAGAGAAGCAGAAATAGAGCGAAGTAGATGGAGAAGGACGAAGTTTGCTGGGGAGACCTAATTCGAGTTTTTGGGCCATCTATCTCTCACACGTGCGAAGCTTTTGGGGTCGAAAATCTATGTCTACTGCATTTCTGAAATTCTATTGTTGGGGTTCGAATTTTTGCTGTCGGGGGGCTGAAATTTTGGACATAAGTTGTTGCTGGGAGGCTGTCACTTGGAGACTTTGACAAGGAGCATCTATTGAAGGGAAGGGCTGACCTGGTGATTGGAGGAGGTCTTTGTCTAGGTCTAATAAGTCTGGAAGTGTCTCATCTTGATTTGAATCTACTGAAGGAAGAGTTTTTCACTAGGTTTTCCCCTTAGAGGGGTGTTTCCCTGGCTAAATGCCTACATCTTGTCTCTCTTGTTCTTGTGATCTTCATATACATATAACTTGGTAATTGCTTGATGAAAGATGAACAAATTAAGAAGTAAGAGAAACCAACATAATTCACAAGTAATTATCAAGAAAGAGGAATCAAACCCTAATTCGTATAAGCATTTATTTCTCAACAGGGTTTGATCTTCAATGCATCAAAGTTCTCTCTTATAGATTTACATTTCTGCTATTAAGGGATAGAGGTTGAGATCACCATGACTTACACTTACCTGGGAGACAGTTCATAGGGCCTCATTTTGCTTTGTTGCAAGCTCTAGCCTTAGCTTAGTAAAGGGTATGGTTTCCTGGGCCCCATCAAGAGATGGTGCTTTCAGGGGAAGTTTAAGGATATTGACATGAAACTCTATCTAATGGAGGTGATTATCAAAACCACAATTTTCTATAGCTTTGAAATCTGGGGACCAAGCTTGTTGCAATCAGATTGGACTAGATTGGAGAGAGTACAAACCTTGCTTCTTAGGCAATTCATCATATGTAAGCAGACGATCCCATAACCAATCATTCAAGCAGAGTTTGGTGTCCACCCTTTCCACCTCAAGGTCATTTCTGCTTGGTTTCTTTCCATCATAGAGTTTGATCTCTCAGAGACTTTGCCACTGGGCGAGAGAGGTATCTCCACCTTGCACATTGCTTCTCGAGGGCTCTCATCTCAGATGCTTTCCTAGGCTAGGCTCGAGGTTGGTTCTTCGAGGCATCTCAACTTCTTCATACAACTAGTATCTTCCTAGAGCGCCTTCCCCACTTCAGATTCTCCCTTGATGTTCCATGGCATCTCTTATCGACTAGATGGGTTTTGAACTAGGCTATTAAAGAGGATATCTATATATTGTTCATTCATGTCACTTAGATCTCATCCTCGACAAGCCTGGGCTTGAGATGTCTTTCTACCTCTTTTTGGAGATGTATGATGGCATGATCATTTGGATCCCTTATACGCTTATTTAAGGTCCCGTTGGGATAGCTATAGGTTTGCTACCATAGACTGTGGATTGAGACAGATCACCATATACCACAATCTGATAGGATCTGCCAAGTGTGCCACTTATAAGAGCTAGGGACGAAAATCAACCTCATTTTTTGGTGTCCCTTGTACTATGAGATCGAAGGATGCTACTGTTGTCTGTATAGGGGCTGAGGAGGCTCCCTCACTACTTTTTTTGGTACCGGGATCAACAATGTTTAGCCCTCTTCATCGTGGAGTTTTTCAACCCACATCTCAGCTTCAACACTCCATGCCCCACCTTTGGGTGACGAGACTGATTATGCCATACATGTTGATTTGTCGAACCAGAGCCACAAATGACATGCATAGTTATAGAGTGCATTAGATAGTAGGATGGTGAGATCCTAGGTTTCTTCTCAGCCTCCCCCCCCTTTGGGAGACCACTCGACATTATTGAGACCAGTTCGAAGGTGTAAGCCTGTACATCATGCCCCGCGTCCTTAGAGCATTAGAGTGATCAACTCCAGACGGATGCAGAGTAGAGCATGCCTTTCATGTCAAGATACCTCCTAGATCCAAAGGAGTAACCAGAAATCCATTTGCAGTTTCCTTCTTCTGACCTCAAATGTTAGGAGTATCCCTCACTTGTACATCCCCTCTGGATTGTGCAACTAGGCTCCTTGATGGTTCCAGAAGACTCCTATAACAAGCCAATGTCTAGTTCGCCAACCTCACCCTTGATCAAAAGACTCAAGAGACCTTGACTTCATCAGCCCCATCATCCAATATCTCTCACTCTCTATCTTGACAAGTTCTTGGGTTGGGTTGTCCACCTTTCCGTTCTTGGACAAACTCACGTAGTGTTTTGTATCACCATTCCTTTATCATGGTTTTATACATTTGTTCTGATGGTATTCTTATGTAGGCTTCTTTCTTTGTATTATTTTTGGCATTTTCCAGGAGTTGCATTGTCACTCCCATATTGTATTCATATTGGACATTAATAAAATTTTCTTATCTAGGTGTCTTGATCTCAGGATGAGAGTGTTATCCTTTGTTGGCCTACTCCAAGGACAACATTGATGTTGGTTCTCTAAGGCTTCTTTGCTCCTCCATGGTGTTGACATTTCTTTGGATTGGCTCCCCCCCTTCAAGGACACTCTTTTTGCCCACATTCTTCCATCCAAGCTGGAGTTCAACAAGATGCTACGAGAGGACATTTATAGACAATACATACAGGTCACATGGATTGCCTCTCCCAAGGACCTTAGTCCTAAGATTACCCCTCCCTTCTTTCTTTTGATACAAATACCAAAAGTGTCTAGCTCTTTCCCGGAGGGTGGTACTGGGTTTCGACTCTTCGAGAGAGATTCTATAGGATCCACCCAGGACAAATCTTAATCAGTTGATCATTTCATTCTTTCCTTTGATCTCAGTGCAGGTGTCATCTAGAGATCCATGTGACGTCAACTTCCAGGTCAGTGAGACCTCACACTTCTAGAACTGTATCTAGCAAACCAGTTTCCTCTTGATCCTCGAGTGTTAGGAGAGTTGCTGTAGATGCTTGGCTTCTGTGTAGGGTCACACATTGTGGTTCGGATGGTCAGGCTTCTTTCTGGAAGAGACTATCAGATAGAGTATAGGCTGATTTGGGCCCTTCTCTGTGATGGATGATTCTGCTGGGGAGTTCCCCACCCCCCCGTTCTGCTTCTATCTCCAATGTACATTGACACCATCATTTTATATTCAACATAAGTTTTGTGTCTGTATTATTTTTTCACTACTGTTGTCTAGATCTTAGTTTGTTTGCTCATTGTAGATTTTAGTGTTAGAAGTTGCTGTTGCACTCCTGCTATATACTTACACTGGTTGTACTTCTGGGTTTCATTGATCTGCTATTGTGGTCATTTGTTGTACATAAATAAAATTATTTTGTCTGCCTTACAGCAGATACCATCGACTCTTGGTACAGTTCCAGTCATTGCAGCGCCAAAAGGTCCATCACAGAGTCCGCAGAATTTATCTGTTGCTGATGCTCCAAAAGGTGATCTAGCCAGCGATCTTTTCCACCTCCTCAAAGTTGAATATCCTCCAACAAGTAGTACCGGAACATCCTCTCAAGTAGATGATAAATTATGGGCAGCATTTCAATGTAAGAACTTGTTAATTTTCTTAAGAAAAATACTCTTTTTCCCTTGATAAGAAGGGTGCTATACATGCAGAAACACACATTCAAATACCATTGTCATGAAACTTACAGTTGGTTAATGTGATTCAATGTGCTGCTGAAGGAGAAACTAACTACCATCACTTGATCCTGTAGCCTCCGAAGCAACAAAGCCAGCTGAAGAAAAGGTCATGCACGAGTCAGTGACAGCTAAGAATGATCTGATAGCAGGACTAGAGGATCTATTCAAAGCATCACCATCCCTCACAGACAAACCTGCACAGCCTCAGCTTCAAACTGATATAAAACATGATATTGTGAAAGATAAACCAGAGCAACCACAGCTCTCAAAAGACTCAAAAAACGACATTATGAGCCTGTTTGAAAAGGTAAGCAATGTTTGTAATTTTTGAAGACTTTGTACAATTTTAGCAGTTAGCTTGACAAATTGTTATGCAATCAGTCTACCATAGCTTCTCCATATGTGCAACACCAACAGCAGAGGGAAGCATTTTTGGTTCAGCAACAGTCCTTGATAATGGCTGCCGCAGCAGCATCTGGTGGTAGCCCAGCAGCTTTATTCCAGAGACCGATGCTTGTTAACAATCATGGAACTGTACCGGGTTTAAATAATTTTGGAGGAACTCCCGGGCAGGGGTGGCCAAATGCCCTTCAATTTCCTGGAGTTATGTGCAATATGGGAGCAGAGAATGTTCTGCTGCAACCATCTCAGGTAGAAGACCATAATACATCCTTACTGATGCCAGATTGGTTTTGGTATTTCAAATTTCTTATTAGACTTTTGACTAAATCTAAAATGTGCCATTTTGTTTCTTCTTTTGTCAATACAGGCTAATGGCTTTGCACAAACAGGAACATTGGGTCCTCAAGTTTTGACAGGAGCTTCCAGGTACTTAGCTTGTACATTCCATTCATTTTTGAACCGTGACTTTTTTCTGCTAGTGGATAAATGAATATATACTGTATAAGCAGTGTTTGAAATCGGGCAGCTTACGTGAATTAGCAGGCAGTTGTCTCACTTCTGCTAGTCATGCTGGACTCTTTAGATTTTACTCAGGGTAAGGATGGGGTTTTCTCTGTCTAAATTTAAAAGTATAGCTGGCTGAGATTTTTGAGCTAGCTATATTGGGGAAACATTGATGCTTGCAGCTCTTATAAGAGTATCCAAATATTGCTATTTCCATCTCGCAATGGAATCTGTCCAGCTTTAATGAGTCACATTTGTACAGTTGGTCTAAATTATCCAGGATTGGACCTTCCAAACCAAACTTCCCCATTGGAGACATTAATCCTTGTTATGGGCAAAGTTGTTTTTGGAGCATATGAGGCATGCTAATTGTATAGGATTTCTGGGATCTACTTTCTGGTTTGATGTCACTTATGAATTCCTGATTAGCACCAATTGAAGCTTTCCAGATATAATGTTGGTTTAGGTTTGTTATTAGTTATTTGGAGTGTTTTCAATTCTAATTGGCTTCAGGTGCCCAGAAAATCAGTGCTTTTGAGCCAGACTTTTCAAATTTTCACATGTATTAACTCCATATAATTAAAAGCAGATGCTTTTCTTGTTGCAGTACGTACACAATGGCAATGCCTAATGGTGCAGGGCCACACATGTTCTCAGAATCCTCCACCAAGGGCCCATCCTTCAGTGTCCTTGGACAGGCTAATTCAGGATCTATTCCAGTTCGTTCCGAAGTTTCAAACACTTCCTCCGGAGCAAATTATGATCTTTCCTCTCTGGTGGCCAAATCTTTTCCAAAACAATAGATGTTTACGCTTTATGGGTGAGGATCAAGTAATGGACATCTTATGAGAAAGGGAAGGATTATGTATTCAGAGGCTGCAAAATAAGTAGAATGTGCATCTATCTGTATTTTTAGCAGTACGTTGTATTCACTAGATGGCTTTGTTATGATTGAAATAAAAGGGTTCATTGATTGGCTGGTATGAGTCATTGAAGTTGGTTGTGACAAGCTGTAAATTTTTAGCATCTTTAAATAATTGATGATTCGATATATTGTATTGGGCTTTTTACAAGTGCATTGTCCTGGATGCCATCCAAATCAAAGGAGGACAAGTTGGTTTCTTCATATGTTCCTCTCTGTTATTTACAAGATTTCATTCCAACCTGAAGCTTATGGTAGACTAATATTCCTAATAACTCTAAAATCACATTTTTTATGTTTCTTGGTTTTTGGATATGAATATACTACCTGTTCTAATAATAGGACATCGTAAAATGAGTATGTGGCATTTCTACTCTCTAAAGATGGGAATATGCTGCAATGCCAAGACGTTGCCTTGAGAATTTGGACATCGAGCTTGTTACTAATTGATTATTTCTTATAGAGTAATACGTCAGTGGTAATATTGTCTAATAAAGTTCATTGTGTGTAAATTTTCGTTTATGAAGCTTCAGTTATTGGATTTCGGTGCCATATGCAAGGTCATGCAATGAGGAGATACATTATCTTTGAATGTCATTGAGATATAAGTTGTAAGGTTTACATCGATACAATGGCCTCGACTATGATTACAAATTGTGCATGGATATTTTTAAACTTTACATATGGCTTTCTTTGATAAACTAGTTAAGTTCATAAACCCTTTTTTTTCTGCCAAACAAAGAATAGACTTTGTAAGGCTTTCAAAGGCAATGCTAGCTGGCCTGCTTGCATCCGGCAGTATTCCCTGAATAGAGCATAAGATGCCTTTACTGTATTTAATTTCACGAACTATATATGCTCATTAATATGAATACCTCTGATAAAATGTCGGCTGTAAGTTTTAATATCTCATTTAAAAAATGTCTCAAATAGCTAAGTGCTTGTTATTGAAAGTCAGCAGATGCTAAAATACGTTCATTTTCATTTTTCAACAAAAGCTCTACAAGCATTAGGAAGACAATGAAGCTGTATTCATAAACCCAAAAAAGCATAAGGGAATTCCAGGTACATTCTACAATGCCCAAAGAAGCTAACACTAATTGAGAATTCTCCAGTATGATTGTGTTAATCGTATGTGTGTAGTTTACTGGGAGGATGAAATGCTTCAAGTGAGAATGTCTAAGGTGAAATTTGGCAATGAGCAGTGGTTTTACACTAAAGTATAAGTTATCCGTCTTTGTAAGACCTTTTCCTTGTAAATTAATTCTATTTAGGTTTCATTGAAACAATTTCTTTGCAGGATGGAACAAGCTAAGTCACATGACATGAGGACATGGGACACAAACACAAAGGACACGCAAATAACGAGAATTCAACACAAGACATGACCTCAGAAACATGACACAGGGCGACACACACACACACACACACACACACACACACACACACACACATATATAGACACAACCTCGGAAACATGACACAAGGCGACACACACATAAACACAAATATATATATATGGCGGCGTGTGCACACACACACATTAAATTTTTTTTGAAATACAGTGCATGATCCATATTTTATAGAAATTAAAACATCTACAGATATGAATCATGATGATTTCTATTTAGTAATTTACTAATTTAGTATTCACACTTTTACACTTTTAGAACTAAGTATATTAATTTACTACAATAATATAAATGTTATATACCAACCAACCAATACAAAGTTATATAAAAATCTATACAAAGTTATATAACGACTCAGGTTCAGAAATCCCTTCTTTATCATGCTGGTTCAGGGTCATAACTTCCCACATCAAATCTCACAAAAAATCCTTTCTTATTAAAATATTAATGTATAGTTAGATTCATAAGCAAACAATGTTGAGTCAAGTGCATAACCTTCCACATACTCTAAAAATTCAAATCTTGTACAACCCCTTTCTTGTTGGGCTTAGTAATGTAGAGTCGAATCTTAGCAAACCCCTTCCTTATCATGCTGGTTCAGGTTCATAGCTTCCCACATAGTGCAAACTCTATGCTTTTGGTTTCAACTCTTATTTTTTATGCTCCCAAACAAAAAAGGAACAAGATCAAACCATGTGCATATGGCAACTTGTGAGGTATCGTGTTATTTTGTCTTGACTAGAAGCATTCATACCCAGACTCTTAACTTATAAATAAAATTATTATCTTACGTGGTTGATTCATGCTAGTATGTGCCTTTCAGAAAATAAGTGGCGAGTTTGATTAGCCGCGTGAGCAAAAGGTGAAAAGCGTTGTCTCAACTCCAGCAAGATGTGAAAATGCAAACAAAGAATTGGACTCCGAAATACCTCACGGATAGTGACAAACAAAATGATAAAAAACCAAGACACAACGTTTTAAACTGGGGATGTCCATGGGACACGTCCTAAAATCGAAATACACTAGGGCACATTTTCCACACAGTGCAAAAGCGTGTCATGATTTTTAGGAGATGTTTTATCGCTTGTGTCGTGTCTGACATGATTTGTATGCGATGCAAGACCGTAAGAAATATGTCATGTGACTTACGGAACAAATAATCCATCTGAATTTTTTTTCAAAACTAATGTTAGCAATTTGTAATTTTCTACCCTAAAAGATCATTGAACTTGAGAATGACATTCCAAGAAATTTTAATAAAGATCCAGTAATGATTAATGATCTATGTATTAGTGCATGGACAATTCACTTTACAAAGCAAAATGACTTTTTAATGATATAATCAATATCGTTGATTAATGCGATGCAATAACAAGTCGTGAGGGTTAAGAGTTGTCATATGCTTCTATATATTGGATTATATTTGATCTTTTCCTTGATTGTTTGTTTTAGTGCAGGAGGTTGCAAATGTCTGACCCGTTTGATGGTAAGCCTCTATGTCTCAACCTTTCATGTAGGGATTACCACCGCCAAAGAGAGCTTGGATGTCTTTTTTGGAAGTCCAAAATGAGGTGAGTAGAATTAGATTTATTTTTCATTCACTTAGACAAATAAAAATCCCTTCATAAAAGTTGGAATCAATAGCCCTTTGATTGAGAATTTTATTTGTTGAGCCCCCCAATAGAAAATGTGATATGGGTCTAGTCATGAGACAATGGGAACACTGAATATCATGCTTAATTCCAAGGTTTGTTTCCTGTTATCAAGGTGAGAGCCATGGGCCATGGATTCATCTCCCTATGTAGTTTTAGTTGTTTTTTGCATGTATTGTCATTTCATTAGGAAAATTACCCATAATTAGGCACATACATGTTTCATCTAAGTCTAATAAATGAGATTTGCGTTGAGATAGACTATTCCCCAAGATGTGAAAGAATATATAGAAATCTTATTTGGGAGGGAAAATTTTCACCAACGTGATTAATACTTTATGTTATCAAGTATGGATCATATGCTAAGGTACTTTTAGTTGTACATGTAAGGCACATTCCCAATGTTATCTCTTGCTCCATAAGCTTTAGTAACAAATTTATGTTGAGGACCATAACTGCTAAACCACTATGATAGGGTGCAAGGAAATAACCACCCTAACATAATCCCATTGTTGCTACTTAGGGAGCTAAAGCAATTGAGAAGGCTAAGTGATAAAGTTTAGTCAACGTTACCAAACAAGTTAGTGCAACCTTTCAGGCCAAAAGCCCATTTGGGCCAACTCCATATTTGAGATGTCATCACTTCCTTTTTGGAAGCATCTAGGGGAGTCCTTTGAATAAGAGCCTCAACAATCTATATATAAAATGCTAACTTTGCAAGTGACTATTTTGTTAAAGGAAGCAACCTAAAATCCTCAACTAGTAGGTGGTGCTAGAGAACTTGGAGAAATAAAATAGTAATTGAAAAATGTTCTTTGGCATGCACGAATCTTGATTTTTGTCCTAAAAGATTAGCTTGTGATATGTTGCAAGGCTAATAGATCAATGTTGAAATAGTGTAGTGAGAAGAGTTAGGAGCTAGTTAGATGTTTTAGGTATTCTTTTTTTGCAAGGAGTTGTGGAGTTCAACTACGACATGGCCCTTTTTTTATCTAGCCAAATTCAAAATGTCAATACACATCTGATGAAGAGGGGAAGGGTGGGGTTACTATCACTCATTTCAATAGCTTTTGTTACAAAATGGGGCTTAACCCATGAACTTTGACATAGATCCTATTAACTTGGATGCCAAGAAGTTGTGAAGTTCAACTACAACATAGCCCTTTGTTTATCTAGCCAAATTCAAAATGTCACTACACATCTGATGAAGCGGGGAAGGGTTGGGTTACTATCGCTCAATTTCAATAGCTTTTTCATAGAATGGGGCTTAACCCATGAACTTCTACATAGATCCTATTAACTTGGATACCAACATCGGGTTGGCCAACATCTATGGCTTTAACAACATAACAAGTGGTTTGATTTATGGCATTGTATAAATGACATATTCATGGAATTACTAAATTATTTCTAGGCAAGAAACATGTTATGTCACCCATGTGACATGTGTGTGACAGTGACCTAAGTTCCAAGTTTGGGCTTTACTCCTCCAACGTGTTGAAAGAACCATGTGCATGACATGTGGTATACATGGTCAAAGTTCATAAAGAACAAGGGTCTTGCACTGTTTGGTGAAAGTTGTTAATTTTACTAACCCCAATTGTTGGCAATTTACCACCTAATAAATTCTCTTATTGTAATTTAATTCACTGCAAATTTATTGAATAAAAAGCACCGTCAGAATTTTAACATATAAATAAAAGATAAACATCATAAGAAAAAATATCAACAATCTCATATACATAGACACAAATAAATTATGCCCTTCAAATATGTTTTTTATGAATAAATTGTCTTCAATACACAAGGGCTCCTATACAAGGAAAATGGCTCTTTGAGGAAAAATTACAAACTGAAAAATGTGGGGAATTTTCCAGTTGCCCAAACCCTCAAAACCTATCCTTAGATCTCGTTGGTCGTTGGATCCTTCTCCCTTGCTACCCCTTGTTCTTCATCAAAATCGACACACTTAATGAATATTCTTCTGCACCCAATTATTGAGATCTCATTATTTCATTGTCTTGTGTTCGCTCGTGTTTTCTTCCTTAACCTAGCCTTCTTTATAGAAGTTTTGAGTTATTGATCGAATCCACAACCCTAATATCCAAAGTCATTGACAATTGAAATTAGATATCAACTTTACTTGAGATCAATTGTTGAGATTTATCTAATTCGCTAATACAAATAACATTTGCAACTCATTATATTTACTTGCTTTTTATTATGAAAGGAAACACTTTAATAATTTTTTTACCTAAAGCAATTTGTTAATGTTAAAGGTCCTTTCAATGACTTCCAGTCATCTAGACACCTAGACTTATGTAGACGTACCTCTTTAATGCTACTATCATCAACACTCCCTCTTAGGAATGAATGTACTTCTAGAAGAACCACCTAGAACTAGCTTACCTTTTGGCCCTGGCACAATATCATGAAGTTGTCTTTAGTGAGGCTTTTTGGAAGCTTTTATGGTGGATATTTCCTGTCTAATTTCTCTAAAATCCAGTAGGAATTCATTGAAATCACAAGCTTGATGAGTAACCCGTGCACAATTGAAGTGCCTTAAGGGGTTTTTCAGGGTGCTGAATCCATAAATACAGTAAAAAAACCAGTGGAAATGACACAAATCAAGATTTCACCTCAAAATTTTCCACCGGACTTCGGCATTAGAAACTCCAAAAAGTTGCACTAAAAACAACTCCCAATATCACATGCAATGATTCTTCGCCATGGATTTCCTCCATGAATTCCATTAATTTGAAGATGATCACGAAGGCATGGAATTATTATTTCTATTTCCTTGGGATGAATAACTGATTCCCCATTTCTAGCACAAATTAATCCTAAACCATTGTTGGATTCACACTTATAATGATAGGGGAGATGGGATCATAGTTATCAAAACCGGCGGGTTTGAACCGATAACTGGTCAAACCGGCCGGTCAGCTGAGCCCCCGGTCAAAACCGCTCATGCAACCGGGTTTGGAGGAGGGTCTCCCCTGTGTTGGCCAGTTAATCGGACCTAACCGACCGATTAGGTACAAAACCGGTTGGTTAATGCATGAAACGACCGGTTCCATACCTAACCGGCCGGTTAGGTGCTCTTTCCCTACGCGGACCCACGCATGGCCATAAATGGGTTTTAGGGCTGATGTGGAGGTAAGGGGAGGGTTGTTTCCCTCCAAAAACACCCTCCCTAATCTTTTATAAGCAAGGGAAGCCTCTCCTCTGTCTCACACCATCTCATTTGCTGTTTGTGAGTTTGATTGAGAGCTTGGAGAGTGTTGAGTGTTTGCCGGAGCAGTGATCTTGGAGGCTTGGAGTTGGAGTTGGAGCTATCTTGGAGATAGTTTGGAGCTGTCAATAGAGTTCTCATCTTTAAGAGGACGCTAAGGAAGCTATTTTGCATTGCCAGGTAAGAATTTTTACTTGAAAAATCCATCATTTCATTGATGTTCATGTATTTATTTTCTCATGTGTTTAGCTATTTTATTGCTCTCAAATCTCTAGTCCTATGCTATCAAATTTTTTATGTTTGAGTGTGCATTTTGTTTCGTAAATTTAGCCTTAGTTGTCCATTTATCTTAAATGCAATTTTTTTTAAATGGCAGATTTATTTCCAAATTTCAATTATTTCAAGTCAAGATGCCTCCAAAAGCCAAGGACAGTGCATGGGTCCATTGTGATGTGATTGATGGAAAGATGGTATGCAAACTTTGTCGAAAATGTATTGGAGGTGGGGGTATTCTTAGATTGAAACATCACTTGGCTGGGATAAGAGGCAATGTAACGCCATGTGATGCACCTAATGCGGTGTTAGGTCCGATTAGGGCAGAATACCTTGCCAAGCTTGAAAAGTTTGAGGAGACTAAGGCTAGGGAGAAGGCCATCCAAGATGAAATTGCAAGGAAGAGGGAAATAGTAGAAATGATGAGAGAGAGTGGGTATGAAAATGATGAGTATGAGATTCAAGACTCCACTTCTATCCCTTCCACCGATAACCCCTTTACTATGTTCCTTATGTTGGCAAAAGATCAAACCCAACAAAGAAACCCAACCTCATGAGTTATTTCCCGTCCACTGCTAATCCCGCAACCACTGCCTCCATGTCCTAGCCAACTCCAAGTCGTCAACCCACTTTGGATCAACATTGGAAAAAACAATGCAAAGAAGCTTCTTATCAGTACATTGCTAGATGGTGGTATGATTCAGATATCCCATTTAATACTACTCGCTCACCTTATTACCAAGCTATGTGTGACTTTGTTTTTGTTGCAAGAAAGGGCTTCAAAGGCACTTCTGTGCATGGGTTAAGGGGAGCTCTTTTGCAATAAGAGATTTGTAATATTGATGAGTATTTGGCTGAATATAAAGAGTCATGGCTCAAAACAGGGTGTTCCATCATGTCAGATGGATGGACTAATGGAAAGAACCGCACTATCATTAACTTCCTTGTTGCTTGCCCTCGAGGAACAATGTTTTTGAGATCAGTTGATGCATTTGATGCCCTCGAGGAACATAGTTTGAGATTTTGGATGAGATTATTCAGGAAGTGGGAGAGCAAAATGTTGTGCAGGTCATCACAGATAATGCCTCAAACTATGTTCTTGCTGGAAAGATGCTTGAGTCTAAGTATAATACCATATTTTGGACTCCATGTGCTGCACATTGCATAGACCTCATGCTTGAGGACATAGGCAAAGTGGAATGGGTAAAAAACACTGTAGAGCATGGCAAGTGCATTACAAAATACATTTACAACCACTCATGGGTATTGAGCCTAATGAGGAAAAACACAGGGGGCAAAGAGCTTTCTAGGCCTGCCATTACGAGATTTGCAACTCGCTTCCTCACATTGCAATGTCTCAATTCTCAACAGAAAAACCTATAGAAAATTTTTTCTTCTGATGATTGGATTGAATCCCGGTGGGCTCGTAGACAAGATGGAAAAGACACCAAAAAGGAAGTCTTTGACATTAATTTTTGGAAAAGGTCTTCAGAGCTGGTAAAAATTACTGGGCCCCTTGTTAAGGTGCTAAGGATGGTGGATGGGGAAAAGATGGCAATGGGATACATTTATGAGGCTATGGATCAGGCCAAGGAGCAGATACGAGCAGCTTACAGGGACAGGTTAGCTAAATATGGCCGGATATGGGAGATCATTGATAACATATGGAATAATCAACTCCATCGTCCTATACATGCAGTTGGGTATTTTTTGAACCCAAAGTATCATTATAGAGTTCAGCTAGGAGATCAGCAGGATGGGGAGGTCAGATCTAGATTGATTGATTGCTTGGAGCGCATGGTCCCTAACTGTGCAGACCTTTTGGAAATACATAAACAACTTACTCTTTTCAGAGTGGCAACTGGTACCTTTGGAAAGAACTTGGCAAAAATGGCAAGAGATGTGGATCAACTAGGTAAGCAATTCCAATTTGTTTTTATTTTCATGTTAAATTGTTTGTAAATAAGTAATGAAATGAACTATGTTACTAATGAATGTCTTTTTATTTGCAGCACATTTGTGGGAGTCATTTGGCGGCCAATGTCCTCAATCCTTAGCCAAACTTGCAGTGCTTCAGGTTGTGAGCGCAATTGGTCTGTTTTTGAGCGCATACACACAATGAAGAGAAACCATTTGGAATAGAAACGGTTAAATGATCTTGTGTTTGTGCAATACAACCTTCGCTTGAGGCGGAATCAACTGATGAGCAAAACACCTGATCTAGATCCCATTGTGTTGGATGATATTGATCCAACATTAGAATGGGTGGAGGAGACTGAAGATCCAGTGTTTGAGGCTGATTTTGATTTTGATGCAGCAGTAGCGAGGGGTGAATTTGAAGCAGATTAGGTGGCACCATCAGACGCAGACCCAGGATTGGTAGCTGCATCAAGCAAAGACAAATAACCAATGGACGACACTGGTCATGCACCTCGAGTAACTCGTGCTTCCATTAGGTCCACTTCTATTGTTATTGGTGGTAGGGGTACTGAGGTTGCAGATGAGCCTGAGGCTAAGGCATCCTCAGAGTCTGATCCAGATGATGTCTATGTAGCAGCTGATGTTGATCCTGTGTCTAGTAGCGGTGATGAATTTGATGATTGATCATCATTCATGTGTAGTCTTGTATTAGGCCAATGGTCTCATAGCTTCTAGCATTGTTTTTGGACTTTATGGGCCATTTGGAGCCTCATTGCTTATGTATTTTTCGATGATATGTATTGCACTCGGTGCCATTTTGATATATTCACCTTTGCATGGTATATAAATGAGCAAAATTTGCATATTTTGTCTCTATTGGCTTGGAATCATGGTTTCAAATCTTAAAAATAGTTTTTTTTTATTAAAAAATAATTATTTAATGTATTTTTTTTAAAACCGATTCATTGAGATCTGATTGCTACCGGTTAGACCGGTTCCGGTTCAAAACTCGGTTCATTAGGTCCACTGGTCTAGTCACCGGTTCCGGTTTTAATAACTATGGATGGGATGGATCAATATAAGACAATTTGTTACTTATTGAAACATTTATGGATCATAACCAAAAAATTTCACATATGGAACACAAGATATAAATGAAAACTTTTTTATAACAGTTTTTTGTAGGCACCAACCTATTGATACAAAATTTGTAGGAACCAACTTACAGGGGACACCGATCATCTCTATTGCAATATTTGTAAGCACCAACTTGTATGAGACACCAATGGCCTCTGTTGCAAGATTTGTAGGCACCTTTGAAACCGGATTCATCCCCCAGGGTGACCGAATCCAGAATCCGGCGAATCGGATACGATTCGGCCGGATTCGTACCTGATTCACGGGGTAAGGTCGTATCCGTATAGGGTAAAGCGAATCCTGACCGTACCCTGTACGGATACGGCTGTACCTCGTGAATTGGGTACGACCGGACACACTGTTCCAAAAAAGTGCGATTTTTTTTAATAAAAGCCCCATTTCAGTCATTCTTTCTCACCGTTTTCGTTTTCTAAAGTGAGCAAGGAGGAAGGGTGAACAAGGAGGAAGGGTTAGCAAGGAGAAAGGGAGTTCTTTCGAAGAGATTCGAGCATCTAGTAAGTGCACTGTCCAACTTGGATCTCAATGCGCCGGTGCTAGAGCCTGTCACATTTGATGATGGAGTAGAGGCGTCATCCTCCACACCAGCAGATGCAGAGATGACAGAGGAGGAGGATGAATCAGAGCCAGAGGAGAGTAGTGGTGAGCATGATGATCGGGATGAGGATAGTGATGCTGATTATGATTATGAAGATTGATGACTCATTGACTCTGACTCATTGAGGCTTTAGGCTTGTAGTCTTGTAGACTATAGTTTTTTTGTATTTTGTTTTCTATTTCTATTTGCCATTCGCAGTGTACTTATGCAACACATTTTGATTCTGATGACTTAATGAGAAAACTACAGTATCTTACTATCTTTAATCTTGTCTTTCTGAGTAAATTTGACAAATGTATTATGTATGATGTATCAATGTATCAATGATCATGTATGAGTAGCTAAGATGATAGATCTTAAATCTATGTTTGAATCAATGGATTTTGTATGAATTTGTGTAAGAAATATCTAATTTTTAATATATATATATTTTTCTTAATAAAATAATATATAACGTATCGTATCCTATTCCGAGGGTCACCATACCCGAATCCGATTCCTTGAATCCCTGTATCTCCGTATCGTCGTATCAGGTGACTTAGGTAGGCACCAACCTATAGGAGACAACAATCTCAATTGCTGCACGATTTGTAGGCACCAACCTATAGGAGACACCAATCTCAACTGTTGCAAATATTTGTAGGCACCAACCTACTTCATTTCATTTGCTAATGGACCCGCATCATACGTCCTGTCTCAATCTTGAATGGCACAACACCCGATCCTCGGATTATCAATTGACTCTTGTCACCCAACACCATGTGCAACTTCGAGTCCCATTCAACCAGAGTCTCAAAAACCTGTCGTGACCCTGTCATATGCTTCGTTTCACCATTGTCCATGTTCCATTCCATCCTCCTTGATAGTACCCCTGCGAGAAGTGAGAAATCATAGCAAAGTCCTCCTCTTCCAAAGTTCTACCTTTGCTAGGTTTGCTTGGTGCTTTCACCTTTTCCAAAGTCTGCTTACTACTTCCGCCTTCACCAGGTTTGCTTCTTCCAAAACTAGTTGATTTTGTTGAGAAATATAGGGCAATTAGATAAGGATGATTTTTCTTATTTTGATAACTGCTTGTGATGTTCTTTTACTTAACTTGATGTACTTGTTATTAGCTTTTTCTTTCACTTGATTATTATTTGTGTTCTTATCATCAAACAACTACCAAACTATGAAGATCAATGAGACAAAAGGCATTACAAATATAATTTATATAAAAATAAAAATAAATATAAATGAATTAGTAATAATCATTATTATAGTTAATTAACGATTAGTTAATGAAGATGCATGTTTCTATGGACATGACCATTCATGAAGGGGCACCTGCCTAGGCATATAAGTATGTACTCATTGTAACATTCATTCATCCTTGCTCATTCATCTTATCAATAAAATATTATTTACAATACATTTGTGTATTTTACATTTAAAGTTCAACAAGTTACAATTTTGTCACTACAGTGATATCAGAGCCATTCGACCCTCTAGACGTTAACTGCTACATAGTCCTTTGGATGTTAACTGCTGCATAGTCTATCCATTAAGTCTTAGGTCCAGGAATCATGGGAACATGTTCCCAATATTATGACCATATGACTAGATGAGAATTATTACTGGAAATGAGAGAAATACTTGCAAAATCAGTGAAACATTTTGAAACATATTCAACATCTATAATGAAAGAGGACATTGACATGAAAGAGAGTAACGATAAAGAATGCTCTAATCAAAAAATTGATGTTGAACATGTTGAATTATGATCTCCTCAAAGTGACATAAATGAGGCTGATAATAAAAGTGGGTATATGAGAGTTGAAGATGAAAACATGGAGGAAGAAAATAAATCTACAGACGTTATTGATGAAGAATCACTACATTCCAAAAAAAAGTTATGTCAATCACATATTATAATGAAGATGATCTTAAAGATGGAGATGGTCAAGATTATGATAATGGTAAAGATAACTGTGATGATGCTTTTCAGCAACAACCAACGAGGTTGCTTTTAGTCAGAATGTCAATGTTCACTACATTCCAAAAAAAAGTTATGTCAATCACATATTATAATGAAGATGATCTTAAAGATGGAGATGGTCAAGATTATGATAATGGTAAAGATAACTGTGATGATGCTTTTCAGCAACAACCAACGAGGTTGCTTTTAGTCAGAATGTCAATGTTCACTACATTCCAAAAAAGATCACGAAAAGGTCACATATTATAATGAAGATGATCTTAAAGATGGAGATGGTCAGGATTATGATAATGGTAAAGATAACTGTGATGATGCTTTTCAGCAACAACCAACGAGGTTGCTTTTAGTAAGAAGGTCAATGTTTCCAATTTCACGAAAAATTCATCTGCAAGTTACGAATTTTAAAAGTGCAATTACGAAGTTTCACCCTCCAAGAAGTTCATGTTAGCCATTGGAAGAAGACTTGTAATTTCGAATTTTTATTACTTGAAGACCTTGATGATCACAAGCACAACTAGGGTCACACTGTCATGGCATTTATAACAAATGGTTCAGCTACACTAAGTGATTTGCAACCACAGATTCCATATATTAAGGGATTTCTAGTAGATGTAAAGTCAACACTCCTAAGTCCTTGTGATGCAAAGTATGAGTTAGATGGTACTAATTGGAAGGTCCGGCTTGAAACAATACCCTGTTAACAAAATTCTTGAAGAAGCAAATAAACGCATCTGAAAATTGTGGGTGAATTAGGGTACGACATGAGTTCAACAGTTTTTAAGGTCCGTCATGAAGTTAGCCCCATGGATCACAGATTTTACGCAATGAAAATTCTCGAAATACCGATGCAAAGTTACTTCAAGCCATCCCTAGAAAACATAAAAAATAAAATGGAGGTTCGGCGAAGAATTACAGAAAACTCCAACTCCAAATCCGTGAATCTACTCGTAGTGAAAAATATTAGTGAATGACAACCTTTACGTATATTGTATTCTCTTCAAGTATATTAATGGAGAAACACTTGAGGATCTCATTAATAAGCACAAGAAAATCAACGAGATGGATCTTTCCTTGATAGCCAAAAAACTTATTTACATGCTTAATTACTGGAGAGAATGTCACACCGCACACGTGGACTTGAATCCCACCAATATTTTGATCAGCGGGACTAGAGACAACCTGAAGGTTGCAGACTTCAGGACTAGCATAATCAACGAATCAAGAACTGTGGAAAGTTATAATCTGACAATTGGGAACCTGAGATACATGATGCCCGAGCATTTTGATGGATATGATTTTGTAATAAAAAATGTATCCGAGATATTGGGAGCAGATATTTGAAGTTTGGGAATATGTATGTTGGAAAGTTATGGGAGTTCAAACATTTGTAACCCTAAGCTAGCAGCAATTGGCATGCTTCCTGCTGTACCTAGTCAATATGGAGCATATGAGGAATTGACAGTTTTCTTAAGGATTTGTGTGACAGAGGATCCCCACTTAGACCGACTCCTGGTCAACTTCTTTGTCGCCCTTTTATCTTGAAATCCAGAGACCCTGACATATTGAATCTTCTGAAACTCTTTAATTCCATGGAGATTCACGTTCAGATTCATTTACGAGATCTGATGGAGAAAGTCCCATATCTTCTCATCATTTGGCCAGTCACCATTATTGCATTAGATGGGATATTATCAAACACGCAGGAACTTACTAATAATGACTACACAAAAATGACAAATAATATATATATTTATATATATAAGAAAATATATATATATATATATATAGTAAAAGAAAAACTAATAATAATAAATCAAAAGGGAAATAGATAAATGTCGATTCGAAGACTTACACATGTTGAAATGATGTGACTAAGTGAAGAAATTGTCAGCGATTAAGATTGGACTTGTCTACCGAGGCCGTGTTTTGGCCCGGACGGCAGAAATCTGCCGGAATCCGGTCAACTAAATTTTAAAAAATCAGGTAGCTGTAGTGCTTGGAATCCATTTTTGATAGTGGAAATGGATTTAGCATTATCAAAAACCCCTGGGGCACTCAAAATACTAATGTTTAACAACTGTAAACAAGATTCTGGGCAAATTTTTGCCGGATTTTCTGAAAATCGTTACCAGATTCTGGGTCAAAACGCGACCTCGGTAGACTACGCGATTAAGATTAGGCTTTGAGGACAACTTTTTGAAGAGGGGCAATTATACGAATATAATCTATATAAAAATAAAAATAAAAATAAATTAATAAGTAACGACTATTATTATAGTTAATTAATGGTTAGTTAATGAAGAGACATGTTTTTAAGGATATGATTATTTATGAAGGGGTACCTTTTTAAGTATATAAGTAAGTATTCATTATAATATTCATTTATTTTTGCTTATTCACTTTATCAATAAAATATTATTTACAATATATTTGTGTATTTTACATTTAAAGCACAACAACTCTTAAGTTTTGTCACTACCAGAGGACACATAATGTAGGCTGCAAACCGGGGCCAAAACCTCTCATCTTGAGAGGAAAACCCACAAGAATTCTTCTCTTCTTATAGAATCTTCAAATGATGAATTCCAAGACCTAAGACCCTTTGTCAAAGACCCCTCCAATACCAAGTAAGCTTCTCCTTTTGATGAGCTTGTCCTTCACAAAGTCAACCTAAGTCAATCTCCTCCAAACCTTCAAGTTTCGACCTCTGCTTCAGATTTCAGTCACTGCTTTAGGTTTGCAATTTTTAGCGCCCTTGCAATTTCGCACGTGTGAGTGGCTTAGGGAAAATTTATGATCATTTACTCCTTTGCTTGGCTTGATCCTATTTCCTTGATAACTTAGCTTGCAAACTGATCTCTTTTTGACATTTAATTCAACTCCTTGACATGGTTTCAATTTGAACTTGCTGCAACAATGGCATGCCATAATTTCTTCACACGTGTGAGATGATTTAGCCCTAAAACAATCCCTCAACACTTCGCTTTTCCTTCCTTGGTTATTTCTCTTCTGCTGACTATTAGGCTTCTTCTTCTTGGTAATCAAACTTGATTGGATACCTTCTTCAAATGAGGTCGAGCTCCTATATATAGGCTTCTTTGAGTAGCCCTAATGAGGCCAACTTGTCACTATTTAGGTCGACTTGTCTTGGAGGGAGTCTTTGAAACATTTTATGGCGCTAATAAATTTTCTTGACATAATACAAGATGCCCAAAGGGGTCTTTCATATATGACAATGACTCAATTGACTTCTTGAATCTATGACAAACCCTAGAAGCACTCAATGGGTGCTTGACCTATAAACAAAATTGATCTTGAGCATGAAACCCATGCTACAAAAATAATAATAATATTTTTCTTTTTCTTTTTACAATATAGAAGAATCATGAGTACATTTCATATTTATGAAGATCAAGCCTAGTTACCCATTTCAACACTCCCTCTTAACTAGGGAGGTATTCATAACACATACAGGTACTTGGACATTCTCATACTTAATAATTCTCATAAGAAAAGTCAGATTGGTAAACCATCTCATAAGCTATTTATTCAACTTATATGAGTTCATCTCATCACATCAACCAACATTATCACATAGAAAGTCCTTGACTAACATCTCTATCTCTCCACAATATTAGAGCACAATGATGGGGATACAATGACTTATAGACACCATCATCATTGTCTCTCAAGGCATATACCCCATCCATATGTTCACAAGGTATGTCCATCTAGGACCATTCCCATCTTGGATTTACACACCCCCATGGAATTTCCTCTTCAACTACTGTTGCTTCTTGGATTCTTTATCTCATTCGCAAACAATATCAACATTCAAATGCTTACCCAATCCTCAATTATTTCTTCATAATGAAGACAAGAATGATGTGTTTATATCTCCCTCTCAACTAGGGAGGATCTACTCATTCCTATAAAAGGAATATACCCAAGCTCCCTCTTAACTAGGGACTTGTTACCAACAACAACTATTTGCTCTTTGGTGGAGATCATGGTACTATCATCTGCATGTAGGGATCCTTCTTTTTGCATCATCATGTCATGGATGAACTTCAAATTCTTCATCATGGAGCCTTCTTCTTCATCTTCATAGGGCATCGACCATCTTCTATGTCACTTTTCTTCAATGAAATATCTTGTTGAACCAATATTCATGTCATCCTTCTCTTCATCGAGAAGTGTTCTTCTAGTCCACATTTGACTATCTTTCATACAACTACCTCTTCCAAGTCATGTTTCTATTAGGATCTTCCATCCAATCTCACGAGTACTAGTTGTAGGTGACTTTCTACAACCCTTTTTCAGTAGCCCTATTTCAACTCAACCTGATGTTTTCTCAAAAATCAAAATGAAAACTAAATCAAAGTTACCTCTTTATGATGGCCTTTCGTCATGACATCAGTTTCTTACAACATCATCATCCTTTTTCACACTGTATGAATCCATATCCAAGACATACAATACCAAGGTTCTCCTTTTCTAACATGCATATCAAGGTCTTCATACCTTCTCTATGGAGATGCCATAGCTAATTCTTCTAGTTATCAGATGTTGATCACCTTATCTTACATGACTATAGATACATCTTTCACGAACTCTTATTTCATATTCTTCACATATTTATTCCCCAATATCTTTCATACATAGTTCATTCATCATAGGAACTGTTGTATCTCAAGAAACAATCCCTTGGTTGTGGTAAGGAATCAGTGCTCAAGAAATTTTGTAAATGTATGTCACAATTATAATATCAAATGGCCTCTGCTTAACACCTTTGGAATCTAATTATTTAATGCACTCAATAATCTGATATAATGAAAGCCTTCACAATGCCATAAACTGTTGATATTCGAATGAAATGAAAAGAAGAACTGTAAAGGAAACTTGAAGTGATATGCTAAGAAACAAAATCTATTAATTTTAAGTTTCAGAGGGAATCCATGGAGAGAGGAAACTTGAAATAATATGCTGCAAACACATAATCTATTACTTTAAAGGTTCATCAGGATTTTGAGAAGAAAGAAGAGATGAGGTGAAGGAGTGAAAATTAAGGTTGTTCAATTCTTTCTCACATATGTAATTAAGGGACCAGCTACTAAATTACTTCACTTCATTCAAAGAGGAATAAACATAGAGAGAAACTGGAAAGACATATCAACATCAACAACTGCAGGAAACTTGATCTTCTTTCATTATTTCTCAGAAAATTCAATACCAAATTAACAATCCTCCGGATGTCCAATACTTGGAACCCCTTTTCTTTATTTTTATCTACTTAAATACATCACAGTGGTTCATAACTCCTGAACTTCTTGAATCTATTTGACTACCTAAAATGTTAAGATTACTTCTGAAATCATACTGAGAAAACAAATTAAAACTGGAAATTTTGTTCATTTTGTTGAATCTGATGTTGCTGATGCGTCCTCCCGAAGTGTCGAGGTGTCCTTTATGGTTATGATGCAATGGCTACATAGCTCTGTAACGATGCCTTAGTGCTCGACTTGACCCAACTGTCATGCTCCCAATAGGGCCAATATACACTCTTTTTCCTGACTCTGCCTATGCCTCTGTGCTTCAAACGCTGGCAATCATATCACCTACTACCCGACTCTACCTCTTCTCCTTTGATCTGCGTCGGGTCACTTACCCGAGTTTTTTTGCCGCGTTCTGCCTATTTCTTCATAAAGTGGCACATAATCGCATAAGCTCGGACTTTAAATTCTTTAGATTTCATCTTGTAACCACATTGCATCTGTGCCAACATCACACTTTGCATTTCGCTATCTTTAACTTTTCGTTAGTGTTTATATTTTAAAAATTGTGATGTGCGCTATGTGAATGGGTCCCACCTGGCATCACACATCACACTTCGGCGACCTTATCACTTACCTCTCGTGGTGATCCTTTAAAACTTGCGATTCGCGATTTGTGATCGGGCCCCACTGCATCGCACATCGCACTTCGACAATTATAATACTTACCCTTCGCCCTTAACTTTTAAAACTTGTGTTGTGCGGTATGTGGGCCAGGGCTACGTCGTCTGCCACGTCAGCTTGCCACATCGCACTTCGCATTTCATTGACTTTAACCTTTTCCTTAACACTTATCTTTTAAAACCTGCGATGTGCGTTATGCGATCGGGTCCCACCTGGCATTGCACGTCGCACTTCGACAACTTTATCACTTACCTCCCGTGCCTATCCTTTGAAACTTGTGATTTGCGGTTTGAAATTTAATCTCTGTCATCTATCTCTCTGCTCCAGTTCTCTGCTTGGATCCCGACCATCCGTTTTTCCCTTTGTGCCTCCTCCAAAACTCTTAAGTGTTTAAGGGAAATGTGCCCTTTCTCCGCCTTTGGAGAATTAGTTTTTTTGCTCCACAGTATAACCTTCCTGAGCTTATCTGGTGTTCTACTACACTAATCCCTCTTGAGCTTGAGAATGAGCCCGACTCGACCCTGTTTGGTGTGCAATGTTCTAAGCGTGCCCATCGGTCCGGCCTTTGAACTGTTATGCACGTGAATGAGCTCGAATCGACCCACCTTCACATCTCATCACGTAATGTTAATGTACCAATATATAAATCAAAATTCTTCTATGACACACAATTTTACATTTTCTATCATATATGTTTTTTTGGTGTTTTGAAAAATATTTCAAAGGTAAATGAAAATGAGCCGCAACATCTGGCTCCACCTGGGGATAGTGCTTTTTTCCACTGCAGCGCTAAGAACCGCATATTAGTGCCTTATCCATTGGGCATGGAGTCAAATATTGCTTGGTGACATATGAACAATGAGAAATCTGATATTTACAATGGTGGAATGTTGACTTTTAATGCTAGAAATAATGCTTCAGATATTGCCCGTTCATAGACAACTGTATTGTCTCTTCATCTATATCTTCCAAAATGAATGTGTTATTTGACCTTGCCTCATAGA
Source organism: Pinus albicaulis (assembly GCA_034641835.2). Classification (NCBI taxonomy): domain Eukaryota; kingdom Viridiplantae; phylum Streptophyta; class Pinopsida; order Pinales; family Pinaceae; genus Pinus; species Pinus albicaulis. The sequence goes on along the minus strand of CM076584.1, from coordinate 1,260,788,693 downwards.
TCTTATATGGACCAGACCAGAGAGGGTCAAATTTACCATGCTTCCCCTTTTCTTCTCGTCTGGTGTCCCATCTTAGTACCAAATCTCCTGCTTGAAAGAGAACTTCTTTTGCTTTTCTATCAAATATAGACTTCATCTTTTCCTGATAAGTAATCAAGTTATCCTTGACTTTGTTTCTATTTTCACTTGATTCAATTATTTTGTTCCATATTCTTACTAGAGCATTCGATTCTTCTTGAGCTTCTTGAAGGAAAGAAATCACTGGTTTTGCCAACAGAGTAGGAAATAGTGCTTGAGTTCCATAAACCATTTCATAGGGAGACTTCCTAGTAGATCTCTTGGTAGTGACTCAAACTGCCCAGAGGGAAAAATTCAACTTCATATCCCAATCCTTCTGATTCTCGGTGATTGTTTTCTTCAAGATTCTGACCAATGTGTTATTTGAATACTATGCCAATCCATTCCGTTGGGGATGATACGCTGTGGAATGTGATAAAATCACATTATATTTTTGACAGAAATTAATGAAACGAGCAGAGTTGAATACCTGAGCATTATCAGTCACAATTTTGACTGGACATCTGAATCTGCTGAAAATGTTTTCCTCCATAAACTTCATCACCACTTGGTCATTCGACTTCTTAGTGGGTATTGCTTCAACCCATTTTGTAAAATAATCAGTGGTAGTCAGAATCCACTTGAACTGTCCGCTTGATGGAGAATTGATCTCTCCAATAAAATCCAATCCCCATTGCCTGAAAGGTTCTTCAATAAACATTGGGATGAGAGGTAATGGAGCAAGTTTTTTCTTTTCAGCAAACAACTGACACTTCTGACAACTTCTCACCAAACCATAAACATCTGCAAACAGGGTTGCCCAATAGAAGCCTGACTTAAGAATTTTATGAGCAGTGGCCTTCCAGATATAATGTCCTCCACACAGACTTTCATGATATTGTTTGGTGACTTCAATAGATTCTCCTTCGGTCAAACATAACAACAAAATACCAGCATGATCTTTCCTATATAGTTTCGCTTCTATGATAACATATGGTTGAGACTTGAGCTTGAGAGTTATGTATTTTGTTCTATTAAGTGAAGTTGGACAGAAAAAGAAACACATGTAATGCACAATATCTTTATACCAATTAGAGCACAAAAAATTGTATTAGATACCTGTTTTGAACTTGCTTTGACCCTCTTCATTTATAGCTCCATCCACTGGTGCCAACAGATTAATTCCCAAGGCTTGAAAATTTGTCTCTGTCAACAACTTCGCTAATCCTTGTCCCTTGACTAGCTTGGTGGATTTGATGTCCAAATCATACTGTTGGATTTTTGCTATCCACTTCCCCCTTTTTCCTTCAACATCACTTTGGACTAGCACGTCCTTCACATCAGAATTAGGAACATAAGCAGCTATGTGGGACTGCAACACATAAGTCTTGAAGGCTTTCAATGCTTTGACCAAAGCATATACTTGTTTCTCTAGAATATTGTATTTGAGCTCAACATCTCTGAGAAATTTGCTGAAAAATGCAACTACCTGCTCCTTATTGTCTTCATTTTTTTGCAACAACACAACAACAATAGTAGTGGGGGACGCAAATGAGAATACCTAAAATGCTTTTTGATATTTTGGGTTGATCAAGACTAAGGCTTCCTGCAGTGCTTCCTTTATTATAGCAAATGCATCTTTTGCTTCCTTATCCCATTTCACTTCTGCATTTTTCTTCAACATATCTGTTATGCTTCTCATGATCTCAGCATAATTGGGCACATACCTCCTCATAAAGTTTATTTTTCCTAGAAATATTTGGATATCCTTCTTGCTTCTGGGTAAAGGAATAGTCTGAATGACTTCTACCCTTGTTGGGTCAATCTTTACTCCTTGTTTAGAAACTATGTGACCCAATAATTTACCTTCTTCTAGGGAAAATAAATATTTTTTGGGATTTAATGATAGACCAAACTTTCTGCACTTTTGAAAAGTTTTTTGCAAATGCTCCAAGTGTTCATCATTTGACCTTGAGAAAACAATTACATCATCCAGACATATAACTACAAACCTGTCACTAAAGAAGGCTATGTCCATGGCCCTTTGAAATGTTGCACCTGCATTCATAAGGCCAAATGGCATCCTTGTGTACATGAAGGTGCCCTAGGGTGTAGTGAAAGCAGTCTTCTTCTAATCTTCTTTTTCTACTGCTACCTGATTATACCCAGAACATTCGTCAACCATAGACAATGTGTGAACTCTTGTCACCTTCTGTAAGACAAAATCCATTTTTGGAAAAGGATAATTATCTTTTAGAGATTCTCGGTTCAAGTTCCTGAAGTCTACACACAATATTATCTCTCCATTCTTCTTTCTTACAGGGATCAGATTAGAAACCTAGTCTGAATATCTGAGAGGGACTATAATTTTCGCCTGCAACAATTTCTTCACTTCTTTTCAATTGGAGCTAACAACAATGGATTGATCTGTCTGAGCTTCTGTCTGTGTGGTTTGAGTCCTTCCTTCAATGGAATCTTATGTTGAATAATGCTTTTTTCATATGTTTTTAGGTCTTCATATGACCAGGCAAACACATCCATATATTTCTTAAAAAGATCAATGTATCTTTCTTTGTAGTTTTGGGAACACCTTTGAACAATTTTACTAGTTTGGGTTCCTGCTGAGTTCCCAAATTACAATCTTCCATCTCTTCTTCTTGATGTGTTTTATTTGAATGAACAACATCATTAGCATCGAATAATCTTTCAAGGGGAACCAACCCTTTGGGGAGCACATTATCTTTCAATTGGATAATCTTATGTTCACCTATTGACTGCTTAAAGTTTCTTCTTTCTGCTTTCTGCTCTGTTTGTTCTTCCTCTTCGTCTATCTCAGTGTCTTCAAAGTTTCCAATCATGGTCAGGAACTGACTTATCTATTCATCATCGTCAAACACCTGCCAATGTTTCACATTATCAGGGATAGAACGCTTATGTCTAATTTCAATCTCATACCTTAACCTTGGATTTATTGAAGGTTTGAAGGTGCCGACTGCAACTGGTAAAGAATCAACCAATATTTTCTCCTCCCTCGTAATATATTGAAGATTGAATGCTTCAAAATAGTGTTCTACCAGATCCCACACTTCATTCCTATATGAACTCAATATTGGATGCTTGGTTTGACAATGATTTTTAATTTGCCTTATTATCAATTCAGAGTCACCAAAAATTGAAATACATTGAACTCCCATCTCTTTAGAAACTTGAAGGCTTGAGATTAAGGCCTCATACTCAGCCACATTTTTTGTTGAATCAAATTCTAGTTTAAAAGAGAAAGGCATGAGGTTACCTTCTGGTGATATCAGTAAGAATCCAACACATGCGCCCTCTTTGGAGTAGGCACCATCAAAGTAGCACTTCCAAATATTCCTTGAGTGCAGCTCATTATTTACAACTGCTAAAGAGAGTTTCTTCCCTGTGTCTTCAGAAAGTTTTGCATCTTCATGCAACTTGAAACAAGAAAGGTCTTTTGTTTCTTGACTATAAATGGGGGAATTTCCTGCATCTTTCTTGGAGGTAGTCTTCACAAACCTTGTTTCCCTGTACAACCTTCTTTCTTCCCCATTAAAATCCTGAATGATAGCATAAGTGAAATCTAATTTTAGTACACCTCCCAACTTTTCTCCTCGAGATCTTGACAGGAGAATTCCAAACCTAGCTGGGATGTTAGCAACCACTACATCCATGACTATACTCTTTGCTGGGATTTGTGCCAACAAAACTACTACATCTTTAATTAACCCAACAAATTTCACCCTTTTGGAATCAAATGAATATAGATCCCTATAAGGTTTGGTAATTTGCAAGTTAAGTTCCTTCATAACAGACAATGGCATGAGATTATGGGACGCTCCTGAGTCCAGCATGCAATTATGTAGAATATAATCATGAAGCAACAAAGAAATATAGAAGGGTGGAATAGAGGGATCTATTTCTTCTACATGAGGACCAAAGGTGACCATTGGCTTTTCTTATTCTAATTTCACTTTGTCACTTATTTCTTCCACCTGTGTGAGATTAATAAATTCTGAAATTTCTTTCTTGTAAGCTGGTATTTTGGCTAATTCTAGAAGAGGCACCTGAATTTTGACCTTCTCCAACTCTTTTTTCAAATTGAAAGCATGAGTTTGCTTAACTTTATTTTTAGGTTCTTCTTCACTCTTTCTAGAATTTTCTAATTGTTTGGGTACATGAACAACTCTCTCCAAGATATTAGTGTCAACTGATTTGTTCTGGGAAGATTCACCCTGCTGCACATTTGTTCTATTATGTGAATTTACAGGTTGTTTCTTATTACTGACCTATTTCGTAGGGTCCTTTTGTAGTGGAGTCGCCATTGGAGGAGGAATGGAACCTTGTTGTTCACATTCATTATCCTGCACTCTAAATCTGTTTCTAGACCTCAAATCATACTTTTCATGTAACTTAGCTTGCATGAAATATATGAATTGCCTATAGTATTCATCCATTTCATCTTGATCAAAAGAAACTTCAGCTTCAAGATATTCTCCCTCGCAATCTTCCTCTTCATCCTCTTCTATTGCACAAATAGTAGATACCTGATCCTTGGCCTCCCTTTGGTCATCTTCTGCTGGCTCTCTAGGTGCTGCTTCTATATACAATGGAGCTTGAACCTGGTCTTGATCTCTTCATTCCCTCTGCAAGATTTGCACGTGATGTATTATGAATTGAGGGTTAAACCCCCCTCAGTTTTGTTTTACTTGTCTTTGGGAGTTTTTAATTTCTAATTCCATCTTAGCTAGCCTATTTTTCAGATTTTTTATCACTTTTTTCATATCTTCAATTCTTAGATCTTGTGATGATTCTTATTTTTCCTTCCCCTTCTCTTGGACTGGCTGTTTCCCTTTCGCCTTTCCAGCTGTAGTCATATTAGCTTCAATATCTAAAGCATTTGTCTGTATCTTCTCAAGAGTAGGGGCCCTTACCTCTCTCTCAATGTGAAGCTAAAATTAGCTTCAAAAGCCCCAACAAAAAATACCTTTGCTCCTACAGGGGGGGCTTCATCTATATAGGTAAACTATTGAACAATTTGTTGAATCTTTTTACAAAATCAGAAATGTTTTCATTAGGATTTCTTTTAATTTCATTAAACTCTGTCAATGAGTAACCATGATCTCTCTTCTCTCCCCATCTCTAAGTAAATTGAGTTTCTAAGTCTTCCCAGTCATTTATGGAATCATTTGGTAAACATTTGAATCATTTACCAGCCTCTCCACTTAGATACTACACAAATAGTCTCATCAAAACATCAAGATGTTCTACATTTAAATTCTCAGCAAAAGTGCAAAACAAGGGTAAATGTTGTTCTGCAGTTACTTCATCTTCTCCAGTGAAACAAGGAACTAATTTTAGGTATTCTTGAGGCATGGAATTCATTGGTTGCGAAATATTTAGTGGTGCATATCTATCCATTAAGAAAGTTGGTGCTGCCATATTAACAACTTGGTTAACTGCTCCTTGGGTGGTTGAGGTTGATGAACCTATTGTGAAAGTGAATGAAGGTGGAGGAAAAACTGATATGGGGGTGGGCTGATGGAAAATAGAAGAGGTACCAACAACTATATTTGGTTGAGCTTGAGTGGCAGTAATAGAAACAGACTCGAAAAAATGTTCTTCTAACTAAGGTTCTTGAAAATAAATGGGTGCGGAAGGAGTATCTTGTTCCGAGAAAGGGAGTTCCTTGGAAATATCTTCAAACAAAGGGTTATGAGAACTGTTGCCAGGAGTAGGCAATGCAGGATCAGGTATTGATGGAGTTTCGGGTTTCTGAGCCTTTTTAGAAACCAATCTTTCTGGATAAGGCCTTTTGAAAGCCATAATTTTGAAAATAACAAAGACGGCCAAATATTTCCTCCTCACTGAACAAACATGAAAATAATGTGAAAAACCGAGGGAAAATAAACTTCGTTTCATCCCTAACAACGACGCCAGAAAATGTTGTATCTCAAGAAAGAATCCCTTGGTTGAGGTAAGGAATGTGCTCAAGACATTTTTTAAATGTATGTCACAATTATAATATCAAATTTCCTCTGCTTAACACCTTTGGAATATAATTATTTAATACACTCAATAATCTGATAAAATGAAAGCCTTCACAATGCCATAAACTGTTGATATTCGAATGAAATGAAAAGAAGAACTATAAAGGAAACTTGAAGTGATATGCTGAGAAACAAAATATATCACTTTTAAGTTTCAGAGGGAATTCATGGAGAGAGAGGAAACTCGAAATAATATGTTGCAAACACGGAATCTATTACTTTAAAGTTTCATCGGGATTTTGTGAAGAAAGAAGAGATGAGGTGAAGGACCACAAATTAAGGTTGTTTAACTCTTACTCAAAGATGTAATTAAGAGACCGGTTGCTACATTACTTCACTTCATTCAAAGAGGAATAAACACAAAGTGAAACTGGAAAGACATATCAACATCAACAGCTGCAGGAAACTTAATCTTCTTTCATTTATTTCTCAGAAAACTCAGTACCAAATTAACAATCCTCTAGAGGTCCAAAAATCGGAACCCCTTCTTTTTATTTCTATCTACTTAAATAAATCACAATGGTTCGTCACTCCTGAACTTATTGAAACTATTTGACCACCTAAATTGTTAATATTACTTCTACAATCATACTTGAGAAAACAAATTAAAACTGGAAATATTGTTCGTTTTGTTGAATCTGATGTTGTTGATGCATCCTTCCGAAGTGTCGAGGTGTTATTTTTGGTTATGATGCAGCGGTTGTACAACTCTGTAACGATGCCTCAGTGCCCGACTTGACCCAGCTGTCATGCTCCCAATAGGGCCGCTATACGCTCTTCTGCCCGACTCTGCCTATGCCCCTGTGCTTCAAACGCTGTCAATCATATCACCTGCTACCCGACTCTGACTCTTCTCCTTTCATCTGCGTCGGGTCACTTACCTGAGTTTTTCTGCCATGTTCTGCCTATTTCTTCATAAAATGGCGCATAACCGCATAAGCCCGGACTTGAAATCCTTTAGATTTCATCTTGGAACCACATTGCGTCCATGCCAACATCACACTTCGCATTTCGTTGTATTTAAATTTTCCTTAGCGTTTATCTTTTAAAACTTGCGATGTGTGCTATGCGATCGGGTCCCACCTGGCATCACACATCGCTCTTCGGTGACCTTACCACTTACCTCCCACGGTGATCCTTTAAAACTTGTGATTCGCAATTTGCGATCGAGCCCCACCACATCGCACATCGCACTTCGGCAATTATAACACTTACCCTTCACCCTTAACTTTTAAAACTTGCATTATGCGGTATGCGGGCCAGGGCCATGTTAGCTTGTCACGTCGCACTTCACATTTCGTTGTCTTTAACCTTTTCCTTAACACTTATCATTTAAAACCTGCGATGTGTGCTATGCGATTAGGTCCCACCTGGCATCGCATGTCGCACTTCAACGACATTATCACTTACCTCCCGTGCCTATCCTTTGAAACTTGTGATTTGCGGTTTGCAATTTAATCTCCACCATCTATCTCTCCGCTCCAGTTCTGCGCTTTGATCTCAACCATCCGTTTTTCCCTTTGCGCCTCCTCCAAAACTCTTAAGTATTTAAGGGAAATGCGCTTTTTCTTCACCTTTGGGAATTTAGATTGTTTTCTCCACAGTATAACTCTCCTGAGCTTATCCGATGTTCTGTCGTGTTGGTCACCTCGACTTGAGAATACAGGCACAGCTGCGACCTTTGTTTGACAGTACAATGTTTTGAGCGTGCCCATCGGTACGGCTCTTGTTGTGCGCATGTGAATAGGCCCGACTCAACCACCTTCACATCTCATCACGTAATGTTAATGTACCCGATATGTAAATAAAAAAATTCTTCTATGGCCGCTGAAATTTTACATTTTCTATCATATATGCTTTTTTGGTGTTTTGAAAAATATTTCAAAGGTAAATGAAAATAAGCTACAACAGGAACCATGTTTTCCAACCACCTCATTTTTTTATGAGATCATATCATGTTGAATTCATATTGTCAATATGTAGAAGAGTTCTACGTACATTGTATTCATACCTTCATGTATCATTCATAAGTAAGAGTCCCTTCTTCTTTAATCATGCTCATGAGATAGAGCATTCAACGATTCTATCCGCGACTATATGATGACATTATTTTATCTCTCAAATATATACATACCTCTTCCTTCATGTGGTCATCTAGACTTTCTTCTAAAAACTTCCTTTCCTTACTTGAAGATGAAAATACTTCAACCAACTTGACATGTTGCACATCTTTGTCATCATACCATCATCCTTCTAAATTGTGGATCCCACACATGGTGGAATGTAGACTATCTATGAGACGCTTCTTCTAAGTAGAGGTGGACCTTTTAACAAAGATTCCAATGGAGGATCTTGATGATCCTCATTCTGCAAATGCTTCTTTCTAATGATTATGAGGTGTGATTATCTATCATTTTGTCTTGCTAAACAACTTACTTCAAACTGTTGCTTTGGTTATCCTTTTTATCCTTCTAATGAAGATGCCATGAGTTACTTCGTTTCTATCATGTACTATCATTGCTTCAACCATATAGACTTCTACTTCAGTTATCCTTCCATGCCTCTATCATGATGTCAATTCAATCATTGTTATAATGCATCCTATCATACTTGTGATGCTTTCTATCATGATTGTTATCTTCTACAAACGAAAAAGAATTAAGTATATGATGGTATTCTAGTCATAGTTGAGGTCTTTCACTTCCTCTGATTTTTTATTTTCTGGTTCTTCCACTTCTTCGGTGACCTGAGCTTTATTTCTTTACTTTTTCTTCTTGTTGTCCTTCTTGAATTTAGGACAATTCCTTTTGAAATGCCCATAATCATTACATTCATAACATTGAAACTTAGAAATGTCGATTTTATTTTGAAACTTGTTTGGAAGCTCTAACTTTCCAAATTTCCCTTTCTTCCTCGCCATAGTTGCATATGCTTGAGTTTGTTCATTTGACCCAACATCGTTCTTTTCCTTTAATCTAGTTTCTTCAATCTTGCATAATGACTACAGATCGCTAAATGGAGTGGTTTCTTTCTTCCCATAGATGCTTGATATAGAGTTCCCCCATTCATCTGGTAATGCATTGAGTACTAGGATGGTCATCTCTGGATCAGACATTGTTTCTCCAAGTTCTTGTAGTTGGTCTTTAATTTGAGATACCTTCATGAGATATGAAGCTACCCCTTCTTCCCTTGAGACTTCCATCTTGTATATTTTGGTTCTTAAAGATATGATTACTCCTGCAGTATTTACAAAAAACAATTCCACCAATTTGTCATAGATCTCTTTAGATGTCTTCAACTTTGCTACATAAGGGATGAGAGAATCCTTGATTTACTCTATGAGGATCCTTTAAGCCCTTATTTCTCCTTTCATGTACTTTGACAGTGCTTGAGATTGCTCTTGTGAAGGTTTGGTGATAGAGCGCTTAACATATTCAATAACTTCATTCTCCATGAGAATCAAATCAATTCTCTTCTTCCATGCAAGGTAGTTCGAGGTCTAAACCAAATTATTGTTCTCCTTGTAGAAAGAAGTCATTTGGTTTGTAGATTGAGGCGTACAGTATAAAGTACTTGTCAAATGAAGATACCTCCTTGATGGTGTCTTCCATTGGTTGCTTCTTTGATGATTTATTCCTTCTTCAAGAGTGACAATGCTTCTTATTCAATATAAGGAGAGGTGATCCTCTTCCTTCAAAGGTATTTGAGATGTGATCCTTTCTTCAATGAGAGGGAGATCACCTTGATTTTGATGATGAAGTGATCTTCTTGCTTCATTTGGTTGATGATTGTAGAATGTGTAAGCTTCCGAAGAATGTATCAAGTGTAGACTCCTTCTTTGAATGGAGAAAGGGGTTTTTGAGGTCTTCTTCTTCTTCTTCCAAGAGTTGTGATGATGTGATCCTTGTGATGTGATGGATAGTCCTTCTTGATGCCTTTAGTTTTCCTTGATGCTCTTCTTATGTTCTACCCTAATGTGTCGTTCTTCAATTGGCCGATCTTCAAGCTTCCTTTCCTTGTTGTTGTCACCTTAGCTATGATACCATGTTGAGAAATGTAGGGAAGTTAGATAAGGATGATTTCTCTTATTTTTATAATTGCTTGTGATGTTATTTCACTTAACTTGATGCACTTGTTACTAACTTCTTCTTTCAATTTATTATTATTTATGTTCTTATCATCAAACAACTACTGAACTATGAAGATAAATGATACAAGAGGACACAAAATGTAGGCTGCAAGCCAGGGCCAAAACCTCTCCTCTGGAGAGGAAAACCCACAAGAATTCTTCTCTTATTATAGAATCTTCAAATGATGAATTTTAAAACCTAATACCCTTTCTCAAATACCACTCCAAGACCAAGTCAACTTCTCATTTTGATGATATTTTCCTTCACAAAGTCAACCTAAGTCAATCTACTCCAAACCTTCAAGTTTCAACCTCTACTTCAAATTTCAGTCATTTCTTCATGTCTGCAATTTTTGGATTGTCTACAATTTCGCACGTGTGAGTGGTTTAGGGAAAGATTACAATCCTTTACTCCTTTTCTTGGATTGATCCCATTTCCTTGGTAAATCGACTTGCAAACTGATCTCTTTTTGAAACTTAATTAAGCTCCTTGATGTGGCTGCAATTCGATCTTGTTGCAACAATGGGATTCCCTAATTTTCTTGCACATGTGAGAAGATTCATCCCTAAAACAGTCCCTCAACACTTCACTTTTCCTTCCTTGGTTAATCCTCTTCTCACTAGCTATTAGGCTTCTTCTTCTAGGTAATCGAACTTGATTGGATACCTTCTTCAAATGAGGTTGAGCCCCTATATATAGGCTTATTTTAGTAGCCCTAATGAGGCTGAATTGTCACTGTTTAGGCCGACTATTCCTCTGCATAGGACGACTTGTCTTGGAGGGAGTCTTTGACACATTTTATGACTCAAATAAATTTTCTAGACATAATAGAAGATTCCCAAAGGGGTCTTTCATATACGATAATGACTCAATTGTCTTCTTGACTCTATGACAAACCCTGGAAGCACTCAATGGGTGCTTTACCTATAAATAAAATTTATCTTGAGCATGAAACCCATGTTAAACAAATAATAATAATATTTTTTATTTATTTTTACAATATACAAGAATCAAGAGTATGGTTCATATTTATGAAGACCGAACCTAGTTACCTATTTCAACGGATTTTGGCCTTTTCTCAACAACAAACTTGCACAACATCCCACATGTCCAATTTTGTAAATTTGACTCTGAAATGTTTCTCTAAGGAAAGTTTGTATGTCCCATTCAATCTCTGAAACTTTTAGTCTCAAAAGTCCCATAAAATAAGTTATAGAAAAAACGCTAGACTAACTTGTTTGAAGTTGATTTTAGGACTATTAAATAACCATAACTTCCACATGGCATAACTCTAAAATTATTGAAAAAAAAAGTCTGAAGTTTCTAGCACAGTGTTGAGGCCTCGGAATTCCGCTGCCGAAACATGGGGGAAAACCACTTGGTCCAGACCTTAAAGTAGCTCCTTTTTCGTTTGGTGTAGTGGCTCCGACTGGGGATAATGGGACCAGTTTCCCAATAAGAATGATTTTGAGGGTGTGTTTTGATTATACAACATTCAAATGGAGAATGATTTTAATCTATCATATGCATCTATCTAAACTATTTATTCTACTATATACCAGGGGTGTTTCTTCCTTTATGCGATCTAAAGAGATATCCTTCAACTATTAGTAATATAGATCAATTAACAGTCGAAAGAGATGAAAATTATGTAAGATGATTCTTCTACCAAAGTAGTTTGACTAGAAGAATTGTGAAAAATATATCACATTCATATGTGTGATTATATATTTAATAATCAATTACAGACAAATATTAGAACAGAAGCGCATGTAACATTCATCTGTAATAACGTTTCAAATATATAATGCAATAAAAAGATGACTGTCAATCTATAAAGTAAGACTTAATACAAGTGAATAAAAGTAACATATGTACGAAGTTCTACTCATGTAAACTATAACAGTAATTGATCTGATCCTCTTCACTTTCAAGAAATTTAAAAAGCACAGTAGTGCAACATCAATTAAACAACTTTAATTGTCAAAGGATAACAGATGTGTTCCATTAATTCATCAAAGCATTCACAAATTACAATAGTGCATTCTTTGCAAATGCTTTTGACAAATTTATGGACCCTTCTCTAAGTGCATGAGAGGGGTTTAAATACTAAACTAACTACGTTCTAAAATAGATTATTACAAAAATATAGAGGAGGTTTTAAACAACCATCCTTGTAAGACTAACTTAAACTACAATCTAGGAAAATAAAGTAACAATATGATTTATGAATTCCACCCTTTCTTTTGGATTTGGTCATGAAGTTGATAAATATCCAGCATGGGCTTGAGCTGAGCTGGCTGCGAAATCCTCGATCTAATCTGTCCCTTGAATACTGTTTTTGATAGTACTGGCTGCGATCTTTTGGTTGAATCTGTTAAACACTGTAGGATTTGGTACTGATGATAAGGTTTGATAAGAAAATTCCAATAATTTTCTTGATCAAACTTATTTACCTTTTTAATTGTTTCATCCTGCGTTTCTGCCTTTTGCTTCCACTGTGTTTCTAGTTTTTTTACTTCTGAGAACACTTCAGATGTGTACTTTTTGAAAAGTTCTGCTTTCACCAGCTGTTCATATACAGATTCAATAATTTCCTTTGATAATCTTGATGTTTTCGTTGCTGCTTTCTTTGCCTACTTTCTTTGTGCTTCCCAGTCTTTGAATAAGATATCCTTATGGAACTTATCTACCTGGGGTAGATTAGCTTCCTTTCCTGAGTCTGATGCTTGCCATTGAATGTGTTCATTGATTTTCTTCTCGAGCTTCTCACATTCAAGTTTTTGGATAGCTACTTGTTGGATCAATATTTCATTTGAGTCGCAATAAGAGTCAATAATAGAAGCTTGTTGGAAAAATATTTCATGTTGCTGCTTTAACTTAGCATTTACATCCAATGCTTCTTTTATGAATTGCTCTAATTGCGATTGCCTTTGTAACCTGGTCATTGTTGCTTCCAGTTGTGCTTGCTTCTCAGTGATTTTTTCTTGATGCTACAATTTAAGACTCTCGAAATCTTTTTGAAATCGGGCCATATTTGATTTCATTTTCTCATTGGAGTTAGAATTTTATTCATCTAACAGTCTCTCTAATTCTTGTATTTTGTCTTCCTTTTGCTTCAACAACATTTTAACCTCGGTAGCTTTATCAATAATGGAAATAGCGTATTCCCCTGCATACTGTGATAATTTAGTTAAATGTTCAGTAGGATTAACTAAGGGATCCTTCCAAAAAATGTCAATAGATTCATTTGTGAGATCTGGGACTATCTCGTCAATTCTTCTCCTTTTATTTCTCTTGACTGTAGCCTTGTGACTAGGATTGTAGAAGATATCTTGTGAAGGGATTTCCTCAATTTGTAAAACTATGTGTTCCGTAGGGTAGGCCGGTATGATCTCTCGATCATGAGTTTCTGGAACTTGTTGTAGTGGATTAACAATTTCCACTATCTTCTGGCAACATTCAAGTGTCTGAAAACTAGTAACTTGGTCAACATTGGGACTGGCTCTAGGAGTTTTTATTGCTTCAAAAAACTCATCCCATTCACTACTTGTAGAAATTTATAAACACAATAATGTATTTCCGGATTCTCCTGATCTAACAATTTAATCTTATGTTAAATACAGAATCTGTCTACTTAATTCTTTGCAGAAATTAAATCGCCAATTGCAAAACACATATGAAGAAAAATCAATCGCACATAACAAGATATTTTACTGGGAAATCTTAAAGCTAAAAACTCCAACTATCATATATTATGTATATCAATGGATCATGAAACTTTCTCATATATCTCATACAAAGCTCAGATCATAGAGCTCTCAGTACAATATACAATCGTCTCACACTGTCTTGCGGAAATTTGCACCTCCATGCACCAATTTCTTGCCTCCTGATAGCCTGCCTCCACTGCGCAATCCCTGCTGAAGAAGACCCCTAAATGAATTCGACCTTACCTTGCCTTGACTGCGCAATACTCATAGGCATCTCCAATTTGTGTGTGGATGCATTGAATGCTCCAATATAGTCACAACTGATAGTCCATCTCACCCTTTCACCTATCTCTCCACTGGGTCTCCACTAGATCTGACATGAAAGTAGTTAACTGTTGTATTTGTTAAATTGCAAGTAAGACACTACTTGTGAATTAATTAAATAATTAATTCACTCATATTTCACTAGTGTATGTTCAATTACAACTAGCACAACTGAATTTAACTCACTGAACTGAGTTAAACTAAATAACAACTCACATAACTACTCTTCCAACTCTGTTACAACTTGCCACTGTCAGTTATAACGAAGTCCTCCATGTATGAGTAACCAACCACCCTAGGAATTGCGTAATTCCTTCAGCCCACTGATGTGCCACAACTGTTTACTGAAATAAAGTGCTCCAAGAGAATAAGTTACTATTTATTGTCTGATTATTATTAAGGGCTAATAATAATTGACATGCATTCTATTTTTAGATTAGCGATCTATAAATAGACTTTGCCCATATTCTAAAAATAGAAATTCATCCAAAGATAGAATTTGCTCAACCATCTAGAATCAGCATCCTGCTAATTTTAGAATATGCCCACCATTCTAAAAATAGACATACACCTAAAAATAGCCTGTGTGGGCCCCGCCTAGTTTAGGTGCTTATTTTTCACTAAGATCAAGGATGATGTTTCTAGATGCCAATTTCACTGTTTATTGTTGCAACATTCAACACTCCCTCTCAACAAGAAAGGATTGTCTTTGCATGCGCCCTGCAACTCCATGCATCTGCCCTGCAATACTTGCATGCAACACTTCCGAAAATGAATAGCCTCCAAACAACTAAATCAATATAATGCATCTGTCATCAAAGTCTTCTGACTTCTGCTTAGCTACTACACATGTCTTCAGGAACCACTACGTTGTTGAACTCTGCACACATGCACTCTGCACTTGCTGTCAACTCTGATTCGTGCTCTATATCCGACACTGTCACTTTGATCTAAATGCATCAATCCAACTGATCATGCAACTTTTTCTTTGTGGGCGCCTCATAGCCAGGTTCAATTCTTGAGATCCACACAATCTCAATGAATCCTGCCTAGAAATTCCTTCTTAGGATTACTCATGCATGTCGCCCCACGTCTGACCTGGTGGTATAGCTGCATGCACTCCCTCTACCCATCTGGCTCGAAATTTCTCTGCATGAGTGGTTACTCCCACTCCATGATCCTCATCTTGTGGCTTCTCCACATCCTGAGGTTCACTCTTACCTGCATGCAGATCCTGCTCCCTCTCAAGCTTCAATTACAAGTATTTCTTGCAGTTCCCAACAGTAGGAAGCTCCGTAGAAATCCCATCTACTTCAAGTCTGTAGAGATTCTTAACTCGAATCCCAACCTTCTTGGCTTGCCCTGTTGCTTTGTGTCGCAGAAAATTTTTTCCTTCACTAAAGACAACATCATAGCCTCTATCCTCTAACATTGAGACTGAGATTAAATTCTTCATTAAACCTGGAACATGCACAACATCTTTTAAATGAAAGAGTTTACCTGATGCCCTCTGAAAGGTAATGGTACCAATGTCGGTCGCATTGTATCTTCCATCGTCACCCAACTCAACATGCATATGGAGATATTTCTCCACCAAGTCACTGAACAATTTCTCATCTCCCATAACGTGAAAGGAAGCACCACTATCAAAGTACCACCCCGATCCCAATGCATTAGACACCATGCATGCGATCAATGAGAAGTCAAGCTCAAATTGCAAGGCAAGAGCCTCACGAGCTACAGCTCTAGCAGCCATCTTGTCCTTCTTCTTATGTGGACAATTTATGGCAATATGTCTAAACTCGTGACAGTGAAAACACTTCACTTTGGACATGTTGTGCTCCTTGACATCTTCTCTGGCCTCATATCTAGAATGAAATTTCTTCCCCTTCTTCTTCTTCGCCTTGGCAGCCAAATCACAATCCTCTTCATCAACATGCTTTGATGAAGAGACATCCCTGGTGGTCTGCCTTATCTCCTCCTGCACTAGATCCAACCAAAGTTGCTCCCAATCTGGTAGTTTTTCCCATCCATTGATAGAGTCTTCATAACTGTGCCAACTCTTCGAAAGTTTAAGGAGAGCCAAGCTCACCAAATCATCATCTGCAACACTGACTCCTACACTCCCAAGCTCATCCCTGCATTGGAAAAACTTTGTCAAGTATAACGGAAAAGTATCGTTCTTCTCCATCTTGATTTTTCAGAGTTTATCCTTTAGCGCCAACTTCCTATGGTCACTGCTGCTTTGGAAAAGATCTGTCAAAGCCTTCCACATAGCATATGGAGTGGGTTTTCCGTGAAGGCTTGACACAATATGGTATTTCAAATTCCAACAAAATCCTCCTCGCCCTTGCTACTTTCTTTTGTCATGCGTCAAGTACTGCAGCATCCGCCGAAGTGGGCTTCGGACATCGCTATCGATGAACTCCTTCAAGCCATTATCTTCAAGCACCGCCTCCATCCTGTCCTTCCAGACTATGTAGTTCGAGCTTCCCTCGAGTGAATACTCCAACCACAACCCATTGAAATCCATTTCAATGTGTACTCAACTGTCACACCAAGAAATTCTTGCAACAATTTCGAATTGTTTCCACCAACAAAAACTCAGCAATGCTTCAATATTGCAATCTCTTCAGCTCCGATACCATGTAGAAATTTATAAACACAATAATGTATTTATGGATTCTCCTAATCTAACAATTTAATCTTATGTTAAATACAAAATCCTTCCACTTAATTCTTTGCGGAAATTAAGTCTCCAATTGAAAAACACATATGAAGCAAAATCAATCGCACATAACAATATGTTTTACCAAGAAAGCTTAAAGCTAAAAACCCCAACTATCATATATTATGTATATCAATGGATCATGAAACAATCTCATAGATCTCATACAAAGCTCATCTCATAGAGCTCTCAGTACAATATACAATCGTTTCACATTGTCTTGCAGAAATTTGCACCTCCATGCACCAATTTCTTGCCTCTTGACAACCTGCCTCCACTGCGCAATCCCTGCTTAAGAAGACCCCTGAATGAATTTGACCTTACCTTGCCTTGACTGCGCAATACTCATAGGCATCTCCAATGTGTGTGTGGATTCATTGAATGCTCCACTATAGTCACAACTGATAGTCCATCTCACCCTTTCACCTATCTCTCCACTAGGTCTCCACTGGATTTGACATGCAAGTAGTTAACTATTGTATTTGTTCAGTTGCAAGTAATACACTACTTGTGAATCAATTAAATAATTAATTCACTCATCTTTCACTAGTGTATGTTCAGTTACAACTAGCACAACTAAGTTTAACTCACTGAACTGAGTTAAACTAAATAACAGCTCACATAACTACTCTTCCAACTTTGTTACAACTTGCCATTGTCAGTTATAATGAAGTCCTCCATGCATGAGTAACCAACCACCCTAGGAATTGCGTAATTCCTTCAGCCCACTGATGTGCCACATCTGTTTACTGAAATAAAGTGCTCCAAGAGAATAAGTTATTATTTATTGTTTGATTATTATTAAGGGCTAATAATAATCGACATGCATTCTATTTTTAGATTAGCGATCTATAAATAGACTTCGCCCATCTTCTAAAAATAGAAATTCATCCAAAGATAGAATTTTCTCAACCATCTAGAATCATCATCCTGCTAATTTTAGAATATGCTCACCATTCTAAAAATAGGCATACGCCTAAAAACAATCTGTGGGCCCCACCTAGTTTAGGTGCTTATTTGTCACTAGGATCAAGGATGTTGTTTCTGGATGCCAATTTCACTGTTTCTTGTTGCAACATTCAACACTACTCAAATTCTTTGTTTGGGACTTTTCTGACTGATCAAGTGTGTCATGATTGTGCTGAACTTCTTGGGAAGTTGACTCTGTTCCATTACTTTATCTTTTTTCCTGCATCTCTATCTCTTGGATTACTTGATCAATTATATTTTCTGGGCTATCCTTTATGGATTCGGATTCATTTTCAGAATGATCTGAATTGTTAGATTGATGCTATGATTGACCCGATTCATCCTCATACATGTTTTTTGCTTCATTATCCAAGCTGATACTTGGAGTAGGTCTATTGGCATCTTCAATAGTTATCAATTCAAGAGGAATTCTCTCATGTCTCTTATTTTTGTATGTTTGGAAGGCTTCCAAATCATCTTGGTTAAGTTGAATGGTAGAAAAATTGATTACATTTGAAAACTTTTCCATGCCTTGGAAGAGATCATCAAATTGGTCTATTTCCTTTACAAAAGGCTTCATTTTGAGCTATGTGATGTAGTTTTTAATTACATCATTTGTATCATACAACCTTTTCGGCATTACTGCCAAATTCAATAGATTAATATTTGAAACCTCCTTGTAGGCATGGCCAATATCAAAAGGTCCAAAATTACCACATTGTAAAGGAAAATTAGGCCAAACGACATTCTTAGCATCTTTCAGTTGTTTAGTAATACCATTAACCAGTTGATAGGCTATCTCTCTTGCAAGTAACTTATTAGGAACATAATATGTTAGGACGTGGGGAGAATCATAACTCCCAAATACTTGGACATATGTAAAATTCCCCTCTGAAAACCATCTAGCCACAAAAAGTATATTTGTACTAGCTTCATTGGAAACCCTAGGGGCTTTCTCATTGAATATCATCTGATGCATAGGAAACATGACGTCATGAATTTTTTTATAAAAATGTAGATGGAAATCTGAATCCAAAACGGCTCTGTGGTAATGTGGATTGGGGTAGGGTCTTGGTAGTCTATTTCCATCCCATGGTAGGAAAACTAGAAGAAAAGCAGATTGCATCCATGACATAGCTAGACATATAAAAGGGGGGTATTTCTCTAGATGAAACACTCATTGTATTCCTATATTCCATGATGTGTATGGCTAAATTTTCAGATAGGATATTTTCCAAATAAGAATTAAGGAATTGGCGATTGCACCAATCAATGGAACCCAATCTACTGAATACCTAGTGATATCAGGTTTTGAAAACAATCTACACAACATACCGGCAGCATAGCTGTAAGGGGAAGGAATTTGGGCAATTGGTTACGTACCGAGTTTATCTCGCTTCAACTTTCCCTGATCTTCCTATCATTCTTTTATGACTTTCATGAGGTCTGGATGCTCTGCTCTAAAGCTTTGCAGAAAAGCCTTGTCATATTTTTTTTGTGGGGAGGGTAGATGGTACATTGCTTGTAAATTTTCTGCCTTGAATGACCCTATGTTTTCTCCTTTCGAATCTTTGAATGTTCTGTCTTCTATGTTTAAGTGGTCAATTACCCACTTAACCATGTTTGTGTAAGGGAGAATTTTTTTCCTTGCGGCTACCTTGTGGACGAATGAACATGCAGCATCGAAGTAAGTCGCGTTTGAAGTAACTATCGTGCCTGTTGTAGCGACTTTGGTTATTACCCTTGGATTTTCGTCTTCGAAAAGTTTATACATTGCCTCCCATGATGAACTACCACAATTTTTGTTGCAGGTGGTGTTTGAAAATATGGGAGACATATCTCAGTCTTCTGTAGATAGCGTTTCAGAAATTTCTATGCCTTTCTTGTTCATTTCAATCTTCCTCACTCTGTTAAATGATTTCCTGATTTCAAGTAAGTAGAGTGAACATTAAAAGTATATAGAAGAGAGAGACAAATCTACTTTTTATATTAAACATGCACGAATAGATATGAATCTATTAAAACTTTTATTTATATTAAATGTTATTAATCATCAATAATCATTTCAAATCAAAGCTCTTACACCTTTACAGAAAATATCTATCAATCAACTTAAGACGTTGGATCTCGTATTTCAGTTTTGATATGACTTAATTCATTTCGCATGCTTGAATAGTTAAATGTCATTCATTCGCATATCGCAACATATAACTTTTACCGTTTGTGATGTTTACCCATAAATTCAGCGAAATTTGATCTACGCAAATCGCACATCGCAATATTTATGTGGTAAATGAATTTTCTTTTGGTTAATTTGTGTGAAATGCAAAGTGTGCATTCAAGAAATCAAGTGGCTACACTTTATGGTTTTTTTAGAGCTTTATGTTTTTTTCTTTGTTGGCTTGTCGGGTCCGAGTAATCACAACTTATGTCGAATTGCTTTATAAGTTTGATTTTTTAAATGAGGTGTGATGCGATAAACAATTTATAAAGGTCATTGAAGTGTTTTCAAGTTTTAAACATAACTTCGGAAAAGGCTTTAGCGTATTTCACAGCCCACGTGACTTAATGGATTTCAAGTCTTTTTGGTTGTAAGCTATACAATTTACAATGCGCACTAAGGAATAAAGCAGAAAAAATCAAAGAAAACTTTATTTCCTAAGGTTTTTATTTAAGATAAAAATAAATTTGCTAATTATTTCTAAAGGGTCCCCATTTATTAAAATAAATGGGCGGTGTTGTATAGCACAACAATTGGCGATTCACTTGGGAGAACCAGCAATCTTTGACTAATTTTATGAAATTTCTGAAAACTCTTTTGAAAATAAAAATAGTTGCAGGAATGAATTTCAAACAAATAATATCTTACTAAGCAATGAAATTTATCTTATTTACAATTCATAAGAATCCCTCTTTTAAATATATAAGTATGAGAATCTATATCATTCTTTACTCAGTTCAAAAAGATAAAGCAGGTGGCTCTTACAGATCAACTTTATAAATATTTACTCTTTTATCATAGGTAAAGCCTTTGTTCCAATAAACAATCTAAGCTTTTGGAAAGGTTACCTTTTACCAAGCAATGATTCATTGTCCCATTCAGTGTCTCTTACAATTTCCAAAAATAAATTCTAATTTTTGAAACTTTTATTTTTGTATCATATTTTTATTTACTTAAAAACCATTGTCTTGGCTTGGTAGCCAAATGATGACAATGTCATTCACTAGTTGTAATTAAACTGATCAAGCTGGCTCTTGATGAGACCCCTTGTCCTCTTGATATAATCTTAAGTCATTACCCTGTTTTGTTAAGCAATATTGGTAATTTCAGTTCAACTATTTCTCTATGAACATGGTAAACAAGCTCGTAATGAGACCTTTTATCTTTCAAGTTTTTCTAGTTATAATATTTTTTGAATTTCTGTCAAAAATTAATAAGTTTTCCCGGATGGGGTGAATCATTGGTCCTTTTGAGGATTCTAGATGATAATGTTGAGTTTTAGATTGCTTTTCTGTAAAAGAGTCTTTACTATGTTAAAGATTCTTTTCTTGACTTATAACAGAATAATTATGCTATATAAGGATGAGAGTTCATAAGAGAATAAATAATTTTAGTTGAATTGCATCTTTCAGTGAAAATAAAATGTATTTGGCTTTCAAATATTTCAATTTTTTCCTTAACACTTCTTATTTCTATAAACGATAAATAAAAAAGGATCATCTGATATTTTATTTTGAAAAGCCAAAAATTTATACTAAGCAACTTTTATTTTCCTAAGGAAAAGAAAAAGACACTTGTATACAAGGAATAGAAGGGGTTACCTCCTATGAAAAGTATTTTTTCAAAATATGCCCATTAATAGGCAAATAATCTCTTTTGTCTGATAGATCTTGCAATAAGAATGTCGATGGGCCTATTTCTTTAATTATTTGAAATGGACTTAGCCAGATTTTTTGAAACTTCGCGTGTTTACCTTTTTCCACATGCATTTTGTCCCATTTCAATACCAGATCACCAATTTGAATTTTTTTTGGAGTAACAGAGGTTGAATCAAATGAGGGTTTTATTATCTTTTGATGATGTACATGAGTATGTTTAGCTTTTCCTCTTTCTTCTTCTAACTTAAGAATTTTACATTGTCTAAGTTGTAAAGAAGAAGCAGGAGATTCATCAATAAATTGTATTAAGGAAAGAGAGGGAATAACTACGTTGGTAGGAAGTACAACTTCTTTTCCATAAACAAGATTGAATGGAGAAGTTCCAATAGAAGCTTTCTAAGTTATTTGATTTGCCCATAGAGAAAATATTAATGACTTGTGCCAATTTCGTTTGTTTTGATCAACAGTTCTTTTGATTATTCTAATCAAGTTTCTGTTTTTAGATTATGCTAAACCATTTCCTTGCGGGCAATAATTCGTAGAATACTTAAGTTTAAAACCTCTTTTGATTGCAAATTCCATCATAGCAGTTCCTGAGAAGTATGATGCATTATCAAACATTAAAGCAGTGGGTAAGCCAAACCTAGTTATGATATTTTAGTCAATGAAATCAATGATATTCTGAGAGTTTCCTACCTTTAATGGAATTGCTTCCACCCATTTAGTAAAGTAATATGTAGCTGTGAGAATATATCTATGTTGTTTGGAAGAGTTAGGAACAATCTCACCGATTATATCTAATCCCCATTGTTCAAATGGTTGTTACATATTGACTGGATGTAATGGGAATGTTGACTTCCTTTGTCTTCCAGATGCACTTTGACACACTTTGCATTTTCTTGCATATTCATGAGTATCTTTGAAAAGTTTAGGGCAATAGTAACCTTCATGCAGTATTTTGTGTGTTGTTGTATTTCCTTCAAAATGTCCTCCAGTTGGTCCATCATGAAGTTCCTGCAAGACTTTCTCTGCTTCAGATTTTTCTAGGCATCTTAGAAGTACAGAATCAAAATTTCTTCTAAACAATTCATCGTTGATTAATTCATATTTCTTGGCCTTTAATCTTAAAACTCGTTTCGTTTTGTAACTGATTTGATTCGGAGCATATCCATTCTTCAAATAAAATATGAGATCAGCGTATTGAGACTGTGCATCGTTGAGGCTTACCTCTGATATTTGCACATTGTTACCTGAATCTTCTTCTGATGATAGATGGGATGCTCCTGTAAGCATTCTGCAAAAACCTTGACCTCTAACAATTTTAGAGGGTCTAATTTCTACAATATATTCTTGTAAAGCGGTGACCCAGTTAGCCCTTTTCTTTCCTAATTCTCTTTGCATCAATAGTTGTCTCACTGCAGAGAATGGAACTATCATTTTGGTGTGAATTTTTAGGAGATATGGCTTGAAATGCTTTATAGCCTTAAATACAACAAATGCTTGCTTTTTGACAGATGTGTAATTTAGTTCTGCACCTTGCAAATTGGAACTGAAAAATGATATTGGTGCTTCAATTTGTTGGTCATTAATTTGTGTTAAAACAATAGTGTATGATGTATCTGGTGAAAAAGTGTATAAAGTAAAAGTATTAAGAAAATTGGGGATAGTCAGGAATGGAGCATTGGAAATGGATTGTTTAATCAAATCAAATGCTTCTCTTTCCGACTATGTCCCCATTTAAAGACATAATTTTTTTTAATCATGTTCTGTAATGGTAAAAATATTTGTGAAAAGTCAGGGACAAACCTTTTAACAAAATTAATTTTCCCAAGAAACGACTGCATAGATTTATTGTTATGAGGGAAAGGAATTCTTTTAATTTCATCAATTCTTTCAGGATCAATATAGATTCCTCTTTTTGACACAATGAATCCTAAAAGTTTTCCTTCATCTAATGCAAAAAATTATTTCTTTGGGTTTAATGAGATGTCATACCTTTTACATCGCTCAAAGACTTGTTGTAGGTCATTCACATGATTGGTTACTTGTTTAGAAAAGATTTTAATTTCATCTAAATAAATAACCATTGTTTTATTTATGAGCCCCCTAAAAGTTGTGTCCATAGCTCTTTGAAAAGTGGCACCTATATTAATTAATCCAAATGACATATTTTCATAGGCGTAAGTTCTCACTTAGTCTTGAACGTAGTTTTCAATCTGTCATTTGGATGTACGAGAATTTGGTTATATCCTGAGAATCCACCTAGAAATGACATAAGTTCAGAACCAGCTACTGTCTGCAGTACTTGTTCCATGGTTGGTAATGGAAAGTTGTCCTTCTGACAAGCTTTGTTTAAATTCCTAGAATCAATACAAATTCTAATATCGCCATTCTCCTTCCTGATAGGTACCAAATTTGATATGCATTTAGAATGCCTTACTAGAAAGATGATTTTTTCTTTGAGGAGTTTGTCCAGTTCTGTTTTCATTTGATTTTCCAGATTTGGATGAATCTTCCTCAATTTCTGATGTACATTTTTTTATTCTGAGATCATAGGAATTGTATGTTGAATCACAAAAGTGTCATATGTTTTAAGATCAGTGTAATCCCAAGAAAAGACATCTTTTTACATTCAAAACAATCTGATAAATGATAATATTTCTTCGGAAGATAGACTAAGACCTAGATTGACATTTTGAGGTTTTTCGTCAGTCCCTAGATTTACTAACTCAAACCTTAAGGTAGAGCTTTGTGTTTTTGAGTTAGTAACTCTTTTAAACCTATTATTCAGATCATATAGGTCTTCTAACTTGACAACAGATTTAGGAATAAGATTTTTGTCTTGTTCTTTCTTAATCTGAATGTCATGTTCATTTTCATCCAAAATTTGACTATCATAAGATCCTTCAGATGTTAAGAAATCTATGATATCTGAATCATTATTGACATTAGGGGAATTTTGAGGTCTAAAATGGGTCTCCTAAGGAAATAATAAAATAATAACTAAACCAATAAAATAATATTTATGAATTTGCAATTCACTTTTTGCACCACAATCCATGTAACCATAGTTAAATTCAATTCAAAAGTTGTACCAAAATAAAATTAATAAAAAAATTGTATTGATGTGACTATAAATAAGAATGAGCTTTTCAAGGAAAAGTCATTATCATTGAACAACTAATGCATTTGTCCTTTGTACTTAAATAACTTAAAATAAAATATAAATATAAATTTATAAATTATTAATTATATTATATGCTATTAATTAAAATTCATATTATTTAAATTGTATAATAACATGTAATTAATATACTATATAAATATAATATAATATAATAAATGTATAGGGATATGCATTGTTTCTTTCAAGAAATATGAAATGACAATAATATATTTTTTTTCAAAAAGTGTGAAATGACATTTATTATGAGTACTTTACTTTGACTTTAAAAGTACTTAGAGCACTACCATGGTTAACCATGAGTTTTTATCCACCATTGAGAATGTGACAAGTAGGTACCTTTAACTCAAGCAATGCCACCTCAACCATTAGGGATGATGTCATCCCCTAAAATGTGATTGGTTCTCATAAAGTGAATTTTGATTGTACATTTTCCTTAGGAGGCCCATTTTAGACCTCAAAATTCCCCTAATGATACTCTCCAATTGGTAATATTACCAGGAACAGATGGTCTAAAAATTAATTCAATATAAAATCTATCGAGACTAAACCATTGAGATGGGATTAACTTTGATGTTACATTATCCAGTAGATCTACACTAACATTCTGCATTCTAGGTACAGAAGAAATATTGAAGGCTAAGAAATGAATGGTTAATTCTTGGACTAATGATTGGTAATGCCTTAAATGTCTAGAATTACAATGAATGGTATCTCTTACCTGTCTAACGATGATTTATGAATCTCCTAGGACTTTTATATATTTGATATTAAGATCAATGGCTTTGTACAAACCTTGAACTAATGCTTCGTATTCAGCTATATTTTTTGTACAATTGCATTCTAATTTGCAGGCTAACATGGTCTTTTCTCCTTCTGGATTTATTAAAATACATCCAGCGCCTGCACCATCTTCAAATTTAGAACCATCAAAATAAAGAGTCAAAAATAAAGAATTAACTACTGTTCTATCTACAAAATTTATACATTTTGAACTATCTAGCTGGGAAAATTTCTCAATCTGAGAAACAACTACATTATCAAAGAAAGGTGATGGTTGAGAATTGAAATTTCCCAAAAATGACTCTGTTGAGTAGTTACCAATAATGTTATTATTGAATTCTATTGGCTCATTTACTCCTTTAAGATTGGTGGTTGTATTCTTCATGAACTTTTCACATTCTCCCTGAATTTGATTTGGCTTTCCATTATATGCAACCACATATGTGATCAGTCTGTTACAACATACCCATGAAGTTTTTCAGACTAATCTCGGCTTAAAACTAAGCCATAAAATTCAGGAATATCAACCACCAATATATCAATTATTTGAGTAACCTTGGGATTTGATGACAATCTGATGGAAAAAAAAAATTATTTCTCCTACCACCTCTAATCTGGTTCTATCAAGTTGTACTATATTAACAGGGGAACTCTGAGGAGTTACTTTCAACTTAGCACAAGCTGATTTTGGCATTATATTAGAGGAATCCCCTGAGTCTATTAAATAATTATGGACATTTTTATTATAGATCTCATAGGTTAAGAGAAATGGAGGAGTATGAGAGATGGATCAATCACCTATCATAATCAAGTCTGTAGCATCTAGTTTAGTTGAAGGAGAAGGTGGCTTACCAATTTCATTAGAAGCTTGCACTATTATTGGAGCAGGTAAGTTTGAAGCAGGAACCTCATTTAAGTCTCAAAGTAAGATTTTTTGTTGCTACTTCAATTTAGTAAGCTTGTGAATTGAAATTTTGGCCCTGGTTTTCTTCACATCTTCAACTACATTATACTCAATAGTGTCTGAGACTACCATTGTCTTAGATGTAGGTGGAGTATCTGAAGTTACGGGACTTGTTTATGTAGCTTTTGAAGAAGACTTTTCCTTACAATTTTATCTTTAGCAGGAGTTGAAATATTTTGCTGTTGATTTGGTTGTGTTGCTTCAGTAGTCTTTTTTCTCCTTGTGCTCACAGGTAAATCTTCATGTTGTTCTTCATTTGGTAGGATGAAATCCCACATTCCATTTAGTTCAAATTCTTCTTCTTTGTCATATTCTTCTTCCTTTGTTTGTTCTTCCTTTGTATATTGATCAGATTTTGCATTAGATATGATATTTGGAGGTTCAGTATTAGAGGACTGACCTTTCTTGAAGTTTTTGAAAGTATGTTTTGAGCTAGAATTTTCAGCGACTTGTTTCTTGATATATGTCATCTCATTTGTCATAGTCTTCAAAACTTTTTGAAGACCTTCTACGTCAAAAGGGTCTTTTGGAATTTTCTTTTTAGAATCATCTTTGAAAGATACCTTCTTTGATTTTCGATCCTCTTGAAAAATCTTTTTCTCAAGAGCAGTTATGTGTTTCTCTACAAATAGAGATTCTTTCATGTTTTCTACAACTGTCGGCAATTTTTCTCTATAAAAAAAAATAGCTATATTGGATGGAAGAGATGAAATATACCACTCAATTAGAATTTCTGCACCGGGAACTGTTGTAGTAGGAATTTTATTGACTAATTTATTAAATCTTGAATTGAAATCTTTTATCTTCTCACCTGTTTTAGCTTTTAGATTTGACAAATCATTGATGAGCGTAGCAGTGGTCATATCATCCCCAAACTTAGCTATAAATTGTTCTTTGAACATATTCTAAGTACTTATATAGTGGGAAGGCAGTGAAAAATACCAGCATCCTGCGGATCCTTTTAGAGTATGTAAAATAATCTTACAATGCAATCATATTCAACTACTCCATTTAGATTCACGGCTAACATAAAATTGTGAATGTGTTCTTCTGACAGAAGACCATCATCAGGATTAAATTTAGGTAACCATATTTCAGGTGATTTTGGTAGAGCATGAAGAGGAGCGGGCATATTTACAGCCCTTGGATTTTTCCATGGATTGCCTGCCATTGGATTTTGAATAGGTTGGATGGGTGGAGTTTGAGTTGAAGAAGAGGCAAGCTGAGTGCTAGGACTAGTTGAAGGGATAGTAGTTTGAGTACTGGAACTAGTCAAAGTAACATTGATTGTTGGAATGGAGGTTGTGGAAGTGAGCGGAGGTAATGGAGGTGAATGGGATAAGATCTCGCTGGCGATTGACTCTAATTGAGTCCTCTTTAATCTCTTTCGAGTACTATCGATGGGAAATTCAAAAGGAATAATTCTTGTCTTTTGACTTTCTGATCAAGTTAATATTCTTCGAGGTTGTAAAGAAGACGAAATATTGATATCTGATATTTGAGAAGATTTAGGCTTTTCAGTAGAAATAGGTACTCTCTCTAACTTTTCTATCAAAGATTGAACTTTTGGGGAAGCTTGATGGGAATCAGGAGATAGTATGGGTTGAGTATCACTAGGAGACTTAGGAGAAGGATGATCAACTTCAGATTTTAAATATGAGGATCTAGATAATTTTCTGGAAGTTGATGGGGATCTAGAGGGAGAGAGACTCTTAGATTGACCTTTAGATTGATTAGATATTTTTTTCATTCACAAGGCCCTCCTTCTAGCACGAGAATGTTGAGGCCTCAGAATTTCACACCGAAACATGAGGGGAAACCACCCGGTCCAGACCTTAAAGCAACTCCTTTTCCGTTTGGTGTAGTGGCTCCAACTGGGGATAATGGGACCAGTTTCCCAATAAGAATTATTTTTAGGGTGTGTTTTGATTATACAACATGCAAATGGATAATGATTTTAATATATCATATGCATATATCTAAACTATTTATTCTACTATATACCCGGGGTGTTTCTTCCTTTATGTGATCTAAAGAGATATTCTTCAACTATTAGTAATATACACCATTTAATAGTCGAAAGAGATGAAAATTATGTAAGATGATTCTTCTACCAAAGTAGTTTGACTAGAATAATTGTGAAAAATATATCACATTCATATGTTTGATTATATATTTAATAAGAAATTACAGACATATATTAGAACAGAAGTGCATGTAACATTCATCTATAATAACGTTTCAAATATATAATGCAATAAAAATATGACTGTCAATATATAAAGTAATACTTAATACAAGTGAATAAAAGTACCATATGTATGAAGTTCTACTCATGTAAACTGACCATAATTGATCTACTCCTCTTCACTTTCAAGAAATTTAAAGAGTACAGTAGTGCAATATCAGTTAAACAACTTTAATTTTCAAAAGATAAAATATGTGTTCCATTATTTCATTAAAGCATTCACAAAGTTACAATAGTGCATTCTTTGCAAATGTTTTTGACAAAATTTTGGACCCTTTTCTAAATGCATGAGAGAGGTTTAAATACTAAACTAACTATGTTCTAAAATAGATTATTACAAAAACATAGAGGATGTTTCAAACAACCATACTTATAAGACTAACTTAAACTACAATCTAGTAAAATAAAGTAACAATATGATTTATGAAGTCTGCCCTTTCTTTTGGATTTGGTCACGAAGTTGAAAAATATCGAGCATGGGCTTGAGCTGAGCTAGCTGCAAAATCCTCGATCTGATATGTCCCTTGAATACTGCGTTTGAGAGTACTGGCTCCAATCTTCTTTGTGAATATGTTAAAGACTAAAGGATCTGGTACTAATGATAAGGTTTGATTAGAAAATTCCAATAATTTTCTTGATCAAACTTATTTACCTTTTTAATTGTTTCATCCTACGTTTCTTCCTTTTGCTTCCACTGTGTTTCTAGCTGTTTTACTTCTGAGAACACTTCAAACGTGTACTTTTTGATAATTTCTACTTTCACCAGCTGTTCACATACATATTCAATAATTTCCTTTGATAATCTTGATGTTTTCGCTACTGATTTCTCTATCTGCTTTATTTGTGCTTCCCAATCTTTGAATAAGACCTCCTTATGGAACTTATCTACCTAGGGTAGATTAGCTTCCTTTCCTGAGTCTGATTCTTTCCATTGAATGTGTTCGTTGATTTTATTCTCGAGCTTCTCACATTCAAGTTTTTGGATAGCTACTTGTTGGATCAATATTTCATTTGAGTCACAATAAGAGTCAATAATAGAACCTTGTTGGAAAAATACTTCCTGTTGTTTCTTTAACTTATATTTACGTTCAATGTTTCTTTTATGAATTGCTCTAATTGTGGTTGGCTTTGTAACCTAGTCATTGTTGCTTCCAGTTGTGCTTGCTTCTCAGTGATTTATGTTTGATGCTGCAATTTAAGACTCTTGTAATATTTTTGAAATTGGGCCATCTTTGATTTCATTTGCTCACTGGAGTTAGATTTTTCTTCATCTAATAGTCTCTCTAGTTCTTGTATTTTGTCTTCCTTTTGCTTCAGAAACATTTTAGCCTCAGTGGCTTTATCAATAGTGGCAGTAGCATATGCCCCTGCGCACTGTGATAATTTAGTTAAATGTTTAGTAAGATCAGCTAAGGGATCCTTCCAAAAAATGTCAACAAATTCATTTGTGAGATCTGAGACTGTCTCATCAATTCTTCTCCTTTTATTTATCTCGACTCCAGCGTGTAGGTTTTAACCCTATACAGAAATTATCTGCAAATGAATATTAAAAACAGAAAATAAACAATAGCGAGAGCATAAAACATAAAACAGATATACACAGAGATTTTCCCCTGGATCCCAAATTGGGACGACTAGCTTGATTTTTCATTATATACCTTTTAGTGTTACAACACATATATATACATTCCAAAGCATATATAAACCCCAATATATTAACCCTGGATTAGAACATAACCGTAGTTCCCTTGACCGGATCTACAAAATACCAGGGGCCGAAAACCATCATGCCCCAAAACCATGTGCAAACCCATGCACAAAACCATGGGCGGGTCCGCCCACTGAAAAATAGGGTCCCAAATTTTTTTTCCCAGGGCACTGCCCTAGACCTCGAACAGGGGGGGCTGCCGCCCCCCTGTCTCCCCCTGCTGCACTCGACGCAACGTACAAGGGGGCTATCGTCCCCCCGCGCGTGACTAGTCGTGGAAAGAATATAACACATACCCAACATTGTCCCACTTGTTGTTTTCTTTCCGTAGGGGGGCATAGGAGAGCTTAGTCATTAGCCCAATTCTGCAACACCCATTGTTTCTCTACACCAAGAGAACTTCTGAGTGCTCACAGACTTCTTCAATGCATCTACAACATTCTTCAAAGTGTCCACCTTTACTAGCAACACCCTTTTAGTCTCAACCATATCTCTCACAAAGTGATATTGAACATTAATGTGCTTTGTATTTGAATGATAAGAAGGGTTATGAGCCAAGAAAATTGCACTTTGGCTATCACAGTCTATCCTTATAGCTTGCTGCACCAACCCCATACTTGAACACAATCTCTGCAACCAAAATGCTTATTTGCTTGCATGAGTGGTTGCCATGTATTCTGCCTCTATAGTTGAAAGAGCCACTACAAACTGTCTTTTACTCATCCAACTGACTGCACCTCCAAATAGGCTAAACACATACCCACTTGTAGATCTTCTTTGGTCCAAATCTCTAGCCCAGTCTGCATCAACGAAATCATGAATGTCCAACACTCTTTCCAATCCTGGTCTTCCCTGGTAGCACAAGCCATAATCACTAGTGCCACACAAATATATGAAAACCTTCTTCATTGTTGTACAATGCTCCTTCCCTGGGTTTGACATAAACCTGCTCAATACTCCCACTAAATGTGCAATGTCTGGTCTAGTACATACCATTGCATACATCAGGCTACCCACTGCACTTGCATATGGAACACGAGACATATCCTCCTCTTCTTCTTGTGCCTTGGAATCGAAACATTCACCAGTTTACTATCCTACATTTTGAACCTCTGCAATATAGTCTCAACATACTTCCTCTAGTTTAACCAGAGCTTCCTCTTTGCTCGATCTCTCTTAATTTCCATGCCCAAAATATAGTTTGCAACACCAAGATCCTTCATGTCAAATTTGGAGAATAGTTGGGTCTTCAAATCTTGGATAATTTCTTTGTTATTTACAATCAACAACATATCATCCACATACAAGACCAAATAAATAACGCGGTTACCAATTAATTTAAAATAAACATAGTGATCCTCCTTGCTTTTGGTGAAGCCAAGTCCCCATATATAGGTATCAAATTTATGATACCACATCCTTGGTGACTGTTTTAACCCATACAGAGACTTCTTTAACCTTCATACCAGTTCTTTCTTCCCCTTCACCATAAATCCTTCATGTTGTTTCATGTAGATCTCCTCTGCCAGATCCTCGTGAAGAAATATTGTTTTCACATCCATCTGTTATACCTCAAAATCAAATGCAGCAGCAACAGATAAAAGTAATCTAATAGAAGTAAATTTGGCAACAGGAGAAAAATATCACCAAAATAAATTCCCGGCACCTAGGAATAACCTTTTGCTACCAACCGAGCTTTGTATTTATCCACCTTGCCTTCTACATTCATCTTCTTCTTAAACACCCATTTGCTCTCGATGGGCTTCCTTCCAGTGGGCAACTCCACCAAATCCCATGCCTCATTTTTATGCAAGGATGCCATTTCATCAACCATGGCCTCCTTCCAGAGTTTTCCATCCTATGAATCTACGGCCTCCCTAACGGTTCTGGGATCATCATCGGTTATAGTTAAAGAAGAATTTTAACAGAAAGCAGATGGACTATACCTTTCTGGTTGTCTTATTTCCCGAATTGATCTTCTCACAGCTAGAGTTTGTGGCTCTTACTCTTCTGAGTCTTCTTCTATTGTAGAGCATGATTCATCATCCTTTAGCTCAAACTCTATCTTCTCAGGTTCCTTTGGTAGGACTTCATGTTTAACAACATCTTTCACCTCTCTAAACACCACATCTTGGTTGTACACAACCTTCCTTGTTTTCAGGTTGCAAAGCTTGTAACCCTTTAAACCATACTTATACCCAATAAAGATGCACCTTTCAGATTTATTATCCAACTTGGTCCTTTTCTCCTTTGGAACATGTACATATGCATCACATCCAAATACCCTCAGATGTGAAAGAGAGGTTTTCTTACCAGTCCATACCTCATGTTGAGTCTTATCCTCCAACGCTGATGAAGGTGATCTGTTAACCAAGTAACATGCAGTCTCCACTGCCTCTGCCCATAATTCTTGTCCTAACCTAGTACCACTAAGCATGCTTCTTGTATTTTCCATCAAAGTTTTGTTCATTCTTTCTGCAACTCCATTTTGTTGAGCTATGTATGGAGTAGTCTTCTGTTGTGCTATACCACACTTCTTACAGAATTTTTCAAATTCCTTCTTGCAGAACTCCCCACCATTATCTGTCCTCAGCACCTTTATCTTCTTCTCTGTCTGGTTTTCCACCAGAGCCTTAAATTCTTTAAATCTGTCAAAGAATTCAGATTTCTTCCTCAAGAAATATATCCATGTGTTCCCTGAAAATTCATCTGTGAATGAAACATAGTACACAAACTTACCCAGTGATGGAACTGACACAGGTCCAAACACATCATTGTGCACAAGCTCTAATATCTTGTTTGCCCTCTTAGCACCAGAAGGAAATTTCACCCGATTCTGCTTCCCATATAATCAATCTTCACAGAATTCGAAATCCAGAGAGCTATTAGACATAGCTTCTACCATATCATTTCCATGCAGTATCTAAAGGCCCTTCTCTCCAATATGTCCAAGCCTTTGATGCCATAGCATGGTCTTTTCTCCAGGGACCGAAAGGCTTTCCACTCCACTTTCAGGAACCACAGAACTGTTGCACCGATCAATAACAGTGCTCCCCTGAAGCTTGTATAGATTTCCAATCCAAACTCCCCGCATTAATACTTGTGCTCCCCGAACCATCTTAAAGGTATCTTTCTCGAACACTGTTTTTACACCTGCATCATCCATCTTGCTTAGAGAAATTAGATTTCTGGCCAATGCAAGAATGTGCAGAACATCGGGAAGTGTTCTAATCCTTCCACCTTGCAGCTTAATCTTGACTTTTCCACATCCGAAGATTCTGGCCTTCCTATCATCACCGCCATCGTATTTCTCATACTTGCAAAACCACTCCCTATGGGGAGTGAAGTGAAAGGATGCACCTGAGTCAATCAACCATGACTCATGATCTACATGTGTATTTGAAGAAGAATCCAAATACACATCCCCACCTTCATCCAAGGTGGTTTTTGCTTCTGCAAAAGGAGCAACATCAGATCCCTTCCCTTTCTAAGGAGATTTAGATCTGCAGTCCTTTTTGCAGTGCCCTTCCTTTTCACATTTCCAGCACACCTTTACAAACTTTCCAGGAGATTTAGATCTCCCACTCGAAACCTTATTCTTGTTTCCGTTCTGGAACCTTCCTCGTACAGATAAGGCATCTCCATTCTGACCCTCCATATTTCTCCGTCTCATTTCTTGCGACAACAAGGATGAGACAATGTCATCAAAATTTAAGGTAGTTGTATTGCTACCTATTGCAATAACCAGACTATCTCATGAGTCTGGTAGAGAACACAACAAACTGATGCACTTATCTTCATCTGAGATTTTAATACCAACATATGACAGCTGACTTACCACAGTATTGAAGGCGTTTAGATGCTTTATCACCGAGTCTCCATCCTTCATCCTCAGGTTATACAGCTTTTTCCGCAGGAACAATTTATTCACGAGAGACTTAGATTGGTACAAAGTCCCAAGTTTTTCCCACAAATTCTTCGTCGTAGGTTCCTTAGATAGATTCAACAATACCAAATCTAAGGCACACAACCGTATTGTGCTCTTTTCCTTTCGATCCAAATTTTTCCAGTCTTCATCTGACATTGTCATTGGTTTAGTCCCTGGATCTATCACGATCCACTAGTCTTTATCCATTGGCAGATCCTCCATCTTGAGCTTCCACAACTGAAAACTCTGACCCTTAAATTTCTCAATCTCTATCTTTACACTACTCGCCATCTTCTCTCACCGCAAGAATCGATCCCGCAGATCTCCCACTGAACAAGGTCTACCACAGGCCCGAGCAAAAAACCCCTCAGCAGCAAAGGCATCCCCTTGAAGCCGAAATTTCTCCGATACCAAATGTAGGTTTTAACCCTGTAAATAAATTATGTGCAAATGAATCTTAAAAACAGAAAATAAATAATAGCGAGAGCATAAAACATAAAATGGATATACACAGAGATTTTCCCTTGGATCCCAAATTGGGACAACTAGCTTGATTTTTCATTATATTCCTTTTAGTGTTACAACACATATATATACATTCCGAAGCTTACATAAACCCCAATCCATTAACCCTGGATTAGAAAATAATCGTAGTTCCCTTGACCGGATCTACAAAATACTAGCGGTCGAAAACCATCATGCCCTAAAACCATGTGCAAACCCATGCACAAAACCATGGGCGGGTCTGCCCACCAAAAAATAGGGTCCAAAAAAAAAATTCTCGGGGCGCTGCCCCAGACCCCATACAGGGGGCTTTGTCGCCCCCATTGTTGCACCCGATGCAACTTACAGGGGGCTTGTCACCCCCCCATGCGTGACTAGTTGTGGAAAGAATATAACACATACCCAACACAACCTTA
Organism: Pinus albicaulis; assembly: GCA_034641835.2. Lineage (NCBI taxonomy): Eukaryota > Viridiplantae > Streptophyta > Pinopsida > Pinales > Pinaceae > Pinus > Pinus albicaulis. The sequence continues at coordinate 1,260,753,093 of CM076584.1, read as the reverse complement.
TGACTAGGACTATAGAAGATATCCAGTGAAGGGATTTCCTCAATTTGTAAAACTATTTGTTTTGTAGGGTAGGCCGGTATGATCTCTCGAGCATGAGTTTATGGAACTTGTTGTAGTGGATTAACAATTTCCACTACCTTCTGGTAATGTTCAAGTGTCTAAAAACTAGTAACTTGATTAGCATTGGGATTGGCTTTAGGAATTTGTATTGCTTCATAAAACTCATCCCATTCACTACTCAAATTCTTTGTTTGGGACTTTTCGGACTGATCAAGTGTGTCATGACTGTGATGAAATTCTTGAGAAGTTGACTATGTTCCATTACTTTCTCTTTTTTCATGCATATCTATCTCTTGGATTACTTGATCAATTATCTTTTCTGGGCTATCCTTTCTGGATTCAAATTCACTTCCAGAATGATCCGAATTGTGAGATTGATGCTCTGATTGAACTGATTCATCCTCAGACATGTCTTTTACTTCATTATCCAAGCTGATACTTGGAGTAGGTCTATTGACATCTTCAATAGTTAGCAAGTCAAGATGAATTCTCTCCAGTCTCTTATTTTTGTATTTTTGGAAGGCTTCCAAATCATATTGGTTAAGTTGAATAACTTCAAACTTGATTATATCTGAAAAATTTTCCATGCCTTGGAAGATATCATCAAATCGGTCTATTTCCTTTACAAAAGGCTTCATTTTGAGCTCTGTGATGTAGTTTTTAATTACATCATTTGGATCATATAGCCTTTTCGGCATTACTGCCAAATTCAATAGATTAATATTTGAAACCTCCTTGTAGGCATGGCCAATATCAAAAATTGCAAAATTACCGCATTGTAAAGGAAAATTAGGCCAAACGGGCTTCTTATCATCTTTCAGATGTTTATTAATACCATTAACCAGCTGATAGGCTATCTCTCTTGCAAGTAACTTATCAGGAACATAATATGGTAGGACGTGGGGAGAAGCATAACTCCCAAATACTCGGACATATGTAAAATTCTCCTCTTCAAACCATCTAGCCATAGAAAGAATATCTGTACTAGCTTCTTTGGAAACACTAGGGGATTTCTCATTGAATATCATATGGTGCATAGGCAACATGAATCCATGACAAATTTTATAAAAATGCAGATGGAAGTCTGAATCCCAAATTTCTCTATGGTAAATGTGGATAGGGGTAGGGTCTTGGGTATTCCATTTCCATCCCATGGTAGGAAAACTAGAATAAAAGCAGATTGTGTCCATGACATAGGAAGACATATAAAAGGGAGGTATTTCTTTAGATGAAACACTCTTTTTATTCCTATATTCCATGATGTGTTTGGCTAAATTGTCAGATAGGATATTTTCCCAATTCAGAATTAATGAATTGACGATTGCGTCAATCAATGGAACCCAATCTACTAAAAACCTAGTGGTATCAGGTTTTGAAAACAATCTACACAACGTACCGGCAGTATAGCTATAAGGGGAAGGAATTTGGGCAATTGGGTACGTACCAAGTTTATCTCTCTTAAGATTTCCCCGATATTCCTTCCATTCTTTTATGACTTTCATGACGTCTGGATGCTCTGCTCTAAAGCTTTGCAGAAAAGCCTTGTCATATTTTTGTTGCAGGGAGGGTAGATGGTACATTGCTTGTAAATATTCTGCCCTGAATGAACCTATGTTTGCTCCCTTCGAATCTTTGAATTTTTTGTCTTCTATGTTTAAGTGGTCAATTTCCCACTTAACCATGTATGTGTAAGGGAGAATTTTTCGCCTTGCGGCTACCTTGTGGACGAATGAACATGCAGCATCGAAGTAAGTCGTGTCTGAAGTAACTGTCGTGCCTCTTGTAGCGACTTTGGTTATTACCCTTGTATTTTTGTCTTCGAAAATCTTATACATTTCCTCCCATGATGAACTACCGCAATATTTGTTGCAGGTGGTGTCTGAAAATAGGGGAGACATGTCTGAGTCTTCAGTAGACAGTGCTTGAGCAATTTCTTTGAGTTTCTTGTTCATTTCAATCTTCCTCGCTTCGTTAAATGATTTCCTGATTTCAAGTAAATAGAGTGAACATTAAAAGTATAGAGAACATAGAGACAAATCCGTCATTTAGATGAAACATGCACGAATAGATATGAATATATTAAAACTTTTATTTCTATTAAATGTTATTAATCATCGATAATCATTTCAAATCAAATCTCTTACAGCTTTACACGAAATAGCTATCAATCAACTTAAGACATTGGATCTTGGATTTCGGTTTTGATATGACATAAGTCATTTCGCATGCTTGAGTAATTAAATTCCATTCATTCGCATATCGTAACATATAAATTTTACCGTTTGTGATGTTTACCCATAAATTCAGCGAAATGTGATCTGCGCAAATCACACATCGCAATCTTTATGCGGTAAATGAATTTGCTTTTGGTTAATTCGTGAGAAATGCGAAGTGCGCATTCAAGAATTCAAGTGGATGTGCTTTATGGGTTTTTTAGAGCTTTATGTTTTTTTCTTTGTTGGCTCGTCGGGTCCGAGTAATCACAACTTATGCCGAATTGCTTTATTATTTTTATTTTTTAAATGAGTTGTGATGTGATAAACAAATTATAACGGTGATTGAAGTGTTTGCAAGTTTTAAACATAACTTCAAAAAAGGCTTTAGCGCGTTTCTCAGCCCATGTGGCTTAATGGATTTCAATTATTTTTGGTTGCAACCTATGAGGTTTGCGATGCACACTAAGGAATAAATCGGAAAAACTCAGAGAAAACTTTATTTCCTAAGGTTTTCATTTTTAAGATAAAAACAAATTTCCTATTTATTTCTAAAGGTTCCCCATTTATTAAAATAAATGGGGGGTGTTGTATAGCACAACACATAGGTACCTAGATAGTTGGTCTTTGCATCCTCAAGATTTCACAGTCTAAAGAATCTTAGAAAAAAATTTCTAGTGAAAATGTCAAGTTAACCTATTTGAAGTATATTTTAGGAGCATTCAGGGACCTTAAATTCCTTAGAGAATATCTCTGAAATTACAATGAACCAAAGTTTAAAATTTCTACCATAGGGAAATGAAGATCTCCCCTATATTTCCTCCATGTTTCATGGTCTGAAACATCCCAAAGAAAATTTATAGTGAAAATTCTAAGTTGACTTGTTTGAAGTCGATTTTAGGAGAATTCAAGAACCCTAACTTCCTTAAAGCATATCTCTGAAATTACAATGAACCAATGTTTGAAGTTTCTACCATAATTACACGAAGATATTATGTCAATCTCCTCCAAGTTTCATGATATGAAACATCCAAAAAAAATGTATTGAAAATGACAAGATGACTTATTTGAAGCAAATTCCGAGAACATTCAAGAACCTTTAACTTCCTCCAAGAATATTTCTGAAATTACAACAAACCAAATTCTGAAAATTATATCACATGTACAGGAAGATCTACTCCAAGTTTCACGGTCTGAAAAATCCTAGAAGAAACGTTATAGTGAAAATTTCAAGTTGACCCATTCACTCCACAAATCATATTTTCACTCCACCTTTAAGACCCCAAGAATATTCCCTAGCTTTTGTTGCACACCTCAAATATCTTCTTTCTTGTGTGACCTTTAAATGTGCTCATCTAACCTTTATTTATAATGTTTCTATGTTCACTTATGGGGTTGACATGTAAAACTGGTTGGATGATCTGTACTTTCTGATTAGGTCATTCTATAATATCTAGCTAGGCTGATATGTACTTTCTAATTGGACTGACCTCGTAGAATATTTCATACCTCCTCATTCCTTTGGTGCTAGAGGGAGTTCCATATACCATTGGAAAGATCTCAGAATAAGATATTCAACCATGTATCTTATGCTTCCATTTGAGCTTGATATTTAGAGTAAAGTTCCTTCAAAGATAGGGTATCCAAATTGGGCATCAAGAAAAAAATTGAGTATTCATACAACATTTCCGACAATGTTCATCATGCAATCTTTATCTTAGACATTTGTAGTTTCCATTTGTCTTTGAAATCAATTACAAAAATATTTTCAAGAATATCCTTCTCTGTCATTGATGTCAACCTTTAGCCAATCTTGCAACAATATTGTAGTACTCCCTAACCTTTAGTTAGGCATCCATCTTGGTCTCCCCCTAATTTTGAGATTCTCATTCCCCTATATCTTTGAAATCAATGAAAACACAATATTAAATAATCTCCTCCTTTTTCATTGATGACAACCCTTAGACATTTATGCATTATTTTTGAAGTACTCCCCTTATTGGTGATTTCACTGTGTTGAGAAACCAAGTGTAGTAAAGATCAACACCTAATTTATCTTCTTGATAATTACTTGTGAATATTAGATTTATTATTATTACTTATTAAGTCTTCTTCATCAAGCAATTATACAAATGTTCAATATTCTAGGAAAATATATATATCACAAAGAGACAAGAGACACCAATATTAGGCTGCTGGTGAGGGAAAAACCCCACAAGGGGGGAAACCCAACAATCCTTCTTTTATAGAATCGGATCAAAATGATATATCCAAGACTAAGACCAACAACTATCTGCAACTAGGAGACCAAGTCAAAAACATTCCTCCAAGTCACCTCTAAATTCAAAGTCAATGTTGGTCAAACTTGCCCCAAACTGGTCAAATATCAGAAATTTTGGACCTACAACAAGGGCCGAATTTCAACCTGCAAGTAGCTCAGAAAAATTTGGCCTCTTCCTCAGAAATTACCGTCCACATGTGCAAGTTGTCACTAGGTCAAAGATTCTGTCAAATTGGAATATTCTCCTTGTTTTGACTTAGTCTTCATTCTCTCCTTTGACTCATATTTTCCTCTTCTTCGTTGGTTTCATATTTGTTCTTATTGTGGGCTTGATTGATGTGCTAAATGGGTCAAAATGCGCTCTTATATATAGATGTTCAGGAGGTCGAATATGTGTCTTTTTTGTTCCTTGGTGATTAGAATTTGGATTAGGGGAAAAAATTAGCTCAAAGTTAAAGTGCTTAGAATTGCACCATACAAAAATGACAGTGACCATCCCATCGCAAGGAATCCAACGCAACTTGGTCCATTGAAAACCAAGTTCGGATGAAGGATATATGGTCTATTGATCGTCGTTGAGAATAGGCAAATTTTTTAAAAAATATTGCAGAACAGGTACAGCTGATGACACGGCGGTCCAGTCAGAATATAGAGAACCTTCTTCATTTTTTAGTAAAATCGGATTGTGACAAGTGTCATTGTTGGATTCACGAGTTTGGTTTGTGAAGGTAAATATTGCCCAATGTCCTCCAAGGTTGAATGTGGGTTCATAAATATTTATGTGCTGGAAATATTTTTTTTAATTATTAAGTTTGAATTAATGAATATATTATATATGTATTTTATTATAATATTTTATATGGTTACTAATCATACATTATAATACATTATATATATATTAATATTTATTATTAAAATCAAACTTTATATTAATTAATTACCACATATAATAATTATAACCAAAGTCCACATTAAAACATTATACCTTGGGTTATTATGGTGGGTATTAATTTTTTTTTATGGCGGAACGTATATCAACGGTGGCATATTCAATGGATATATCCAATGTTCGTTGTTTATATGGTTTAAATGTATTATATGGGCGTGTTTATATGGTTTCAAGTTGCAAAAGAATGTGTATGAGGGGGGAGGTCGGGGTTCAACCCCAACACCTCCTCGTCTCCATTGTGTCCTTCTACCAATGGGCCATGGCTCCATTCATTGAAAAACAACACGCAAAACTTGTAATTAAATAGTATGAGGATTTTGAGGGTGGAGTAAGGAGCGGGCCAGCCCTCCTCCTTCATGCGACCACGCCATGAGACCATGCAAAAGCACCTGAACTAATTTTGGATTAGTGCACAGTTAACACATAATTAATTTGAAGTTAGCCATAATTAATCTAGCAGTTAACTTGGCTGATTTTTAGCAGAATCTCCAAATCTGGCACCACATACAAATTTTTCGGGGTTATCTCGCAGTTTTCCAGATTTAGAGGCAGAATATAGGGAAAACTTTAATGAGGCCTATCTTGGTCAATTTTGACCAATTTTTGCTCAAGGATAGTCATTCTTATAATATTGGCATGCTATAAATCCATTGGAACATCTTGTAGAGGTAGAGGATCTCATCTACAGGTATTTTTGGTCACTTGAATAATTTTGAAGCCTAGGGCCACTAGGAGGGAAGGCCATGCCCAGATCAGCTGAAGGCCAATTTCAGTGAATGAATAGTCAATTTTTTATGCATTTGATGCTCTTAACATAGTGGTATAGTTTATAGAGGCATTGGAGTACATATGAAGGTAATATTTTCACTTTGGTGATTAAACAAGCCCATGGCCATCGGGGTTGGAGGTCAAGCCTAAAGGAGCTGGTAACCAAATTCAGTGATTGAATATTCATTTTTTGGGTATTTGAGTGTTTTGAAGCCAATGGAATATCTTTAAAAACCATTGGATCAATATTGGTGCTTGTAATTTGACATTTTATTCATAATCCCAAGAGGGCCTAACTAATTAAAGCAAGTCCATGGAGATGTAGCCTAGGTGGGGTGAACTCCATCATAATCCATTTTGTTATGTGATTGTTGTGAGTTATTTTATGGCATTTAATTTTTTTTTTTATGAATTTTTAAAATTTAATTAACTCATAATTTGATCATGAAAAACACATGAAACTACACACATAAACCCCTTCACAAACGGTTAACATGAGCCGATCCTTAAACACATTTTTAATACTGATGAGGGAGCTTGAATAGAAATAACAAGTTTTCCCATATTAAGATCACTTGGCCAACTTGTTCAAGGAGGGTCAAATTTGATCAACTTATGGACTTACGATTCAACATAAAAATTCAAATTTCATTTTCTGACAAATGTCCAAATGGGACATAACTAAAATACATTTTCTTTTGATTCAAGATAAATTATTTTTGAATCTTTTACTCTAAGCATGAAGAACATGATTTAGTGAAATATAATAAATATAAATATAATTAATATATCAATGAAAATTTTATATTATGAAGACTGAATCTAGTTAAAACTTCAACACTCTCTCTTAACTAGGGAGGTATTCATAATGAATCAACAAGATATTCTCAAGTTGAAATATTCATATAAGAAAGGATATGAATTGATAAGTATCAATGATGATAACAACATCATAACCAACATTGTCAAACTACCAAGGCCTTGACAAGTCTGCTCTATCTCTCCACTAGATCAGAGCACAATGTAGGGAAGCATTTAATAGGACACCACATCGCTTCTCTGAGGCACATACCCCACCTAGGTGTTCGCCAAGTTATGTCATCATGGGACCATTTCCTAATATATAGTCACAATACTTAACACACGTAAATATCAGTCCTCTAGACCATTCGTATGTTAGATCAATGTACTTGACTCTTACAGTTGTTAGTTATGTTCACAGTATAGGTCTCAAGAAATTCAATCCCTTATGCTTATCCAATCCACCATTCTCCCTACCTATGTTCAAGCACTAGACTTACCGCGATTAGTATTGGCCACAGTACATGACACATGGTGAACAAGGTGTACATCCTCACTCCCTCTCAAATAGGAAGGATATCCTCTCTCCCTCGACTAGGGAGGAGATATATACAAACCTAAGCTTGTCTAAAAAATACTCATCCTTTTCCATGAAAAGGAACTTCATCAATGCATCTACTACCTATTTATCAATGGATATTTACTTGTAGCTTCACGGCTCCATTACGAATCATAATGTGCTTCGACCTTCCTGGATATTTGGAAATATTCAAATAGATTTGACCAATACAAGATATGATAATTGAACCATGTCATCAAATAGATCATCAAACAAATTCAAAAGAGCCAAACTACTTCACAGTTGATTATATAGGTTTTTTTTTAGGTCCCTATAATGCTAGTGTATCCCTTTATTTTTATTGTTAGTGTAGCCCCATTATTGTTATTTTTTTTCCCATGTAGTCCCCATAGTGTTGTAATTGTGCCCCATAGAATCCCACTATTATTATTGTTGTGCCCTTACATTGTTATTGTTATGTAGGCTCTGATTATATTGGAACCCCTTAGGCTCCTATATATAGAAATTAGGATTTTATCATTTGAATCATCCAATAATTATTCATTTATGTAATGTCAAGTAGGTTTCCCACTCAAAGAGGCTAAATTTTAAGTCATCTATCTATATTTTCTTCTATTTTTGAGTTGGTTGCATAACATTTGGAATCCGAGCTTGGGATTCTAGGGGTTCGCTTCTTCAAACAGGTCATCTTGGAATTTTTGCTATAGATTTTTTTCTATGAGGCTTCAGAAGCTGAAATGTTTACCACGTGGAATCGAAAACTTGATTAACTTCGTGTAAAAATTTTAGACCTTGGTTTGCAATATTTTCGGAAATATGATCTATGGAAGTTAAGGTTTTTGCAAGCTCTAGAATTTCATCTCAAACAAGCGACTGAGGTAAAATCGTCATATATTTTGTTTCTGACATCGAATTGGAATTATGTAAAAATTGGTCGAACGTGCATGGACTGTAGTTTCTTCTGTATCGATTTCAGGGTCGAAGGTCAAAACAATGACACGTGGCACGTCGTACAAGCTCATTTTACTGAACCAGTCCATAATTAGGACATTGTGGGAGATCAGGCATAAATTTGTCTTGAAGAATCAAAATTAGGTATGAATTATGGCATTGGAAATAAGACTTAGAGGGATACTATAGGACCAAATTTCAAATTTCGGGGATCTGAAATCACAGAGATACATAAGTTTCAATATCGAGCTCCTCGAGATACACAATGTTTTTTTTAAATTGTACAACTTTTGTTTAAAAAAATCAGTTTGAAGTGATTCCAAAGGGCATATTGAAGCATTGATATTAGTATTTGGGTCTATAATTCCTCTCAAAAATAATTCCACACCCATTATCCCTCAAAAACCTCTACTATAACGCATGAAGGGGACGAAGTGAAACGTGATATATCAAAATTATGAGACCAAGTGCAACAAATTTCGCTCTCAAAAAAAAGTAACCAAAAATGAAATGGAAGCTAAGATGGATGGTTTGAAGAATGGCATGGATGGAAAGGAAGATAAGATTCATGGTATAGAAGAAAAACTGAAAGGGAACATGGAAGAAATGAAGAATGGTCTAAAAGCAGACATGGAAGGTTTGACAAAGTTGCTACGAGAAATCATTCCTAATGGTGAAAGGGTAGTAGATGAAACTCATGATGAGAACAAAATAAATTTTAATCATGATTTCATAGACTCTAATGTTGGATTTAAGACCCACCATATTTCAAATATTGATATGAGGAAGTTTGATGGAATAGATCTGATAACATGGATACTACAAATATAGCAATACTTTGAGCTCCATAATGTGCAACACACACAAAAGGTACGCATTGCAACTTTATATTTCGAAAAAAATCAGTTTGTATGGTATTGATGGCTTTTTTCTCGTAAACCACTTGTCACTTGGTCAATTTTTACGGAGGATATGATATCAAAATATGAGGATATAAAGAGAAACACCTTATTTAGCCAATTGATAAATCTCAAACAAAAGGGTTCAATGATGGAGCACATTGAGGACTTCAAAAAATCGAATATAAGGGTAAATAATATTGCAAAGGAACATACAATTGATGTCTTCATATGGAATTTAAAGGATAACATCCACTATGAGGTTCACATTTGGGAACCTAATTCATCGGAAAAGGCATTCAGGGTGGCAAGAAAAGTTGAAAGTAAAATTATGGCATCAAGGAAGTATACCAGTCACAACTACAAAGATGGAAATGTTGCTGCTCCTAGCCATCCACAACCTACAATATTGAAACCAACAATTGGAGGAAAAAGGAGAAAAATGGATTTGTTATAGTTGTGATAGAAAATACACTGAAGGTCATAAGTGTGTCGAGAAGAAATTAGTTTACATAGATTGTGAAGAGGAGGAAGAAAAGGAAAAAGAAACATCAAAATAAGAGGATATACACAAGGAACCAACCCCAGAGAAGGAAGAAAATAATCCAACCATATCTTGTAATGCATTGGCATGAATTACCACTCCTCAAACTCTCAATATAGAAGGATATATCAAGAAAAAAATAAGGTAATAGTGTTGATCGATTTGGGTATTACACATAGTTTTATTCATTTTAAGATAACCAAGGAATTGAATTGCTTCCTTTATCCAGCACCAGAATTTCAAGTGATGGTTGAAAATGGAGGAACTATAAATTTCTCTAGAAAGTTCCATAATATCAAGCTAACCATGGGGGAATATATATTGAATAGTCAATGCTTTCTATTCCAATGGGTGGTGTTGATGTTCTACTAGGAGTCCAATGGTTACAATCTTTTGGGGCTATAGCTTTTAATTTTCAAGAACTTTTCTTGAAATTTTTTGGGAAGGAAAGGAAGTTGAATTAAGGGGTATCACAGGGAAACTTAGAAGCATAATCAACTCTAATTTCATGATAAATATTTTGAATAAAGAATAACGAGGCGTAATTACACAGTTATGGTCACTACAGGTTCAAACATCGAAATCCTCTATTTCTCGAGATCTCTGAAAAGTCTTGGATAATCATTCCAAGATGTTTGAGACTCCCAAAGGGCTCCCACCTATTCGTGATCATGATCATGTTATTCATCTGATTCCAGGAAGTGTTCCTCCAATCATTAGACCTTATAGATATCCATATGCCCATAAGAGAGAAATTGAATATATGATTGCAGAAATGCTAGAGGTTGGTATAACTCAACCTAGTCAAAGTTATTTCTCTGCTCTAGTAGTATTGGTGCACAAGAAGGATGGATCATGGTGCATGTGTCCAGATTATAGGGAGCTCAACAAGCTCACTATTAAAGATAAATTTCCCATTCCTGTCATTGATGAATTATTGTATGAATTACATGGTGCAATTTACTTCACCAAGTTGGATCTTCGTTCAGGTTATCATCAAATTAGAATGAAGGTTGAAGACATTCTGAAAACAACCTTTAGAACTCATGAGGGTTATTATGAATTTTTGGTCATGCCTTTTGGCCTTACCAATGCACCTTCTACATTTCAAGGGTTGATGAATTCCATTTTCAAACCCTTCCTTAGAAATTTTGAGTTAGTATTTTTGGATGATATACTAATATACAACAAGTCTTGGAAGGATCATGTTCAACGTGTTGATAGGGTGCTCAAACTATTGGAGGAGAAACAATTATATGTAAAAACCTCCAAATGTTTCTTTGGAGTATAGGAGGTGGAATATCTGGGTCATATTGTATCTCATGAGGGTGTTAAGGTAAACCCTAACAAAATTAAAGCCATTAAGGAATGGAAAATCCCCAAAATCCTAAAGCATCCGTGAGGATTTCTTAGGTTAACAGGGTATTATCGCAAGTTTGTTAAGAATTATGGGAGAACAGTAACACCTTTAATAATATTATTAAAGAAAGATGCATTTTCTTGGACTCAAGAAGCACCTAAGGCCTTTGAACATCTTAAAGAGGCAATGTGCCAAGCACCGGTCTTAGTTATGCCAGAATTCACAAAAAACTTTATTGTGGAACATTGTGATTCCTAAGGAAATGGAATTGGTGTTGTTTTAATGCAAGAAGGAAGACCCATTTATTTTGAAAGTCGTCCAATCAAAGGAAAATTTTTACAAAAGCCTATTTATGAAAAGGAAATGTTGGCAATACTATATGCATTAAACAAATGGCAACCTTACCTAATGAGAAGACACTTTAAGGTAAAAATAGATCATGATATTCTTAAATACTTTTTGGAACAAAGACTATCTTAAGAAGAGAAACAAAAATTGGTCGCAAAGATGTTGGGTTATGACTTTGAAATCATCTACAAAAAAGGGAAGCTAAATATTGTTGCAGATGCACTCTCAAGAAACGTTGAGGACGTGGAAGAATTTATTCATGCCATTTCTATTATCCAACCCGATTGGATAACCGATGAAAGAGAGGAGTGGAAGAATGATGAAGAAGTGTGGAAACTCATTCAAAAGTTACAGTAAGATCCCAGTACATTTGATACATTTAGCTGAAAAAATGACTCATTATGGTACAAAGATCACTTATATATTTTTAATCATTCCCAGCTAAAAAAAAATATTATTTTGGAATTGTACACCTCTCCCTTAGTAGGACACTCGGGATTTTTAAAAACTTACCACAGGGTTAAGAAATAATTTTTTTGGGATGGCCTTAATTCTGATATTCAAAAGTTTCTGGTGGAATGTTTGGTCTTCCAACAAAATAAAGTTGAGATAATTAAGACCCTGGGTCTGCTACAACCTTTATCCATTCCAATTCAACGTTGGGAGGAGGTTTCAATGGATTTTATCATAGATTTACCCAAGTCCGAAGGAAAGAGCACCATCATGGTGGTATTTGATAAACTTACCAAGTATCCACACTTTTTTGCATTATATCATCCATTTAAATCTAGTACAGTTGCTAATGCATTTGTGGAAACAATTCAAAAGCTACATGGAAACCCAAATATTATTGTAAGCGACAAAGATCCCATTTTCACCTAAAATTTTTAGATGAAATTATTTTCTTGTCTGGGTACTCAGCTAGCTCATAGCTCATCTTATCGTTCTCAATCTGATGGGAAAACTGAGTTAGTGAACAAATTTTTGGAAGGATATCTTTGTTTCTTTGTATTTGATAAACAAACACAATGGGTCAAGTGGTTACCTTTGGATGAATGGTGTTATTACACTTCCTTCCACATTGTAAAAAAAATGACCCCATTTATGGCACTCTATGGATATCATCCATCATCCATCACATCATCTTTAAGAGAAAATTATAAGGTTCAAGCAGTGGAAGATCACATTGAGAATCAACAATTTCTACAACTCCTAAAGGATAACCTAACTTTGGCGCAGAATTGAATGAAACAACAGGTAGATCAACATCACAGCAAAAGAAGTTTTGATGTAGGCGATTGGGTATTTTTACGACTACAACCATACAAAAAAATGTCCCTCAAGCAAGCCAAGAAGGATAATAAATTATCGCCAAAATACTATGGTCCTTACAAGGTGTTGCAAAAGATTGGTACTATAGCATACAAATTGGAGCTTTCAACATCTTCTCGAGTGCACCCATTTTTCCATGTTTCATGCTTAAAGAAGGTTATAGGTGACAAACTACCAGTTCAAAAAATATTTCCAGAACTTGACAAGGAAGGAAAAATCATATTGGAACTTGAAGTAGTCACATAAATAAGAACTCAACAACTACGAAATCAATCAATTTCAAAGTATCTCATCAAGTGGATGAACTTACCCACTAAATATTCCACATGGGAGGATGAGAATTTTATACAAAATAATCCAGAAATACTCAAGAGTTGAGGAAAACACCTTTTTGAAGGAGAGGGGCATGTTAGTTCCCTATAACAATAGTGTATCCCCTTATTAGTATTGTTAGTGTAGCCCTCTTGTTGTTATTGTTGTTCCCATGTATTCCCCATAGTGTTATCATTGTGCCCCATAGAATCCCACTATTGTTATTGTTGTACCCTTACATTATTATTGTTATGTAGGGTATGATTATATTGGGACCCCTTAGACTCTTATATATAAAAAGTAGGTTTTTATCATTTGATTCATCCAATAATTGTTCATTTATGTAATGTAAAGGAGGTTTCCCCCTCGAATATGTTGATTTCTAAGTCGTTGATCTATCTTTTCTTCTATTTTGTGCGTTGGTTGCATACTAGTTTTCACATATTCTTTATCCATAGTGCTATATAATGATTTCCCAAGTAGAATCATCCATCAATAGTATCCCTACTTATCATTAGAACTGGTAAACCCAATTGATGTTTCCTTGATTTTCATGGAACCAATCAACAATTGGTATAATATCAGAACCCTTCAACTCCTTGTTAAAAGGTAGTCATCATAGATATATAATATGGAAACTCACCATTTGGAGGAGCTTGGTCACAAGTTCTTGGTTTTTCTTCCATACCTTGAGTGGTAGTGTATTCGATCCAAAATATATTTGCTTCCATATCCCTCTAAAGATAATAACAAGAGTTCTTCTTGAATCATTCAATTTGATTCCAAAGTACAAGATTTTCTTCAAGAAACTCCTTCATTTTTTAAGAATTGGGAGTAATCTAAGGTAAATGAACACCTTCCTTTTATAGAGAGGAAAATTTCAAGACTTGCTTCCATGCTGCCATTTAGTGCTAAGTGTTGACTTCTTTGATGTGTACTTCAAATTTCCTGCTTTTCCTCTAGAATATGTTTTTCCATGATCTACTATAAGAAAAGCATGTTTCTTGAAATATTTTGCTCTATCCATTGTAGAGTCACTGGTTCATTCCTTGATGCATAAGTTTGAACTAGAATTTGATATGAATATTCTCTCTGGCTGGAAGAATGTTGCAAGATGGATGTTGACTACCATTGAAATACAACTTGACTATTATGTTGGTTTCCTAATGTTGTTAGCTTCCTTTCTCCTTAGAGAGAAATGTTAGCTTCCTTTGAATCTTGATAATGAAACCTTGTGGACATGAATATTTCTATATTATAACCGAGTGCTTCTTCTAGAGTTTTGTGATGGATTCTATGTATACATTTATCAAGGAAACTCCCCTTCTTGCTTAAGTGAGTTGATTCTTTATTGTATATGACTTATGAGCTCCCTCTTAATTTTTATTTCCATGAAAAGATTTAATTTATGAATCCAAATATAATTTTATGTTATCCCCATAACTACCTTGCCAACAAAAAATACTATATTATCTGCCATCTAAGAAATAGAAAAATTGACTACAAACTTGGTACAAAGAGGAATTGTAGAGCTATGTACACTTGCCACAATCTTCATCGATGCTAGTAGTAGATATCCTTGTTGTCCTTGACCTTAGGTTTCTTTGGATCTTCTTCAAATTTAGTTGTTAATGCTTCATTTCTATCCTTCCTCTTATTGTTTTGATTGTTTTTATAGTTTTTGGGACAATCCCTCTTATAATGTCCATATTCATGACAACCATAACATTGAATTTTGGACATACACTTATTTATATCAGACATTTTTCCATGAGATCCAAAGTTTCCTTGACTTGGTTGCAAAAGCTTAAAAATTTCCATTGTTTGGTTTAGTTTCAACTTTAGCCTTCAACCTTGTTTCTTCTAGAACACATAGATCCCATAGTTCTTCAAAATTTGGAATATCCTTTCCTGCATAAATAACTCCTACAAAACCATCCCAAGCTGGAGGTATAGCATTGATTAATAAAGTGATTAACTCATAGCCATATATGGTTTCTCCAAGTCCTTGAATTTGATATTTTATTTTTGATATTCTCATAAAGTATGAAGTTGTGTCTTCTTCTTTTAACATTCTTATTCCATAGAGTTGATTCCTTAGAGAAATATTTTGGGTGGTTGCTTCCTTGGATGTAGTCAAATATGAAACAAAAGAAATGAAGTGATCCTTGATTGATTCAAAGAGAATCCTTTGAGCTCTAATTTCTCCTTTATTGTATTTGGCTAATTCTTGAGCATTATTCTTGTCTAGTATTGTAATTTCTCCTTCAACAAATTGCATGAATTAATTTTCTTTAAGGACTAAATCAATCCTTTTTTTCCAAGACTTAAAATTGGATGTTCCATCAAGCTTATTCCCTTCCTTAAAAATAGATTTATTTTTATTAGGAGAATTGGACATAGAGAATAGAAGAGTACTTACTTGAGTGTGGGAGAGAAATTTGCTACAAGAATATCTTTAAGAATGGATGAGAGTTGTTAAAATTATCTTCAAGAGATCTTAAAGAGAGCCTGATCTTCAAGCCTTTTTCTTAGCTTTGATAGAGAAAGATAATTGATACAAGGGTTTCTTCAAATATTCCAACAATTTGTGATATTAAAGCTTCCTTTACCTTAGCTCTGATACCATGTTGAGAAACCAAGTGTAGTAAATATCAACACCTAATTTCTCTTCTTGGTATTACCTGTGAATATTAGCTTTCTTCTTATTGCTTGTTGAATCTTCTTCATCAATCAATTATAGAAATGTTCAATATTCTGGGAAAATATATAGATCACAAAGATATAAGAGACACCAATATTAGGCTGTTAGCCAGGTGAAAGCCCCATAAGGGGGAAAACCCAACAATCCTCCTCTTATAGAATCTTATCAAAGTGAGATATCCAAGTCCAAGACGAAGACCGATATGCCACCAAGATACCACGTCCAATACCTTCCTCCAAGTCGCCTCCAAAGTCAAAGTCACATTGTTCAAACCTACCCCAAACTAGTCAAATCTCAGAAATTTCAGACATGCAACAAGGGCCAAATTTCATCCTCCAACTAACTCAGAAAAATTCGACCTCTTCCACAAAAATTACAGTCCACACGTGCAAGTTGTCATTAGGTCAAAGATTCAATCAACTTGGCATATTCTCCTTTTTTTGACTTAGTCTATCTCCTTTGACTTGAATTTCTCCTCTTCTTCCGTGGGTTCAAATCAGTTCTTGATTAATGTGCCAAATATGTCGAACTTCGTTCTTATATATAGTTGTCCAGGAGGTTGAATATGTGTATTTTGGAGGCCTAGATCAACTTGTCCAATGAGTGCTGACTTGGTCAACTTGTGGACTTATGATTCAACATAAAAATTCAAATTTTATTTTCTTACCAATGTCCAAATGGGACATGACTAAAATAGAGTTTCTTCTGACTCAAGATAAATTATTTTTTACTCTTTTTTAATTTATAAGCATGAATAACATGCTTTGAAAAAATATAATAAATATAAATATAAATATAATGAATATATCAATGAAAATTTTACATTATGAAGACTGACTCTAGTTCAACTTCCCCCTTTGTTGGAATTGTAACTAGGTTCAATCTTCATAATTGTCATTGTAATTTTTATTTTATGTAAAAACAAAAGAAGAAAAATTATTATTATTTTCTAGCATTTTATTCATGCTTTGTTTTGGTCAAAAGAAAATTTTAAATGGGCATGTTCTTCGTGACCCTTGTAAAAGAAGAAAATTTGATTTTTTGATAGTGTCATTTGTTCCTCTAATTTTCCAAGTTGGCCCTCCAAAAGACAAGTCGACCTGCCCAAAGGACATGTCCCTTCGCATGAGAGAACAAGTATATATTGGCATATATTATCCACCTTTTTCAACCAATTTGATGATCATATGTAGAAGAGGAACTCGATATGTGGTATGGAAATATGTGGCACATTATTTTAAAGTAAAATTAGTTTTTTGTGGCATCTTATGTTTGTAATAATGTGAGCTACTTGATTGACCACACCTTTGTGACATGTGAGCTACTTGATGGACCTTTGTGACATATGAGCTACTTGATGGACTAGACCTTTGTGACATGCAAGCTATATGATGGACCATATCTCTCTGTAATGCGAGATACAAGAAGACTACTATTTCTAATGATGCAAACTACAAGAAGGCAAGGTTTAGAGGGTTGACTTGGCACTTGGATCACTAGTTATTTTGACTTGGATTTATCTTTTTGAAGAAGAATCTATAAGGAAAGAATTGATGGGTTTTCCCATTGTGTATTTTTCCCTGGCCTCTGGACTAATTTTTGGTATCTGTTGTCTCTTATGCTCCATTATCTCTACTTTTCCTTATGTATTTGAATGTATAATTGCTTGATGAGATAAATTAATGAAACAAATGTTATAAGGAAATATATATATGAGTCACAAGTAATTATTATGTTAAGAAATTGTACTTTGCATTCGAATTTCAACACCTTTCACATCAATGGAAAAGGGCTACTCCCCATGAGCTTACGCTTTCATCCAATGATGGTTTGAAAGGGATATCACAATAATTTTCTCCTTTAGCTTCATTGAGGACATATATATTACTTGAGGTCCCGATTTTTTTTTCCACTAATCTTCCTTAACCTACTTTTCTTATTTCACATCATTTAAAATGAAATGTGAGATCATATCTTGGATCACACATTTGACTTACACTTAGAATATTGTATTTTACACCTTCAACATTTAGGACATTTTTAGTTTTATTATTTCTGTGATCAAGACTAATTGTCCCCTCTTTAGCTATCATTTTTGATGCATTATCTCCAAAGGTAACACTTCCTATTTTTTCTTATTTTAGAGTAAGAAATTTACTCTAATATTTTTTCATGTGTTTCAAACATTCACTATCAATAAACCATTTGTTTTCTTTGCTTCGACTATATATAGCATGTCCATATTCCTCTTGTTTTTCTTTCTTTCTGATTGCTACCTTTGTGCATTGTTCTCTATGCCTGGAAATATATCCTTCTTTTATTTTCTTACGAAACCTTAAATACGTGCTACATCTACAATCACATGCCTTTTTCCCATAGTCATTGCACTTATATAGTTCAACATGATCCAAGAGGGGAGAAAATGAGTTGTATTTTCTAACGTCATCTTCATTAGTTTTGTTGCTCACAAAACCATCGTTTAAGGTCTTATAAGATCCTTTGTTTCTATTTCTCACATATTTTTTTCTTAAACTTTACAATTTATTGTCTTATGACCAAAATTATTACAAGCAAAGCAATAGCCAAACAAGAAAAATTGATATAGAGATGTGAAAGGCCCTCTTGGTGGAGCAACTCTTTTGAATTCATTCATGTTGATCTTGTGAGAAAAATAAGGCATTTGTTGGTCCTAATCTCCTTTATTGGTGCTTCTTTCATTGTTAAACAAGCTCTTGAGAACATGAAATAGATTTTTGGGTTTTCTTAATTTTCCTTTTCTGATGGCACTATTCTTGATTATCCCCTGGAGGTATTATGATTTTCCTTATAGCCAAGACTTGTTTTGATGAAAGCTGACCTCTGACAACTAAAAATATCATCTAAAATTTCGATACTCTTATTGAACTTCAAGCTTTAATTCAATTGAGAATTTACTTTCTCTAGTTCCTTTATCAAGAAAATAACTTCTGATTTTAGCTTTAGACAATCTTCTTTATTTTTTTCAACTGGATTCCCACTACTTATTCTATCATATTTTCCTCTTATATTTGTATCTCTAGGATGGAAACTATTGTTTCATCAAAATCACAATCCATTTTCTTCTCATATTTCGAAAATAGCTCCTACTTTTTTATCTTACCTCTGAGTCTATCTATTTATTTTAGGGCACTAACAAGTTTAACTTCAAGATTTACTTCCCCGTTAATATCAACATTCTCTAAATATTTTTTCTCTTCTTGATTGTATTCATCTTCTTTATCAACAATATTTGAATCAATGGATATGAAAAGAAGTTCCTCTTTGTCAAAATTAGATGCATATTCAGCACTCCCTTTTGAGGAGCTATTATCTTCTCTAGAATAAAATCCTTTCTTCTTGGAATGCTTTCCTCTTTTGAATTTATAAGACTTACTTCTATTTCCATGCTATTCTTCATCATCATTGTCCTTGCAATATACATATGGAAATTTAGAAACAAAATTCCCTATTCGACCACAACTAAAACATTTTAATGGTAGCTTACCTTAATATTTGTCAAATCCTCTTTTCAGCTTTCTCACGAATTGTGCTTCCTCTACATCTAATTCATTATTGGAATAGTCATCGACTTTAAGTACTCATGTATTCTTTGAAATTTTGAAAGTCACTTCCTGAAGGGTTTACTTTCCTTTTTTCATCCTCATTTCATGTGCAATGAGAATCCCATGCGACTCATCCATATTCATATTTTTTAGATCCTTCATTTCTTTAATATTTGAGACGTTTGCATAAAATATTAAGGATATAGATCTTAACACTTTTAGTACAATCATTGATTCCTTAACTTCTTCACCAAGTCCTTTGATAGTATTGACAATCTCATCCACACGAAGGAAGTATGCTGCAATTTTTTATTCATCTTTCATCTTCAATCTCTCAAACTATCCTCTATGGGTTTTAAAATTTCCCCTCTTCACCTTATCATCTCCTTCATATCTAATTTTAACTTTGTCCTTAATTTCCTTTGAAAATTCACAGTGCATTACTTTAACAAACTCTAATTTTGATAGGTCACAAAATATGGTATTCATGGATTTTGCATTATTTGCACAAGCCTTTTGATCATCTTGATTAGATGGAGGATTTTTTGGAGCTTTATAACCATCCAATATAGATTTCCAAATGTCAAAACCAATATGTCTTAGATAATTCCTCATCCCTACCCTCCAGAAGGCATAATTTGTTCCATCGAATAATGAAACTTTTACTGTGAAAAAACCTTCATAATTGTCCATGGTTTTTTTTTAATCTTTTTTTTAGTGGTTGTACTGCTTCCAAAGGGACTTTCTCTGACACCAATTATTGGCTTCACACGTATACTAAGAGGCTGAGGGGGGTTGAATCAATATAAGACAATTTCTTATTTAAATATTCATGAGTCATAACCAAACAATTTCACATATGAAACACAAGATATAAATGAAGATATCTTATAAAAAGTATTTTTAGGTACCAACCTATTAGTACAAAAAAATTTGGCATTAAATTACTGTTACAAACATTTTAGGTGCCAACTTACAGGAGACACCAATTCCCCTTGTTGGAAGGTTTGTAGAAAGCAGCCTATAAGAGAAACCAATCCTCTTTGCTATAATATTTTTAGGCACCAGCGTACATGAGACACCAATCCCTAATATTAAAAATATTCCTAGGCACCACCCTATGTAACTAAGTTTGCTTGTTACTTTTGCCTTGACTAGGTGTTTTGGTTTCTTCTACCTTCAACGAGATTGCTTGTTGCTTCTTCCTTCACCAAGCTTGTTTTCTAATTCTACCTTCACTAGGTCTACTCACTACTTTTGTCTTCACCGGGTTTGTTTCTCCCAATGAAGGATACTTGGAAGAGGGAGCGAAAGCGAGAGTGGGGAATAAATTTTTTCAGAAGCTTTCGGGCCAACAGAAAATTTGGGAGCGATTTTTATATAATATATATTTTTATATTTTTTTTATGCATGTATGTCAACAAAAGTATGTATAATGATGAATTAGTTATAAAAAAACATAAAAACATGGATTAAACCATAAAACATCAATAATATAGTAGTTATAATATTCATCAACCACAGGTCTACAAGTTAGAATGTCTCAATTCTCATCAATATTAAAGTTTCAATTTTAAAAATTCAATATATAACATTTGTCATCACCAAATTTGGACTTGTAACCATTACCAAACAATAAAAAATAATATCAAACATGAAATGAAATATTCAACTTCCGCGAAGCATCATATTCATAATTCATGAATAATTACCAATAAATTAAAATTGCCAACTTCAAACTTCAAACTTAAATTGTCAAATATTGTTTACAAAAAATACCATAATAAATATGAAAGAGTCAATATTCATAAAAAGTACTAGAAACCATAAGATACAAGTAAAATCAAAATTTCTTCTTGCCACGAGAAATTTATAATTTCTTTTCTTGTGGTCTATGAGCAATGGGAGTCTCCCCCTGCATAGTCGGACGAATGTGTCCAGACCTATAATGCACATGACCTCCATGTGAGATTTCAGATGGAGGTGGCAGCAAATATGATGCAACTTGAGCACTTCTATAGGATGATGGAGGTGGCAGGGTTGTTGATGTTGTTGTTGTTGATTCATCCTCATCATTCAAAAGTTATTCTTTCAATTGTTCTAAATGTATGGCTTCATCCTCCAAAATTTTCATCCTATGGATTGTTGTCCCAAGTGATATATGCTCTATCAAAATAAGCTTGCTCACAATAATATATCAACAACCTCAAGTTGTAGTGCACATAAACAAATATTTTTTCCCGATTTTCATTGAGGCAGTTTCTTTTCACATTGTGGATGAATATATAGGTGTTCCAACACCTCTCTATAGAAGAATTATTAACCAACTGTGAAAAAACTTCAAGGTATAAAGAGTTAGGGCTTGATCTGGTTGAACCTTTGCAAGATCAGCCTCGCAAACCCCCACGGCTGCCCATGGGGGATGAAAAGAAAGACGAGGGTGTAGGATATCCTATCAAAATATTTCTCGAGGAGGCCCTCGGAAAACAAAGGAACACGATGATGGATAACTTTTCGCATATCTTTCAACGACTACCCATCGTCGGCACATCTGCATCCAGCAGCCACTCTGGAGACGCAACTCCTTTTAGGGTACAAGTAAACTTTGGCATTCCCATATTTGAAGGAAAAATAGATGCACGTGCCATAGATAGATGGTTGAATCTATTAGAAGGCTACTTCTTGGTTCATGACTTTTTCGACCGAGAGAAGAATATTTTTTCACTCCTCAAAGTCGTCCCCCATGTCAAGGACTAGTGGGAAACCTACTATGAGAAAAATGACAAGGGGGACCCATCTATATTCTTAGTTGTACCCACTTGGAATTATTTTCGAGATTCCATCAAGGAATAATATTGTCCCATGGGGAGCTATGAGCACAAGTACATACAATGGACTACGTTGCGACAGCAAAGGGATCAAGATGTGCATGAGCTGACGAATTTGTTCCATACCCTATGCACAAGGTTGGGTGTCAAAGATTTGGAAAAACATTTGGTGTTGAAGTACCGCAGTTGTATACACAGATAAATTCAGGAGGAAATGGAGTTCCTTGACATCTCATCACTTGGTATGGCATACCGATATGCTGCCAATATTGAGAAAAAATCCAAACATAAGAAGGGAGACTTTGGATCTACGAATCAAAAGCAAGGGAAAGGTGCCCTCAAACCGCAGAACAAAGTACAAAGCCAAGGCATGGCGGCCCAAGACAACCTGCCAAAGTCGCAAGCAAAGAAAAAAACCATGAAGCCGAAGAAAGACATGGAAAGTGGTGTGAGTTCCATAAGAGATCCACTCACAACACAAGTGAGTGTCGAGCCAAGAAGTCACTGGTGGCCGAGATGAAGGATTTTGAATCGGATGCATGCTCTGACTCTGAATTAGAACCCGACAAGGGGAATGACAAAGGGAAAAAAATAATCGATGCTTAACCCAATGCCACCATTACCACCACGAAGATCCAGAAGGAGGAACCGGAAGATCCAGAGGAGGAGGAGTGTCTCTTCCACTCCCAGATGTGGGTAAAGGGTTCCAAACTATATTTCATTGTCGACAGTGGGAGCCAAAAGAACCTCATTTTAGTAGAGGTTGTGAAACAGTTGGTCTTGCCGACCACAGCACACCATCGGGTGGCTTCACCCAGGATGGGATCATCACGTCAGCCAACAATGCCACCTTCCCTACAACATCAAGCCCTTGACAGATGAGGTATTATGTGACATTGATCCTCTTGATGTTTGCGATGTATTATTAGGCCAACCATACTTGTAGAAGCGACATACTATGTATGAGTCCCGACCTCGCATTGTTATTGTTACTTTGGGAAATAATTTGTACAGGATACCAGAGGTACCATCGCCTGCTGCTATCTCTTTGGTTACTGCAAAAAAATGCAGTAAGCTCATTTCCAAAACCAAGAAATTTTTTTTCCTGATGATTTGGCCTCAAGGCAAGAAGAATATTGTGGTCGTGACCATTAGACATGGCTCCTCCTAATGAAAACAACAAATGGAAAAAGTCGTGGAGGAGTATGGGGACATCTTCACCTCACCTGTAGGGTTGCCTCTACACTGTCAAGTCAAGCACCCCATTGACCTGACCCGAGGTGTTTCGCTGCCCAACGGACTGATCTATCAGTGCTCTATTCTGGAGAACAATGAAATCAAGAGGTGGATTCATGAGCTATTGCAGAAATGTCACATCTGGCCGAGTTCATCTCCTTGTGAGAGCCTGATTGTGTTGGTGCAAAAGAAGGATGGGACTTGGATACTCTGTATTGACTATCGGGCGCTGAACAAGATCACTGTCCAGAATACATACCCGATCCCACGGATTTATGACCTTCTAGACCAACTCACAGGGGCAAACTATTTCAACAAGATCAACTTGAAGTCTGGGTATCACCAGGTACCAATCAAACCATCCAATGTGTGGAATATTGTCTTCAAATCAAAGGAGGGCCTTTTCGAATGGTTGGTCATGCCTTTTAGGTTGACGAATGCTCTTGAAACCTTCATGAGGTTGATGGATGACATCTTGCGGCGATTCACCAACTCATTTTTAATAGTATACTCAGATGAAATCATGATCTTCAACCATACTTGGGAAGAGCACCTCCACCACATCCAAGAGGTCCTCCAAACGCTGCAACAACATAAGTTGTGTGCCAATTTGGAGAAGTGAACTTTTGGCATGACCCAGGTTCAATATTTGGGATACATTATTGATGAGTAGGGGGTGCATGTGGATCCAACCAAGATCCAAGTTATTTTGGATTGGCTAGCCCGAACCACTCTAACAAAGCTTCGCAGCTTTCTGAGTCTTGCTAATTTCTACCGCAGGTTCATGTTGGGATTCTCTCATATCACTTAGCCCTTGAGTCAAGTCACTAATGGAGGAGTGAAAGAAAAAATATTTTGGTAAGAATCTCGACAGAAGGCATTCGTACCAAACTTGTAACAACCATTTGAGATCGAGATAGATACCTTTGACTATGCTATTGGGGCAGTTCTTACTCAACAGGGGCATCCAGTGGCATATCATAGCGATACATAGTCTACAAGTATCCCACTTATGACAAAGAAATGTATTCCAATGTGTAGGCTTGCCGACAATGGAAGCATTACATTTTGGGGAAGAAAATAGTCATCCATGCAGACCACTGACCCCTGCAGTTCATACAAATACGAGGGAAGTTGTAAAACAATCGTCATTAGAAGTGGTCCACATATCTGTAATAATTTCATTTGAACATCAAGTACAAGAAGGGCAGAACCAATAATGTTGCAGATTGCCTCAGCCGACCATTGATCGTGGCACTAACCACTATTCTCAACTCTTATGGGCATGAAACTTCTAATTGGCTGCTTCTCTACAAGAGTGACCTGGAAATCGGCCACACATACAAGACACTCTTGGAGGGTACACAAGTTCCAAATTTTCACCTCCAGGTCGCACTCTTATTTCACCTGGGACACCTTTGTGTTCCTTCAAGAAAGCGTGCCAAGATTATTTGGGAAGCACACTACAATCGGGTCAGTTGGCATTTCGAGGTCAAGAAAACAATGGCAGTACTACAGAAGTATTTCTATTGGCCGAACCTTCATTAGGATGTCGGGAAGTACATCAGGTCCTGCACTTCTTGTGTCATTGCCAAGTCGGCCATCAAGAAGCAAGGCCTTTATACTCCACTAGCTACCCCTAGTCGACCTTGGGAATCCATCTCCATGGATTACATGTTGGGCCTTCCTTCTACTAAGCATGGAAACGATTGTGTTTTCTTGGTCGTCGACTAATTCTCGAAGGTGGTCATTATGTTAGCCTACAAGAAGAATATCATAGCAGAAGCCACTGCTAAACTCTTCTTTGAACAAATGTGGGTGCACTTTGGGTTCCCACATTCTATCATCTTAGATCGGACAGCAGATTCCTCAGCACATTTCAGTCCAACCTCTGGTTAATGTTGGACACCAAGCTAACAAAGTCCACATCTTTCCATCAAACTGATGTCCAGACATAGATCGTCAACAAGATGATCGTACACATTATGATCATGTACAATTCAAAGCATCCATGCACATGGGATGAGAACCTTCCCTGTGTACAACACAGTTATAACTGGGATCTCTACAGCTCAACTGACCACAATCCCTTTTAGGTGGGCTTGTGATTCCAGTCACTATGTCCCATTGATGTAGCCATGCCATTTGCGGCTACTCAGGCTAGTTCCGCCCATGTCCAGTCTAAAGCTGACAAGGCGAATAACTTCATTGAGTGCATTTAGCACTGTTGAGCCCCAAGATTGTGCTTTCTTTCATCTTAATTTACCTCATTTTCCTTTTTCCATTGTTATCCCAGACCCAAATGATCAATGAAATTAGTTAAAATTACTTTTAGAATGATTAACATGGCTAACTTGCTAAGTTTTGTGATTTTGTCATTGTAATGCATTTTGACCGAAACTAGCTGCAGAATGCAGACATTCCGTAGCTAACCGGAAATTCTGCAGCTGTCTTCACGTTCAAGCATGTTCCAGGTGTCCTCTCAGGAAAAGCCACACATGGGTATATTCCACATTATGTCCTCATCGTTCGTTGCTCACCATGAAGAATTAACCGAATTCTGGACGTGGTTTTGGTACGTGGGAACTCATTCAAGGAGGCAGACTTCTAATAGGACTGTCCTAGTCTAGATGTCCTTTGTTCCTTTACGCTGCCATCTTTAGAGTCCTAGTACAATTTTGATAAGGAAAGACAATGATCCCCGTATTGTTGCAAGTTCTGTTATGTAGATTTGTTATAAAAGCACTCGGGAAACCGAGAGACAAGCTCTAGATTTTGCTTAGATTTCATGTATTGACTGCTATATTTCTGAAGACTGAGACTACTCTGTTTCAAGTTATTTTCCTTTAATGAAGAAGACAGCATTGCTTTGAACGCGTTGAGTTGATTTTGAGTTAGATTCTGTCTGGTGGTAGAGGGCCCCTGCCTCCTGCACGGCTTTACTTTCGTAATTTAGATAAGTATCTTAGTTGTTTTCACATTTTTGAAGTTTGAAGTTCATAGTTAATTTCATTAGCCACTATAGCTATACTTGTTCTAAGAAACTCTTCCAAAAGATCATGATAATGAATGGGAAATGGCTGTAGTGTTGTAGGATTTATTTGTAATTTCTTTTGTTCATTCTCACAGTTGAACTTATACTAAGCAAACTCTTCCAAAAAATCCTTATGATGTCTAAGGCATGACTGTGATACTGAATGTTTCAGTTGTTTGTTTGCACTAAGTAGCATAGCTGATCTTACTCTTAAAACGCTCTTCCAAAATATCATAATGATGGGTAGGAGATAGCTGTGATGTCTTAGTTTTTAAATTGCTTTCAGTCTTTATGTTTGCATTTGCACTGAATTGTACAGCCAAGATTGTTCTAGCAAGCTCTTCCAAAATACCATTCATGATGGACAAAACAGGTTGTAGAATCCCATAGATTAATGCATGATAACTTAGTTAGGGTACTCCAGAGTCAAATTGCATTCAATTCATGCTTTGTTATTTTGTTTTAAGTTTGATAATGGCTTGTTAGTTCAGCATTGTTTTAGACTAGTGACATCTTAGTTCAGTTTTAGCTTAGCTCATTGTATTTTCATTCCACATTTAGTTGTCATCCATTGCATATTATATTACATTAGTTGTTAAACTTAAACAATACGGCCTTCATTATTTACAAAATCTCTTTTGTTCCAAATCCATAATTGACTCATAACCATCTGAACAGAAGACAGTATCATCTCAAGGCCTAAAGTACTTTTGCAACTTCTTCATAAACAAAGCCTTTCCTCAAAAGACTACTTTAAAAAGAAATTTGTAACTTTTGAATAAGGTTTAGTGATGTTAAACTAACTTGCAGAATAGAATTAGGAGTCAGTCTTAGAGTAGAGATCTTATGATGTTAACAATATTTTTCTCCAAATATGTTCCAACAAATCTTTAATCATGGATAAAATGTTGTATCATTATAAGCTGATTGTTTAATTGTTTAGTTAGGAGAATTTGTATACTTAGCTGACCATTTCTCAAGCTCTCCCAAAATACCTTTGATGAAAGAATTGGACAAGTTAAGTTTATGTTTTGATTCATTTTCTTGAAGTCATTATCAAGCTTTGTATTCTGCTTATTCATAGTTTAGGTTTGATTCTGTTCACAAGGAAAATGACTAAAAACATCATAAATCATCATAAAAGACCAAAAACATCATAAAACACTAAACACAACGCATTAGGAAACAAACACCTAGGCACAGACAGTGCACTTCACTTCAGCAGTTTACCAACCCTGGTTGACAATTAAATGAACTCAATTTAGGAGACTAGGTTGAGCACAAACAAGCACATCCGCCAACAAGTTAATGACATATTGGACAGAGCCATTGCTAATTACAAGCAAAGAAATGATCAATAGCGGGTGCCACACAACTTCCAGGTGGGTGACAAAGTGTGGCTACATTTGCAAAAGGAGTGCCTCGTTGGACCCCACCGCAAGCTTTGCCCACTCCGATATGGGTCGTACACCATAACCAAGGTTGTAGGGGCCAATGTCTTCGAGCTCATTATTCCACCATTCCTTGGTCTGCACCCAGTGTTCAATGTGGACCGCCTTCATCCTTACTTCCCACCTCTACTAAACACCTCTGACATTGCAGAACAACTCACACCAACAGAGTTAAACCCAGACTACATGGAACAGGCCACCACGGATCATATCAAGGACATGCAAATCAAGAAAACTCGCCATCAAAAGATCCAACTTTATCAGGTTGTCAAATTTAGCCAACTCTTGCACCAAGGCAATTGGTTCACCAGGGACCAAGTTCAGCGGAAGTTTCCTCATATCATGGAGGAACTAAACGCAATGGGGAGAATTGCTTCCTAACGGGGGAGGAATGATCCAGGTGGATATTGGTGGCCACCCGCCTATTCTACTTGGGCCACCACCATTTTTTCTTTTAGTTTTTCAGTTTCCTTAATTGTAGCACAGTTTACTATTTTTAGCAGTTTTTCGGGTCCTGAACTTCCGAAACCATTTTGAGGCCCTAAACGACGTTTTTTTGCGAAAATCACGAATAACATAAAATTTCCTTTCATATTTCTCACATAAAAAGTTGTATTCCTCAGATATATCTTTCTAACGAGGTACTGTGCGTGTCAAACGGAGATCATATGCCAAAGTTACATCCCTGGGAAGTTGATGTACCAATTTACCCAAACGGGGCCCATAGTTTTGGCGCTTCATCTCCTAGGTTTAGGTTTTAGATGTTTAGGGTTTTCCATTGTTTCTCAATAATAAATAGGCCCTCAAGCCTCATTGTAACACAGTTCATAGGCCTGTAGCCACCACATCTCTTCTCAGAGATAAGCTACCATCACCCTAGCTAGTTTATTTGTACTTTGTCTGTAAAAAAAATTTAGTTCTTTGATATTAATGAAATGAAGTCTTATTTTCATTGCATATTTATATTTATGGTTTTATGTGTCTTTTGTTGCGTTCTTGCATAAATTTGGATCAGTTGGACAATGGTTAGACATGGTTGACCATGGTTGATTTTTATCCAATCATATAAACCTAAGGGATTTATATTAAACCCTTTGATTAATATTATAAACCTTATGAATAATATTATACCCTAGGAATATGAACCCTTACATTGGTAATCGAGGGGATTGATATTATAAACCAAAGGGAATAATATTAAACACAGGGAATTAATATTATAAACCCAAGGTATATAAACCCTGGGATCAATATTATAAACCAGAGACAATAATAAACCCAACAGATTAAAACTAAAAAACCCAAGGGAATAATATTAAACTCAAGGGATAAATATTATAAACTCAAGGTATATGAACCCTAAGATAAATACTATAAACCCAATATATTTACATTAAACCATTTTATTATATACCTAAGGGATTAATATTAAACCCTAGGATTAATATTATAAACCTTATGAATAATGTTATACCCTAGGAATATGAACCCTTAGATTGATAAATTGAAGGGATTGATATTATAAACCCAGTGGATTATTTCTAAAACCTCAAGTTATTATAAACCTAAGGGAATAATATTAAACACAAGGGATTAATATTATAAACCCAATGTATATAAAACCTAAAATAAATATTATAAATACAAGGGATTAAAACTTAAAAACCAAGGGATTACAAACCCAAAGGAATAATATTAAACCCAAAGGATAAATATTATAAACCCAAGGTATATAAATTCTAAGATAATTATTATAAACCCTAAAATAAACACATTTGACCACAATTGATTTTCATATTGACAAAATCTTTGTTACAAAGCGATGTTGGACTATGCTTGACCATGACTCATTTTCATATTGAGGCAACATTTGTCACAATGCGACGTTGGACAATGGTAGGACATGGTTGACCATGGTTTATTTTCATAGTGACACAATATTTGTCACAATGCGACATTGGACAATGGTTGGACATGGTTGACCAAGGTTGATTTTCATATTGACACAATCTTTGTCACAATGCGACATTGGACTATGGTTGACCATGATTGATTTCCATATTAAGAAAAACATTTGTCACAATGCAACATTGGACAATGGTTGGTGATGGTTGACCATGGTTGATTTTCATATTGACACAATATTAGTCATAATGCGACGTTGGACTATGGTTAACCATGATTGATTTTCATGGTTGAACTTGAAAATCAAGGTCACCCATAGTCAATCATGGTCAACCATAGCCTAACATTGCATTGTGGAAAAGATTGTGTCAATACGAAAATCAGCCATGGCCAACCATTGTCCAGCATCGCATTGTGGAAAATGTTGTCTCAAAATCAAAAACAATCATGGTCAATCATAGTCCAATGTTGCTTTGTGTCAAAGGGTGTGTCAATGTGAAAATCATCCAATCATTCATTCATTCATTCTTAATAATAATAATTATTATTAAGTATTAATTAAATCATTATTATTATTATTATTTATTAATAATAATTGTTAATAATTATTTAATTATTAATTAATTAGTTTTTTTTTTTTTTGTAAATTATGGAGGGACTATTCACATTAATTAACAAAAATAAAGTTACAGAGAAGAGCCTACTTGGCTGTAGTCCATGGACCTACAATTTTCTATGAGGATCCCGCACCCAGGGAGAAGGTAAACAAGGGAAGAGAATCTCGGTGGGGAGATCAAAAACCTTGTCTTTGACAAAATCAGAGCACGCAGGCTCGAGAAAACAAAAAGCGAGCTCGCAGGCTCGAAACAGACAGAAAGGGAAAACAGATTCATAGCAAAGAAAGAAAGTAGGAGTTACAGCTCTGGAGGAGCCCCGGTGTCATCCGCTTCAAAGCCATCCTCGTCTATATTTATCGGCTGCTCGGGGGTGCCGGCCAGCCAAGCAATGGGGGAGCGGCGAGAAGGACCCTCGTCCTGAGGGGAGGTCTTCGAAGGTCCTGCCTCAGTTTTGATACTCATGCTTTAATGAAGCCTAGAACAGTTCTTCAGAAGATCGTAATGTTGCGAGGTGCTCTTTACAAAGCGCAGGTGATGCACTGTGCGGACGAAGGTTTCAAATTTCTGAGAGAGGGACTGAATTTTATTTACTAGATTCCTACTGATTTTGTTTTGCTCCTACAGAGCGAGAGAGAGGAGAGTTTTAGTGTTCCAGTGCAAGTCAACCACTCTTGTAAAGAGGTTCTCCCTGCTGTGAGTCAAACCAGGGTCCGGGATCCACTGAAATTTCGCATCAACCGTTTCCGTCGGGGTGGCTCGACGCTGCTCTGCCACCGCTGCATCTAGACCCTCAAAGAATTCCCTCCAAGGCTCCGGGGTGACTTCTCGAAAATGTCGAGTCGCGTTACAAGCCTGGGTCTCAGCCCAGGTCATGGGAGGTCAAGCAAGGTTATCCCAGTGGGAGGCGCGGCTGCGCCAGGGGGGGCCGGGGGGGAGGGGAATGTCTTCGGCGAGGAGCCATGGCTGAAGCTTTGAAAAGAACAAGACAAAACGACTGCAAGGAGTCGAGGGAAACCAGAGCAGATGAGATAGGGGAAATACAGCGCCTGACTGAAGCAGACTGAGAATAAAACTTGTTGAGGGGGAGATAAATAGGGTGATGCGAATGGAAAAAAGCCACCATCCCAGGACTAAGACGCATGGGAGGCCAGTTAATGGGATCATGTGAATTCATTGTGAAATGTCGGATGACAGACCCGCCTGATCTAAGCCTAGATCGCATCTCTGTGAGATCGCACGCCAGATTCATGGATCGGTACATGATCGATGTGGCTATCACAAATCGGCGGCTGGGGAAGGGTGCCAACCTTGTTCAAATCACTCCTACTTATTTCATGGCAATTAGCCTTTATGTCGTGGTACTCGAGGGAGGTCCATTCCTTGGACACAAGTCTTTCATGCGTGATGACCCATCGGCCAGACCATTTGCCTTTCTCCTAACCGCATGGAAGGAGATCCCTTTCGCCACGTTGATATTGTCACTTATCCGCTAGAGTAACCAGTTAATGTGCCAGCCAGTAGAGATTTTATCCAATTTTCTCCCCTGCTGAATTTTCTTGCAAGGTTGGGTAGCGATGTGAGAATCACCCTCCACCAAGAGAGGCCAGAATTTGTTCTACTTGGCTATGTCAAGACCTTTAGCTAAAGCCTGAAATTCAGCCACATTATTGGTATTGTGACCTAAATTTCCATAATATATCCATTTGATGATACCCCGAGCATTTCGAAACACCCCTCCAAATCCAGCCATGCCTGGATTGTGCTTGGAGGCCCCATCATAATTTAACTTCAGGAGAGGAGGATCTGGAGGATGCCAGACACTTAGAGGCGAAGGGGAAATCGAAGTAGAGGAGGGAGAGATAGTACTGCAGGGAACGGGAAGATCAAGGAGGGTTAGAATCCTTTTTTCTGCCATAGAAGGCTGGTTGGGGGCATCAAGGAGCTTTGCAATTGAGCTTGATTCCCTCATGATGATCTTTATGCTAAATATGCTCTACTCTTCTGAGGAAGCCACATTCCTGAAGATTCGAGAGTTACGCTCCTTCCATATTTCCCAACAAATAATGCCTGGGAGGAGATTCCAAGCAAGATTTACAAGAGGTTGGTTGGAGAAATCAGAGCTCCAATTTTCCAGGGTAGTATGGATGGATAGAATATCACGGTCTGAGGTTTTGAAGACTAAAATAAACCAAGACCATATGTTTGAGGCGAAAGGGCAGCTGTTGAAAAGATGGTTTATCGATTCATTATTCGACATGCAAAGACTGCAAACCGAGGGGCCCTGAAAGCCTTTTCTTTGAAGGTTGTCCCATGTAAGAGTTTTCTTGTGCGTCAATAACCAAATGAAGAGGCTGATCTTTGGCCAGTGCTTTCGATTCCACAATATTTTCCATTTAAAGTCCTCTTGCATATAGGTCGGGTTTTGTAAATGGTTGTAGGCTTCTTTTATGCTGAAGGTTCCTGTTGTATTAGCTCCCCATCTAAGAATGTCAGGGCCTTCCTTTTTTTGAATCTGTCGCTTGCTAAGCTCTTGCATGAGTGTGTGAAAAGAGTGTTGGAGATGGACTGGGAGGAGATCATTAAGATTCTTCCACTCCCTCCAACCTGTATTATTATCATTCTTCCAGTAGTCCCTAACCTTCCTTTTTTTTTTCTCCTCCAGGTACTCTTTTAGGGGTCTGTAGTTTTCTGTATCCAATCTAGGGCTTTGCTCCCACGCATCATCCTAGAAAAGTGCTTGCTGACCATTGCCTATTTCCCATAAACAATGATGTTGAATTAGCAGTCTATTTTCCCAGGCTTTATTCCACATCAGTGATCCTTTGAGATTCCCAGAAATCCTAACGAGAGAGTCCCATGGAGTTGTGGGAGCATATTTAGCCTTCCAGAAGAGAGCCCAGTTGGTCGAGGCGCATGTCAACCACCTCCACCAAGTTTTGGCTCCCAAAGCTCTACCTAGGAGATCAGGGTCTCTAAGACCAATACCCCCTGCTTTCTTTGGAGAGCACACCTTATCCCAAGCGACCAGAACCCATATGCCTTTGATTTCTTTACCCTTCCAAAGGAAATCCCTTTGGATTGTTCTGATTTGGTTGAATACCGTTTTTGGAACTGCTATCACCGAGAAAAGATAGATTGGCATGGCTTGGAGGACAGACTTGACAAGGAATAATCTACTAGCTAGATTAAGAGCCCTGAAGGTCCAGTTTGAAATCTTCTTTTTGAGCTTGGAGATGAGAGATTCCCAATTA
This sequence comes from Pinus albicaulis, assembly GCA_034641835.2. Classification (NCBI taxonomy): domain Eukaryota; kingdom Viridiplantae; phylum Streptophyta; class Pinopsida; order Pinales; family Pinaceae; genus Pinus; species Pinus albicaulis. Next base: position 1,260,719,088 of record CM076584.1, on the reverse strand, counting down.
GAAAAGGCCAGGGGCTTATCGGTAAGGGGAACGCCCAGATATTTGGAAGGGAAAGAGCTCCATTGAAAACCCAAGACCCGAGAAATATGCATTTGAATGGCAGTTGGGGTATTCATGAAGAATATTTTAGATTTCGAGTGGTTGACATCCAAACCCGAGGCTAATTCAAAGTCAATGAGGATTTTTTGAATGGCAAGGGATTCCCTAAGCGACGAACAACCCATAAGGAGAGTGTCCTTGACAAATTGCTGATGGGTTGCAGGTGGAAGCTGAGGATAAAGATTAAGACCCAAGATCTTGCCATTGGCCAGGGTAGCAGAGAATGATCTGCCTAATCCCTCCGTCAAGATGATGAAAAGGAAGGGAGAGAGGGGGTCTCCCTATCTAATGTCGCGAGAGGGATTAATGATATCAGTGGGAGAGCCATTGAGAAGTATAGAGAAAAAGGCACCCGAGACTAGGGTCATAATCCAATCAATGATCTCTTTGTTTAAACCAAACACAGCAATCATCTGGAGGATATAATTCCAGTTAATTTTATCGAAGGCCTTAGACATATCTAACTGGATTAACATCCCCGGTTTCCATTGATCTTTGAGTGTATGAATGATCTCCTGAGAAAAGATGATGTTGTCCAATATTTTCCTTCCCTCTACATAGCCTGTCTGGTCCACTGAGATAAGGAGAGGCAGAAGAGACTTTAACCGATTGGCAATTATTTTGGAAATGATTTTATAAATAACATTGCAGAGGGCAATGGGTCTGAACTGATCCGGGGTGTTGGTACTATTCGATTTGGGGACGAGAGTCAAGAAGGTGGCATTGAGAGAAGGGAAAATTGATTTCCTAACCCGAGACTCCTCCACCAGATCATACACCGAATCCTTAATAGTATCCCAGCATGTCTTGTATAAGTTGATGGTGAAGCCATCAGGACCTGGAGCTTTTCCATTCGGCATTGCTTGAACCGCCTCTTCCAGTTCCTCCATAGTTATCTTCTTTAGCATCATCTGATTATGTTCCTTGGTTAAGATTGAAGGAATGTGCTTTGTAATTTTTCTGATATGATCCTCATTATTGTGATTACTTTCCTTAAGGATGCTTGAGAAATTCCTGTGTAACTCTTCCTCAATTTGTTGTTGAGTATCCACCTTCTACCCTTGTTCAGTCATGAGATTAAGGATTCTATTGACCTTCCTGTGCTGAATCATCGATTTGTGGAAAAAGGAAGTATTGCGCTCCCCCTCTTTGAGCCATTGGATACGTGATTTCTGTCTCCATAGAATCTCTTCTTGAGTAGCCCATTGGTCCCATTCTTGCTGAAGCTCCGATTCTATTTTCTTTGTTTCCTCGGTTAATCCGTTCTGAATGATAGTTGGTTGGAGAGCCTTCAGTTTGTTCTCTATGACTTTTTTCTCGCTGGTAATCTCCCCAAAGGTTTCTTTATTCCACTTTTTTAGCTCTTGTTTTACAAACTTGATTTTTTGATGGAAGGTCTTCATTTTGCTATTTTTTGGGGGAAGATCTAAAGACCGCCATTCTTTTATTTTGTCTTGAAAATTTGAGTGGGTCAACCAGAAGGCTTCAAACCTGAAGGGAGCATTTTTGGGTCTTAAGGAAATCTGAAATGATAGCACAACCGGCCAATGATCTGATCCCACCTGTGGAGCAATGGAAGCCTCTATTTCCAGAGAGGATAGGTAAAGCTCTTCAGAGAGAATAAATCTATCTAATCGAGAGGCAATTTGGCGTTCCCCCCCTCTTCGATTGTTCCAAGTATGAACCCCATTTTTTGTGGGGGTGTCTATGAACTTAAAATTATCAATAAGGCTTTGGAAAGCATTGGAGTCCAAGTCCAGTCGACGAAGACCACCCCTTTTCTCCTCTAGATTCAGAATCATATTGAAGTCCCCTGCTAGAATATTCATCTTGAAGTTGAATGAGTGTAGGTAGAGTTTCAGTTGAGTGATCCAAGCAAGTCTCTCTTTAACTGTGTGGGGACCATAAACATTTGTGATGCAGAGTTTCTCTTTAGTTCCTATGACCTGAAGAATGGTTGTTAGGGCATGCTTGGAAGCAAAAGAGTCTAAAAAATGGAACCTGGAGTCCTTCCAAAAGGTGGCAATGCCTCTTGTAGTGCCTTGAGCAGCAATGGCCATATGGATATATTGTTTTCTAAAGCAGGTCTGCTATATGGATCGCATATCAGCCAGACTGCTTTTTGTCTCTTGCAGCAAAATAATGTCAGCTTTTCCAGAGATTACTTTTGATTTTAGAATCCTACGTTTTGAAGGGATATTAAGTCCTCTAATGTTCCATGTTGTACAATTCATGATAAAATATTTGGAGAGAGAGTGAGAGCCTTTACCTTGCCAGCATTAATGAGGGATAATCCTAGTTCGGTTAAGTGTTGATGTTCTGTTTTACGTCCCTTTCTCTTCTGTTGAGCCTTGGTTATTTGAGTGTTGACCTTGAGATTCGCCTTGAGTCCTCCACCTTGATGCTTCCCTCCTTTGTTTTGATTTTCTCTTTGCTTTTGGAAAATATGTTGAAGATTGTATGCTTCTTCAATCTTCTTGAGCTGGTCCTCTGGTATGTCTTCAAAACCTTTGGCAGTCCATTCCTTTGATAATTTTTGCAGATCCATTCCTACCAGTATTTCTTCTAAGGCCTTGTCCTCAGAGGTAGGTGGGTCCTATGTATAGTCCATTTCTGATACCTCCAGAGTGACCCGTTCCTGCGAAGCTAGATTAGTGTTGTTTTCCATGTATGTGTCCAGGTCTTTGTTCTTTTCTGAAGGTTGTTCTGCACTTTTGCTTGGTTTTCCCTTCTCCAGTGTTGTAGAAGTGAGGATTTCATATATGTTATGCGTGGTCTTTTTGGGTGCTTCCTTTCCCACTGGTTGCCTTCGTTGCTGCTTATTTTTATGATGAACTTTGGTGAAGCCTTGATCCTCTCTAGCTTCCGATGTATTCTCTTTTGGAGGTGGCTTGTTCTATGGGCAGTCTCTAAATAAGTGACAGTGTTCGTGGCATTTCCTTCATCGGAAAGGGATGTGCTCATAATCCACTGGTTGAAGCCATATTTCATCTCTGAAATTCAGGCTAATGGCTTCGGGCAAAGCTCCTGAAACATCTATGTAGGCGCATATTCTTGCATAAGCGATGTAGTGGCCATTGCGAGTACCTTTTGACATTTTTATATATTCCCCTAGGCCATTTCCAATAGCTTGAAGCACCGATGGTGCCCAATAGTCCGTTGGAAGCGAGTATAGTCTGATCCAGACCGGGACTCTTGTGAAATCTTCTTGTTCAGGCATGAAGTTTTCCTTCCAAAATGTCATGTAAAGGCCAGCCGAGTTAAAAAAGTATGGCCCTCCCTCAAAAATGAGATCCTTGTCTTCTAACAGGGCGAACACCACTGTGAAAAAGCCCTTCGAGCCAAGCTGCAGTTCTATGGCCCCTTTTGGGTTCCACTTAGCCTGTATCCATCCTTTTAGAGCTCTTTTCGAAGGCCAAATCCCCATAAACTTACAGATAACTGCATGTTCTTTCATATAATCTCTATATACCTTTATATCCGATTCTTGTATTATTATCTCTGGAATTTTTGCAGCCTTCGGGTGACAGGCTTTTGCTGTCTGTCCTTTGTCCTGGTCCGCTTTTGTGATCCCCAAGTTGGGGTCCTCCGGATGCCTTGGAGTGGTTGGGATTCCAGCCAAAGTTCCTGCTTTTTGAAGTCCTCCCTTGTCAGGGCCCTGGGGCCTGGAAGCAATATATTGATTTCTCATTATTAATTTATCTTTCATAGTTTATGTGTTATTCCAATTCATCAACCTCAATGAGCTTTTATTTGTTTTTATTTAGTTTGATTCTTAGCCAGATTAATTACCTTATCTCTTTTTACCTCACTTTATGTTTGGTTACATTGTTTTATATTTACTTTTATTTTTAACTATTTTCATATTATACAAATTTGATAATCCTATGTTCTTTTTTGTTTGCTCCTTTATCTTTTTAACTCTTTAAACATTTTTCTTTTGTTTTTTATTATTTTATTTTAATTAATTTTTAATATCTTATTTTATTAATTTTTAAGTGTTTAACTTGTCTTTTTTAATCTTAATATCTTATTTTAATTAGTTAATTAATATAATCAATCTTTTATTTGATTTTTTTTTAAATTACATTGTTTAAATTAATTATTCTTACTCTAATTGCTATATATATATATATATATATATATATATATATATATATATATATATATATATATATATATATATATATATATATATATATATATAGTTAATTAATATAATCAATCTTTGACTTGATCTTTTAAGGATTAGGTTGATTAAATTAATTATTCTTACTCTAATGGCTAATTAAACTATTTTCTAAAAAAAATAGCACTGAATTGCCATCATTCTCTCTTATCTCTTATGATAAATCTCATTTCATAGTTTCCCCAAAAATCTTTTTACAATTGTAAAAATCTTAGCTCTCATTTTAAAAAAAAAAAAAAATCCATAACTTTAATCCTAACTTTCTAATCATTACTAATTATTTTTAAAATTTCAAAATAATCCTAATAAAATTTCTGAAATGCATTTTAATCTAAAATTAAATAATAAGTAATAATGTATATAAAATTCAAATCTCTTTAAAATTCCTTAACCTTATTAGGCATAAAAACAAAAGAACAAATTGTCCTAATTTCAATATACTCCATTTTTCTCCTATTGTTTATATATATATAGATATAGATATATATATATATTATTAATTATTATTTAATTTTATAATACAATTTTCAAATTCTTTCTTCGATTATTTTTTCAAATAATTAATATAAATTAAATAACTCAAACATTGATCATTAAATAATTATCAACATTTACTTATAAAATAAACATGCTTTTCAAAATTGGCCAACATTTGTTTATAACATAATAATAATGGACAAAATAGCAATGCACTCACTTTTTCCATTAGGATGGTGATCCCTCCTTCACACGTGTAAATTTCAAATATGTTAAATTCAGAGAACAGTTGATGATTAATAAAAAATGACACTTTAAATTAAGAAATATATTAATTATCAACATTTACTTATAAAATAAACATGCTTTTCAAAATTGGCTAACATTTGTTTATAACATAACAATAATGGACAAAATAGCAATGCACTCCCTTTTCCATTATGATGGTGATCCATCTTTCACATATGTGTAAATTTCAAATATGTTAAATTCAGTGAACGGTTGATGATTGAATAAAAAATGCGATTTTAAATTAAGAAATATATTAACTTGAGAGAAATTGTATTATCAATTTAAAAAAGTTTATCCAATTTCAATATATATCTATTTATTAAAATAATAAAAACAATTTATTTAAATAGTATAAATCAATTGTTATATCAATATAAAAGGAGAACATTGTTAACATCCTTGGTAAAATATAAGCATGGCTATTTGGTTTGAGTACAAGTCACTTGTTACAATTAGAAACTTTAAAATCTTGGTTCTTTAACATTATTTATTTATTTGAATTGTAAACATCTCTTGTTGCAGTTGGAAACATTCAAATCTATTATTATTGAACGCACTTTCTCTTACACCGTGAAGGAATATGACCAATACCCTTATCATTTATGTTGGCTACTTCCAGCCAAGGTCCATACATAACATGTATATTATTGTAACTACATGATTAAGAATCCTCACATTCCAGTTCACTAAATCAAATTAAATTTTTGCTATAAGAATAAGAGTTGAATATCACAATATACATGTATTTAGAAGACCTATTATGATATCAGAGCTAGAAGTGTCTAGTTGTCTAGAATTAGACCTCGACATGACTAATTCCTTTTATAAGAAGTCCCATGATAGTGTTGTATGAAGGTTTAACACTAGATTAGGGAACACTAATAATACACTTGGTTTCCTTGCCAAGTCATGAAAATATGTCACAATAAGAACCTGTGGGATTAATAATTAGGAATGTATAAATTATATGCACTAAGCATGCATATGTCCTAGATCCACCTGATCTCACACTATTTAACTTTATGCAAGATACTGAATCTATTCCACTTGTTAATCTTTTGCAGAAAATTTAATTGCACACACATGTAAAGCATAAATAAAAATAATCACACATAACACAGTTTTAACAGGGAAAGCATGAAGTTGGAAACCCCAACTATATATTATGTATCATGGAATCATATGACAATCCTCATACAAAGTTTATCAAGCTCTTAATACAGTACAATCGTCATACACTAATCAGGAACAATCTTGCAAATCCATGCACCGATCTTTGCCCTCTTGCTAGCCTGCCTCCACTGCGCAATCCTTGCTGAAGAATAGCTCTGACTGAATTTGAATTACTCTTGCCTTGACTGCGCAATCCTCATTGGAAACTCCAATGTGTGTGTGATGCAATCAATGCATCACTATATCGCCAACGTATAGTCTATCTTTCCCTTTCACCTATCTCTCCACCGGGTCTCCACCGAAACTGCCATGCACTGTAGTTAACTGTTGTATTTTTCAGTTGATTAATGAGTTATTATTTGTGAATTAATTAACTAATTAATTCACTCCACTCTCACTAGTGTATCAATCAGTTAGACTAGATACAACTAGCTCAACCGAGTCTAATTGAGTTAAACTGAATACAACTCCATAACTACTTCTTCCAACTGTGTCATAACTTTGCCACTTGAGTTCTAATTGAGTCCTCCGTGCATTAGCTCCAGTAAACCCTTGGGAATTGTGTAATTCCCTCAGTCCATTGATGTGCCACATCTGTGCACTGAAACAAAGTGCTCCAAGAGAATAAGTTGTTGTTTAGTGTCTAATTATTATTAAGAGCTAATAATAATCGACACATTTATTTTTAGATCGACGATCTATAAATAGACTTCGCCCAATATTCTAAAAATAGAATTTCATCTATTTTTCCAACTTGACCAACCATCCACAAATAGCATCCTGCAACTTCTGAAATATGATCATCATGTCTAAAATAGACATAGTCTAAAAATAGACTTGACACTCTGTCATTTCCGCGTGTCTTCACACTTTTGTGAAGGCGATCATTTGCGCTCATCATCTGAAAGTTAACTTTCAACACTCCCTCTCAACAAGATAGGGATTATCTTTCACCCTGATCCTGCCTCTATGATATTCGAATTTACTCCTGGTGAGCGCCTTTGTTAGAATATCTGCATCCTGATCCTTCGTAGGAATGTACTAAAGCAACATGATCTTCCACTACACACAATCTCATATATGATGATACCAGATATCAATATGTTTAGATATATCATGAAATACGGGATTAACCGAGAGTTTAATGCAACTCTGATTATCACAATGTATCATTGTGGGATCTAAATGTGAACCGAACAAACCAACCAGAATCTTCCTCATCCAGATAGCCTCACATGCAGCTTGACTTGCTGCCATGTATTCTGCTTCCGCTGAACTGAGTGCCACGGATCTTTGTTTCCTGCTATACCAAGAAACTGCCGTAGATTCGATACTAAAAATCCCTCCTGATGTGCTCTTTCTATCTGTTGGGCTTCTTGCCCAATCTGCATCCGTGAAGCCATGAAACTTCAACTCATCTATATGTCTGTACCATAAACCCTATTCAGATGTGCCCATGAGATATCTCAGGACATGCTTGCCTGCCTTCCAAAAGAGCTTGGTAGGCTTAACCATCACTTGTGAAAGCTGGTTCACCGCATAGCATATGTCCGATCTTGTATTAACTAAATACATGAGCGAACCCACCAACTGTCGATAAACAGTGGCATCCACTACCTTTGCCGATGTAGCATCCTCTTTCTTCCAATTTCTTGGAAGAGGAGTGTCGATAGGCTTGCAACCTTGCATGTGAAACTTCTTCAGTATCTCCCGGGCATACTTGCCTTGAGACACAAACATTTCACCTTCCCGCTGTCATATTTCCAATCCAAGGAAATAATGAAGGAGGCCCAAATCCTTCATCTCAAACTCCTTTGCAAGATCTTCCTTGCATGAGTGTATCAACTGCTCATCACCTGTTAGTATTAAATCATCAACATAAAGTACAATGATTAAAATCTTACCCTCCACCACAATCTGGTATAGGTTTACATCCGCCTCACTCTTGGTGAAGCCAAGTCCAGTGAAATAGCTGTCGATCCGAGTGTACCAAGCACAGGGTGCTTGTTTCAGCCCATACAGTGCTCTTTTGAGCCTGCACACATGCGACTCATTGTTGAAGATCTCAAATCCTTCAGGCTGCTCAATGTACACCTCTTCCTCAATGATCCCATTAAGGAACACAGTCTTCACATCCATTTGATGAATGTGCCAACCAATCTGCGCTGAGAGAGAAAGGATGATCTGTATGGAAGAATACCGTGCGACAGGTGCAAAGGTTTTTTCATAGTCAATCCCCTCAATCTGTGAGAAGCCTCGGGCAACAAATCTTGCCTTATACATCTCGACACTCCCATCAACAGCTTGCTTTACCTTGTAGATCCATCTTGATCCTACAACTGATTTTTCCACCGGCCTTGGAACAATCTCCCAAGCACTGTTTCTGACAATGGAGTCATACTCCTCCACCATGGCATCTACCCATGTGGGCTCCTGCACTGCTTTTTTGAAAGAAGATGTCTCTGTCATGATACACTTTCTCATAAGAGCCATGTATCCAGTGTATCGGTCAAGTGACTGTCTCTGTCTGCGCTGTGATGTAGGGACTCCTACATTCTGTGCCGCATCAAGCTTCAGTCTCTCAGCTTCTGTGGTACGCTTTCTGCCTTGTCTGATGTTTGGTTCTGCATGAGTGGACTCCTCCACTCCATGAATCTCCTCTTGTGGCTGATCCACATCCGGAGGCTCATCTCTTGGAACAAGCAGTTCCTTCACTGCATGCAAGTCTAGCTCCCTCTCAAGCATAGCTTGTGCAGCACCCATGATCGTTCTATTCTTTCTCTCCGCAACCCCATTCTACTATGGGTTATGAGGCGCTATGAGTTCTCTTCAAATTCCTTCTTTTCTACAGAAGTCTTTGAATTCGCCCAAGATGTATTCACCACCATTATCGCTCCGTAGAGCTTTCACTTGCTTCCCCGACTGCTTCTCCACCAATTCCTTGAACTCACAGAACTTTGAGAACGTTTCACTCTTCTTTTGCATGAAGAAGATCCAACATCTACGAGAATAGTCATCAACAAATATAACATAATACCTGTGTTTTGTTGTTGAAGCAACTGAGAAAGGTCCACACACGTCTGTGTGAATTCTCTCCAGGATCACCGAAGCATGGTTCTCCTTCTCATGAAAGGTGGTCTTCACAAACTTACCCATAGTACATCCCTTGCACTGATCTGACTACGCAAGAGTACCCTTGGGAAGTCCACAGCGTAAATCACAAAATCTTCAGTTAGCGTGGTGAAGATGCCTCAATCTCTTATATAATTCACCCTCATCCCGGTCGTTCACCACTTCTTCTACTTTTTCCCACCATCACAGCGAGCCATCTACCGCCTCCAGCCTTGTAGAGATTTAATTCGAACCCCTATCTTCTTGGTTTGACCTATTGTTTTATGTCGAAGGAAGGCTTTTCCCTCACTGAAAACAACATCATAACCCTTGTCTTCCAGCATTGCGACTGAGACCAAGTTCTTCTTCAGACCTGGAACATGCATAACATTCTTCAACAAGAATGGATTACCGGACTCCCTCTCAAAGGTAATGGTCCCAATGTTAGTCGCACTATACCGACCTTCATCGCCCATCTCTATATGCATCTGGAGGTCCTTCTCCTCCAAGTCACTAAACAACTCTTTGTCTCTCGTCATATGGAAAGACGCGCCACTATCAAGATACCACACCGATCCCATACAGCTTGAAACCAAGCATGAGATCAAAGAGAAATCAAGTTCAAATTGCGAGTCTAGGGCCTCTCCAGCTATAGATCCAGCAGCCTTCTTGTTCTTCTTCTTCTGTGGACAGTTAATGGAGAAATGCCCATGTTTGTGACAGTGAAAACACTTCACTTTGTACAAATCCTGCTTCTTTCCTTTAGCATTGGATTTTGAAGGATGTTTCTTCCCCTTCCCTTTCCTTTCATTGGCATCCAAAGCGCAATTCTCTTCATCTTCATTCTTTGATGAAGATCCATCCCTGGTACCCCGCCTTATCTCCTCCTGGACAAGATCCGACCAAAGTCGCTCCCATCCTGGCAGTTTCTCCCGTCCATTGACAGAGCCTTCGTAGCTATGCCAACTCTTCGGAATCCCAAGGAGAGCCAAGCTCACCAAGTATTCTTCATCAACAACAACCCCCACACTTCCCATTTCATCCTTGCAGTGGAAAAACTTCGTGAGGTATTTTTGAATACTGTTGCCTTTCTCCATTTTTATTTTTCTAAGCTTGTCTTTAAGCGCCAACTTCCTCTGGTCACTTCTTATTTGGAACAAGTCTGTCAAAGCCTTCCACAATAAGAATGGAGTGGCTTTCCCGTGAATTTTGGACACAATATGGTCCTTCACACCTTCCAACAGAATCCTTCTCGTCTTTGTTGTCTTATTTTTCCATGCGTCAAGTAACGCAGCATCGCTAGATCCCAGCTTAGGAACATCGCTATCGATGAACTCCTTCAGTCCATTATCCTCCGGAATTGCCTCCATCATGTCCTTCCAAGCTATGTAATTCGAGCTCCCATCAAGGGAATAATCCAATCTCAACTCGTTGAAAGACATTTCAATGTATACTCGACTTCTACACCAAGAATCTTCTATAGCAAATTCGAATTTTCCACCAGCACAAACTCACTTTACAATTTTCAATCTTCAATTAACAATGCTCTGATACCATGTAGAAATTATATGCACTAGGCATGCATATGTCATAGATCCACCTGATCTCACACTATTTAACTTTATGCAAGATATTGAATCTATTCCACTTGTTAATATTTTGCGGAAAATTTAATTGCACACACATGTAAAGCATAAATAAAAATAATCACACATAACACAGTTTTTAACAGGGAAAGCCTGAAGCTGAAAACCCCAACTATATATTATGATTAGACTAGATACAACTAGCTCAACTGATTCTAACTGAGTTAAATTGAATACAGCTCCATAACTACTTCTTCCAACTGTGTCTGTCGCTTGAGTTCTAACAGAGTCATCCATGCATTAGCTCCAGTAAACCATTGGGAATTGCGTAATTCCCTCAGTCCACTAATGTGCCACATCTGTGCACTGAAACAAAGTGCTCCAAGAGAATAAGTTTTTGTTTAGAGTCTGATTATTATTAAGAGCTAATAATAATCGACATGCATCTATTTTTAGATCAATGATCTATAAATAGACTGCGCCCAATATTCTAAAATAAGAATTTCATATATTTTTCCAACTTGATCAACCATCCACAAATAGCATCCTACAACTTCTGAAATATGATCATCATGTCTAAAAATAGACTTGCGCTAAAAATAGCATGCGGGCCCACTTAGTGAAGGCGACTCTTTTCACTAAGCTCATCATCTTGTTGAATCTCAACAAGGAATAATTAATTAGGAGCATGGTTCGGAATTGTAACTACATGATTAGGAATCCCCACATTACAATTCACTAAATAAAATTAAATTTTCGCTATAATACTAAGAGTTGAATATCACAATATACATGTATCTAGAAGACCTATTATGATATCAGAGCTACAAGTGTCTAGTTTTCTAGAATAATACCTCGACATGTCTAATTCCTTTTCTAAGAAGTCCCATGAGAGTGATGATGAACCCTTAGTTAAACTGAGAGGGGCATTGAATCAGTTTAATACATTCATGGACATTTAAAAAATTGTATTTAACTCATTTATACCTTCATTTCATAAGCAGCTTAATACATAAAGGATCAATAAACATAATGTGTGGACAGCAAGTAATTAAACAGATTAAAGCATCACATCAACACTTAATCATCAAGCACATAGACAACAGATATAAGTGGAAACCCATAAAGGGAGAAAATCACATCTTATTATTGTTGTGATGCAAAGGCAAGCTCCAACTCCCTCTCACAACTGATTTTCTGTAAACTCCAACTTACAGGAGGCTACTACCCCAAATTCTGCAAGCTACTACTTGCAATGAAGCTCCAACTCCCATCTATTTTCTGCAGGCTACAACCCACAGGAGGCTCCTACCTCAACCAGCTACAACTGGACATCTATCAAGATAGAACTTGATATGGAAGCACCAACTCCCTCATACTACAATAAAATCATATGTTGATTTACCTGGATATCAGCTCTATTTTTCTCCTTCTTCAATGCTGCCCTTCCAGCCTTCAAATCTTCTTCATGTCAGCTCTGGATCTGCACAGCATCTCTATCTGCTCTCCCTCATTCTTCTGCTCTCTCACCCCTCAATTTATATCACAATAACATCATTTATAGAGATCACTTCTTGGTTGCTTGCATTCTATAGGGGAATATGAAGTGAACAGGCATGACTCTTGCCTTCCACCCACTCATTTCCTCACTCAGCACATTCAGGATGTTACAACAATATATACACTTGTTTCAGTATTAAATTGGATTTTTTCTTTGCCTTGGAGACTTGCCTTTGCATCACAAAAAATATAAAATAATTAATACATTTACTGTTACAATCAAATATTTCACTCAGCCCTTTCAGCTTCTTAGACTTGTTGTGTGTTTGTCCTCTTTTGCTTGTTGTCCCTTTGTATTTTTTGTTTCTGCAGTTATATTTCAACTGTGCTGCATCACCGCCTTTTTTCCCGACTCGACCCATGTTGTTGCACTATTATGCACGAGCTCTGGGTCCTTTTTCTTACCCGAGCCTTTTCTTGCGTGTTCAGCCTTTTCTTTTAACACACAGCCGCATCTACATGACACTTTTCATCTTGGTCGACTTCTTTAACCAAACACGCAGATTTGTGGGTTATGGCCCACATAACTCTCCTTTTACACGCAGCGGAATACAACTTCGGAGTTAAATACAACATACATACATTAGCGATCAAGCCGAACTTCCTGCTGGAGGGTCCCACAATACCTTGAACCAGTCACAACATATCACATTTCAGAAAACTTACCAAACAACCTTAACAACGAACTTATCATTTCGCCGATGCGAAGTTGCGTTGTAATCTCTACCGTAGATCTTCGCCGATCTAATGGTCTTGCTATACCTCTATCTTATCGCAACCGCACGCCCACAAGTTTAACTCTTATTGATAACGCTAAACCATATAATATATGATGTGTGCTAGTGCGCAGTGTTGACATGTGGCTCCTCCCTCATCGCATTGCATCCTTCCATCCTTCCCGCATCTCATCGCAAACAATTACCATACCGTGCGAACTCTTAACGGTAACCTCTAAAATCTGCGATGTGCGCTAATGCGCAGTGATGACATGTGGCTCCTCCCTCATCGCATCGAATCCTTCCATCCTTCCCGCATCACATTGCAAACAACTTACCATACCATGTGAACTCTTAACGGTAATCTCTAAAATTTGTGATGTGCAATATTGCGCAATGCTGACACGTGGTCGCCCTTCATCGCATCGCATCGCAACCAACTTAACTTGCGAATTCATCTTAACCATTCATCTTTCGCCTTCACTTCTGTGATCTAATCCTGACCGTTTTTTCAACTTCTTTGAAATCATCTAAGTGTTATCTGCCTTAGTTGATTTATGTTTGTTTATATTGTCGCCGCTCTGCAACATCGGTTCCTCCACGCTACTTCTCCTAAGCTTGTTCTTTATTCTTCAACGCAAATCTCTCATGAGCTTGTCTTTGTTATTGAATCTCATCCCGAGTTATCACACTTGACATACACCTTTTCATACTGATTAAAGCCAGGATTTGAAATTTATTCCTTTCAACATGCACATAAGTTTATCTTCTTACAACTTAGATTTGGCTAATGTTCTCTTGGCATGGCCTTCTCTTTCTACAGAGCCCTCTCTGTCTCTCAGCTCTTGCCTCTCTCTCTTGGCCAAATATTCTTTATTTAATTGGCCTCTTCCTCTCGGCTGTCACCTCTATCCTTTTCTACCTTAACTTCCTTTGCTTCCTTTGCTTCTTTGGTGCCTTTGTTGATGGTCTAACGCTGCTCCTTTGTGCTCCTTTTCCATCAATGAAAATATTTCCAACAAGCTATGTATGAAAGTTTAACACTAGATTAGGGAACAATAATAATACTCCTAGTTTCCCTGCAAACTCATGATAATATGTCACAATAAAAGCATGCAGGATTACTTATTAGGAATAATAATTAGGAGCATGGTTCGGCCTGCATTCAAATATCATGTGCATAAATACAGGAAATGTAAAAAATATTATAAATAAAATAAATTTTAGCATGGCTCTACAGTTGATATCGTGTTTACAGGGCTAATACAAAGTGAGAATTACGAACAGCAGATTTTTATAAACTTGAGTATGAAGTAAGCATTAACAATATGTGATCTATGTTAGGTAAGTTGCATCAATCCTCATCTTGCAACAAATAAAAAGTATCATATGAGCCTAGAGCTAAATCCTAGAGAGGAAAGACGAAAGGAAAGACCTATGCACCCGAGGAAAATATAAGAATGAGAAATCACTTACATTACATTTATGAGATATGAAAGTCAAGGGTTTTCTATATAGAATATATTCTTAATCTATGATGAAAACATAGTGTAAACTACCTTATGTGAGACTAACTTTTCACGAACATCACGAATTAAAAAACATTAGTATATACATCATAGTAGTATCATAGTCTACTTCTAGTTCATTTGAAAATACTTGTGGAAAAACAATTAACACCAAAAACATATAGATTTTTCTCAATGTAAAAAATGTCTATGGAAATCTCAGTAAGCAGTATCACCCAGCATACTTGCCCCATTTTTAGATAAGGACATACTATACTGTAACATTGTAATTTTTATTGTGTTCAATGTTAAAGTAAGTTCCAAATTTCAACTTTAGCCCTACGAAGAAACCCTGCAAGAAGCTTCAGGCAAGAAATTGGGAAATATTCAATATTTCGCCTCATAATGTTGTACGCATTATGAGCCCAGAGCTAATTCCTAGAGAAGACAAATGAAATGAAAGACTTGTGCACCTCAGGAAAATCCAAGTATAAGGACGGATTGTGGGAATGACACAATTATTAGGGCTGGAAATAGTTGGTTACTCGAGAGGAAGTGGATTGAAGATCCTACCTGTGTGCAAACCTGCAGCGAAACGAAAAAATGTGACACCTGAGTCATTAAAAAACCCATGACCCTAGAAACTTGTACTATTAATAGTAGGCTTCATGCTCTCTTTGTTTTGGTCTCTTTTGGTAACAATATTGCGTTGAATCTGAGCTGAATTTTTTTTCGTATGTTTTTGAAATGTGTTATTTAAGACAAAATTATTGAATCAAAAACTGAAAATAAAAATTATTCGTCTAGAATACTTGCACATATTTGACTCTGGTATGGGATCATCTTCTTCCAACAAGGCCCATTAAAGATTTGGATTATTATGTATTATTTTATTGCAATGATTTTAGCGAAGCATGGTATAGATTCGCCAAATATTTAGCAATTTTGTGTACACAAGGAATTGATTATAAAGTTGGAAGTGGATATCTTAACTACAACTGGGATTTCTAACAAATAAAAGTTCTTATCTAGCCTTACCATCTGATCATAGAAAATTCAAACATAAATAATCTCTTTTTCAGTATTTGATAGTGCATAGTTTTGACTTAATGTCATAGAAGCTTTACATATAATTTATAATAGTTCTCTAAGAAAGGTGATTGTTACTATCAAGCATTTATGTCATTCAAAGAGTTTTGTAAACCTTGGTTCTTGGTATAATTTTTTTTATCGATACCCAAATGTTTGGTGAAATATTGAGCTTTAATCCTGGTTAGCTACATTAGTGAGGTTCATGAAAAGCGGTGTTATTCCAGTACCTTTTTACTCTAAGGGAATGTGGATCCAACATGTCACTGCTTCATATTGACACGTCAAATTGCATCATTGTCATTTGTAGTCATCATCATATTCTCCATTTGATTTTTCATGAAGGTTGAGCATTTTGAAAGTTTTCTCTTCCTCTTTTCTTATTCTCCTTTCGCATTTTAAATATTGTACCCACATCTATCTATCTTTTACTTGTTTAATTTGCATTGCAAACCAATACATTTTTATTGAAATTGGCACCGTTTATTTTCCAAGCTTGATAAAATGGTCAGAATTGATGATTTATTAGAGTTATTGAGCACTCTAATCATGTCTACTATTGACAACATAATAAAAAACAGTAAAACAAATCTTGTTGATATTAAAATATGTTTACAAGATGCATAGGATAAGATTGAGTTTCTTCAACTTGAGTCATAGTTCCAACGAGATGAACCATAACAAAGGAATCAACATTCTAAACTAGTTCTTATTCATAATAACTTACTATTTCAGTTTGAGGTTGATTCTCATTAGGAGCATATTCACATGAACATGCAGAAGTTCCACTTGCACTTCCCAACCTTGTCATCAGACCTTGGGAAACTCATCAAGAACAAGCACTAGCACTAAACCGGTCTTGGATATGAAAAATATGTGACTTTTCACATTCCAGGCTACTCTAAACCAATTCAGTTTCATAGTGTTGGGTTTCATCAAGATGTTTCATCTCCACTTGATCCTCTTCCACAACCACTTCATATTATCACATGCCAACATTGTGATCGGGTTGGCCATGTGAAAGATCATTTTTTTATCTTCACTTTTGTGAAGATTTTTGAAAACATATAGATCATTCAGATAGAAGTTCCAGACGCAAGACTCCTGCAAGAACAAATATTCACCCTGAATGGATCGCTTCTTGGAAATGGTCATTAACAACCAAGAAGATATACCAGTCATACCACAAAGCTCATTCTCGAGTATTGACATGTCTTGCAGTGGAGAGGTCTTCATCTTCTCACCTTGTATATGATAGGGGGGTATTGATAGTCAGTTACTAGATTTGAATTCATATTAAGTGAGTTTGAACTAGATTATGAAGCCAGAGTCTAGAGCTAGAGTTAGCTAGAGACAGACTCATGTTCCATGAGCATGATTTGGTTGGCACCCTATCTTAAACCACCACCAGTAAAAGAATTCATCTTATTCTACCCATTTCATCATTTTGTGGTTATCTTTAAACCATTATCAGGGAGCACTTCCATTTGGGGATATGTGAATTTGGCACATTCACTTGAGTGGAAGATGAAAAGCCTCAAGTGAACGCCAACAGTCATGAGAATTCCAAGGGATATCTTGTGTTAGTCATCAGTATTTTTGCATGTTTTGATGACTAGTTTCCTTGGCTGAGTTTTCTAGAAGCTAATTTCAAAACTGTCAATTTGTCATCTAGAAAACACCTCAAACAAATGTTTGTCTTCTTACCCCTCCCTTTCAAACTGTGATAGGAATAGTCTTCAGATTTCAAGTTCTATCATAAATCAGCAAAGCCTCCTAGTCTATAGTTGTCATAGGTTTTGTCTCTCTACTATCAAAATCCCCTGTTTCCATAAATCTCATTGTCCAAGCATTTAGCAAAGCACCTTTCCCTCTCTCACTGATTATTTTGTCATATGATGACCTGATTATGCCTGAGAAACTCTTCAGAAATTATGATAAAATGCCTAGGTCTAAGTGGTGGTGTTTAGGGAAAATACCTTGAGAAAATATATCTCTAGTCAAAAACCATGTCTTCAATATTAGTCAGCCATCATGTCTTATTATTTGTCAAAACAAAAACCTTGTTTATCCCTAGGTCATACACCATCAAAGAGGTCGCTTTGTTTTGTTTCAATCAAAGCTCACAAAATTTCAATTCAAGAAGAAATAATGAAGAAGTTCCATGACTGAAGAAAAAGGATTATTTCAAGCATGATTTCATGATACATCAAGAAGGCTCTCCAAGGATCAAAAGACATCTATCAATGCATCTCTGCAGGGGTGTACAGATTGATGACACTAAGCAAAGTGTGAGAAAAAAGAGCACCTCAGGAGAAGGTTTCATGTTGTAGCAGTTTACTATGGAAGTCAGAGAAAGTGCAGATTGTGAAGAAAGAAGAACTAAAGGATTAAAACTTAAAAACACCCAAAGGTCAAAGGTCTTCCATATGGAAAATGAATACACAGGTTGGGTAATATTTGCCTCCAGCGCTCCATGATAAATTCAAGATGGCATCTTTTCATTAGTTCTCAAACATGTGAGCAAGCCCTAAAAATCAGTCTTATACAATCAAAAGTGACAGTCTTTTGGAAAAAAAGAGCCTCTAGCAAATAGGCATCCAATGAAGGTATAAGAGGAACAGCTGCCTTTGGTATCTTACTGTAAACCTAGGCTCTAAAAACATTCAAAGGCAATCTGTTGCGCCAAATAAACCTACATATAATGAAAAAAGGAGTTGCTTCAAAGATGGACACAGTGAGCATTGATCATTTACCAATTGCATTACTTAACCCTAGGTTTCACAGTGATTTTGTGCAAAAGGACATACATCATGAGCAGGGTTTCATAAAAGAAATGGGAAATTTGTTTAAAAGCCTCAATCAGTGATAAGTGGCGAGGCTCACAGTTTGTTTCCATTAATCTTTTGCAATAAACAGAGAGAAGGCATAGTTTTAGATGAAAGAAGATTTGTTGTGTTTTAGGGTGACCTCCTTCATAACAAGCGAAGATTCAAAACATTTTGAAGGCCTCCTTCATCATAAGCAGAGGGCCCAACAATGATTCTAAGTGAACTGAGTGGTTACAGTTGCATAAGACCTCCTTCACGACAAGTAGAGGGTCAGAAACCAGTCAAAGAACCTTTTCCACATCATAAGCAGAAGATTGACATACTAGCGGTGAAAGGCCATCAGTAGTGGTTTTTGTATAATTCAATCATTACACAGATGGCAAACACACAGCTTGTTTCAAGGAAACTGTGAGAAGTTAAAAATTACAGGGCTAAAGGTTTTGAGGAAAACCTTCTTAAATTGACAGAGAGAGCTTAGGATGTATAAAAAGTTGAAACCTTGAGTATAAAACAAGCGCCCAGAGGAATATGTTGAAAGGACCTCCTTCACTAATAAGCAGAGGGTCAACAATTTTTTTTAAGCAACCTCAGTGACTGCTTTGCGCTACCTCCTCCAAAGATAAACAGAGAGAATTTATCATAAACAAAATCACTTTATTCTTGTCTAAATTTCAAAGTGATATGGTGCAATAAAAACATATGTTACAGGTAAGATGTCACAAAGCAAAAAGGACAGTTTGTTGAAGATATTCATGAGTGATGAGGAAATATTACAGTTTACTAATTATTCCTTCTTCAAATGGGAAAAGATGACATAGTTCCAGATGAAGATGAGTTTTTTTGTTTTAAAGAAGACATCCTTAAAAGGATAACTAACAGAAGATCAAAGCACAGTTTAAGATGCCTCCTACAATAATGAGTAGATTTCCCAATTTTTGGTAAAAGGTAGCCTCTTTCAAAAAACATTAACACAATCATCATGAAGTATTTTTCTTCCAAAAGGAAAAAGGGTGCCCACCTTTTTTTTCCAAAAGCACAAAGGCAAAAATGAAAAAACACCAAAGGGAGCGAAAAATGTTCAAAAACATTTTGAAAAGAGCTATAAAGCTCTCAAAGTGAACGTTTTACATTCTATTGTGAAGCTGACTGAGGAGAGAGGGATTTGTCAAAACCCGGGCAAGTTTTCATACGGGTTTCCAGACATGCGACGCGACTGAAAGTTGCTGCGACGCGCATGTAGGTGTGTGCAGAAGCCTTTTGCATTGGACGTGACGTGCCTGTCACTGCACGCGATGCGCCTGTGCAACCACCCAGCGCCCAGCCTGAAATGCGACGCGTTTTCCCGGGCCACTTCTGAACGGACCACCGCCTGACGTTCAGTCACCAACATGCGACACGTTTTTCCTCGGGCCACCTCTGAATGGAGTTTTGACCGCCCGGGCCCATGCTAAAGGGAGGTGGCTTCCATCCTCATAAACCCTCAAATTGCCAAAAAATCAGAATTTTTCACAGAAGGTTATCTCCAAAAATAGCTAAGGCATCCTTTAAAGAGGTATTTCTTGTTTTCCTCGCATAAATATTTGATTTTAAGAGGTGTTAGAATCAAATTTGTTAAGAAAAAGACACAGTCTATGAAAGGGGAAAACACAGTTTGTTCTCAAAACTACCATGTTTACTAAAAGACAAAAAGAAAGTGGTTGTTGAGAAAGAAGGCCTATTTACAGTTTAAAGACCTGTTTTAAATGAATAGGTGAAAGAGGACACAACCTCATAAAGGAAAAAGATAGATTTGTTTTGAAGGTCTTTCCACTCAGTAACAAAGAAAAAACACAGTTCTTGAGAAGGAAACTTATTTTCATTAAAAAAAGGAACTTGTTTGCTATCTAAGAAAGAAATACAGTACTTAAAGAAGAGATCTATTTTCAGTTCATTTGAAAGACTTGTTTTGATAAGAGAGTAAAGGAAAGTCTAAACAACTATGCCTCCGAAGAAGGTCAACAAAGGGGGGTATCATAACCGGTTTGAGCCCACTACAACTCAGGAAATAAATGACTCCCCTTCAGTTCTTTTTAATTTTCAGGAGGTAGGGTGCCTTAATTTTTTCCAAAAAGTCCAAGAGGTCACCAATCACCCTCCCTTGACACAATTGTTTGCCCTAAGGCTGCAAGGACAACATGTTCACATAGCAAGCCTTGATTTTGTTCTCACTCCTAGGTCGGTGTCAAAGGCCACCAAGATTCCCTATCTTGGTGAGAAATGGTTCAAACAAGCTTATTTGGACCTAGACCACTACAAACCCTTCCTAAAACCAGACCATTAGGATGCTTGCCAAGCTATATTTCCTTTTTCTCACTTATTGAGCAACTATGCCCCCCTCATGAAAGTTATCATGAATTATTTCACATGTGAAGGGAGATATTCCCGAGTTTATTCCTATCACATTAGGCTTCTCATGCATTTCACAAGAACTTAGCTGCTGAATCTCCCTTTATTCCTCTGCAAAAGCATAGACAAGATGTCCTCCCTTGTCCAAAAGATACCTCCTGCTCAGCAAAAGGCTAGTCTTTTCCATCATTCTCTCATCAAAATCATCATCCTTCACCAGCTTGAAAAGAAAGGAGTTTCTTGGGAGACTTTCATTTCTCATCCGGATTTTCCCACTGCCTCTTCATCTCATGGCCCATCTCATATGTCCTCCTCACCATCCACTCACTATGTCTCCCCTTCACCTAGTCAATCTACCCCTCAAAAGAAAACATCACCCATGATTGATAGTAAAAAAGAGCAGTCTTATGAAAGTAGGCATGAAGTTAGTGATGATGAGGAACATAGTGATACTCAGCAAAGTAGTGAGCATGGACCAAGTGACAAACCACAGAACAGTGACCATGAGTATACTAGTGATGGTGAAGAAAACTCACCAAAGGATAAGGAAGCCAGTGGCACTAACAAAGTAGTGAGGATGAAGAACAAAGAAACCCTAAGCAGAGCCGTGAAAATGAGCATGGGGACAGCCCACCCACAGCTAGTGATGATGAAGAACAAACTAAAGAGCAGCAGGGTAGTGATGATGAGGAACAAAGGGAAGAGGTTCAAATCAGTGATGAGAAACAGAGTGATAGTCAGCATGAAAGCAACCAAAGAGGCAGTAATCATAGTGACAATCCTCAAGCAAGCAGTAATGATGAGGAACACAACAGTCCTCAACAAAGTCATGAAACCAATCAAAGGGACAGTGAAAAAAGCACCTCCCAGCAAAGTAGTGACCATGATGGCAGCCCACACACAGAGTCTAAGGAAAACAATGAAGATAATGGCAGCATGCAAAATGAAAATGAAGACAGTCATGATGGAAGTAGCACATGTGAAAGAATTGAAAATATTGAGCATGGTAAGGGCAACACACAAGAAGAAGTTCAATACAGTGATGGTAAGGTTGGCAGCCCTAAACAAACTCAAAACAGTGAGGAGGGTGAAAAAGGTAGTCCTAAAGACAGTCATGATAAAATAAAAGGCAGTGAACATGATAACCCTCAAGAGGACAAAGCACAAAGCAGTGAACATGATAGCCCTCAAGAGGAAAAGCACCACAACAGTAATGAAAACAGTGAACAATGCAGCAAATTAGGTGATGAAGGAGGAAGCAGTGTAAAAAATCAAGTTGAACAAATGCTAGTGATAAAACCTCCTCTCTCTCCTCCTCAACACAGCCAAGAACATGTGCTTTCTGCCTCTCCTAGGTAAGGGGCCGTGATTCATTCCTCAAAAGCACCAAAGGCTAAAAACACCAAATCTGCAAAGAAGAAAATCACTCCAGCAGTGATTAGTAATGTCACTAGGGCGCTAAGGAGTAGAGGCAAACTGCCTAAGAAGAGTATTGTTGAATTTCCAAAGAGAACAAGAGCCAAGAAGTCTATCCAAAGCAAGGGGAAAGAAAAAGTTAAAAAGCAGAAGAGTAGCCATGAACAAGAAAAAGAGTTTGACATCATACAAATAGACAGTGATGCTAGAGATGATGAAGCCAGAATCCTTGAGTCACTTTTGCAAAACAGAGAGGCCCAAATCCAGGACTTAGAAATTGATCTAGAAAGGTCAAAGGACCTCATACACTTTCTACAAATGCAAAATATATAGATGAGCGGGCTAATGGAAATCTATGAGGCCCGGGCATTCAAATACCAAAGGGAAGCATACAAAGCACAAGTCAAGCTTGAAGAGATATGGGCGAATTTGATGATATTGAGGAAGAAGAGCAGCCAGTAAGAAAAAGTCCTAGGACTATGGGTCTTAGGAAAGCTTTGGAGAAACAAAGGGAAGAAGAAACAACCCTTGCTCGATCATATCCTCTCACACAATTAGTTGCTCAAGAAATATAAAATGATAAAGAATCATGGCTTGAAAGAGCCAACAAGAATTTGGAGGAAAAATTAGACAAGGCAAACAAAGACTTGGGTTTGCAAAGGAAGATGACCGGGCATTACAAGAAATTGAACCAATTTGCCCGAAGAAAAATCAAAATTGCTCAAGAAAGTCTCAAAACTACCCAAAGGAGGCGCCTGGTGAAAAAAGGGGAAAAAGACATATCTAGGCTTGAAATCTTGGCCTCAGCTACCTTGCATGCTTCTAAGAACCCATAAGGGGTTTGCTCGCCAAAATTGAGCAAATTTTGACATGATCTTGTTTTTTGTGTTTTTTGGCCCTAATTGCACATTTTTCTAGGCACTGCCATGTTTTCTAAGAGCATCCTCAACTCATGAAAGTCATTTTTTTGGATGTATTAAATTTATGGGCATCTACTCACAAATTTTCAGATCAAAAGAAGGTGTTTTGGTCCCCCAAAGAGTCACAATTCACCTTTCTACCTCACATATCAGCAGATGAGACCCTCCTGGGTTTTTTCACTCAGTCCACTTTTTGATAGACTTCCAGATATTAGTTTGAGAAAAATCAAGTAGTTTCAGAAACTATACATCCATGGCTTTCCAATGAGCTATCACAGGCCTCGTTTCGACATCGGGAATTCACTCAAAAGTTATCTGCAAAACAGGTTTGCTTCTGGCGCTACGCTCCTATAGCATTTTGGTTGAAAAGGAAATTTTTTGAAGGTGGCCATCCAAATGTGCATTTAGCTATTTTTAACTCTATGTCAGAGATTAGAAGTCAATTTTCTTGCTATTTTTAGATTAAATAGATATTTTTGAAGATATTTTTTTCCTTGGGCTTTGCAAAGCCTCAAGGACAAAATTAGATATTTGTATTAGGCCAATGGCCTTCTAGTTGCTCCAGGAGGGTTTCTTCCTCTTTGGCCTATATAATCCAAGAGGATTCATTGTAACTAGAGGCTGAACTTGATGTTATAGAGCAATACATAGCATTACAAGCTTTGAAGAAATACTTTGTCTTATGAAGTGGATGATCTCTTACTTGACTTTGATGGTGGAGGAGGATTGTATGTAGGATTCCATGGCTTGGTGAATGGTATTGTGTCCCTTATCTGTTATGTTTTCTTAAGTTTATCATACATTTTTTCATGCTTCTTGCTTGTTGTAGTTCAGCAAAGAATAAGTTTGAGATATCCCCATGGAGGCACCTCAAATTTCCTGATTCATTACAGCTTAAATGTTTTCATCTTTCTTGGTTATGTCAAAGAATTCTTAACTACTCTTTGGTAACCTAAGAATTAGTTAACAGTTTCATTAATGGTTATTATGTATGCTATCTAGTATGATTCACGGTATGCCCTGCTTACTCATAGCTAATCAAAACTCCATCTCTGAAATCTCTCTCTGAATTATTGATTGTCTTACTGAAGTCAAAGAGGTCTTGTTTCGATCTTTCCCTTTGCCCATGCTTTGCAGTCTTATTTCAAAGTTCTCAATAGCTCAAGATATGATGTTTAGGAGTTCCCTCTTCACAGATTGAGTTGTTTTTTTATCTTCTTATTTTTCCCCAAAAGTCTAAAGGTGATTTTCCCAAAGCTAGAGGGTCTTATACTTCTATGTATCACTGGATTGTTTATTTTTTGCATCTATCAGTTTGAGTTTCATTCATAGAGATTAATGGACCACCCTACCTCATGAATGCTTGTTGTTTAACTATTTATGCTTAAAATCTCTTTGTCTTTCACAAACTTAATGTCCATCTCATTTCACTTTCACCCAAAGAATCCATTTACCTCGACCAAATCGGCCCTGCAGTAATACCTTGTCCACCATCGAGACAGTCTCGACCTTTTCGACCCCATAGCCCAGTTGATCTGAAGAAATTTTTATATATTTATCCTTTGATCAGTTCCCCTCAAAAACCCAAAACAAACTAAAAACATACTTAACAACTAGCCTAAAATCAAATATACAAAAAGAAAACAAGTTTACATCCTTTGCATAATAGAGAGAGCCCTCTCTGAGTCCAGGAAGGCTAGGTCCTAGGGCTCCAAAGTTGGTTTGATGTTACCCTGTCATTTGGTTTACTAATTTGCCAAATCACGGGACCCTAACATAATGGCGATCACGGTGGGACCTACTGAGTACATAACAGTCTAGCAAACTCTTGTAGACTCTTTAGTCCTTCAAAATCAAAACCAGACAGGCAGCCTATAAAGTCATTCAGAGCAAACTCTTTTTGCTTCACCACCTTAGCTAAGTGATGAATTAGGTTTAGGACACTCTTGCAAACTAGGCTGCATATAACAATTTGTAAAAAACCTTACAAAAAACATCCCTAGATTGGCTTTTTACCAGTTATTGGTGGTGGACCATAAATACATATCTCTAAAAACAACAAAAACATCCACCTGGCGACTCCACTAGCGTCTAGTAGGCCTAATACTCCGCTAAAAACCAAAAATTTCATAAATCATACTATCTTGTTGACTTACCTTTCCAAAAAACACAAAGTTCATGATGCAGCCTCTGAAATCAGTGACAAACTAAGTGCAACTTAGGAAATCAGGAATCTTCATCTAAACATAAGAAATCAACAAAATAGCCTAAGAATGGAACTATATCTTTCTCAACAATCTGGCAAACTGTTGAACTAAGTTTTAAGTCATTCTTGCAAGTTTTCACATAAAAATTTTCTAGAAAATAATTTTCCTAAAAAACTTCTTTGTCCATATTGGTGGTGGACCATAAACCTCAAGAACATCCCCCTGGCGACTCCACTAGCCTTCATTTATTTTTTACCTTACTCACATCCGTAAAACCCCTAGAGAGGACAACCATCCGAAAAACAATCACAACTATCACCCTCTCTAAGCTTTGACTTTGAAATCTGGCTTCACGAAGAATTAATACCAGATCTCAACCAGACCCAAATCCCCCTATCATAGTTGATGACCCAGAAAATATTTTGTGACAAACTTCTGAAACTAGTAACTTAGCTACCGATAGGACCATCCACAAATCCAACGTTGTACCTGAGCATCTTACATCCTTGCAAGATTCCCATTTTGAATTAAGTTCAGCAAAAACCTTTTTTAGAAGCAAGTCGCAAAGTAAAATCAACCTTGCCGATCTTGAGCCCTTAGATTTGCAACAGAGTCCTAGCAGAGAATCCTCACCCACTACACCTTCTTATTTTTCGCTTCTCCACCACTTTGGCTCTTATCACTCCAAATATGCTCAGAATCAATCTACAATTCCAAGTACCTCCGCCACACCCATTCAAACCACCACTGTGCAAATCACCTCATCCCATACTACAAATCCTCATACTGTAAATCTACCATCAGCTCCCATCATGGCAGCTTGGTATGTGCCCTTAGTGTTACCACTGCCTTTGGTACCTTTGCAGAATGATTACCAATCTCGAATCCCACACTTCACTGGAGCTAAGGCTACTACTGCTCAACAGCATGTAGATAGAATCAATGATGCTTTTGACTATATGGAATTAGAAGATGAAACCATAAAGATGAGAATGTTTGCCCAAAGCCTAGGCGGAGAACCCAATAAATGGTTTAAAAGCTTAGCGCCTAACAGTATACATGATCTCCCAACACTTTACCAAACTTTCATAAACAGGTGGGAAATCAGGAAAAACCCCATCCAAATCCTTTCCGAATATAACAATCTTAAAAGGAATATGGGGGAAATTGTTCAGGACTATTGCACTAGGTTCAAAAGTGTTTATAACGCCCTCCCACCTCACATGAAACCTCCACTTGGCTCAACATTATCAAAATTTCCCGAAGGTTTCGATCCAGATATGACATACCAACTAAGAGAAAGAGACCACGCAACTTTAGAAGAAATGAAAAAAGTAGTTGTTAGTGCCGAAGCCAACCTAGCTGAGAAAAGAGCTAGGATAAGATCAGAAAAGAAAGTCACATACCGAGATGAGGTCATGCCTTCAAATTCCTCCTGAGATCCCAGAATAGACAACCTGGTTAAAACCATGGAGAGAATGTGGGAAAGAATGAATCTAAATGAAAAAGCACCTCTTAAGGACAACCAACCAAATCCTCAAAACAGAAATCGGAACCAAAATTTTAGAAGAGACCCGCCTCAAATCAAACCAAGGGAAAATGACTGACAGATCAGGCCACCTTTTCATGAAAACTATGTTGATGAGGTAGAAAGAGATATGGAACCACTTGATGAAAATCTCTTAAACTTGATAGGTTCTGATAGCGAGGGTGAGGTTTTCCTCACAGAAGAAGAACAAGTTTTCTTCTCCTCAAACCAAAATGAAACAAATTATGAGGACCCAGAAGATCCTAAAATAGGATTACAAAACGCCATAATGGAAGCTCATAGGAAATATGATCTTAGGAGTAAGAAAAACCAAGACAACTATAAGAAAGGTATCTCAAACACTGCGGTTACAAAAGCCCCTGATACCATTCTTAAAAGAACAGCAGATAGTAAGAAAATCATGGCTAAGAGAAATGACCAAAACAAAGACAAAACTAGCCAGGCAAGCCTTGATCCCAACTGTCCTAGTACCTCTACTGAGATTCCCGAAACAACTATATTGAGCGAAACCCGGAATCAAAATAAAAAAATCAAGAATATAGAATAATTTATGGTTGATCGAACTGAGATGAATATGCGCAAAACCCAAGCACCTTTTAGTTTCGAAGGAGAAATTTCCAAGATCAAGATAGCCATACCCCTCATTGAGCTAGTAACTGTAGATAGGTACAGATCTCAAATCTTTAAAGTCTTAAACATAGAAAATGATGCAGATACTTTAAATCTGACAGATGAAAAACCCGAGATTTTATTTGGTCCCAAAATAGAAGGAGAATACCAAGAAGGAACTATTTCCCCATTCTACGTAAGTTTGAACATCCATGACAAGATATTACATAACGCCAGGTTAGATTCTGGTGCTTCCCATAACCTCATGCCTAAAGTAGTCATGGAGAGTTTGGGCCTAGAGGTAACTAAACCTTACAAAGACTTGTACTCATTCGATTCAAGTAGGGACAAATGCTTAGGCCTAATAAAGAACCTGTGTTTCACTCTAACACAAATACCGGCTAAAAGCCTAGTCATGGACATAGTGGTGGCCGATATTCCTCCTAAATATGGAATGCTATTATCAAGATCATGGGCCACCAAAATACGAAGTAGCCTCCAAATGGACATGTCATTTTCTACCATCCTGGTCTTTAACCAAACGAGGAGGTTGTACCGAGAAACTCACATGAAATATATGGTAAGCAACCTAGATAGGCCAAACAATACTCCAGTTTATTCCATTCATTCCAATTTAGATTATTTTATCTTATACAATGAAAGTGATATAAATGAGCAGATAAAAGGAAATGAAGGAGAATTCAAACCGTCGAAACAACATTACTCATCCCCAAATAAAGAAATTGATGATCAAAACTCTAAAAAACCTGAAAAACAGCTTAGTAACATGCATGAAAAGGAAACTCTTTGGAGTATAAGCTTTGATGGTTCCTGCGGCAAAACTGGTTCAGGGGTTGGCATCTGGATACAAAATACTAATGAAGGTCATTCTTTCAGACTAGAATTCCAATGTATAAATAACATTGTGGAATATGAGGCCCTTCTCCTTGGTCTGCACTTACTTAAAGACTTAGGCACTAAGAAAATATCAGCCCAGGGAGATTCAGAACTTGTAATTAGACAAATCAAAGGTTAATATTTGGCAAAAAACTCAAGACTGAGAGAATACAGGAATGCAGCATTGGACATCCTTAAAACCTTCGAAAGATATGAACTCACTTATATTCCTAGGACTTAAAATAGCCTAGCCAATGAGCTCGCTTTTGCAGCAAGAAATTGCCAAAAATCATTTGCAAACGAACAATACAGTATCCAAGTCAAACATCGTCCTACAGTGCCAGACAACATTGACCATTGGCAAATATTCAAAGATGATGAACAAATTGATGATTTTTTTCAATCTAGAAACGAGTTTGAAATGACTGAAACAAACTTAGAACATGAAGAAAGAAGTCTTGACAAAAATGAAGACCAGGAGCCAGATTTACCTTCTCTAACAAATATAAACTTGATTAATCATCCCTATGAAGCTGAAAACATGTGAGGACCTAGACCAAAGAGAGCTTGAAGTCTTACACTGTGAAAATGACACCATACCCAGAGGTCTTGCACCCTTAGAGGAATTTTTTGATTTTAATGACGCGGCCAAAAAACCAAAAATGGAATCTACTGAGGTTGATATAGAAGAATATAACATGGGAAGCACAGAAGAACCAAAAATGATCAAACTTTCCGAAACTCTCCCTCCTCACATAAAACAGAAATACATTGAGTTGTTTAAAGCGTTTAAAGATGTGTTCGCATGGGGATACCAAGATTTGAAATCATATGACACAAGCATTATTCAACACAAGATCCCCCTCAAAGAAAACCAGAAACCTTTCAAACAAAAGTTGAGGAGAATAAATCTCATTTTATTGCCTTTAGTTGAAAAGGAAATCAAAAAGATGTATGATGTTGGGATAATAGTTTCCCTTAGGTACTCCGAGTGGGTTTCAAACCTGGTATTAGTCAGGAAAAAGACCGGTGAGATTAGACTTTGTATTGATTTCCGAAATCTAAATAGAGCCTCTTTAAAGGACAACTATCCTTTACCCAAAATGGACCACATACTTCAAAAGGTAGTTGGTGCTAAAAGAATCTCATTACTCTATGGTTTTTTCGGATACAACCAAGTGCTGGTTTTTCCTAGTGATCAACACAAAACTGCTTTCACCATGCCTTGGGGCACTTTCATGTATGTTAAAATGATTTTTGGATTAATGAATGCCGGTGACACATTTCAAAGAGCCATGGACATAGCTTTCTCAGAAAACATAGGTTATTTCATAGTCATATATCTTGACGACATCACAATATATTCCAAATCAGATGAAGAGCATCTGGTTCACTTGAGAAAGGTTTTTGAAAAATGTAGAAAATATGGTTTATCTCTGAACCCCAAGAAAACACTTTTCGGTCTCGAAGAAGGAAAGCTCCTAGGTCACATCATTTCTGAAGATGGAATAAAAATAGACCCCAAAAGAATCGAAGGCATACTGCAAATCAGTCACCCCAGAAACATTAAGGAATTACAATCCTTTATCGGAAAAAATAATTTCTTAAGAAGATTCATCCCAAATCTTGCCAAAATTTTGAGAGATATCACAAACATGTTAAAAAAGGAGTTTGGAGTTAAATGGACTATAGAAGCCAAAAAATATTTTTAAATGGTTAAAATAGCACTCACCGAAACACTAGTACTGATAAGTCTTGATTTCTCCAAAGATTTTTACATTTTCTCATTTGCATCTGAACACATGGTAGCTGCAGTATTGTTACAAAAGAACGCAACAGGGCAAGAACAACCCATATCTTTTTTTAGCAAATCCCTAAGAGATGCTCCCTTAAAATATAATATCATGGAAAAACAGGGATTCGCATTGGTAAAAGCACTGAAAGATTTCTGAGTTTATATCTTGCATTCTCATATCATTGTTTTCGTTCCCCATACCATCTTCAAAGATATATTAAATCAAGATCCCAGTGGTAAAAGAGGAAAGTGGATCGCTATCATCTTAGAATATGACTTAGAAATCCGAACCACCAAACTTGTTAAGGGACAAGGACTCGCAAGACTAATGGCTGAAACAAACCTCCAAGCATTAGATATAAATTTTGTTGACACCTTAGAAGAACAAGAAGAATGCACAGCCCCTCATGTCGAAGAAATGTTTTTAAATTCACCTTGGTATGCTGATATTCTTTACGTGTTATTTTATCTTAACTCTCCTCCAACCTTATCAAAGACAAAAGCAAGATTCCTCAAACAAAAATATTTAAAGTTTTGTATTCTAGATGGAATTCTGTATTGGAAAAATCCCACTGGTATGCTGCTTAAATGTTTGCTTGAAGATGATGCAGAAAAAATTATGCACGAAATGCACGAGGGAGAATGCAGAGGACATATCTACTGGAAAACCACAGCCAACAAAATCCTTAGAGCTGATTATTATTGGCCTACCTTATTCCCTGACACTCACAAGCTTGTTATGACATGCCAAAACCACAGCCAACAAAATCCTTAGAGCTAATTATTATTGGCCTACCTTATTCCCTGACACTCACAAGCTTGTTATGACATGCCATAAATGCCAAATTTTCGATGGCAAGAAAAAACTTTTACCTTTGCCCTTACATTCCATCATAGTGGAAGGTCCTTTCCAGCAATGGGGTTTAGATTTTATTGGGGAAATATACCCTTCTTCGTCTGCTCAACACAAATGGATCCTCATATCCATTGATTACTTTACCAAATGGATAGAAGCCATACCCTCCAGGAATGCCACCGATTCAGTCATCATCAAGTTCCTAGAAACCAACATTTTATCTAGATTCGGTTGTCCTAAGAAAATTATCACTGATAACGCCGCTGCCTTTTCCTCCAAAAGAATCGTTGACTTCTGTTACAAATATCATATTACATTAGGACATTCCATGGATTATTACCCCCAGGGTAATGGTTTGGCCGAGTCTTCTAACAAAAGCCTAGTCAATATCATTAAGAAGTTTCTTGAAAAAAATCAAAAAGCATGGCATGGAAAACTAGTACACGCACTATGGGCTAATAGACTAACCACCAAAAAATCAATTGGTATGTCTCCCTATCAACTAGTGTATGGCATGGATGCCATTTTCCCAACATCTTCAGGGGTTCCACTGATGAAGCTATTACAAGAAGTTCAAATAGAAGAAAATGACATGCAAAAGAGGATAAATCAGACTATCCATTTACAACAAATAAGAGAAGAAGTTTACCAAAGGACTCAGTTAGCGCAAGATAAGATGAAAAATATTTTTGACAGAAGGACCAAGGAAAATGATTTTCAAGTTGGGGATAAAGTATTAAAATGGCATTCCAAAAGAGAAGATAAAGGAAAGCATGGTAAGTTTGAAAACTTATGGAAAGGGCCTTTCATTATCAATTCAGTTAGCAGAAACAATGCTTTTTTCTTGCAAGAACCTGATGGGACTGAGACCTTTGGAGGTCTTGTACTTTTTTCAAGAGCTTCAGTTTTAAAATTTTCACTCATTGTACATATCACTATTTGAAGAAATAAATCAAAAAATACAAAATACAAAAACAGTAGAAAAGAAGAAAAGAGGGAAGTTTCAAAAATAGCAGAAAAGCCCCATGTTCAAAAAATAGTCATGCTGAAAGTGCGGAAATCTAAATGCCACTACTAGTGCTCAAAAGATATCTTGTTCAGTTATCTAGCCTAATCATAACTGGACATGTTTTAAATTGATTGTTGATAAGTTAGTAAAAGAAGTGATAATCAAATTATGTAAGCTTGACTTATCAATGAAAGTAGATTAGGAAAAGATATTGGTTCCACGCGCTCAAAACAGAACCAAAGAGGAAAACAGGGATGAAAAACAAACTATGTATCCTAGCCCTGATTTTTCTAAATCTCATTTTGTGCGAAAATAATATTTGTGTGCAGCTTGTCTTTTATGCCACAAACACATGACAAATCAGACCATCTAATCCTGATTTGGTCATTTTTCAATTTCATGTTTTAGTTTATTGAATTAAATCCTGTCAAACAGCTTAATCTTGACAGTTGATCTAGCATAGGTAGAGAATCAAAGAAGTTCATCAGTTTAATCTAAAGTCCCGGAGGATATAAGTGTAGAATTAGATAGTTGTTCTTTTTTATATCATGTCAAAGAGTTTGCCAATACAAGTGCACCCAAAGAATAAAAAATGCTAGGAAATATAGTTGGGTAGGTAGAGATGGGGTTGATGCTAATCATGTTGTAAAATTGTCAAAGAACATCATTTTTAGGAATAACATCAAGAAAAGGAGAAATTTGCACCAATGGATGAGGCACTAGTCTTCACAAGCCAGAGATCTGAAATTCTGGACACCTCTCGAAAAGGAGCTGCCCTCCCCAAATGGAGCCACTATTAGTCATCAGTATTTTTGCATGTTTTGATGACTAGTTTCCTTGGCTGAGTTTTCTAGAAGCTAATCTCAAAACTGTCAATTTGTCATCTAGAAAACACCTCAAACAAATTTTTGTCTTCTTACCCCTCCCTTTCAAACTGTGATAGGAATGGTCTTCAGTTTTCAAGTTCTATCACAAATCAGCAAAGCCTCCCAGTCTATAGATGTCATAGGTTTTGTCTCTCTACTATCAAAATCCCCTGTTTCCATAAATCTCATTGTCCAAGCATTAATCAAAGCACATGTCCCTCTCTCACTAATTATTTTGTCATATGATGGCCTGATTATGCCTGAGAAACTCTTCAGAAATTATGATAAAATGCCTAGGTCTAAGTGGTGGTGTTTAGGGAAAATACCTTGAGAAAAGCTTTCTGTAGTCAAAAACCCTGTCTTCAATATTAGTCAGCCATCATGTCTTATTATTTGTCAAAACAAAACCCTTGTCTATCCCTAGGTCATACACCATCAAAGAGGTCGCTTTGTTTTGTTTCAAGAAAAGCTCACAAAATTTCAATTCAAGAAGAAATAATGAAAGAAGTTCCAAGACTGAAGAAAAAGGATTATTTCAAGCATGATTTCATGATATATCAAGAAGGCTCTCCAAGGATCAAAATACATCTATCAATGCATCTCTGCATGGGTGTACAGATTGATGACACTAAGTAAAGTGTGAGCAAAAAGAGCACCTCATGAGAAGGTTTCATGCTATAGTAGTTTACTATGGAAGTCAGAGAAAGTGCAGATTGTGAAGAAAGAAGAACTACATCATTCAAACTTAAAAACACCCAAAGGTCAAAGGTCTTCCACTATGGAAAATGAATACACAGGTTGGGTAATATCTGCCTCCAACGCTCCATGATAAATTCAAGATGGCATCTTTGCATTATTTCTCAAACATGTGAGCAAGCCCTACAAATTAGTCTTATACAATCAAAAGTGACAGTCTTTTGGTAAAAAAGAGCCTCTAGAAAATAGGCATCCAATGAAGGTATAAGAGGAACAACTGCCTTTGGTATCTTACTGTAAACCTAGGCTCTAAAAACATTCAAAGAAAATCTGTTGCGCCAAATAAAGATACAGATAATGCAAAAAGGAGTTGCTTCAAAGATGGACACAGTGAGCATTGATCATTTACCAATTGCATTACTTACCCCTAGGTTCCACGGTGATTTTGTGCAAAAGAACATACATCATGAGAAGGGTTTCATAAAATAAATGGACAATTTGTTTAAAAGCCTCAATTAGTGATAAGTGGAAAGGCTCACAGTTTGTTTCCATTAATCTTTTGCAATAAACAGAGAGAAGGCACAGTTTTAGATGAAAGAAGATTTTTTTTTGTTTTAGGATGACCTCCTTCATAACAAGCAGAGAGTCAAAACATTTTGAAGGCCTCCTTCATCATAAGCAGAGGGCCCAACAATGATTCTAAGTGAACTGAGTGGTTACAGTTGCATAAGACCTCCTTCATGACAAGTAGAGGGTCAGAAACCAGTCAAAGAACCTTTTTCACATCATAAGCAGAAGATTGAAATACTAGCGGTCAAAGGCCATCAGTAGTGGTTTTTGTATAATTCAATCATTACACAGATGGCAAACACACAGCTTGTTTCAAGGAAATTGTGAGAAGTTAAAAATTACAGGGCTAAAGGTTTTAAGGAAAACCTTCTTAAATTGACAGTTAGAGCTTTGGATGTATAAAAAGTTGAAACCTTGAGTATAAACAAGCGCCTGGAGGAATATGTTGAAAGGACCTCCTTCACTAATAAGCAGAGGGTCAACAATGTTTTTTAAGCAACCTCAGTGACTGCTTTGCGCTACCTCCTCCAAAGATAAACAAAGAGCATTTATCATAAACAAAATCACTTTATTCTTGTCTAAATTTCAAAGTGATATGGTGCAATAAAAGCATATGTTACAGGTAATATGTCACAGAGCAAAAAGGACAGTTTGTTGAAGATATTCATGAGTGATGAGGAAATATTACAGTTTACTAAGTATGCCTTCTTCAAATGGGCAAAGATGACACAGTGCTAGATGAAGATGATTTTATGTGTTTTAAAGAAGACATCCTTAAAAGGATAACTAACAGAAGATCAAAACACAGTTTAAGATGCCCCCTACAATAATGACCAGAAGTCCTAGTTTTTGGTAAAAGGTAGCCTCTTTCAAAAAACATTAACACAATCATCATGAAGGATTTTTCTTCCAAAAGGAAAAAGGGTGCCCACCTTGTTTTTCCAAAAGCACAAAGGCAAAAATGAAAAAACACCAAACGGAGGGAAAAACGTTCAAAAACATTTTGAAAAGAGCTATAAAGCTCTCAAAGTGAACGTTTTACATTCTATTGTGAAGTTGACTGAGGAGAGAGTGATTTGTCAAAACCCAGGCAACTTTTCATAAGGGTTTCCAAACACACGACGCGCCTGTAGGTGTGTGTAGAAGCCTTTTGCATTGGACGCGACGCACCTGTGCAACCGCCCGGTGCCCAGCTTGAAACGCAACGCATTTTCTCGGGCCACTTCTGAACGGCCCACCGCCTAGCGTTCAGTCACCAACACGTGATGTGTTTTTCCCTAGGCCACCTCTGAACAAAGTTTTGACCACCCGGGCCCATGTTAAAGGGAGGTGGCTGCCATCCTCATAAACCCTCAAATCGCCAAAAAATCAAAATTTTGCATAGAAGGTTATCTCCAAATACAGCTGAGGCATCCTTTAAAGAGGTATTTCTTGTTTTCCTCGCCTAAATCTTTGTTTTTAAGAGGTGTTAGAATCAAATTTGTTAAGAAAAAGACACAATCTATCAAAGGGGAAAACACAGTTTGTTTTCAAAACTACCATGTTTACTAAAAGACGAAAAGACAATGGTTGTTGAGAAAGAAGGCCTATTTACAGTTTAAAGACCTATTTTAAATGAATAAGTGAAAGAGGACACAGTCTCATAAAGGAAAAAGACAAATTTGTTTTGAAGGTCTTTCCACTCAGTAACAAGGAAAAAACACAGTTCTTGAGAAGGAAACTTATTTTCATTTAAAAAGGAACTTGTTTGCTAGCTGAGAAAGAAATATAGTACTTAAAGAAGAGATCTATTTTCAGTTCATTTGAAAGACCTGTTTTGATAAGAGAGTAAAGGAAAGTCTAAACAACTATGCCTCCAAAGAAGGTCAACAAAGGTAGGTATCATAACCAGTTTGAGCCCACTACAACTCAGGAAATAAATGACTCCCCTTTAGTTCTTTTTAATTTTCAGGAGGTAGGGTGCCTTAATTTTTGCCAAAAAGTCCAAGAGGTCACCAATCACCCTCCCTTGACACAATTGTTTTCCCTAAGGCTGCAGGGAGAACATGTTCACATAGCAAGCCTTGATTTTGTTCTCACTCCTAGGTCAGTGTCAAAGGCCACCAAGATTCCCTATCTTGGTGAGAAATGGTTCAAACAAGCCTATTTGGACCTAGACCACTACAAACCCTTCCTAAAACCAGACCATCAGGATGCTTTCCAAGCTATATTTCCTTTTTCTCACTTATTGAGCAACTATGCCCCCCTCATGAAAGTTATCATGAAGTATTTCACATGTGAAGGGAGATATTCCCAAGTTTATTCCTATCACATCAGGCTTCTCATGAATTTCACAAGAACTCAACTGCTGAATCTCCCTTTCTTCCTCTGCAAAAGCATAGACAAGATGTCCTCCCTTGTCCAAAAGAGACCTCCTGCTCAGCAAAAGGCTAGTCTTTTCCGTCATTCTCTCATCAAAATCATCATCCTTCACCAGCTTGAAAAGAAAGGAGTTTCTTGGGAGACTTTCAGTTCTCATCCGGATTTTACTACTGCCTCTTCATCTCATGGCCCATATCATATGTCCTCCTCACCCTCCACTCACTATGTCTCCCCTTCACCTAGTCAATCTACCCCTCAAAAGAAAACATCACCCATGATTGATAGTAAAAAATAGCAGTCTTATGAAAACAGGCATTTTTGTTAGTGATGATGAGGAACATAGTGATACTCAGAAAAGTAGTGAGCATGGACCAAATGAAAAACCACAGAACAGTGACCATGAGTATACTAGTGATGGTGAAGAAAGATCACCAAAGGATAAGGAAGTCAGTGCAACTCAACAAATTAGTGAGGATGAAGAACAAAGCAGCCCTAAGCAGAGCCGTGAAAATGAGCATGGGGACAACCCACCCACAACTAGTGATGATGAAGAACAAACTGAAGAGCAGCAGGGTAGTGATGATGAGGAACAAAGGGAAGAGGTTCAAAGCAGTGATGAGAAACAGAGTGATAGTCAGCATGAAAGCAACCAAAGAGGCAATAATCATAGTGACAATCCTCAAGCAAGCAGTAATGATGAGGAACACAACAGTCCTCAACAAAGTCATGAAACTAATCAAAGGGACAGTGAAAAAAGCACCTCCCAGCAAAGTAGTGACCATGATGGCAGTCCACACACAGAGTCTAAGGAAAACAGTGAAGATAATGGCAGCATGAAAAATGAAAATGAAGACAGTCATGATGGAAGTAGCTCATG
Organism: Pinus albicaulis; assembly: GCA_034641835.2. Lineage (NCBI taxonomy): Eukaryota > Viridiplantae > Streptophyta > Pinopsida > Pinales > Pinaceae > Pinus > Pinus albicaulis. The sequence continues at coordinate 1,260,681,445 of CM076584.1, read as the reverse complement.
TGAAAGAATTGAAAATAGTGAGCATGGTAAGGGCAACACACAAGAAGAAGTTAAATACAGTGATGGTAAGGTTGGAAGCCCTAAACAAACTCAAAACAGTGAGGAGGGTGAAAAAGGCATTCCTAAAGACAATCATGATAAAAGAAGAGTCAGTGAACATGATAACCCTCAAGAGGACAAGGCACAAAGCAGTGAACATGATAGCCCTCAATAGGAAAAGCACCACAACAGTAATGAAAACAGTGAACAGTGCAAAAAATTAGGTGATGAAGGAGGAAGCAATGTAAAAGATCAAGTTGAGAAAATTCTAGTGATAAAACCTCCTCTCTCTCCTCCTCAACACGGCCAAGAACATGTGCTTGCTGCCTCTCCTAGGCAAGGGGCCATGATTCATTCCTCAAAATCACCAAAGGCTAAAAACACCAAATCTGCAAAGAAGAAAATCACTCCAGCAGTGATTAGTAATGTCACTAGGGCACTAAGGAGTAGAGGCAAACTGACTAAGAAGAGTATTGTTGAATTTCCAAAGAGAGCAAGAGCCAAGAAGTCTATCCAAAGCAAGGGCAAAGAAAAATTTGAAAAGCAGGAGAGTAGCCATGAACAAGAAAGAGAGTTTGACATCATACAAATAGATAGTGATGCTGGAGATGATGAAGCCAGAGTCCTTGAGTCACTTTTGCAAAACAGAGAGGCCCAAATCCAGGACTTAGAAACTGATCTAAAAAGGTCAAAGGACCTCATACACTTTCTACAAATGAAAAATAGACAGATGAGCGGGCTAATGGCAATCTATGAGGCCCGGGCATTCAAATACCAAAGGGAAGCATACAAAGCACAAGTCAAGCTTGAAGAGTATATGGGCGAATTTGATGATATTGAGGAAGAAGAGTAGCCAGTAAGAAAAAGGCCTAGGACTATGGGTCTTAGAAATTTTTTGGAGAAACAAAGGGAAGAAGAAACAGTCCTTGCTCGATCATATCCTCTCACACAATTGGTTGCTCAAGAAATAGAAAATGATAAAGAATCATGGCTTGAAAAAACCAAAAAGCATTTGGAGGAAAAATTAGACAAGGAAAACAAATACTTGCGTTTTCAAAGGAAGATGATCGGGCATTGCAAGAAATTGAACCAATTTGCCCGAAGAAAACTCAAAATTGCTCAAGAAAGTCTCAAAACTGCCCAAAGGAGGCGCCCAATGAAAAAAGGGGAAAAAGACATATCTAGGCTTGAAATCTTGGCTTCAGCTTCCTTGCATGCTTCTAAGAACCCATAAGGGTTTTGCTCGCCAAAAGTGAGAAAATTTTGACATGATATTGTTTTTTGTGTTTTTTGGCCCTAATTGCACATTTTTCTAGGCGCTTCCATGTTTTCTAAGAGCATCCTCAGCTCATGAAAGTCATTTTTTTGGATGTATTAAATTTAGGAGCATCTACTCACAAATTTTCAGATCAAAATAAGGTGTTTTGGTGCCCCAAAGAGGCAAAAATCAGTCAAAATTCACCTTTCTGCCTCACATATCAGCAGATGAGACCCTCCCGGGTTTTTTCACTCAGTACATTTTTTGACAGACTTCTAAAGATCAGTTTGAGAAAAATCAAGTATTTTCATAAGCTATACATCCAGGGCTTTCCAACGATCTATCACAGGCCTCGTTTCGACATCGAGAAGTCCCTGAAAAGTTACCTGCAAAACAAGTTTTCTTCTGGCGCTAAGCTCCTATAGCATTTTCACTGAAAAGGCAGTTTTCTAAAGGTGGCCATCCAAATGCGCGTTTAGTTATTTTTAACTCTATTTCAGAGATTAGAAGTCAATTTTCTTTCTATTTTTAGCTTAAATAGATATTTTTGAAGATATTTTGTGCCTTGGGATTTGCAAAGCCTCAAGGACAAAATCAGATATTTGTATTAGGCCAATGGCCTTCTAGTTGCTTTAGGAGGGTTTCTTCCTCTTTGGCCTATATAATCCAAGAGGATTCATTGTAACCAGAGGCTAAACTTGATGTTATAGAGAAATGCATAGCATTACGAGCTTTGAAGAAATACTTTGTCTTATGAAGTGGATGATCTCTTGCTTGACTTTGATGGTGGTGGAGGATTGTATGTAGGATTCCATGGCTTGGTGAATGGTATTGTGTCCCTTATCTATTATGTTTTCTTAAGTTTATCATACATGTTTTCATGCTTCTTGCTTGCTGTAGTTCAGTAAGAATAAGTTTGAGATATGCCCATGGAGGCACCTCAAATTTCCTGATTCATTACAGCTTAAATGTTTTCATATTTCTTGGTTATGTCAAATAATTCTTAATTGCTCTTTGGTACCATAAGAATTAGTTATCAGTTTCATTAATGGTTATTATGTATTTTGTCTAGTATGATTCTCGGTATGCCCTACTTACTCATAGCTAATCAAAACTCCATCTCTGAAATCTCTCTCTCAATTATTGATTGTCTTACTTAAGTCAAAGAGGTCTTGTTTCGATCTTGCCCTTTGCCCATGCTTTGCAGTCTTATTTCAAAGTTTTCAATAGCTCAAGATATGATGTTTAGGAGTTCCCTCTTCACAAATTGAGTTGTTTGTTTATCTTATTTGTTTTCCCAAAATTATGAAGGTGATTTTCCCAAAGTTAGAGGGTCTTATACTTCTATATATCACTGGATTGTTTATTTTCTGCATCTATCAATTTGAGTTTCATTCATAGAGATTAATGGTCCTCCCTACCTCATGAATGCTTGTTGTTTAACTATTTATGCTTAAACTCTCTTTGTCTTTCACAAACTTAATGTCCATCCCATTTCACTTTCACCCAAAGAATCCATTTACCTCGACCAAATCGACCCTGCAGTAATACCTTGTCCACCATCGAGACAGTCTCGTCTTTTTCGACCCCATAGCCCAGTTGATCTGAAGAACTTTTTATCTATTTATCCTTTGATCATTTCCCCTCAAAAACCAAAAACAAACTAAAAACTTACTTAACAACTAGCCTAAAATCAAATATACAAAAAGCAAACAATTTTACATCCTTCGCATAATAGAGAGAGCCCTCTCTAAGTCTAGGAAGGCTAGGTCCTAGGGCTCCAAAGTTGGTTTGATGATACCCTGTCATTTGGTTTACCAATTTGCCAAATCACGGGACCCTAACATCTTGGACTATGAAACCAAGGTTGAGGAACATGTGTATTTGTATGTATATTTTGTTAATAATATACATTTCACGTTTATCCTAAATTTTTCTTATATTTTCATGAATGAATTTATTTCTTTTGTGTCGAAATTCACTGTTAAATATTTATTTTGTAATGATAATGACAAATTTTGCGGTTCACCCTAGATGGAAACACTAAGGACTTTCATATTAAACATGTAGAAATAGTTCTTAACATTTTACTATAAGAAGGAAAGTAGCATTAGAGGAAACTATGTCGGATCTAGATTCATTTAACACCATAAGACCTTAAAGATATTTGAAAAACAATCATTTAAGAAAATCAAAGGTCAATATCAAATATATAAAAGGAAAATGACAAAATTATTGTAGAAAAAAATGGATAAATTTATTGCCTCAAGAATCATTTTTATAACTTGACTACACAAAATAGGAAACTTAAGAGTGATACGAAGTTGTTGGAATACAAGTTAAAGCATCTTACCCATGAGTAAGAACCAAAATCTTCAAGTGAAATAATTCAAGTTGAGGAAAAAGGAACAACTTTAAATCTAATTAATATCACGACCACCATCAAGTGGGTGTTCATAGATATCATATCCACCCTTAACCTGATTACCCCTCTTTTCTCTTGTTCCTTAGGCATTACCAACCTTCATGCAGCGACTTGGACCTATATAGGATTCAACAAGTCTAATATTAATTAGTAGAAATTCTTTCGGTAATAATCACATGCAAAAGAATGAGTTCGACGCGTTTCGAACCAACCAGTGTGGTTCATCATCAGGACTATGTGAGAGATCAGATCCAGACAATAAGTATAAATAGATGTAGAAATGGCTCAACTAGCCGTTAGGATAACGGCTAGTTTGACTTAGAAAAAGTAAAAATTCCATCATTTATTTATTTAATTTATTAATTTATTAATTTATTAATTTATTTATATTTTTAATTAATTTATTATTATTATTTTAATTTATTTATAAAACCTTCAATATATTTATACAACTAATTGACCAATTAATTAATAAAATGGTAAATCTTGGTGTATATATGTAAATTTTGATTAAATTATATAATAATCACTTATAAAATTAATTCTTTATTCATGAAATCTAATTAAAAATAAACCATCTATCAAATAATCAAACATAGTAAAAAAAATAAATAAATAAAATAAAATAAACAAATAAATAAGTAAATAAATAAAATAAAAATATAAAAAATAAAAAATAAAAATAATAAAAATAAAAATAAAAATAAAAATAAAGATAAATAAAAATAAATAAATAAATAAAAACAAAAATAAAATATAAATATAAATTAATAAATAATCAAAAATCAATATTTTATTTTATTTTAATTAATTAATTAATTATTATTATTATTATTATTATTTATTTATTTATTTATTAACAAATATATAAATAAATAAAGAAAAATAAGTAAAAAAGTCAAGAATATAAGGCAGGAATCCAGCACCTGTTGATATTCCAACCGTCATCTCTATTGAGATTAACGGGCCTTTTTTCAATTTCAATAGCCTCTCTCAACTTACGATGATGGAAATGGTCGATTCTAGCAATGACCTTAGCATCTTCTATGCAAATATGATGATTAGTCTTTTCTGCATGCTCAGCTAAGGCGGACGAGCAAGATCTTCTATGCTTGATATCAGCAGCATGCTCACATATCCTTTGATTAATTGTCCGACCCGTCTCACCAATGTAAGGAGTCACACAGGAACAGGGAATGATGTAGACACCTTTTCCATCCCTGGGGTCAATTGGATCTTTAACCGATTTTAGAGAACTACGAATTGTATTAAGGGGCTTGAAATAAGAGGATACCTTATGCTTTTTAAGGATTTTAGCAATTTTATCAGTGGTACCCTGGATGAACGGAAGGCTGACACTGATGCTATTAAATCTAATAACATGGTGAGCTCCTTAAGTAAGAAGTTGATTGAAAGCAACCCCCTTACTCCAAGAATTTATGGTCTTCCAAAAATCCATAAGGATGGTGCTCCCCTCAGACCTATTGTTAATACAATTGGGGGTCCGACTTACCTTCTCGCCAAGTTTTTAGCCCTTAAGCTTAAGCCCCTCGTAGGTCGTATAGAATCCTTTGTTAAGGATTCCTACTCTTTTGTTAAGGATTTAAAGGAAGTTAAGTTGGATATTGATGATAGATTTGTTAGTTTTGATGTTGTTTCGCTTTACACCAATATCCCCATCAATGAGGCTGTTGACGTTATTAATCGCATTACTGATCCGAACACAGCCCATTTAGTAAAACTTTGTTTAACCTCTACTTTCTTTAGTTTTGAAGGTGAATTCTATGAGCAAACGTGTGGTGTTGCCATGGGTTCTCCTCTTTCCCCGATTGTTGCGAATCTGTTTATGGAGGACTTTGAATCTAGAGCTCTGTCCTCAGCCCTTTTCCAGCCAAAGTTATGGAAAAGGTTTGTTGATGATACTTGTGTTGTCTGGCCTCATGGCAAAGATAAGTTAGATCAATTTTTCCTTCATCTTAATAGCCAATCTATTTCCATAAAATTCACCATGGAACATGAGGTGGAGGGTAGTCTTCCTTTCCTTGATGTCCTTATCTCTAGAAATGATGATGGTTCTTTCTCCCATCAGGTTTTTCGAAAGAAAACCCATACTGAGCAATATCTTCATGCTAGCTCCCACCATTTCCTTGCTCAGAAATTAGGCGTCCTTAGCACCTTAGCCACGAGGGCGCTGAGAATCTCTGATGAGTCTCACCTTGAGAGGGAAAAGACCCATCTGTTGAATGTCTTTAGCCACGTGGATGGATTTTGCTTGCTTGCATATTCATTTAAATTATCAACTTGGGACTAGAGTGAAATTTATCTTCTTAGTATATTGTTTGTGCCTTGCACTTTTAGTGATCTATGTGAATTAGAAAGGACTTGGAATCATCTTTTCCTCTTTTAGAATTAATGAAAAAAATCACCTAGTTTAATAAGGAGTAACCAAGTATCACCATGTATACACATGTTTCTTTTTGAAAGGAAAAATATCACATAGTTTAATTAGTTTCATAAAGTAAGATTCAAAGGATATCCATGTCTTACAATTTCTTAACATTTTTTATTGGAACATGCCAACTTGCACACACCACACTAACACATCAACAAATCTCTTTTAGATTATCGTTAACAACTATTATCTTCCCCTTACATTCATTGTGATATGGGGGACTTAGAAAGTTAACCTTGATCCTCTAGAGGCTTGTCATCATTCACACCCTAAGTAAACAAGTTTTGTCTATCCTCCCAACTCAAAGCAACCTAAAAATAAACTCACTTAACTCATTGATTTACCTCATCGTAGAGTCATAAAATAAATTGTATAGTCTAAGCTAGAACTCTATGGGTAGGTATCCAAATAATCCCCCTTAGTCGTTATTCATTTTAAACATAGAAATATGTGTTTTAGGGAACTTCAAATCCTCCACAACCAATGTAAAAAAGGCTAGTGGTGAGAAGAAACTAGTGAAGGTGGTAAAAATTAGACTTGTGATCTCATGAATCTCCTTAACACCTAGAAGCTAGGATTCTCTCACCCACACTGGACAGAGCTACCTTAATTGCCAAAACATACGGAACCCACCAAAGGTGGAAATTGTGGGCAACAAATGCACCTAGAGGAAATTTTTAAATACTACTAGAAGCATCTCCAGACACGCCAAGACATGCCCCTATATCCCTCAATATAACCCTCCTTTAAACCTTTGTTAATTTTATTTCGATGGAATCATACCCCATTGTTGAAAAATTTCAGAAGGCCTAGTTACTTTCTCAATGGAAAGATGCTAGGTTTTTTTAGGGCTTCATATGACACTTGGAAAAATTATTTAATCAAAACCTTTGAACAACATTAAATTAAAAAAAATCATATTGTCTTGATTTGTTTTTTCTTTTTTTTCTTTTGATTAACTCATTAGATATATTTGAAACCCTCCCTCATATTGCACACACATCATTCGAAACCATAGGGGACCATATTCTACCCCAATGTTCTCATCACCCTTAATTCCTCCCACAATTGGTAGTAGGTGTTACGAGTCTCATATCTTCACCTACTTGACCTTCGCCTCAATGATCACCATTGTAATCCAACCTTGTTAGGGACATCAATTCTAGGAGAAACCTTACTTGGTACCATAATTCCTCAAGTTACCTCCACATCACTCAATCATCAATCTCACATGATGGTGAACCCCACACCCAATTTACCATTTGTTCCTTCTATGAAACTTCTAGATATTACGAAGTTAACAAACAATCCCATGGCCCACGATGTTGGTTGGTCCCAAATTCCAACTAAATTACCTTCAAATATTCCAAATATTGAGGGTAAGCTAGGAGAGGACCCTGCAAACCACACTATGCCATTTCATTTGTGGTGTTCATCAAAAAATATCATGGAAGACTCGATTTGATTATCACTTTTTCAACACACCTCAATTAGCCTTGTATCCAAATGGTATGTCAATGAGAAGTTAGGGTCTCACAACACATTCCAAACCTTGGGCAATTCCTTTCTCACATTTTTCAATTATTGATTCATATTGACATGGGACTAGAATTACTCTTGGATTTCAGACAAAACTCCTTAACCAATATTGTGAACCACATTCATGAATGGTGTGGATGCCACAACATTTGTAAACTTGAATTCTCCCCTCAATTTCTCTTATATTTCTTCATTAAGTCCTTTTTTCCAATAATAACAAAAGATGTCACGACCACTATGCCTCCGATAAAAGAACAAGCAATCACCAAGGCTCTACAATTCAAGCTAGTTTGTGCACAGTTGGGATAATTTTATATGGTTATCCCTCATTCTCCTCACCCTCAACATTTAAATCAAATAAAGAGTGTTATGAATATAATTTAGATAAATTTAAAATGAAAATAAATAATAAATAATTGCAATTATGTTTTAAATAGTAATTTATTAAAACGGAAAGACATGTATAAAAAGCATGTCCAGTCATAACGAGTCACCTTCCTAGATATATAAGCAGATCGTCGTTGTAACATTCAACCATCCTTGTACATTCATATTATTAATAAAAATATTACTACAATACATTGTGTATTTTGCATTTTAAAAGCACAAACAACTCTGCAGTTTTTCCGCTCCAATGGTATAAGGGCAATTTGACCCCTTGGATGTTATTCGCTACACATTCCGCCATTAAAGCTTAAACCCTGAAATCATGTAATTAAATGAATATCATAAATCTAAACTGAAATTGGAGAAGCATTACAACAAATAAAAAAATACATTTGCAGAATCATTAAAGACTTTAAAAACATCAGATTTAACACCACCCACTATGGACATTAACATGAAAGAAACTAACAATGAAAGATGTTCTACCCTTGAAAAATATTTTTAATATGTAGAAGTAGGATCCCCTCATGGTGACATAAATGAGATTGATAACCAAAATGGGTATATAAAAACTAAAGATGAAGAAGAAAAAGAGATTGATGAAATATTGAGTATGGAGAATCAAGGGCTTAGTTTGGTGAGAGATCCAGAAATAGGTAGTTGCTCAAATAAATTAGAATCAACCTCAGATTACAAGACAATATCATTTTTTAATAAAGGCAATTTGGAAATTGTTTCTTGCAATGATGATGTAACAATAAATGTTCTTGTTGTTTCTGTGGGTGGAAATGAGAACGGTCCTAGTGAAGCTTCTCCTCAACAACTTGGATCAGTTTCTAAACCTTCTCCACAACAAGAAGTTGGATCAGTGGTTTTAATAACATAGAGAGTCTGAGTAGTGATTTTCAAGAATGCGATCATGTTGTTCTTTTCTTTTATGGCAACAGAATTTGTCAATTTCAGGGTTGTGCAAAGATGATGTCCAGAATTGGGGACTGCGATAGAGGATTATCTAGAGGAATATCAAAAGATAGAATTAATGATAGAATTTGGCGAATAAATGGTATTGGAGAGGCTTTTGAAATAAGATTGTTCAAGTTTTTTATGATGCCTCAAAACAAGATAGAATCTCTGATGAGTCGCTTGAATGTAAATGAGAGTTTCAAGATAATTAATGATGGTCAAGAGGTGGATGAATCTCTTGGAGAGAGATCATTCAACAAAGATCCACCGCCCTACAGAGTGGCTACAACAAAACCCCTGGTTATCCACCATGTTTCACTGTGCAATTCAAAAATACAAACTCCATTCTGCAAATCATTAATGTACTTGTGTCAATGGTGTACCAGAAGGTATCCAGGACCTAGATATTTGTGCTTTGGGCCTCTTGAAATTTCTTTCCAGAGAGAACGACTCAACCCGAAGAGCCAGAATCCATGGAAGAGCGATACCCAACTTTCTTCTTTTGTTAAACAGAAAACACCGACATGCCGACAACAAGTTTCCTCTTCACATCCATCGCGTTGTTCAGAAAAATTTCGAAGTGCTACCACCCTGGCAAGTGGTGAGTGTTATCGTTGCTATCTAGGTCCATGAAAACCATGGATTCAGCCATGAATTCTCAATGTTGTTTTGGTTGGTTGATCATCAGGTGCAACTCTCAGTGCTTCATATCATAAGTGCATTAATATCAGATAGTGGGGAGTAATGTGTAGATTAACTTGGTCTAACAACAGACCCCATATTCAGCTCTCAGTCATGATTTCTTCCAAGGATGTCGAGCTCTAGAGGCATCATCTCGGTTTGTAATTCCTGCTCTGTCATATTTTCCGATAGATCACCTGTCGTGGTCGACCGACCTGTCTCCTCGTCGCACCATTTGACTAGTTTTGCCTCGAACTTTCGAATCCTCATTAATTATATAGTGTGGAGTAATATTAAATATATTGATTATATATATATATAGATAGATATAGATATAGATATAAATATAGATCAGGCCATTAAATCCACAAGTAAATAGTTTTTTATAGGTTTTTATAGTGTTAGCTTTTTTCCTTTTTAATGAGTTAGATTGAATTTAAGTATGTTTTAGGCCATTAGATCCACAAGTAAATAGTTTTTTATATGTTTTTTGCAGTGTTAGTTTTTTTCCTTTTCAATGAGTTAGATTGAATTTAAGTTTTGGTGACTTTTAAGTTAAAATGTTGTTATTAAAAATTTGTTAGATTTTAACCTCAATTTAACATTTTGACTATGTCAAATTACACAAAAATAAAAATAAAAGTAAATTAAATAAAAAGATTGACATAATGTAATGAACATTTTAACTAGTCATTATACAATAAAAAAAAATAATAATAAAATAAAATATAAAAACAGCCCATGGTATTCATGTGGAATGTAGTTTATTTAAAATTAAGATGGCCGAGATCAATCCTAACTCTGGATCTACCAAGAGCCAAGAGGGATCATATGTCATGATATGCAAACCTCTTTTAGAGTAAAAAGAACATTTTAACTAGGTCAAAATACAATAAAAAAATAAAAATAATAAAATAAAATAATAATAAACTATAAAAACAGGCCATGGTCCATCTCTAGCAAAGTAAGTGCATTAATCATATGTGATAAATCTGTTGTGTTTTCAGGTAATGCTTGAAGAGCAACATTATCAACTTGAAATCAACGATAATATGGATCATTCTCAATCTTATAATATAATGCACGCAATACAATTTCTTTTCTAACAGTAAAATCATAACTTGATCCTTTTGCACTTTTTTCCGCACAACAATTATCAAATCCAAGTCTTTAATATGTCGCAGTAATTTCTTAGCAAGATTGGTAACCTGTTGTGGAAAAATAATGGTTTGTCCTATATATTTTTATTGTCCACCTATTGAGTGTATAACCTGCAAAATTAGACTTGCAAGTGATATTAACATTTCTTTGACTTGTGTGAGCTCTGCAAGAACTTTACTATTGTTCTCCTGGATTCATATAGTTAGCATCTGAAAATTTATGATGACTTCCTTCTCTTTTACATTTCATGCACATTGGAACTATATTTTCTTAAGTACATGAATGCCAGCATATGACTCTTCACACACATGACATTTTCCAACTTTAGCCAGTTGATCAATATTGTCATGAAATTTTTGATGTGCAATATTCATATCAACAAGAGTTTTTGGTTGAGCTTGGACACTTATATCTTCTGCATCATTTACCATGTTTGATTTTTTTAGATATTGTTTTCTTTGTCGATATGCTCTTTGATGTTCATTTTCTCATTTCCTCTATTCTTCAATTTCTCGAGCTATCATTTTTCTTTGTTGTGCATTTTCTTCTTTTCTTTGTTGTGCCTTTATTTTTCGATATTATCTTTGATATTCTCTTTGACGTGTTAGTCTCTCTTCTCTTTGTTGTGCTTTTTCTTCTTCTTCTTGTTCCTTTTTTTGTCGATATGCTCTTTGATATTCTTTTTAACTTTCTCTTCTCTCTTTTTCTTCTTCTTCTTTTTTGGTTTTTATTTCAAGTTCCTTTGTATGTTCTTAATGCTCTTTAGTTGTCATTTCTTCTATATTTTTTGTTTATTTTCTATTTGTTGTGCATTTTATTCTATTCTTTGTTGTTTACTTATTTCTTAATATGCTCTTTGATGTTGTCTACAAATTTTTCCTCTCCCTTATTCTTCTTGTACACTTGTCATTTCTAGTGCCTTTATATGTTCTTTGTGCTCTTCATTTGTCATATCCTCCAGTTTTTTTTGTTGATTTTCTCTTTGTTGTGTATTTTCTTCTATTCTTTGTTTTTTACTTCTTTCTCGATATGCTCTTTGATTTTTTCTATGAAATTCTCTTCTCTCTTCTTCTTCTTATACACTTGTCATTTCTAATGCCTTTATATGTTCTTTGTGCTCTTCATCTATCATATCTTCTAGGTTTTATTGTTGATTTTTTTTTTGTAGTGCAATTTCTTCTATTCTTTGTTGTTTACTTCTTTCCAGATATTCTCTTTGATGTCGTCTATGACTTTCTCTTCTCTCTTCTTCTTCTTGCACACTTGTCATTTATAATGCCCTTATTTTTACTTCGTGCTCTTCATTTGTCATATTCTCTAGATTTTTTTGTTGATTTTCTTTTTGTTGTGAATTTTCTTCTAGTCTTTGTTGTTTACTTCTTTCTCAATGTGCTCTTTGGTGTTTTCTATGATGTTCTCTTCTCTCTTCTTCTTTTTTGGTTGTCATTTCTAGTGCCCTTACATGTTCTTTGTGCTCTTCATTTGGCATATCCTCTAGGTTTTCTTATTGATTTTCTATTTGGTGTGTACTTTCTTCTATTTTTAGTTGTTTACTTCTTTCTCGATATGTTATTTGATGTTGTCTATGACTTTTTATTCTCTCTTCTTCTTCTTTCACAATTGTCATTTATAGTGCCTTTATGTGTTCTTCATGCTCTTCATGTGTCATATCCTCTAGATTTTTTTGTTGATTTTCTTTTTGTTGTGCAATTTCTTCTATCCGTTGTTGTTTAATTCTTTCTCGATGTGCTCTTTTATGTTGCCTATGACATTCTCTTCTCTATTATTATTTTTTGGTTGTCAATTCTAGTGCCTTAATCTGTTCTTCGTGCTCTTCATTTTTCATATCCTCTAGATTTTTTTGTTGATTTTCTTTTTGTTGTGTATTTTCTTCTATTCTTTGTTATTCACTTATTTCAAGATATTCTCTTTGATGTTGTCTATGATATTCTCTTCTCTCTTCTTATTTTTTGGTTTTCATTTCTAGTGCCTTTATCTATACTTCGTGCTCTTCATTTGTCATATCCTCTAGATTTTCTTGTTGATTTTCTATCTGTTGTGCATTTTCTTCTATTCTTTGGTGTTTCCTCAATAGGGTGTTGTATCCAACCAACAATAATTTGGTTTCCCACTTCAACACTTCTTAAGTAGGAAACCCACAAGATTCCACCAACCAAGATATATGATATGAACTCTGCAAATATCCTTATTAAACTCACCATCAAGATTATGGCATGCCTCGAGAGCGCAACCCTACTTCAACGTATGCTACTACACCCTTGATGATCTTGCATCCCAACATAAAACTCATTTCAAAATTTACCAAAGTACCACTTAAGGTACATCACTCTCAGTCCTCATGGAGGCACACAGTTTAGAATCATTGACGACTTAGCTCAATCCCCTGCTACCATGTCAATGTTGGAGGCTCTTCAAACATGCCCCATGCAATGGAAGGCATTACTCTCAGCACAGGGGAAAATTGATCCATTGTATTTTCATTTGATCACATTTTATTTAGACATTTTGGAACCATTACTCCCATCACTAGTCGTCCTCCAGATGCATATCACCATCCATTGTTGCATCATTGATGAGGGTGCATCCACATGCATCATGTCTAAAACTATGTCGCAAAAACTTGGGTCCCTCATCACTTCATCTATCACTTTGAGAGTATATGATGGTCATTCTTTGCAACCCTTTGGCCTCTACCAAAAATTACTTGTGGAAATTGCAAGGGAATTTGTCTTAATTAATATTGAGGTCCTAAATTTCCCTCTATATTACAACATCATGTTTGGATGAAGTTACATGTATTCTATAAAGGTTGTAGCCTCCTTAGCCCTTCATACAACGAGATTTCTCCATAACGGAAAGATGGTCATTGTCAACCAACTTATGCATTACAAGCCTAGGTCCTTGCCCACATAAAATAATGTGTTACCATTTTTTGGATCACACACGAGCTTGTCCCTTCATTTATGAAAGTAGGACTGGAGGCTTTAAGGATTCCTCTCTCCTTAGTAACTACCCTGGAGAACTCACTCTTATACCTAATTCTGTCTCTAGTGCTCCTATATGTGTGGTGACCATTTCTCCATCAGAATCACCTTTAGAAACTCCTATTGAGGATGAGCTAGACATGGCATCTATGAATGATTCACCATACATTCCATATGATATCACTCAAACCCATTTTTTGTACCCTCCACCTTGCATCGCAATGGTGTATGCATAGTCCCCATGGTGGGCTAGCACTATGGTGTGGTTGTTATGTTTTTTATCGTATGCTTACATCTGTAAAAGCATGAATAAAAAGGAAATGCATAATAATAATAAAAATCCACCAAAAATGTTTCTTAAGAAGCAACAAGGGGACCATGATACCATAAGAGGGGAAAGGGAAATGGGTCCATGGTTGATTTGAATTGACACTTTTCCTTCAAAGTACAACCTTCCATACCCATGTCTCCTTACAATCATTTCCCATCAAACTCTAACTTGGGTGTTCCTTCTAATGTTTCCCCATGTTTATTGGAAACAATACACTTGTCTTATCCGAACCCTTGGAGAAAAGCCATTGTTCACTCGCATTCATTGGTCATTATTACGTTTTGGAATGAGCATTTCTATCCCATTAATATTTTTCTTGTTCATGGAGGAACTTGTGAACCATGGTTGTTATGCTTGCAATAGCAATAGAACATCATGCACTCATTGCTAGTAAGAGCATGTGAGCCCAGGGTATTTAGCACTAAGATTATAAGAGGAAATGGGATGCTTTTGAGGGTACTAAAATGTCCCCAATCACTGAAAAAAAACACCACAAACTTACAACCTTGTTAGTGTTGCTCATGCATTGTTTTGACCAAGTGTTCTCCTCCAAACCATTCAAAGTAGAAAACCAACAATATTAGACTCTATCCCTACATTGGAAGGAGAAAGGATCCCTGAGAAATTATTAAGTAGAGAAGTGGAAGATCCTCCTTGTTCTATGAAGGAGACGAGAGTTACATGGTTGACTATTAATGATTTGAGTGCTCAAGAATGATCGGATTGGATTTCCATGAGAGGGATGGGTTGGGCTAAGTGAGATTAGAGCATTGAAGGAACTTCATTCACCCTGGCAGTATCATGATCTAGCTTAGGGGTGGAATCTATAGTTTTTTTGACAGTTAGATGGTAAGCCACTTCTCTTCAATCAATTTGGTGGACTTGATGTCATTTATAGATAAATGTTTGTGTGAAATGCTTTATAATTGTAATATGGTGTGTGATGAATGAATTTCAATTACACAGAGTTATTTGCACTACTATTCTACAATTGTATATAAATTTTATTTATATTGTTGTTAGTTCAAATTGAGCTCAACAATAGATTAATTTAAAGAAATAATTTATAATGACGCAATGGACAAGGGGGTGAATATGAGTATGTGACAAATAATTACATATGAGGGTTGAGTGGATGGAATGTTTGATTGAAGATCACATTGTGATTAATACCTATCAAAAAATTCTACACCCACATGAATTTATATAGTTCAAAGCTAAAAAGAAGAAAGGTTGGTGTAGCTTAAATTTCTAAAAAATATATATCTAATTTATTCTTCATAAATTTATCAGGAATCTCTATTCGTAAACGACAAGATCTTAATTAATATGGTATGTCAAGAATTAATAGAACTTTTATAAAAAACAAAATTATTTTGAAAAATACCATGCAACTGAGCTAAAGAAGATGAAGTGATATGAGATGTGCTCCAAATAAGAATATGATTGTCTAGTCTATAAAAGAAAAATTTTAAAGAATTTGATTTGGGATTACGATGAAAAATAGGGTTTTTGTGTCTTATATTTCACTCTTCCCCGTTGCCACAGCGTGCCGGGTTCTGCTTGGCAACTTTGTGTTTGAGCCATGGAAACGGCACCAGATTTCCTAATGTGGTTTGCTTTTGTTATTGGGGATTCATCTCCAAAAATATGCTCTGTTACACGCGGCGTTATCCCTATTCCTTCAGAAGTAGCTGGAAGACGGGCGGGATGACTGCAGAAGGGATTCGGTCTAGTTAAAGTGTTTGGTATAAATTTTTTGCAATGGAATGTTGCAGGCCCTATAGATACCTCCAGAAGCAGTGTCTTCGGTGCTGAAGGAATTCCTTCTCTTACGCCGGGGGCCGCGACAGTTGTAAGTATGGCTCTGTTTTTTTAGGAGTTGTTTAACGAGACTGAGTAATTGTCTGGACGATCAAAATTGGTCGGAATCTGGGCAAAAAAATTTAAGAAACCTTACCGTAACAGTGTTTGAATCATGATTTCGATGGTGGAAATAGATTCAGCCACATCAAAACCTCTAGGACACCCAAAATATTAAAGTTTGATAGTTATAACGTGGATTTACAAAAATTCCTACTGGATTTTTTTAAAATCTTACCTGAATTTTCATAATTTTCAGGATGAAAAAACAGTGTAGTTAGACTACGGCATTTTTTTATTCTCCCATTCCTCGTCCTCAATGTCTCTCACAGTTTTAACTGAAGGAAAATCTTTGCGATTATGGCCCAAGGCACTTTCGCCTTTGTATGGGAGATGTGGTCGTGTCTCCCCTATCCTCTGTTATCGCTTGCAAGTCCTTGTTTTCTTGCGAGTGAACAGTTAAAGGATGGTATACCTCTCTCCACGCAGAACAGGTGAAAGACAAAAAAAAATTCAGATTTTTGTAAGGAATATGGGGTAAATCCATTGTCACTTGGAAAAAAGTATATAGATTCGATCTTATCCCTTACAGAAAAACTATTGTAGGAAGATAGGGTATTCCCAAAAAAATTCAGAGCCTGCAAGTCGAAGGGAAAGTCCTCGAAGGAGTTCTACTATTATATTGAACTCCAAATTGTATGAGGGAAGGTCCTCGAAGGAGTTCTACTATTATATTGAACTCCAAATTGTATGGGGGTGCTCCAGTGCCCAGGTCTACAAATGGCACAACTATCACACTAAAAGATGCAGTCCAGAGTTGCTAGAACTACAGCACAAGGGAAGACCTCTACTTCGGCAGAAGAAAATCAAAACATCCCAGGCCCATATATAATAGAACAAATGGAGAAAGTTCCAACAATGGATGTGAATTTCCTTGAGGTATCATCCTGTTTCACTGTTGTCCAATCTAAAGTAATCATTTTCAGATTTAATGGCTTCTGCCCAAAATTTGAAGCTTTAATTCAATGGATTTTCTCATAACGGACACATATTTCTGCTCAAAAGAATTTTTTTATTGTCTTTGAAACATAGGAGGACTTGGATTAGGCTCTAAATGAAGGGTTTTGGTTTTGGGGTAGAGTGGGATAATTTATCACTCCATGGTTTCCTAAATTTGATGTCAATACTATGGTGGTTTCTAACTTGTCGATATGGGTGAGGCTTCCAAACCTCCCCTTTCCTTTCTTAGCATCATAAAGTCCTTGAAGCCATTGGAAGAACTCTTGGCAAATACAAAAAAATAGAACCGGAAAGAATAAAAAATGGAATATTCACATATGCGAGTATGTGTGGAGATTGATCTTAGCAAAGGACTCCCAAATCATATAATACTGAAACACAACAACTTTCATTGGACACAAGTTCTTGATTATGAGAACATGACATTCAGATGTCATATATGTTTCCAAACAAGACATCTACAGAAAATATGTCCACATGCAAAGAATAATTCTAAGAAGAAGAGGCAGTGCAATAGACTAAGAGGATGTTTGCTCACAAAACAATATCCTTCTGAGGATGAAGAAGAAGAAAACAAGGAAAGCCAACCTGAAAAAAGAAGAAATGAATGATATGGCCCACCAGGGAGACAAGCCAAAAGAGGAAGCTATGGTTCAAGTAGGGATAGTGACCATACAACCGAATGGAATAGACCCAGAGGACTCTTCGACATTGGACAGAATTGGGAGCACAAAACAAGCTTATGTTTCTGAAAACTCAGATTCTGATGAAAAAGTCCCTCGAGAGGGACAATAATTGGCATTGGTTCCTATTAAACCAAATCTCGATGGTTGGAAAACTATGTATAGAAGGAAAAACAAGCCATAACCTGGTGGAATCAATCAATGAAGCCAAACCAATCATATGTACAAGATACATATCTCATACCAATCCATAGGTCTCTCGACCACCGCTTAAGGGAGGAAACTCATCCTTCCCAACCAAACCATAGGTCTCCCCACCACATCCTAAGGAAGGGAACTCAAGATCAATCTTCCCGACCAATCCATAGGTCTCTCAGCACACAACCCAAGGGAGAGATCACAAACATAATGCCTCAAAATCAAGCTCCGTGACTAGACTCACTGGTCCCCCGACTCACAATCTAAGGGATTGACAATCTTCTCAATCAATCCATAGGTCTCTCGGCCACAACCTAAGGAATATTGTTCGCCACATGATGTTGTACAATCAATGCTCCCTCTCTCTTAGAGAGGGGTTATCAACAACCCCAAGTTCTCTGAAATATGCAAACTTCGTCTGGAACAACGGCTTTGTCAACACATCAACAACCTATTCATCAGTAGGGGCATACTCAAGCCTCATAGCTCCCCTCTGGACAATATTTCAGCTATAATTATACTTGATCTCAATGTGCTTCAACCTGTGATGAAACAATGGGTTCACAGAAACCTTCAAACAACTTTGATTATCGCAATATATAATGGTCGATTCCAACACTTAATCAAACAAATTAGCAAACAATTTTCAAATCCACACAGCTTCACAACAGGTAGAACATGCAACAATGTACTTAGCTTCAGTCATACTAAGAGCAACAAAAGTTTGTTTTCTACTAGATGAAGAAATCACAACGGAGCTCAAGCCAAAACAAAATCCAGAGGTGCTCTTTCAATCATCAGAGCTTCCATCCCAATCAACATCAATAAATACATGTAGTTGTCATTCTCCATTAGAAGCATATCTCAAACCGTACTCAATAGTACCACGCAAATATCTTAGAATATGTTTTTTTGCAACCCAATGCACATGTTGGGGCTCAACCAAGAATTGGCTCAACCTTCTAACAACATAACAAATATCTGATTGTTATGAAACCAACTCCAAAAATAGAATAAAAGAGAGATCAACGCCTTAGAAATCAACCACTTCGAGGGGACAACCACCTTTACATTACATAAGTGAACAACTCTTGGACGATAAAAATAACAAAACCTCCTTTCTATATATAGGAGTCCATGGGGTCACAATATAATCCTAGCCGACCTAACAATAATAATGTAAGGGCACAATAATAACAATATCGGGGTTAAAGGGGTACAACACTGACAATAAGGTGGCTATGCTAACAACAATAAGGGATTGCGCTAGTAATATAGGGACGTAACATGCCCCTATCCTTCAAAAAATTGTTGTCCTCAACGTTTGAGTAGCTCTAGATGCTTCTGTATAAAATTCTCATCCTCCTATATAGAATCTTTGGTGGGTAAGTTCTTCCACTTGATGAAATACTTTGAAATTGATGGATTTCGTAGCTGTCAAGTTCTTATTGTTGTGACTGCTTCAGGTTCCAATATGATTTTTCTTTCTTCATCAAGTTATGGCAATATTGTTTGAAATGGAAGTTTGTTGCCAATAACTTTCTTTAAGCATGAAACATGGAAAATTGGATGCACTCGAGAAGTAGGAAGCTCCAATTTGTATGTCATAGTACCAATCTTTTGCAACACCTTGTAAGGACCATAGTACTTTGGCGATAATTTATTATCCTTCTTAGCTTTCTTGAGGGACATTTGTTTCTATGGTTGTAGCCATAAAAATATTGTCTCCTACATCAAAAATTTTATCACTACGATGTTGATATACTTGTTGTTTCATTCGATTTTGTGCCAAATTTAGGTTATCCTTAAGGAGTTGGAGAACTTGTTGTTGATGCTCGATGTGATCTTCCAGTGCTTGAACCTTAGAATTTTCTCTTAAAGATTATGTGATGTGTTAGAGTCGGTCTTTACATCCCTCCGTCAAAGATCATTTCTCTTATTGCATTTCATTTTTAGGTGTCTCATTCCGTTCATTCATCTGCATTCCGTTAGGGGCATGCCATTATCTGACGGAAGGGTCTCTTCACGAGTTTCCCTCATGTTTGTACCTGCTGGGTTGGTCAAAATTTATCAAAATTCATTAAATTTGATTTCAGTCATTTACAGTCATAGATGGTCTTGTGGTCAAAAAGAGTCTTTCAGTCATTAGGTCTAGGCTTTGGTCTTCAGAATGTCAAATAATGCCCGCAGGCCATGAGGATGACTTCTATAAGTTTTCATTCCAAAATTTTCATCATCAATAATGCTCAAGGATGTTTCTTCTTCAAAACTATGTTTTGAGGAAGAAATCGTCAAATTAATTGTTTGTAATAAATATGTATTTTTAAAGTTTTCTGCCATGAAGTACTTCAAATGCAGCGTCTGGTCATCCTTTGCCGAAGTCCAATGCCACCATCCCTGCAAAAAATCAACCAAGAAGCCATCGTTTTAGCCAAAAAATCAAAAGGAAACTTGAAGAACAGAGTTGTGTCAAAATGTGAAAAAGTGCCGATGTGAAACATTATAAAAATGGGTCTTTACAAAGAAAAACTCAAAGCCATGTCTTTATGAAGATATTTCTATGTGTGTCAATGTCATTTGCATTCAAGAGATCATGTGAAAGCCGACCCAAGCTGTGGAAGGGCGAAACTGTAAGCCAAGACTATGTTGAGACTCTGTGCGGCGCGTTGGGAGAAGGCACGGCGCACATAGGCCGCGCTGCGCGTAGAGCCGAAGTCCACTGTGTAATTTTCAAAGGGCGTGACGCATCCAGTGAGCGCGGCGCACTGGGTTTGTGCACGGCGCACAGGGCCTTCAAGCCCAAATTTCATCACTACTTCTCAAATCTTCAAAACGATTCAACTCTTTTGATCCAAGTAAGTGTTGTGCGCCCTTGCCATCTGATTTTAACTCGTGTTGGGTGCTATTTGGAAGGAGGAATTCAAGAGTTTAATTGATGAAAAGATAACCCTATATTCATATCAAAATCTGCTCCTAGGGTTTGAAATTGGGTGTCAAAACTTGTCTTTAATGCCAAAATACTCTCATTCCATTTTCACTTGTGTTGCCCACCACTGTCACACTATTGTCAATATCCTACCCCTATTCCCTTATATCCTAAGCTACTCATATCATTCCATTCCCATTTCACTATCCCAAATCCTCTTATTCCCTATACTAATCTCTTTCCCCACATCACTTATAAATCCCCAAATCCCGAAGTCCCCCAAACAGTGACTGTCCTCACATCCTTAAATTCACTTGACTCAAATATATCTTGTCATTTCATTTATCCCTATCTCTAAAAACTACTCATTCCCTATCCTAAACTCTACCATTCCCTTTCATTTTTCCCCCTCCCTTATCATTTGCAACAAATACCCAAATCCCAGATTCCTATATACAGTCAAGTGATTGTTAACACATTTCAAAATCTCACTTGACAATCTCCAATCCACTTTTCCCACTGTCCTTGTTTACCACAGCCCCTCAGCCTCCTCCAGAGATTGTTCACGATGCAGGTGGGCCTTCACATCAGTTTGAGGTTCCTGAGACAGAGCCTATCAATGTTCCAGTGTGTGTTACCTATCAGAGAGGTACCAGAGCCTTATTTGCAGCATCACGACGAGTACTATCTCCACTCGGGGTGGAAGGGGTCTCGTTACCTTCGACAGCAGCGTGAGTACTATCTCCACATGGTGTGGAAGGGGTCTCGCCTTCTACATCAGCACAGGTACATGACAAAGGCAAGAAACCTATGCAGGATGAGGGCCCCTCAGGAGGCCAAGATACTGATTTTATATTGATCGATGTCGATTTGAGCTCTCCCAGCTCAAAGCTGAAAGAAATCATCCAGGAGCAGAAAGCTGAGATCGACACACTTACCGAGAAATTGCAGAGAGCTCAGTGGGTTATAAATTACTTGGAGCAGCGGAATAAACAATTGGAGGATCAGCACACACTCATGGAGCTGCAGAGAATCCGCGAAGACCGTGAATTGGCCCGAAAGAGACCAGGTGACATGACACCATTTGAGCGAGAGACTTGCCTTACGAGAGTCAAAATTCATCTGGAGAAGCTCTTGGCAAAGGCCAATAGGGACAAAGACATGCTCAGACATATGAAGAACCACTATTGGGCCCGCACACACGTTTGCAGAGCTAGGATGAAGATCCTGAAGGCAAGGTTGAGAAGAGCACTGAAACAGCGAAAAAGGCCTGATCCACTCCAAATCTTGGCCGAAGCTTCCTTGGCTGAGCATGGGACATGATGGGAGACATTCACTCCAAATTTCAGCAAATTTGGAGTAAATTTTGTCATTTTTGAAATTTTGGTTGCAAAACAGGTTTTTCTGCCCGACGCGTCGCGCCACTCGACGCGCGCTTACGTTTGAGAGATCTTTTGGAGGAAAACTTTACATTTTTGGATTTTTTATGGTAAATTATGCATGCTCAGGAATGGCTGAGAGATTTCATCAAGTTCTGGGTGGTCTTAAAGGTCAAAAACACTCCAAAAATGGCCTTTCTGCCACTTTTTGCACCAGCAGGAACCAGTCTTGGGAGATTGCAGTTTTGGAGGGGCAAATGACATCCAAATTGAAAAATTCCACTTGGGTTGGATAGTAGACAGACAGGGCTTTCCGACAAGCTATCATGAGCTCAATTTTGACTTCAGGAAGTGCCCCAAAAATAGGCTCAAAGTGGCGTGGCGCATAGAGGATTTTGGTCCAATTTTTACTTTTCAGCTCAGAAATTCGGCCAGTTTGACTAGTTTCACTTTGTGATGTAATTATTGATCTATCTTGATGTAATTTTATGGCTATGATGTAAATTTGGCTCATTTTTACTTGTTCTAGAGGATTCATTCACTAAAAGTTGAAAATTACATCAATAGTTTGGTGAGAGATCCAGAAATAGGTAGTTGCTCAAATAAATTAGAATCAACCTCAGATTACAAGACAATATCATTTTTTAATAAAGGCAATTTGGAAATTGTTTCTTGCAATGATGATGTAACAATAAATGTTCTTGTTGTTTCTGTGGGTGGAAATGAGAACGGTCCTAGTGAAGCTTCTCCTCAACAACTTGGATCAGTTTCTAAACCTTCTCCACAACAAGAAGTTGGATCAGTGGTTTTAATAACATAGAGAGTCTGAGTAGTGATTTTCAAGAATGCGATCATGTTGTTCTTTTCTTTTATGGCAACAGAATTTGTCAATTTCAGGGTTGTGCAAAGATGATGTCCAGAATTGGGGACTGCGATAGAGGATTATCTAGAGGAATATCAAAAGATAGAATTAATGATAGAATTTGGCGAATAAATGGTATTGGAGAGGCTTTTGAAATAAGATTGTTCAAGTTTTTTATGATGCCTCAAAACAAGATAGAATCTCTGATGAGTCGCTTGAATGTAAATGAGAGTTTCAAGATAATTAATGATGGTCAAGAGGTGGATGAATCTCTTGGAGAGAGATCATTCAACAAAGATCCACCGCCCTACAGAGTGGCTACAACAAAACCCCTGGTTATCCACCATGTTTCACTGTGCAATTCAAAAATACAAACTCCATTCTGCAAATCATTAATGTACTTGTGTCAATGGTGTACCAGAAGGTATCCAGGACCTAGATATTTGTGCTTTGGGCCTCTTGAAATTTCTTTCCAGAGAGAACGACTCAACCCGAAGAGCCAGAATCCATGGAAGAGCGATACCCAACTTTCTTCTTTTGTTAAACAGAAAACACCGACATGCCGACAACAAGTTTCCTCTTCACATCCATCGCGTTGTTCAGAAAAATTTCGAAGTGCTACCACCCTGGCAAGTGGTGAGTGTTATCGTTGCTATCTAGGTCCATGAAAACCATGGATTCAGCCATGAATTCTCAATGTTGTTTTGGTTGGTTGATCATCAGGTGCAACTCTCAGTGCTTCATATCATAAGTGCATTAATATCAGATAGTGGGGAGTAATGTGTAGATTAACTTGGTCTAACAACAGACCCCATATTCAGCTCTCAGTCATGATTTCTTCCAAGGATGTCGAGCTCTAGAGGCATCATCTCGGTTTGTAATTCCTGCTCTGTCATATTTTCCGATAGATCACCTGTCGTGGTCGACCGACCTGTCTCCTCGTCGCACCATTTGACTAGTTTTGCCTCGAACTTTCGAATCCTCATTAATTATATAGTGTGGAGTAATATTAAATATATTGATTATATATATATATAGATAGATATAGATATAGATATAAATATAGATCAGGCCATTAAATCCACAAGTAAATAGTTTTTTATAGGTTTTTATAGTGTTAGCTTTTTTCCTTTTTAATGAGTTAGATTGAATTTAAGTATGTTTTAGGCCATTAGATCCACAAGTAAATAGTTTTTTATATGTTTTTTGCAGTGTTAGTTTTTTTCCTTTTCAATGAGTTAGATTGAATTTAAGTTTTGGTGACTTTTAAGTTAAAATGTTGTTATTAAAAATTTGTTAGATTTTAACCTCAATTTAACATTTTGACTATGTCAAATTACACAAAAATAAAAATAAAAGTAAATTAAATAAAAAGATTGACATAATGTAATGAACATTTTAACTAGTCATTATACAATAAAAAATAAAAATATAAAAACAACCCATGGTATTCATGTGGAATGTAGTTTATTTAAAATTAAGATGGCCGAGATCAATCCTAACTCTGGATATACCAAGAGCCAAGAGGGATCATATGTCATGATATGCAAACCTCTTTTAAAGTAAAAAGAACATTTTAACTAGGTCAAAATACAATAAAAAATAAAATAATAATAAACTATAAAAACAGGCCATGGTCCATCTCTAGCAAAGTAACTGCATTAATCATATGTGATAAATCTGTTGTGTTTTCAGGTAATGCTTGAAGAGCAACATTATCAACTTGAAATCAACGATAATATGGATCATTCTCAATCTTATAATATAATGCACGCAATACAATTTCTTTTCTAACAGTAAAATCATAACTTGATCCTTTTGCACTTTTTTCCGCACAACAATTATCAAATCCAAGTCTTTAATATGTCGCAGTAATTTCTTAGCAAGATTGGTAACCTGTTGTGGAAAAATAATGGTTTGTCCTATATATTTTTATTGTCCACCTATTGAGTGTATAACCTGCAAAATTAGACTTGCAAGTGATATTAACATTTCTTTGACTTGTGTGAGCTCTGCAAGAACTTTACTATTGTTCTCCTGGATTCATATAGTTAGCATCTGAAAATTTATGATGACTTCCTTCTCTTTTACATTTCATGCACATTGGAACTATATTTTCTTAAGTACATGAATGCCAGCATATGACTCTTCACACACATGACATTTTCCAACTTTAGCCAGTTGATCAATATTGTCATGAAATTTTTGATGTGCAATATTCATATCAACAAGAGTTTTTGGTTGAGCTTGGACACTTATATCTTCTGCATCATTTACCATGTTTGATTTTTTTAGATATTGTTTTCTTTGTCGATATGCTCTTTGATGTTCATTTTCTCATTTCCTCTATTCTTCAATTTCTCGAGCTATCATTTTTCTTTGTTGTGCATTTTCTTCTTTTCTTTGTTGTGCCTTTATTTTTCGATATTATCTTTGATATTCTCTTTGACTTGTTATTCTCTCTTCTCTTTGTTGTGCTTTTTCTTCTTCTCGTTGTTCCTTTTTTTGTCGATATGCTCTTTGATATTATTTTTAATGTTCTCTTCAACCTTTTTCTTCTTCTTCTTTTTTGGTTGTCATTTCAAGTTCCTTTGTATGTTCTTAATGCTCTTTAGTTGTCATTTCTTCTATATTTTTTGTTTATTTTCTATTTGTTGTGCATTTTATTGTATTCTTTGTTGTTTACTTATTTCTTAATATGCTCTTTGATGTTGTCTACAAATTTTTCCTCTCCCTTATTCTTCTTGTACACTTGTCATTTCTAGTGCCTTTATATGTTCTTTGTGCTCTTCATTTGTCATATCCTCCAGTTTTTTTTGTTGATTTTCTCTTTGTTGTGTATTTTCTTCTATTCTTTGTTTTTTACTTCTTTCTCGATATGCTCTTTGATTTTTTCTATGAAATTCTCTTCTCTCTTCTTCTTCTTATACACTTGTCATTTCTAAT
Organism: Pinus albicaulis; assembly: GCA_034641835.2. NCBI lineage: Eukaryota > Viridiplantae > Streptophyta > Pinopsida > Pinales > Pinaceae > Pinus > Pinus albicaulis. Next base: position 1,260,655,327 of record CM076584.1, on the reverse strand, counting down.
GCCTTTATATGTTCTTTGTGCTCTTCATCTATCATATCTTCTAGGTTTTATTGTTGATTTTTTTTTTGTAGTGCAATTTCTTCTATTCTTTGTTGTTTACTTCTTTCCAGATATTCTCTTTGATGTCGTCTATGACTTTCTCTTCTCTCTTCTTCTTCTTGCACACTTGTCATTTATAATGCCCTTATTTTTACTTCGTGCTCTTCATTTGTCATATTCTCTAGATTTTTTTGTTGATTTTCTTTTTGTTGTGAATTTTCTTCTAGTCTTTGTTGTTTACTTCTTTCTCAATGTGCTCTTTGGTGTTTTCTATGATGTTCTCTTCTCTCTTCTTCTTTTTTGGTTGTCATTTCTAGTGCCCTTACATGTTCTTTGTGCTCTTCATTTGGCATATCCTCTAGGTTTTCTTATTGATTTTCTATTTGGTGTGTACTTTCTTCTATTTTTAGTTGTTTACTTCTTTCTCGATATGTTATTTGATGTTGTCTATGACTTTTTATTCTCTCTTCTTCTTCTTTCACAATTGTCATTTATAGTGCCTTTATGTGTTCTTCATGCTCTTCATGTGTCATATCCTCTAGATTTTTTTGTTGATTTTCTTTTTGTTGTGCAATTTCTTCTATCCGTTGTTGTTTAATTCTTTCTCGATGTGCTCTTTTATGTTGCCTATGACATTCTCTTCTCTATTATTATTTTTTGGTTGTCAATTCTAGTGCCTTAATCTGTTCTTCGTGCTCTTCATTTTTCATATCCTCTAGATTTTTTTGTTGATTTTCTTTTTGTTGTGTATTTTCTTCTATTCTTTGTTATTCACTTATTTCAAGATATTCTCTTTGATGTTGTCTATGATATTCTCTTCTCTCTTCTTATTTTTTGGTTTTCATTTCTAGTGCCTTTATCTATACTTCGTGCTCTTCATTTGTCATATCCTCTAGATTTTCTTGTTGATTTTCTATCTGTTGTGCATTTTCTTCTATTCTTTGGTGTTTCCTCAATAGGGTGTTGTATCCAACCAACAATAAGTTGGTTTCCCACTTCAACACTTCTTAAGTAGGAAACCCACAAGATTCCACCAACCAAGATATATGATATGAACTCTGCAAATATCCTTATTAAACTCACCATCAAGATTATGGCATGCCTCGAGAGCGCAACCCTACTTCAACGTATGCTACTACACCCTTGATGATCTTGCATCCCAACATAAAACTCATTTCAAAATTTACCAAAGGACCACTTAAGGTACATCACTCTCAGTCCTCATGTGAAAGAGGCACACAGTTTAGAATCATTGACGACTTAGCTCAATCCCCTGCTACCATGTCAATGTTGGAGGCTCTTCAAACATGCCCCATGCAATGGAAGGCATTACTCTCAGCACAGGGGAAAATTGATCCATTGTATTTTCATTTGATCACATTTTATTTAGACATTTTGGAACCATTACTCCCATCACTAGTCGTCCTCCAGATGCATATCACCATCCATTGTTGCATCATTGATGAGGGTGCATCCACATGCATCATGTCTAAAACTATGTCGCAAAAACTTGGGTCCCTCATCACTTCATCTATCACTTTGAGAGTATATGATGGTCATTCTTTGCAACCCTTTGGCCTCTACCAAAAATTACTTGTGGAAATTGCAAGGGAATTTGTCTTAATTAATATTGAGGTCCTAAATTTCCCTCTATATTACAACATCATGTTTGGATGAAGTTACATGTATTCTATAAAGGTTGTAGCCTCCTTAGCCCTTCATACAACGAGATTTCTCCATAACGGAAAGATGGTCATTGTCAACCAACTTATGCATTACAAGCCTAGGTCCTTGCCCACATAAAATAATGTGTTACCATTTTTTGGATCACACACGAGCTTGTCCCTTCATTTATGAAAGTAGGACTGGAGGCTTTAAGGATTCCTCTCTCCTTAGTAACTACCCTGGAGAACTCACTCTTATACCTAATTCTGTCTCTAGTGCTCCTATATGTGTGGTGACCATTTCTCCATCAGAATCACCTTTAGAAACTCCTATTGAGGATGAGCTAGACATGGCATCTATGAATGATTCACCATACATTCCATATGATATCACTCAAACCCATTTTTTGTACCCTCCACCTTGCATCGCAATGGTGTATGCATAGTCCCCATGGTGGGCTAGCACTATGGTGTGGTTGTTATGTTTTTTATCGTATGCTTACATCTGTAAAAGCATGAATAAAAAGGAAATGCATAATAATAATAAAAATCCACCAAAAATGTTTCTTAAGAAGCAACAAGGGGACCATGATACCATAAGAGGGGAAAGGGAAATGGGTCCATGGTTGATTTGAATTGACACTTTTCCTTCAAAGTACAACCTTCCATACCCATGTCTCCTTACAATCATTTCCCATCAAACTCTAACTTGGGTGTTCCTTCTAATGTTTCCCCATGTTTATTGGAAACAATACACTTGTCTTATCCGAACCCTTGGAGAAAAGCCATTGTTCACTCGCATTCATTGGTCATTATTACGTTTTGGAATGAGCATTTCTATCCCATTAATATTTTTCTTGTTCATGGAGGAACTTGTGAACCATGGTTGTTATGCTTGCAATAGCAATAGAACATCATGCACTCATTGCTAGTAAGAGCATGTGAGCCCAGGGTATTTAGCACTAAGATTATAAGAGGAAATGGGATGCTTTTGAGGGTACTAAAATGTCCCCAATCACTGAAAAAAAACACCACAAACTTACAACCTTGTTAGTGTTGCTCATGCATTGTTTTGACCAAGTGTTCTCCTCCAAACCATTCAAAGTAGAAAACCAACAATATTAGACTCTATCCCTACATTGGAAGGAGAAAGGATCCCTGAGAAATTATTAAGTAGAGAAGTGGAAGATCCTCCTTGTTCTATGAAGGAGACGAGAGTTACATGGTTGACTATTAATGATTTGAGTGCTCAAGAATGATCGGATTGGATTTCCATGAGAGGGATGGGTTGGGCTAAGTGAGATTAGAGCATTGAAGGAACTTCATTCACCCTGGCAGTATCATGATCTAGCTTAGGGGTGGAATCTATAGTTTTTTTGACAGTTAGATGGTAAGCCACTTCTCTTCAATCAATTTGGTGGACTTGATGTCATTTATAGATAAATGTTTGTGTGAAATGCTTTATAATTGTAATATGGTGTGTGATGAATGAATTTCAATTACACAGAGTTATTTGCACTACTATTCTACAATTGTATATAAATTTTATTTATATTGTTGTTAGTTCAAATTGAGCTCAACAATAGATTAATTTAAAGAAATAATTTATAATGACGCAATGGACAAGGGGGTGAATATGAGTATGTGACAAATAATTACATATGAGGGTTGAGTGGATGGAATGTTTGATTGAAGATCACATTGTGATTAATACCTATCAAAAAATTCTACACCCACATGAATTTATATAGTTCAAAGCTAAAAAGAAGAAAGGTTGGTGTAGCTTAAATTTCTAAAAAATATATATCTAATTTATTCTTCATAAATTTATCAGGAATCTCTATTCGTAAACGACAAGATCTTAATTAATATGGTATGTCAAGAATTAATAGAACTTTTATAAAAAACAAAATTATTTTGAAAAATACCATGCAACTGAGCTAAAGAAGATGAAGTGATATGAGATGTGCTCCAAATAAGAATATGATTGTCTAGTCTATAAAAGAAAAATTTTAAAGAATTTGATTTGGGATTACGATGAAAAATAGGGTTTTTGTGTCTTATATTTCACTCTTCCCCGTTGCCACAGCGTGCCGGGTTCTGCTTGGCAACTTTGTGTTTGAGCCATGGAAACGGCACCAGATTTCCTAATGTGGTTTGCTTTTGTTATTGGGGATTCATCTCCAAAAATATGCTCTGTTACACGCGGCGTTATCCCTATTCCTTCAGAAGTAGCTGGAAGACGGGCGGGATGACTGCAGAAGGGATTCGGTCTAGTTAAAGTGTTTGGTATAAATTTTTTGCAATGGAATGTTGCAGGCCCTATAGATACCTCCAGAAGCAGTGTCTTCGGTGCTGAAGGAATTCCTTCTCTTACGCCGGGGGCCGCGACAGTTGTAAGTATGGCTCTGTTTTTTTAGGAGTTGTTTAACGAGACTGAGTAATTGTCTGGACGATCAAAATTGGTCGGAATCTGGGCAAAAAAATTTAAGAAACCTTACCGTAACAGTGTTTGAATCATGATTTCGATGGTGGAAATAGATTCAGCCACATCAAAACCTCTAGGACACCCAAAATATTAAAGTTTGATAGTTATAACGTGGATTTACAAAAATTCCTACTGGATTTTTTTAAAATCTTACCTGAATTTTCATAATTTTCAGGATGAAAAAACAGTGTAGTTAGACTACGGCATTTTTTTATTCTCCCATTCCTCGTCCTCAATGTCTCTCACAGTTTTAACTGAAGGAAAATCTTTGCGATTATGGCCCAAGGCACTTTCGCCTTTGTATGGGAGATGTGGTCGTGTCTCCCCTATCCTCTGTTATCGCTTGCAAGTCCTTGTTTTCTTGCGAGTGAACAGTTAAAGGATGGTATACCTCTCTCCACGCAGAACAGGTGAAAGACAAAAAAAAATTCAGATTTTTGTAAGGAATATGGGGTAAATCCATTGTCACTTGGAAAAAAGTATATAGATTCGATCTTATCCCTTACAGAAAAACTATTGTAGGAAGATAGGGTATTCCCAAAAAAATTCAGAGCCTGCAAGTCGAAGGGAAAGTCCTCGAAGGAGTTCTACTATTATATTGAACTCCAAATTGTATGAGGGAAGGTCCTCGAAGGAGTTCTACTATTATATTGAACTCCAAATTGTATGGGGGAGCTCCAGTGCCCAGGTCTACAAATGGCACAACTATCACACTAAAAGATCCAGTCCAGGGTTGCTAGAACTACAGCACAAGGGAAGACCTCTACTTCGGCAGAAGAAAATCTAAACATCCCAGGCCCATATATAATAGAACAAATGGAGAAAGTTCCAACAATGGATGTGCATCTCCTCGAGGTATCAACTTGTTTCACTATTGTCCAATCTAAAGCAATCATTTTCAGATTTAATGGCTTCTGCCCAAAATCTGAAGCTTTAATTCAATGGATTTTCTCATTATAGACATATATTTCTGCTCAAAGGGGTTTTTTATTGTCTTTGAACCATAGGAGGACTTGGATTAGGCTCTAAATGGAGGGTCTTGGTTTTGGGGTAGAGTGGGATAATTTATCACTCCATGGTTTCCTAAATTTGATGTCAATACTATGGTGGTTTCTAACTTGTCGATATGGGTGAGGCTTCCAAACCTCCCCTTTCCTTTCTTAGCATCATAAAGTCCTTGAAGCCATTGGAAGAACTCTTGGCAAATACAAAAAAATAGAACCGGAAAGAATAAAAAATGGAATATTCACATATGCGAGTATGTGTGGAGATTGATGTTAGCAAAGGACTCCCAGATCATATAATACTGAAACACAACAACTTTCATTGGACACAAGTTCTCGATTATGAGAACATGACATTCAGATGTCATATATGTTTCCAAACAAGACATCTACAGAAAATATGTCCACATGCAAAGAATAATTCTAAGAAGAAGAGGCAGTGCAATAGACTAAGAGGATGTTTGCTCACAAAACAATATCCTTCTGAGGATGAAGAAGAAGAAAACAAGGAAAGCCAACCTGAAAAAAGAAGAAATGAATGATATGGCCCACCAGGGAGACAAGCCAAAAGAGGAAGCTATGGTTCAAGTAGGGATAGTGACCATACAACCGAATGGAATAGACCCAGAGGACTCTTCGACATTGGACAGAATTGGGAGCACAAAACAAGCTTATGTTTCTGAAAACTCAGATTCTGATGAAAAAGTCCCTCGAGAGGGACAATAATTGGCATTGGTTCCTATTAAACCAAATCTCGATGGTTGGAAAACTATGTATAGAAGGAAAAACAAGCCATAACCTGGTGGAATCAATCAATGAAGCCAAACCAATCATATGTACAAGATACATATCTCATACCAATCCATAGGTCTCTCGACCACCGCTTAAGGGAGGAAACTCATCCTTCCCAACCAAACCATAGGTCTCCCCACCACATCCTAAGGAAGGGAACTCAAGATCAATCTTCCCGACCAATCCATAGGTCTCTCAGCACACAACCCAAGGGAGAGATCACAAACATAATGCCTCAAAATCAAGCTCCGTGACTAGACTCACTGGTCCCCCGACTCACAATCTAAGGGATTGACAATCTTCTCAATCAATCCATAGGTCTCTCGGCCACAACCTAAGGAATATTGTTCGCCACATGATGTTGTACAATCAATGCTCCCTCTCTCTTAGAGAGGGGTTATCAACAACCCCAAGTTCTCTGAAATATGCAAACTTCGTCTGGAACAACGGCTTTGTCAACACATCAACAACCTATTCATCAGTAGGGACATTCTCGAGCCTCATAGCTCCCCTCTGGACAATATTTCAGCTATAATTATACTTGATCTCAATGTGCTTCAACCTGTCATGAAACAATGGGTTCACAGAAAGCTTCAAACAACTTTGATTATCACAATATATAATGGTCGATTCCAACACTTAATCAAACAAATTAGCAAACAATTTTCAAATCCACACAGCTTCATAACAGGTAGAACATGCAATAATGTACTTAGCTTCAGTCATACTAAGAGCAACAAAAGTTTGTTTTCTACTAGATGAAGAAATCACAACGGAGCTCAAGCCAAAACAAAATCCAGAGGTGCTCTTTCAATCATCAGAGCTTCCATCCCAATCAACATCAATAAATACATGTAGTTGTCATTCTCCATTAGAAGCATATCTCAAACCGTACTCAATAGTACCACGCAAATATCTTAGAATATGTTTTTTTGCAACCCAATGCACATGTTGGGGCTCAACCAAGAATTGGCTCAACCTTCTAACAACATAACAAATATCTGATTGTTATGAAACCAACTCCAAAAATAGAATAAAAGAGAGATCAACGCCTTAGAAATCAACCACTTCGAGGGGACAACCACCTTTACATTACATAAGTGAACAACTCTTGGACGATAAAAATAACAAAACCTCCTTTCTATATATAGGAGTCCATGGGGTCACAATATAATCCTAGCCGACCTAACAATAATAATGTAAGGGCACAATAATAACAATATCGGGGTTAAAGGGGTACAACACTGACAATAAGGTGGCTATGCTAACAACAATAAGGGATTGCGCTAGTAATATAGGGACGTAACATGCCCCTATCCTTCAAAAAATTGTTGTCCTCAACGTTTGAGTAGCTCTAGATGCTTCTGTATAAAATTCTCATCCTCCTATATAGAATCTTTGGTGGGTAAGTTCTTCCACTTGATGAAATACTTTGAAATTGATGGATTTCGTAGCTGTCAAGTTCTTATTGTTGTGACTGCTTCAGGTTCCAATATGATTTTTCTTTCTTCATCAAGTTATGGCAATATTGTTTGAAATGGAAGTTTGTTGCCAATAACTTTCTTTAAGCATGAAACATGGAAAACTGGATGCACTCGAGAAGTAGGAAGCTCCAATTTGTATGTCATAGTACCAATCTTTTGCAACACCTTGTAAGGACCATAGTACTTTGGCGATAATTTATTTTCCTTCTTAGCTTGCTTGAGGGACATTTGTTTGTATGGTTGTAGCCATAAAAATATTGTCTCCTACATCAAAACTTTTATCGCTGCGATGTTGATATACCTGTTGTTTCATTCGATTTTGTGCCAAATTTAGGTTATCCTTAAGGAGTTGGAGAACTTGTTGTTGATGCTTGATGTGATCTTTCAATGCTTGAACCTTAGAATTTTCTCTTAAAGATTATGTGATGGACGGTGAATGATATCCATAAAGTGCCATAAATGGGGTCATTTTTGCTGCAGTATGGAAAGAATTGTTATACCACTATTCAACTAGAGGTAATCACTTGACCCATTGTGTTTGTTTATCAGATACAAAACAACAAAGATATCATTCCAAACATTTGTTCACTATCTCAATTTTCCCATTGGATTGAGGATGATGAGATGAGTATGAGCTAGTTGAGTACCTAAACAAGAAAATAATTTCGTCAAAAAATTTCCAGTAAAAATGGGATCTTTGTTGCTTACAATAATCTTTGGGTTTCCATGTAGCTTTTGAATTGTTTCCATAAATGCAATAGCAACTGTACTTGCTTTAAATGGATGAGATAATGCACAAAAGTGTGCATACTTGGTAAGTCTATCAACTACCACCATGATGACACTTTTTCCTTTGGACTTAGGCAAACCTGTGATAAAATCCATTGAAATCTCCTCCCAACATTGACTCGGAATGGATCAAGGTTGTAGAAGACCCGGGGTCTTAATTGTCTCAACTTTGTTTTGCTAGCAAACCACATATTCTGCCACAAACTTTTGAATATCATATTTAAGGCCATCCCAAAAAAACTTTCTTCACCTTGTGGTAAGTTTTTAAAAATCCTGAGTGTCTTAAGGGAGAAGTGTGCAATTCCAAAAGAATCTTTTGTTTTAGTTGGGAATTCTTACAAAGATATAAGCGATCTTTGTACCATAAGGAATCATTTTTCCAACTAAATGTATCAGATGTAGTCGGATCTTGCTGCAACTTTTGAATGAGTGTCCACACTTCTTCGTCCTTTTTACATTCATCCCTTGCTTTGGTTATCCAATATTGTTGGATAATATAAATGGCACAAAGCAATGCTTCCACCTCTTCATCCTTTCTTCAGAGTGCATCTGCAAAAACATTTAGCTTCACTTTTTTGTAGATGATTTCAAATTCATAACCCAACATCTTTATGGCCCATTTTTGTTGCTCTTGTGAAGATAGTCTTTGTTCCAAAAAATATTTAAAACTATCATGATCATTTTTTACCTTGAAGTGTCTTCCCATTAGGTAAGGTCGTCATTTCTTTAGTGCATGTAGTATTGCCAACATTTTCTTCTCATAAATAGCTTTCTGTAAATAATTTCCTCTGATTTGACGACTTTCAAAAGAAATGGGTCTTCTTTTTTGCATTAAAACAACACCAATTTCATTTCTTATGGCATCAAACTCCACAATAAAGGTTTTTGTGAAGAATGGTGTGGCTAAGACTGATGCTAAGCACACTTCCTCTTTAAGATGTTCAAAGGTCTTAGTTGCTTCAGGAGTCCATGAAAATGCATCTTTATTCAATAATGTTGTTAGAGGTGCTGCTATTCTTAAAAAACTTGCGATAATACCTTGTTAACCCGAGAAATCCTCGCAACTGCTTTATGGTTGTGGGGACTTTCCATTCCTTAATGGATCTAATTTTGTTAAGGTCTACCTTAACACCCTCATGAGATACAATATGACCCAGATATTCCACCTCTTGTACTCCAAAGAAACATTTGGAGGTTTTTGCATATAATTGTTTCTCCTCCAATAGTTTGAGCACCCTGTCAACATGTTGAACATGATCGTTCCAGGACCTGTTGTAGATTAGTATATCATCAAAAAATACTAACAAAATTTTCTAAGGAAGTGTTTGAAAATGGAATTCATCAACCCTTGAAATTTAGAAGGTGCATTGGTAAGGCCGAAAGGCATGACCAAAAATTCATAATGACCCTCATGAGTTTGAAATGAAACTTTCGGAATATCTTCAATCTTCATTCGAATTTGATGATATCCTGATCGAAGATCCAACTTGGTAAAATAAATTGCTCCATGTAATTCATCCAATAATTAATCAATCACAGGAATGAGAAAATTATATTTAATATTGATCTTATTGAGTTCCCTATAATGCGGACACATGCGCCATGATCCATCCTTCTTGTGCACCAATACTACTGGAGCAGAAAAAGAACTTTCGCTTGGTTGAATTATACCAACCTCTAACATTTCTGCAATCATACGTTCAATTTCGCTCTTTCGGACATAAGGATATATGTAAGGCCTGATGTTTGGAGGAACACTGCCTGGAATCAAATCAATAGCATGATCATGATCACGAATAGGTGGGAGTCCTTTGGGAGTTTCAAACACCTTGGAATGATTGTCCAAGACTTTCTGGAGATCTGGAGAAATAGATGATTTTGATGTTGGAACTTCGAGTGAGCATAATTGTGCAATTACACCTCGTTCTTTTTTCAGAATCTTTGTCATGACATTAGAACTTATTATCTTCCATGGCTTCCTTGCGATACTCCGTAATTTAACTTCTTTTCCTTCCTAAAAAAAAATTCAAGAAAAGTTCTTGAAAATTAAAAGCTATCGTCCCCAAAGATTGTAACCATTGTACTCCTAGTACAACATCAGCACCTCCCATTGGAATGGAAAGCATTGGACTATTCAATACATATTCCCCCATGGTTAACTTGATATTATGGCATTTTTCAGAGAAATTTATAGTTCCTCCATTTGCAACCATCACTTGAAATTCTGGTGTTGGGTATAGGAAGAAATTCAATTGTTTGGCTACCTTATAATGAATAAAATTATGGGTACTACCTGAATCAATCAACACTTTTACATTTTTCTTCTTGATATGTCCTATCTTAAGAGTTTGAGGAGTGGTAATTCCTGCCAATGCATTACAGGATATGGTTGGACCCATTTCTTCTTTCTCTAGGGTTGGTTCCTGGTGTATATCCTCTTCTTTTGAAGTTTCTTATTCATTTTCTTCCTCCTCTTCACAATTATGTAAAATAATTTCTTCTCAACACACTTATGACCTTTAGTGTATTTTCTTCCCATTGTTGTGGTGTCAACCTTGTAGGTTGTGGAAGTCTAGGAGTAGAAATATTTCCATCTATAGATATGAGTGGTAGGCTTCTTTGTCGCCATAATTTTACATTCAATTTTTCTTGCCAACCTGAATGTCTTCCCCAATGAATCAAGTTCCCCAAGGTGAACCTTATGTTGGATGTTATCCTTTAAAGTCCCTATGAAGACATCAATCCTATGTTCCTTTGGAATATCAGCTGCTCTTATATTTAATTTTTGGAAGTTCTCAATGTGCTCCACCATTGAACCCTTTTTTTTTTAATTTATCAATTGGCTAAAGAAGGTGTTCCTCTTTGTATCCTCATAATGTGCTATCATTTTCTTCATAAAATTTGACCAAGTGACAATTTTTTTTCAAGAGAAAAGCCATCGATACCATACAAATGTATTTTGTTCTAAATGTAAAGTTTCAATGTGTACCTTTTGTGTGTTTTTCACATTATGGAGATCAAAATATTGCTCCATCTGTAGTATCCATGTTACGGGATCCTTGCCATCAAACTTCCTCATATCCATCTTTGCAATATGGCAGGTCTTCCATCCAACATTAGAGTTTATGAAATCATGATTAACATTTATTTTGTTCTCATCATGAATTTCCTCTACTTTCTTTTCTCCATTAGGAATCATTTCTTGCATCAACTTTGTCAAACCTTCCTTCAACCCTTCCATGTCTGCTTTTAGATCATTCTTCATGTCTTCCATGTTGTCTTTCATTTTTTTGTCGATTTCTTCCATCTTAGCTTTGATGCCACCCATATTAGCTTCCATTTCATTTTTTGATACTATTTGCGAGAGAAAAATTTGGTGCATTTGCTCTTGTAATTTTGATATATCATGTTGCACCTCTTCCTCTTCATGAGGAAGAGTATAGTATTCTGAGGGCTTAATGGGTGTTGAATTATTTTTAGGGGGCATTTTAGAACCCAATGTTGATATCTATGCTTCAATATGCCCTTGGAATCACTTCAAACTGATTTTTCAAACAAGACTTATGCAATTTGAAAAAAAAAATACACACATTTTTCTTGCTTTTGAGGAGCTCGACATTGAATTTAATTATCTCTGTGATTTCGGATCTTCAATATCTGAAATTTGGTCCTGAGTAGCCCTCTGAATCTTATTTCAAATGCCATAGGTTTAACCTGATTTGGATGCTTCAAGGCAAAGTTATGCCCAATCTCCCACAATGACCTAATTATGGACTAGTTCATTCGTACGACATGCCATGTGTCATTGTTTCCTCCTTCAACTCTGAAATTGATACACAAGAAACCACAGTCTGTGTACTTTTGACCACGTTTTACATAATTCCAATCCGATGCCCAGAGAGAGATATGATGGTTTTCCCAAGGTCACCTCTTTTAGATGAAATTTGGGAGATATTGTGAACCAAGATCTGAAATTTTTGCACAAAGTTCCTCAGGATTTCAGCTTCTCGTGGTAAAATTCCAGCTTCTGAACCTTCATAGAAAAAAATTTATAGCGGAAATGCCACAATAACCAGTTTGGAGCAGTGAAACCCTAGAATCCAAATCTCTGATACCAAATGTTATGAAACCAACTCCAGAAATAGAAGAAAAGAAAGATCAACGCCTTAGAAATCAACCACTTCGAGGGGGCAACCTCCTTTACATTACATAAATGTACAATTATTGAATGATACAAATGAAAAAACCTCTTTTCTATATATAGGAGTCCATGGGGTCACAATATTATCCTAGTCGGCCTAACAATAATAATGTAAGGGCACAATAATAACAATATGGGGGTTACAGAGGTACAACACTAACAATAAGGGGGCTACACTAACAACAATAAGGGACTGCACTAGTAATATAGAGACCTATAACAAATCTAGTGTTTACAAGATAGTTCAACGAGTCAATCAATTTGTGATACACAGAGGGATCAATCAAATCAGAGTCAGTCTCAAATATTCTTCAAATTCGTCACCATCAGAGTATCCATGGACTTGCAGTCCATCATGCCAAATCTCTTAAGGATTGAAATAGTTTATTTTCCTTGGCCAACAAAGATTCCATCAAGTTTTTTCCAAATTTCCAATCCCAAGTAGTAGTGCATCAGACCAAGGTCCTTCATTTCAAATTCAAACACCAACTCCATCTTACACTACACAATCAACACTTCAACCCCTCTCATAAACAAGTCATCTACATACAACAACAACATCAAGGGCTCACCTTCAAGAACTTTGAAATGCAATTTTGGATCAACATCGCTCTTCTTGGAATCAAGACTCAACAAATAAACATCAATGTGGGAGTACCATGTATGAGGGGCCTACTTCAACCCATATAGGGCTTCTTTCAACTTGCAAACATGTGTTTCTCTATCATGGACCTCAAACCATTGAGGTTTTTCCATATAGACTTCCTCTTCAATGGCCCCATTTAGAAAAGCAATTTTGACATCCATTTGATGTAATTTCCAACCCGCAATAGAAGCAAGAGAAATGATATATCTAATAGATGCATACCTGGCAACAGGAGCAAACGTGTCTTCATAATCCTCTCCCTCTTTCTAGGAGAATCCTCGGGCCACAAATCTTGTTTTGTATTTTTCAACACTTCCATCAACAATATGTTTGATTTTGTAGATCCACTTGGAAGACACAACATATGTTCCTTTAGGCTTGCATGATTTCCCAAACATCATTCTTCAATATAAATTAATACTCTTCAATCATAGCATCTTTCCAAACTTGTTCCTCGACGACTTCTTCATAAGTGGATGGTTCAAACTCAATGATATTGCACATCATAGTTGCATAACCAGAGTACTTCTTTAGCTTATTGCTTTCCCTAAAGGTCCCACTTATTTGGATTTATGAAGGAAAGAAATGAAATACATATTTAAATAAAACACAAAGATACAGTGAAAGAACAGAACTCCAATTAATTAATAACAAGTACTCGAAATTGTTTTCATGGAGAATGAAACAAAATAGCTTGGGTGATGGTAGTTTATATTTGAGAAGAGATTTGACGACTACATGTCTTATGAACTGTGTTACAATGAGGCTCAGAGGCCTTTTTATCATAAATAATAAGTGTGAAGCCCTAACCCTAAGAGATGAAGCGCCAACGGTTTTGGGCTTTGTTGGGGTAAGTTGGCTTGCCAACTTCCTGGGTCGTAATATCTCGTTTTAGAGATCTTCGTTTTCCTAGAAAACATCTTTTAGGACATCAAAATGACTCTAGAAGTTTAGGACCTGAAAAACTATCAAAAATAGAGGTTGTGCTAGAATTAAGGAAACTAAAAGGAAACAGCGTTGGGGTCCAAGTGGAATAGGCGAATGGCCACCAATATCCAACTCGATCAGTCCTCCCCACTTAGGAAGAAATGGTTCCCATTGCATTGAATGCCTCCATGAGATGGGGAAACTTCTGTTGAACTTGGTCCCTAGTGAGCCAATTGCCTTGGTTCAGGAGTTGGTCGGCTTTGACAACCCAATACAGTTGGATCCTCTGTTGGCGAGTGTGCTTAATATGTGTGTCCACGATCTTCTCAGTCATGGCATGTTCAATGTAATCTAGGTTGAGCTATGTGGTGTCAGCTTCTCAACAATGTCTAATATGTCCATCGATGGTGGAAAATATGGTCGAAGGCGGTCCACATTGAACATTGGGTGCAGGCCAAGGAATGGGGGAATTTTGAGCTCAGAAACATTGTCACCCACGGCCTTGGTGATGGTGTAAGGCCCATATCGGAGTGTTTGACGCTTCCTATGGGCTTCAATAAGGTGTTCCTTCTACAAATGTAACCAAACACCGTCACCCGCTTGAAACTTATGTGGCAATTGATACATAGTCATGACGTTGTGTGTACTTGGCATTGGATTTATCTAAGATATCATGGACTTGTTGGTGGATGTGTTGGATTTGTTCAATAAATATGGTGGCTTTATCAGCTTTGGACTGAACATGTGCAGATGTTGTCTATGTAGTTGGAAGAGGCATTGCGACATTAATGAGACACAATGGTTGAAATCTCATGCCCACTTGAAAGGGGTTGTGGCCATTCAAGCTATGGGGAGCTTTGTTATAGTTGTGTTTCACTTAGGGAAGGTTATCTTCCCATGTTTGTAAATTCTTGGAGTTGTACATGCATAGTATATGCATTATCATCGTGTTGATAACTTTTGTCGGGCCATCAGTTTGTGGATGGAATGCAGTTGACTTAGTGATCTTAGTGTCTAATAATGATCGAAGGCTCGACCGAATGTGCTCAACAACCTATTATTCTGATCTGATATAGTGGTATGTGGAATCCCAAAATGAACCCATGACCAAAGGCTCGACCGAATGTGCTCAACAACCTGCTATTCCGATATGATATAGTGGTCTGTGGAATCCCAAAATGAATCCACGCTTGTTCGAAGAAGAGTTTGGTAGTGTCTTCTGTTGTGATGCTCTTCTTGCAGGCCATCAATATAGTCATCTTATAAATTTTATCGACAACCACAAATACACAGTCATTACCATGCTTTCCTGTAGAAGGGAGGCCATACATATAGTCCATGGAGTGGATTCTCAAGGTCGGCTAGGAGTAGGTAGATGAGTGTACAGGCCTTGCTTCTTAATGGTTGGCTTGGCGATGGCACTTGGAGTTTTTTCCAATAAAATTATTTTTGTAACACTTTAATTGTCTTCTCGATGCCAAAGTGTCGCGTCACCTTGTTGTAATGTGCCTCCCAAATCAGCTTGGCACGCTCACTTGAAGGAACACAAAGATTTCCCAGATAGCATAACAGGCCATCCTAAAGGTGGAAGTCTGAAATTGGCTTTCCATCCATCATCTTGTAGGTGGAAATGAACTATGAGTCACTTTCATATAGTTGTGGCCATCTAGAGATCTCGTGCCTGCAAACTTTAAGAATTGTATTCATTGCCACAATCGGGGGTTGACTGAGGCAGTCTGTGACATGATTGGTGCTTCCCTTCTTGTACTTTATGTTCAGATGGAATTGTTGTAGGTAATATGTGGACCATTTCTAATGGCAATCATTCTGCAACTTCCCCCGTGTCTACATAAATTGAAAAGGTTGGTGTATGTGGATGATTCTCCTTCCCCAAAATATAATGTTTTCATTGTTTGTAGGCCTACACTATGAAAATTTTATCTATTACTGCAACTGGAAATTATTCTTCTAATTGTAAATTTAATTATGTAGTTTATTTTCTACGAGAAACAACGAATAAAATCTCAATTGCAATCCTCACCATAAAAATATTGTGTAAAATAAAACATTGAAAACTGAGAAATTCTAGCACACACACACGATTTTTACATAGATATTTTGGACAATTGTCCCCAGAAAAACCCAATGCGGGAAAATCGATGCAGCAGATGAGGGTTTTATTATTATTCTTCAGCAGAAATTCTAAGTACAATAATTTAGATGCTCAACTAGCAATCCAATCTAAGGAAAATACTGGAAAAATTATTGTGAGAATTTTCTCTCACCCCACAGTTAATTTATACCTCTGAAATTACCTCCCTAGCCTTTGCATTAAGCCTCTTGCATCACCCTCTGTGCAGTTCTTACGCAGACCTTGTGGGGATTTCAACCTTCCTTCCTTTGCCTCTTCCCGGAACTAGAAAACTTCCTCCCATAATGTTGTTACCCTCCTCTACCACCTGCTACTCATCATGTGGCTCTACCTTCTCTATTGAATCACTGCCATTGAGAAAATCAAATTTCCTAGGAAACTGAGAATCTGCACTAGTGTGTACTCCATCACCACATCGATCTCCTCTTATAATCCACCGTTGGAGAACCAACGATCAAGATTAAAATTTAATCAATGGCTAGGATCATCTCTAGATCTATCCATGTGAGTTTCTAGATGATTCTCACCTTATCTCAATTAATATTGATTAATTAACCATATTCCCTAAGTTTAGACTTAGGAAATATTTAAAAAATAGTTAATAATCCAATTGAGACACTTCTAGGCAGAATTTCCATAAACGATTTCTAGGTTTTAGAAATCTCATGTATTCTAGCTTCTCCACAAAATTGCTTGGCTAGAACACATTGATGCTACAAAAACTAACACTCCATCTTAGCGAGGAATGTGTTCTAATGTTGCACAGCCTGTCACAACACCTTGTCTCTGCATTATCTCTTGTTATGTTGTTGATATCTGGCCATTGTTTCCCACCAAATATTGTGCAACTTTGATATACGTTGCATTTGTGTTGTTGATGATCATGTTGTACTGCTACCAACATTGCATTTTCGCTGCAACTCCCTCTCATTTGCGGCTGATGCAACTGAGAATCATCCAAGGTAATCTAATTGAAATATGCCTCTGCTAATAAAAACAAATTCTCCACCATACCCATTTGTTCTTTGAAATAGACAAACTTAGCTCTCTCTAGAGCTTTCGTGAGTATATCTGCAACCTGCACTTCTGTGGGAACGTACTATAGTTGGATTGATCCACGTACACAATCTTTGATGAAATGACATCAAATATCTGTGTTTCGACCTGTCATCAAACACTAGATTCTCATAGAGATTTATGCAACTCTGATTACAACAGTAGACATTGGTCGCCTCCATCCACTGCTTGAACAAGCTCACTAGAAACTTCTGAATCCATATAGCTTTGCACGTAGTTGTGCTTGTTGCCATATACTGTGCTTCTGCAGAGCTCATTGTCGTTGAATTCTGCTTCTTGCTACACCAATAAACCATCCATGATCCATCACTGGAGCAGTGCCCAAAGGTATTTTTCTTGTCCACTGAACTCCCTTCCCAATCTACATCTGTGAAACCACATAATTTGACATCATTCCTCGGGATATCTCAATCCGTAATCGATTGTGTCACGCACATACCTCAGAATGTGCATCGTTGTCGCCCAATGTACCCTCTTCGGCTCTACCATGAACTGACTAATGGTATTGACTACGAAGCAAATATTTGGCCTCGTATTGATCAGATACATGAGAGGTCCAATAAGTTGTCTATACAAGGTGGGGTCGACATCCTTGTCATTTGATGGATCCATATTCTTCTAGTTGGTAATCATGGGTGTAGACATGGGTATAAAATCCTTCATTTTGAGCCTCTTCAGAATATTTGTTGCATATCTTCCTTGTCCAAGGAAGATCTCTCCTTCCTTCTACCAACTTTCAATCCTAGGAAATGGTGCATCAACCCCATATCCTTCATGTTGAACTTTGTTTCCAGGTTTGTCTTGTAGTCCTCTATGAGCCCTGATGATCCCATCAAAAAGAGATCATCCACGTACAAAACTAGGATGAGAAGCTCACCCTCTACCAGCAAATAGTAAAGATTGGGATCTACGTCACTCTTGACGAATCCCAGCTGTTGCAAGTAGTTGTAAATCTGACCATACCATGCCATGGGAGCCTGCTTGAGTCTGTATAGATCTTTCTTTCATGTGCACACATTAGTACGTCTATCATGAGTCTCGAAGCCCTCTAGATGTTCTATGTACACTTCTTCCTTTATCACCATGTTCAAGAATGTTGTCTTGACGTCCATCTGGTGAATTTTCCATCCCATCTGAGCTGTTAGGGATATAACTAGTCGAATAGAGGTGTATCTGGAAACTAGGACGAAGCTATCCACATAATCTATTACTTATTTTGTGCATACCCCTTTGCCATGAACCTAGCCTTGTACTTTTCCATACTATCATCTGCAGCGTACTTGATCTTATAGATCCATCTAAAAGCTACAACTGACTTGTCTTAAGGCCTTGGCACCACCTCCCAAACATCATTTGTCATGATAGAGTTGTACTCTTCTACCATGGCATCTACCCACACATGATTATATGTGGCCTCCTGAAAAATGGAAGGTTTTGAAACCTGAGCCACAAATGCTTGGTACTTGTCAGGTTGTCTGCATTGTCTTTTGTTCCTCCCAAGAGTTCCAATGAACTCCTCTGCATCTCTCAATGTCTAAAGAACTTCTTTGTTGGCTCGACCACTAGTGGTGGGAGGCTCAACTAGCTCCTCCTCATCCTGCCCCTGTTGCTCCGTCTATTGAGAACTCCCTAGATCTCCTACCCCTGAGGAAATATTGGTACTAGTCACTGTACTCGATCTTTGTGACTGTCCTCATGTCGGTCCTACTAGCTACCCCTATTGTTGAACCAAAGGAGCTTATGCTGACTGATTCTGATCACCTACAAGCATCTCACGAGATCTCCTGAAAGCTAGATCCTCCATGAAATTCATGTCTCGTCTTACTACAATCTTCTTACTGTTAGGAATGTAGATCATGTATGCATTTGAGTTCTCACTATATCCAACGAGAAACCCCTTATCTGTAGTTTGATCCAATTTGGTACGTTTTTCATCTGGCATGTTGCAATAAGCAATACTGCCAAAGATCATGAAGTGACTAACTTTTGGCTTCTTCCTGTGAAGACTCCTTCTGGAGTTCTCTTCCCCACTACTCTATGACGAGTCATGTTATGAATATATACTGTCATGTTATATTCCTCTGCGCATAAAAATATGGGAAAATTATGGTCATACAATATAGCTTTTGCAGCCCCAACTATGGTTTTGTTTTTTCACTCTGCTACCCCATTTTGTTGTGGATTATATGGAGTTGTTCATTCTCTTCTAATGTATTCCTTTGCCCAAAAATTTGTGAAGTCTTTATCAATATATTCTCCACCATTTTCGGAGCGAAGCACCTTGATATTTTTCCCTGATGCATTCTCCACGAGAGCCTTAAACTCTCTGAAACGATTGAAGACCTCATCTTTGGTATTCAAGAAGTAGATTCGAGTTTTCCTGGAATAGTCATCAATAAAGGTGACGAAGTATTTAGCACCAATGAGAGCTCGAGTAGACAAAGGGCCACAAATATTAGAATGTATAAGTCATAACACGTCATATTCTCTGTTGTCACTTCTTGGAAATGTTTCCTTAGCATACTTCCCAAGTATGCATCCCCTGCACACGTCATCATGTTCCTTGCCAAGTTCTGGAACCCCTGTTACAGTGTCTCTAAGCATTTTGAGTACTCCATGGTGTAGATGTCCCATTATCGTATGCCATAAGTCACTCAACTCCTTCCCACAGCTATTGTCACTGCCTATTAGTGCCATTGGAGGGTCGAGTTGCAATCGGTACAATCTGTTGCTTCGAAATCCAATTTGTCTTACCTTCTTCCAGCTTGGGTGTTTGACATATACTTTCTTCCCTACAAAGTGAATATCATACCCCTTATCCTGTAACTGAGATACTGAAATCAGGTGCATACATAATCCTAGCACATGTAATACATATATAGTGTTGGTGCTTGCTTCTGACTCCCTCTGAAAATATGTGGTACCTCTCCCTACTGGAGTACATTTCATTTTGTTTCCCATAGTAATCTGGAAGTCCATCTGCTCCTTGTAGCTAGAGAAATATTCTCTAGCCCATCTCATATGAGTTGATGCTCCACTGTCTATGTACCAGACACCCTATAAAGTTGATCCTTACAAGAAAGAAAATTCACCCTCTAACCTGGAAGATAAATTTGAAGCCTCTTGAATGTCAATTATGTCCATGGTTATGTTGAAGAATATACATTGTGTTATTCCTATTTCACTCGATGTTGGTTTTTCTCTAGCAACTGTTGCAAAACCCTCTGCATCCAGCTAGAGATCTACCCAATGAAAAATTTGAGTTGCTCCCTCTACCTTTGGAATCACTCGATCTGGAAAATTGAATTTTTCTGCTCTGAAAAATCGAGTTTCCTCAAGTAACTCAACCTCCAGGAAAAATACTACGTTGCCCTTGGGAATTTCGGCTTCCTCCATTACTAAGCAGCGAAATTCCTTATTTTTTCTTTTGAGCTCTTCGGCAAATCAATTGTGCTCTAATACCATGTGAAAATTTTATCTATTACAGCAGCTGGAAATTATTCTTCTAACTGTAAATTTAATTATGCAGTTTATTTGATACAGCAAACAACGAATAAAATCTCAACTGCAATTTTCACCATAAAAGCACTATAGAAATAAAATATTGAAAACTGAGAAATTCTAGCACACACAAGAATTTTAACACAGTTATTTTAGACAATTGTCCTCAGAAAACCCAATGCGGGAAAATCGGTGCAGAAGATGAGGGTTTTATTATTATTCTTCACCAACAATTATGAGTACAATAATTTAGATGGTCAACTAGCAATCTAATTTGAGGAAAATACTGGCAAAATTATTATGATAATTTTCTCTCACCCCACAACTAATTTTTGTCTCTGAAATTACCTCCCTAGCCTCTGCTTTGAGCCTCTTGTGTCACCCTCTATGTAGTGCTTATGCAGACCCTATGGGGATTTTAGCCTTCCTTCCTTTGCCTCTTCCCGGAACTGAAAAACTTCTTCCTGGAATGTTGCTACCCTCCTCTACCACCTGTTACTCACCCTCTAACTCTATCTTCTCTTCGAATCACTGCCACTGAGAAAATCAAACTGTCTGGGAAACTAAGTATCTGCACTGGTGTGTACTCCATCACCACATCGATCTTCTCTTATAATCCATTGTTGGAGCACCAACAACCAAGATTAAGACTTAATCAATGGCTAGGATCATCTTTGGATCGACCTGTGTGAGTTTCTAGATGATTCTCACCTTATCTCAATTAATATTGATTAATTAACAATATTCCCTAAGTTTAGACTTAGGAAATATTTAAAAAAACAGTTAATAATCTAATTGAGACACTTCTAGGCGGAATTATCAGAAACGATTTCTTGGTTTTGGAGATCTCATGTATTGTAATCTCTCCACAAAATTCCCTGGCTAGAACATATTTGATGCTACAAAAACTAACACACACGATAGAGTACATCTCCTTATCATAGGTGGGGTACCTACAAAGAGCATCAAAGAGTGTCTCACTGTGATAAGCCATCGGGCACCCTTGCCAAGTGAGGACTATACCAATAGCATAATCTGAGGCATATGTCTCAATCTCAAATGGTTGTTGTAGGTTTGGCAAGGTGAGGATTGGTGTAGAACAAAGGTGGTGTTTCAGTTCAAAGAATGCCTTCTATTGTGCCTCAGACCAAAACAACTTCACTTATGCTCCTCTCTTGGTAACTTGACTCAAGGGACAAGTAATATGAGAGAACCCCAACACGAATCTTCGGTAGAAATTAGCAAGGCCCAAGAAGCTATGAAGCTCTGTCATAGTCGTCAGGGCTATCCAATCCCGAATGACTTGGATCTTAGTCGGATCCACATGCACGCCTTGCTCGTCGATTATGTATCCCAAATATTGGACCTAGTCCATGCCAAAGGAGCACTTCTCCAAGTTGGCACATCAATTTTTTTGTCACGGAGTTTGAAGGACCTGTCGAATATTTTGTTAGTGCTCAACCCAACTCTTACTAAAGATGAGGATGTCATCCAAATATACAACCACAAACGAGTTGGTGAAAGGCTGCAAGATGTCATCCATAGCCTCATAAAAGTTGCAGGGGCATTTGTCAACCTGAAGGGCATGACCAACCACTCAAAAAGGGCCTCCGTGGACTTGAAAGTGGTCTTACATACATCTATGGGCTCTATTGGAACTTAGCAGATATCCAAACTTCAAATCAATCTTGTTGAAGTACTTGTCCCCCTTGAGCTAGTCAAGAAGGACATCAATCCGTGAGATTAGGTGCTTGTTCCTAACAGTGATTTTATTCAATTCCTGATAGTCAATGCAGAGTCTCTAGGCCCCATCCTTCTTCTATACGAGTAAAATTTAGCTCCCACAATGTGAGGAGCTTGGTCGGATGTCCCCTTTTTGTAGCAGCTCCTAGATTGGTTGCTTGATTTCCTCATTTTCCAGAAAAGAGTGGCAATATATTGGCTCATTGGGTAGAGGAGCTCCGGCAGTCGGATCGATCAAGTGCTCGACTTGACAATGCATGGGTACTCCTGTGGGTGAGGAGAAGATGTCCTTGTATTCTTCCACGACCTTATCAACTTGTTTCTGTTGCGCAGAGAGACCCTTTCCAAGGGCCATGGATCTGGCAATAATTTTCCCCTTACTTTGAAGACAAATCAGAAATAAAACAAATCACTGATTTGGGAGACGATCCTACTGCATTTCTTAGTAGATATTAAAGAGATGGCGGTAAGTGAGGCTACCTCCAATATCTTGTATATTTTCTTACCCAAAGTAATAATAATAGCGTGAGGTCTGGACTCATACACAAATGACACTCCCAGTGGAGCCCTTGTGGACGGCCTTAAGCAGTGCAAAAGTAATATTTCCCTATCGAAGAAACTATGGACCGAAAAATAACCTTCCAACAGACTTAACCATTTATCTACAGCATTTGCATTTATCTGACCTTCAAATATAGGGATATCAAAGTTAACTTGTACCTCGAAGGGAGCGGCGCCTCCGAAGTGACTTCTTGATGAAGATGAGTCATTTGTTGGCATCCTCTGAAGGATCTGGGAAAAGTTGTCCATCATCACGTTCCTTTGCCACTCGAGGGCTTATTTGAGCAATAATTTGATAGGATCTTATGCTCCCTCGTCTTTCTTTTCTTTCGCCATGGGAGGTTGTCAATGTCTGTGGGGACAGTCTTACAAGGGCTCAACCAGTTCAATTCCCAACTCCTTATACCTCGACCTTGTTGGGGATATGCATAGAAAAAACAAAGAAAGAGCATATCGCTCTTATACCACTATTTTTTATTTATGTAGTTCTGAAATGAAATACAAATTTAAACAGAACACAAAGATACAACTAAAAAACAAAACTTCAATTAATTAACAACAAGCACTGAAAATTGTTTACATGTAGAATGGAACATACTAGCTCAAGTGATGGTAACTTATCTTTGAAAAGAGATGTGACAGCTACACGCCCTCTGAACTATGTTACAATGAGGCTAGGAGGTCTTTTTATCATAAAGAAGAAGTGTGAAACCCCAATCATAAGAGATGAATCACCAACGGTTTTGGGCCCCGTTGGGGTAAGTTGGACTGCCAACTTCCCGGGATCGTAACTTTGGCATGCGATCTTCATTTGGCTATCATAATACTTCGTTTCGAAGAACTCCACAAGGAAAACATCTCTATGTTTTCCCCAAAAAACATCTTTTAGGACCTCAAAACAACTCCAAAAGTTTAGGACCCAAAAAATTGCCAAAAATAGAAAGTTGTGCTAGAATTAAGGAAATTGAAAGGAAACAGTATTGGGGGTCCAAGTGGAATAGGCGGGTGGCTACCAATATCCACATGGATCACCCACGAGCTGAAGCATGTCCTTCATCTTCTTTCAATAGCCTTTCAAGCCAAGCAAGTCTTTTTCAAGTCTCAGGTAAGTGGCTCTTAGAGATTCAACAATTTCATGACCATCAAATTATTCATGTCTCTAGATCCATCGGTTCAGGCTCCTTATATTTCGATTCCATATTGTTTGGAGCCACCTAAACTTCTTCATCAGAGTCCAAGTGTGAACCCTTGGACTTCCAAAAAGCAGTGTCCTCGTCAAATATAACATCCCTGCAAGTCTCAATGTAATGTTGGCCTGGTACATAGACCCTGAAGGCCTTTGAATCTTCATTGTAGCCAACGAAGGTTCCTTTCTTCCTGGAAGGTTCCAATTTTGTCCTTTTCTCCTTAGGCACATGAACATAAATAGGACAACCAAAGAATCTTAAATGTTCAACATTTGGTCTCTCATCTATAAATACTTCTTTAGGAGTCTTGTAGTCCAAGATTCGATGTGGGTACCTGTTTTGAACATAGATAAGTGTTTTTTAAGCTTCTCCCCGAAGAAACATAGGAAACTCTTGATCATGAAGCATAGCCTTGGCAGCTTCCATAATAGTCTTGTTCTTCCTTTCAAAAGTTCCATTTTGTTAAGGATAGTAGGGAACTATCAACTCCCTCTTAATTCCAGCACCCCTGCAAAAGAAATCAATTCCTCGGATACATATTCTCCTCCATTGTTAGACCTCAAGGTTTTGATCCTTCTTCGTGTAGCATTCTCAACTTGTGCCTTCAATTCACAAAAATTTCAAATACTTGGTCCTTGGTATTTAAGAGATAAATCCATGTTTTGCAAGAGTAATCATCAATGAAAGAGACATAATACAAGTTGCCACCCAAGGTCTTATCAGACATAGGCCCACACGCATCAGAGTGCACAAGGCCCAAGATTCCTTTGGATCTACTATCTCTGCTAGTACATCATCCCTTAACATTTTCCCCAAGAGCATATCATTTGCATACTCCATCATGTTCGATTATAAGTTCAGGTACACCTTTGAAAAAATCTTTCAATCTAGACAAAGCTTTATAATTTACATGAGTGTACCTTCGATGCCATGACTCACAAAGATCAGTGGTGTTGTGCGACAAGGATTGAATAAATCAACAAAGGAGATGATATAGGCCTCCAATTCACGCACCAATGGCATTGGCAGATTCAAAAGAGGCATTCTTCTTCCATACTAGAACTTGTCCATCAACGAAAACCACTCTATACCCTTTTGCCTTCAAGAGAGGAAATAGAAAACATATTCTTCTTTAAACTGGGAACATATAAAATATTGTTAATGGATACATTACCTCCCAATTCCAATTGGAAGGAAGATAAACCAATGCCCTTGACTTCATATTTTCCATTGTCTCCAAGCTCAACTCTTTGAGCTATCTTCTTTTCAACCAATTTAGAAAGATGATCACAATTTCCAGTGATGTGCCTAGAGGCACCACTATCTACCAACCATATTTCATCATGACCTGCAATGGAACCTATAAAGGCATAATAAAATGAGTATTCATAATCAAAATCATTATTCATTCATTTTCTTGTGATGATTCATTTAGATTAGCAGCAGAAGCATGATGCTTCCCTTTCCTTCTTCGATCATAATTTGTTTGATAATCGTCCCTTCAATTCCTTTGAGGACATTGATCCTCATAGTCGCCATATGCTTGACAACAAAAACATTGAACATTTGACAAATCGCTTATATCTCTCCTATCACAAGAGGGAGGAGGAGGTCCTCTATATGAAGTAGGTTCCCTTATTGGAGCAGATCTTGGAGAAGGTCTTGCATTAGGTCTTCTACTAGTACTTCTTTGAAATCTTCCAAATTTAGGTCTTCTTCTCTTGTTTCTTTTTTAATGTGTTGTAAAAGCTTCTTCACTTGGATCTTCAATCTTGCCTCTAGAAAGCAGCGTTGATTTTTCTTGAGTACAGGCAGCTCATAGCTTGTCAAAAGTAGGCGCATTTTCTCTTCCACAAACACTTGATGCAAAAGAATCCCATGATCTAAGCAGACCACCCAAAGCCACAACTACCAATTCTTTGTCAGATACTTCTTCTTCAATGGCCTTGAGTTGATCTCTTATTGAAGTAATTTTGATGAAGTTTGATGCCACTGTATCATTTTTTGTCATCTTATATTGTGAAGTTGACCCCTTATATTGATGGATTGATTGACATTGTTGATAGTGTACAATCCAACAATAGTGTCATGCATAGCCTTGGAAGTTTTATGCTCAAAAGTATAGGGAATTAAATGAACCCTAATAGGATCTAAGATGTTACTCCTTGCCAGGTTGTCATCTTCATGAAACTTCTCCTTTCCTGCTTGATCAGATCTTGATCAGATGGTTCAATAACTTTACTTGTAACAATTCCCAAGACCTTGTTTCTTTAAAGTATTATATCAATCCTAGTCTTCCATGCCTTGTAATTAGTAGCTCCTTCAAGCTTGCTTTCAGTCTTCAAATAGGTATTAATGATGAAGATTGTTGATAAAAAATTGAACACAAAATCCAAACTCTTTCAAAGTGTTTCTTGATGCCCTTCGAATGCTCTTCAAGGTGATCTCGTAGCTCTTTTTCCTTCACCAAAGTTCTTATCCTAACAATTTGCTTATTGCATTCCAATCATTAAGCAAATACATGAAAAACTTCAACCATTAAACTTTAACAATAGAGCAATATAGAGATCACAATAAACAATACACAAGAGACACAAAGAATTAGGCTTCAAGTTAGGGCAAAACCCACAAGGGGAAAACTCAACTAATCTTTCCTTATGAGAGAGAAATTGTATTCCTCAATAGGACATCAAGAATATTCCAACAAGATTCCACATCTGACCTCAAAATGTCCAAGTCAAAATCAGTGAATGATGAGAGAGAAAGTTAACTTCTGGTCAATTTCAAGTTTGCAACAATAAGGTCGAATTTCGATCTGAGAAGCTCTGAAATAGAACCCTGGCCAAAATTCGGTCAACCTTAGTCAAAACAGTCATGCAATCCTCGGTCAAAGGAGAGAGTTGACATGTGGTCAACCTACGGTCAACAGTCCAGAATAAAGGATAAGTCTCAGTCAAACGGAGTCGGTCTCCCTGCAATCTTCGACCTTCCAAGACAATCAAACCCTTGCTCAAACAAATGCCAAATAGCCCAAGTCAATAAAACTCAAACATAAGAAATAGGTTGATCACCGCTAGTCTAAAAGGTCTCCTTGCTCCTTCACACGTGTGGATAGACTTCTATGATTTTCAAATGAATGTGTTTATTGAGATAAGATGCCAAAATGAGCTTCAATGATGCCTTATCTATATCGTGTTGTAGAGGTGGCTTTTCACACATGTGGGCCAACTTGACCTTAATGAGGCCGACTTGGGCAAAGTCAAAAATATGAATTTTCTCTATTAATTGCCAATGAAAATACTGACCGCAATTGCCCAATTTTTCAAACAGATGCCAAATAGCCCAAGTCAACAAAATTCAAACACAAGAAATAGGTTGATCACCACTAGTCCGAAATGTCTCCTTGCTCCTTCACGTGGATAGACTTCTGTGATTTTCAAATGAATGTGCTTATTCAGATAAGATACCAAAATGAGCTCCAATGATGCCTTATTTATATGGTGCTGTAGAGGTGGCTTTTCACACATGTGGACCAACTTGACCTTAATGAGGCCGACTTGTTCAAAGTCAAAAATATGAATTTTCTCTATTAATTTCCAATGAAAATACTAACCACAGTTGCCCAATTTTTCAACGGTCCTTTCTCTTTTGCATGTTTTTTAAATCACTTAAGTAACTTGAATTCTTTTAGATGAAATTTAGGGTCATGATAATTCTAGATTTTACCAAATCTACATTAAACCAAAAAAATCATATCTTCTAGCAAGGTTCCATAAATATCAATCATGGGATTCATATGGCATAACATATCAAGAGACTTGTCAATATTTAAATTCAAAATGTACAGTGATTCTAAAAAGACTCAGACACACTCACAATTATGCTATATTCATATTCTAAATCTTGAAACCAAATAAAATGATACTAACCGATTTAGTGAACAACTTAACAAATAAAATGATATGGGATGCCTATACTATCATCATGTTGGAGCATAATATGAGTATTTCCTCACGCTGAGACAAAGGGGCAGTCCTACGATACAAGTCCATCAATTCAAAGGTAGAATAAATTTGAATCCTAAATATAATAATTATTGTTTACTTTCCAACACAATTAAACCATGCCTGAACATAAATTTGAACTTCTCATTTTTTGTTTAGCATAGTCTAAACATTCTACGTCTTACTCTTTCTCGAGCATATTTTATAATGCTTTTTATTCAAATCCAACAAAAAAATTGTTGAAATCGTAAATTTGACTAATTCAATCTGTGTTTTTCAAGGTTTTGAATATATTTAGAGATTCAAAAATGCATTTCAAATAACAGAAAAATAGCAATATCAGCAAAAATAGTATCACAAAAGGCAAAAAATTGAACAGTTAAGAGTCTGTATTTTTTGAACTAAAATTAACTATAAAAATGTATCATGCTTCTAAGTTATGCATTGATCTCATACAAATTATCATTATTCTTGAGACTCACAATAATAGCAGCAGTTCATGATTAATCTGGTGTCTTCCATCAATGATGGTTCAACAGTAAAGGGTGTCGATTTTCATGGGTACTATGCATTGTTTGTACGTCAATT
The DNA here is from genome assembly GCA_034641835.2 of Pinus albicaulis. Lineage (NCBI taxonomy): Eukaryota > Viridiplantae > Streptophyta > Pinopsida > Pinales > Pinaceae > Pinus > Pinus albicaulis. The sequence goes on along the minus strand of CM076584.1, from coordinate 1,260,626,480 downwards.
CAGAGTCTATTTCAAGTATTATTAAGGCCCCCTTAATATATAACCCAAAAGACTTTCCAGGGCTTGGTAAGGACTTGCCAGGAATCTTGAAAGAGGAATGTATTTATCTCAACTTCATGAGACACTGCTAAAAGACACAAACATTAGTTTTGATACTACATTACTAAAACACAAACATCTAATCCCAACTCCAATTATTTTTTATGTCAATTAGTCGAATTCAAAAATTAGACCAGATATATATATCATTGAAGCTCCAAATTTCAGAAAATTTAATTTTCTGGCATCAAAACAGAGGTTGCCTAATTTAATTCTGGCTAATTCGATTGTGTGTATTTTTAAGAAGACGTGGTTAGCCAACTCAATACAAGTAGAATCAATATTCAGCAACATAAAATCTGACCTACCAATAAGTGGATCTTGGTGCTGATCACACCATCTCAGTGATCATCAAGTTAATCTAGCAATTCATCAAGTTAATAAAACAAAGACTCACTATAATTGTTAATTATGGATAAAACAAAGACTTTCATTATCAAGTTTCTTTTCTAATGTATTTAGATCACTAGCACTGGAAAAAGGTGTAAACCAGTTGGTTTTTGTGGGGTTTAGTCCTCATCAGATCACTGGTCCAAATCTTATGGGGAGAGGTTGAGGGTGGGAGCCACCTATGGGAGATAAAAATTGTTCCACAAGGCATCCAAGCTCAACCGAGCCTCACACAATCCTGGTGACAGCATCCCACAGGTGAACATATCATTCTTTCATCCAATATTGGCGCTGGTGCTGGCATAAACTCAGCGTAGCTGAAGAAGCATTGAACAACAAAATAATTTTCCAAAAAAAAAAAAAATGCAAACTCTGAACAGGACTAGGATTGCAGCGATGAACACAGTTAAAGTAGACAACAGATTGACCAACTATAGCTCTTATGGGCTTGGAAAGAGACAATTGTTTATTATTCATACTTCGGTTTTCTTCTTGAAAGCCCATCTGGAAAGTGATAGAAGTGCACCGAAATGGCATTGCTTTGATGACATCAAATGAGAACACATGCAGAGCATACTTGCACCAATCCATGGAGAACTGGGCACTGGAGCTGCAAACCTTAGTAATTCCAGCTCAGGTTTCACCAACACATCTTCTTATAGACCTCCAAATGTGCCTTCGCTGGAGCTAGAAGCACACAAGAAGCATGATGTTGAGCCTCAAGTGTAGCATTTGCTCCAGACCACATGGATGAGATGGCAGCATGCCTATGGGCCAAAATATGTGGTTGTGTTAGAGAAAGGAAGCATGAGAAGCCAGGTTAGCAAGGTACAACAGATATCGTAGATTTGCTATTTCAGTTGAACTGTGGAAACAGTTATGGCAGTATTTAACATTCAGGCTTTCAGGTAATTTTTAAAATTAGACAGCTGGATAAAGCAGGTGAACTGCAAGACAATTTTTGTAAAAGTTTCCCATGAGAATTTCGTGTTAAGTAACAAAGTTCTGTCATGTGCATCAAAAGAACATAAAATTAGACAGCTGGATTAAGCAGGTGAACTGCAAGACAATTTTTGTAAAAGTTTCCCATGAGAATTTTGTGTTTAGTAACAAAGTTTTGTCATGTGCATCAAAAGAACATCTCAATGTTCTTTTGATGTCCAATATTTAAAATCAAAAAATAAAAGTTCAGTGATGGTAAAAGCCATCCTCAACCACAAGTTGTCATGTACGTCACACAACCTCTAGATTGATCAGCTTTCTTCATGTACATCACAGACATCAGCTGCTTTACAATTGTTCTTATTTCTTTGGAAAACACACCTTATATTTCATTATTGAAGAAGAGAGAGTACATGTAATCTAAATCATCAAGCCAAGGAATTGCTTTACAAATTGCATAAGCAATATAGTTAATTTTGTTTCTGCAAGAATCAATAACTACAAATTTTAAATCTTTGCCAATAGTTGGCAGTAAACAAGAACATTTGCCTCTCGTACAAACATTCATGGTCTTATACAAGTTTCGCAGTTTCGTCATTCTGAAGAGGAATCATTTTACTCCATTCTTTGCATCAGTATTCTTCATACTTTTACAAGAAAATATTCACTCAAGTCTCGGATCGAGATGTCCAAAAGATCAACCCACTGCAATTTTACATGAAAAGTTGAAAACAGAAAATTGTTATGAGACAAAATTCAGTTGCACAACATCCTCTAGAATGAACAAATAGATGAATTGGATTTGCTTCTGAAACTCTGATATACCTTGTAAGGGCAAAAACACACTGTAAAACACCTGCAGCACCAGTCCATGATGAGGGACCAGATTTGCTTACAGCATCTTTAATCAATAAACCAACTGCTGCTGCTAAAGAGACAAAAGATACAACATAGGCTAAGAATAGCCAGGTTTTTGACCTGCAAAATGACGAATGAAATGCAAGAACTGAGATTAGAAAGGTCACAACAGTAAAATTTAAATTTAAGATAGTATCTCCTGCCTATTGCATAATCTGATCCTCTGTGGAAAGATATGATAAAAAGTAAACATTTAGTTCCTAACTCCTTTTCATGAAAACTCTTGATTGAATCTTTCAAATGAGAAATTCCATATTTGACCTCTTTAAACAAGTTTCAAAAAATATCCATGGAGTGATGAATACATGCAGAAGTCTATATGTTTGGTAACCATATATGCATAAAAAGAAATCAATGAAAGGAACAGTGATGACAGCCTGATTGTGAAAAAAGAGGAACAAAGCTAAATATAAACTTGCTCCTAGTAAATTTATTTTCGGTAGTTGTACTGATGGAAACCATTACAATAGCAAACACCAAAAAATGACAACTCTCTGTAAACACCAGCTGCTATAAAGAGGTTTATAAGATAATCTCAAAATGTAATTCTGAGGGTATACCCATTTCATGGAGGATATGAGAATAAATTATGCAGATGACTTCCTCAAACCAGCCTTCCTGTGATTTATATCAGAAACTAGAAAATTCTTGCATTTGAGTTTGATTTTGGCAAATCTCAGCATTGTGTGTTTGATGAACACAAAACCTCTTGAGTCCAGCGGCACGAGAAGCACAAGCACCTGACACAATTCATTAATGTCTAAAGAGCTTGTTGCAAATTGAAGTGGTTGAATACATTTTACATATATTACCTACCTACAATTCTCAAGGTGTAGGATTAAAATCAGTAGTAAATGGTCCCAGTTTATTATCAGATGACAGAATATTTCTGCAAAAGAATATATTGAAATAATAATTGATTGATAGAATGATAAGGATGATGAATTACAATGAACCTCGTGACAATCTACTCATGCATTGACTGGTCCAGAGGTGAAGGGGTATGTGCCCTTTGACTTTCCATTGCACTAATCACATTATTATTATTTATCATATTTTTAGTATTATTATGTTTAAAAATTGCCACTCTCTTAAGGAATGCTTTGCCATCAAAGCGTATTAAATTGGATACTCTCTAGTTAAGCACATTTTTGTGGTGGAATGAAGTTTATTTGTTTTTATTGATTTGACATCATTTGTGCCCTGCGTGGTGGTGAGGTTCTTTTGTTGTATTTGGTCTTTTGAAGTAATTATTTCTTCGAAGTTTGTTTTCTTGAAATTGAGTTGTATGCTACAATGATTTCATCATCTGATTTTTGGACTTCTACTTGCTTCCCATCAACTATGCTATAGTAGCGTAATGACATATCTTCACATTTATGCCATGGAGTCCAATTTTTTCTACACTTACGACAATTTGTTTTCCTTCTTTTTCTCCTCTAATTGGTGATCTTTATTAGTGTTGTAATCACATGTTGCACAGTTGCACTATAATTGGCTTGTCTTCTTTGAAAATCCAAAAGCTACCTCACATTGAGTATTGAGCTTTCTTTTGATTACCTTTCCCATGCTTATTGCTTCAACCAAATTCCCAACAACTCTTGACAGTCTTAGCTCGCTGTGAATAATGGGTTTTAATCCTAAAATAAGCAATTTTAGCAGTTAATCCCCTGTAAGATCTAGGAATATAGTAGCTAGGACCTCCCATTCACAAGTATATTCATTAATTTTTTATGTATGTTGTAAATGAGTGAACCTAGTAAAGGTGTCAACTTCTTCCTCATCATGAAATCTTTTTAGAAATTCTTCTGTGAACATTTGCCAATTAATAGATAAGCCATTTCTTTTCTTTGACCACTATCTGGGCCAATCATTACATCAGCTTCTAAGTATAAATAAGCTATTGATATTTTTCCTAGTTCATTAGCAGGTGGCTTCACAAAAAAAATCCCCTCCATATTGTTAACCCACATGATGGCCTTTTTTTAATCGTCTAGTCCATAGAAAACATCCCTGCCATATTGTCTAGTCCATAGAAAACATCCCTTCCATATTGTCTAGTTCATATAAAACATCCCTTCCATATTGTTAACCCACATGATGGCTTTTTTTAATCGTCTAGTCCATGGAAAACATCCCTTCCATATTGTTAACCCACATGATGCCTTTTTTATCGTCTGCTACATCATATTTAGGTATGTTAACTTTGATTTTATTTAAACAACTCATGTTAACTCAATATCTCTGGTAACTAGAGTTAAACAAATTTGGACTTGGTGATCGCCTTTGGCAAGCTAAGAATCGTGCAAATAACGCATCTACCCTTCCAATTAGTTGGCCAATTCTTTTGTTATGATCATTAAGTATCCTTGTTTCATCCTTGTCATCATTTCTCATTCTCAATAGGGTTTGTCATCATTTCTCAAACTCTTACTTTAACCTGTCATTTTTGTCTTTTTTTACAATTAATTTTATCGATTTTATCCCTAAATTATTTTTGTACTTCTCCCAACTCTTTTTGTCCTCTTAACTATTTGTGTCCCTTGTCAATGTTATCGAGACAATGTCTTACGTTGTTGACTTCATATCTACATTTGTTAACATCTACATGCAATTTGTCATTGTTGACCATCTTGGGATTTGTTTGTTACTTTGCAGACTTTACCCATTTTTTGACTTTTTATGCCTTACAAATAAATTAATTTTTAAAAAAATAAAACATTTTTCTTTAATCTTTACTTCATATACTTCTGTATAGTAAGTTTGTATTTCTATAATAAGTAGACTATATGAGATAAGCCAACTTAATGAAATATTTCAAGGTTAAAAAATATTTTATGAGAGATTGATGGGGCACAACTTTGGGAAAAGTCACGTATGGACAGAATTTAAAAAAAAATGGCTGGTGAGTTATAAATGTGGCAACATGGATGCTAATTGGTGACGACAGCAAGGTACAGCAATGACAACAGCAGGGTACAAATGTACAGCAGCATGCACAGTGCACGGAAATTTTGACAATGACAAATTGACAACAATAGATTGTATGACTAACAACCATGCAGAAGGCAGCAGAAGTGGTGTGGTGCTGTACTGCTGATAGAAGCGTGCAGAATTTTATTTGCAGGTTTAACCCACAGTTTCCACAAGTTGGCACTACAGCAGGGCACAAATGTTCGGCAGCATGCACAAAGTGAATGGAAAATTGACAATAAAAGATGTTATGCCTAACAACCATATGGATGGCAGAGGAAGTGATACAGTGTTGTACTGCAGATAGAACTGTGTCCAGAATTTTAATTTGCAGGTTTAACCCACAAATGGCACGAGTTGTCTCTGATAACAATGTAGTAAACAGTCAGGGGTGGCAGGAAGGGGAAGGATTCTCTTCAATCCCAAAGGAATAATAGTGGATAAGTACGCCTGGGGACTAGGTATCAGGACCAATAATCAAGTGGAAGTTTATGGCTTGTATATGGGGCTCCTCCTAGCCCTAAAGAGGGAAGTAAAAAATATTACAATTTTGGGAGACTCCTACCTAGAAATTAGACATTTAAGAAACTCCTCCCTTGCACAAGACAATCACCTATGCCAGACTCATCAACGTGTTCAAAGAACTATTGTTTCCTTTGAAAGCTCGCGAGCCTGGCATATTCTCTGAAACCTCAATCCAGAGGCAGACTTGATGGCAAATAAAGCATGTAGTTTAAAAGAAGGGTCTTTCGAAATCATCACAGAAATTTAAAGTTGTTAGCCATGCAAGCCCTCTCACCCTTCATGTTGCATTGACTTCTCATGGACTAGACTAGACAGCCCAACCACTCGAACTCCCAGTTGCAAATAATAGTCGCTCTCTCTCCTCTCAGGGAAATGATGAGTGCGTATTGGGATCCTGGAGGCTCTGGCTCGTATCTGTAGGGGCATTGTTACCAATTACAGTTGGGATTTCTGCAACCTCCCATTCTACTTGTGGTTTGGAATTCGGGTTGGATTGGGTTTTGTCTGCTTGGTGAGAAGAATCCAGGAAAGTCTTTGGGGTGTGGGATTGTGGTCTCCCTTTGGGACTAGGTCTGCAACCTCCTTTGTGGACAGCGCTCCAATTTGCCCGCGCATGCTATGTGGGTTTCAACTCTAGAAGAGCCCCACCAGTGTTCTGCCTCCCGTGTTCACTCTGCAGTACAGTGGTGCTCTAAGGGGATGGCTTGGGGATCCTGGGGCAGCAAATATCCACACACAATGTTAATAAATCAGAAAGGCAGAAAGTTTTTCTCTTGTTGATAATTACTTGTGATTTCCTTGAGTTATTATTATCTTTCTCATGTTCTTTTTATCATAGTTCATCAATCAATTACCAAAATCAAAACACAAAGATCAAGGACACCAGATGTAGGTACACAGCCAGAGAAAAACCACTATATAGGGGAAAACCACTCAAGAACTCTTCCTTCAGTAATTCAAATTAGATAGACCAAGACCCTAAACATTCCTCCTCCACCAACTCAGCCCTTAAACTGTTCTTTCAACCTTCAAAGATCAACTACAATGATATTGCATCAACCCTGCTTTAATACTACATCAATACTGCATCAAGGACAAATTTTCGACCCTACTGCATCAAAATTTCGGGCTCAGCTTCAACACTGCAATTTCGACCCTTGAGCAGCTTTAGTTCCTTCGCACATGTGAGACAAGAGAGAAAGAATTTCTACTTCCTTAGCAAAATAACGAACTCCTCCTTCGCTAGCCCTTTCCTTCTTCCTTCTTGAATTTTGCACTTTTACTTCTTCCAGCTACAACAATTCAAACTTGTGTGAGATGATCTTTCAAATGAGTCAAGTTGCTCCAATATATAGTGAGTTCGTGAGATCGAATTTCCCTGTTGAGGCCGACTTGTCCATCCTTGAGGTCGACCTAGTGGAGGAGGCCTAAATGACTTATTTTACAATAAAATAAATTTCTTCTTTGACAAATAAATCCCAAGAAGGGTTTTTAACAATATGACATGGACAAGGACACTTGACATAAACCCTAGAAGCCTTCAATGGAGGATTTGACCAAAAAACAATTGACCCAAGCATGAAACCCATGCTTTAATAAGTCAATTTATTTAATAATAAAATGTATTTTTATTTCTTTTGATAAATATATTCAAATACAATTATGAAGACCGACACTAATTACATTCTTCAATACTCCCTCTCAGCTAGGGAGGTATTCATAATTACCTATATCTATGGAGGTACATGGAAGAGCTCAAAATGAACTACGAAGAGTTCAGTACACTTAGTGCTACGGACCTAGGTTGCGGGAAAGCACAAACCCCTTGCGTTCCGTTTCGAAGCAGCGCTCCGTCTTGAGCATTTCGAGCTTCGGAACGCGCTCTCGCACCCGGGGAGCGTTTTCGGGAGCGCGTTTCCGAACCTGTTAAAACGCTCCCTGCCTTTTCGGGAGCGTTTCCGGAAACGCTCGGGAGTGAACGCTCCCTGAGCGCTTCTGGCGTTTAAAAAACGCTTCGGGAGCGTTTTTTAAACGCCGGAAGCGCTCAGGGAGCGTTCGCTCCCGAACGCTCCCCGGAACAAAAAATGCTTCTTGCTGGGCGGAATTTTTTTTCAATGAAAAAACGATTTGTTTAGGGCCAGAAATGGGTTTTAGGGCTAATGTGGAGGTAAGAGAAGCATTGACATTTCATGGTAATGTTAAATTCTTAAAGTAAAAGTGACATTTCCTTTATTTTTCATTTTCATCCTTTTACTTAAATTTTTAACATTACCATGAAATGACTCAGGATGTTTAAGAGTGGTTTCAACCTCATTGGATTTCATATGGAGAAACTAGAATTTTAGGTTTCACTCAAAATTCAGCAGACTTAATGGTTTTCAGGGTTTCATGGTTTGGGAATTTGCAATGTTTCCATTTGATTCTATCATGTGTAAGGGTATGATATTGGCATTTGATCAAGAGCATGAAGTCCTTTAAGAACCTTGATGTACCCTTCAATCAAAGGAAAACGACTGGTTAGGCATGCTAATCTTTTTCTACCACATTTTAAGGTTGAGGAGATAAACCCTTCACTCAAACCAAAATCATTGGTTAGGCATGTTAAACTTTTTCAATTTCTATCATGTTATAAGGTTGAGCAATCCAAGTCTGAAGACTTTGAGCTAGATGATGTTTATGTATCTCTTGTTGATGATCCCATTTCTAGTAGCGATGAATCAATGATGAGTTTCATGAGAGACCATGTTGCTCGATGATTTGTAGTTTTGATGTCTATTTTTGCTACTACTACTACTACTAAAGTTGTAGAGGAGTTTTAGGAGTCCTCAAACTTTGAGCCATATTATTTATGTAGCTCATGTTGATGATCCCTTGTCTAGTAGTGGTGATGATTTTGATCATGATGAGGAGTGATCATGTTGTTGATCATTAATATGTAGTCTTGTATTAGGCCAATGGCCTCATAGCTTGTAGCATTGTTTTTGGACTTTATGGGCCATTTGGAGCCTCATTGCTTATGTATTTTTCGATGATATGTATTGCACTCGGTGCCATTTCGATATATTCACCTTTGCATGGTATATAAATGAGAAAACTTTGCATATTTTGTCTCTATTGGCTTGGAATCATGGTTGCAAATCTTAAAAATAGTTTTTTTTATTAAAAAATAATTATTTAATGTATTTTTTTTAAAACAGGTTCATTGAGATTTGACGACTCCCGGTTAGACCGGTTCCGGTTAGAAACCCAGTTCATTAGGTCCACCGATCCGGTCACCGGTTCCGGTTTTAATAACTATGCTCACACAAATCCAGAAGTACAAGAGGGGTACATGAAGGCATTGGACAAGTTGGTACCTGACAGGGAGGAGTGTGCTAGATTGCGCCTTGAATTAGGCAAATACTTCAGTTGCACTGCTAACTTTGGTTCTTTCCATGCAATGGAAGACGAAGACAAATTTGATGCTATCACATGGTGGGAAGCATATGGCGGCATGGGACTTTTGCCAAAGTTGGCTAAAAAATTTCTCTCACAGGTTGTGAACACTTCTTCTGCAGAGAGGTGTTGGAGCACCTACAGCTTCATACACAATGTGAGAAGAAACAGGCTGAATAGCATTTGAAAAACTGGTTTATGTGTAGCAAGGTTGTTGAGCCATTATTCTTTGGCTGATGAACCAAATGAAGGATCATCTATGTGATGCAGGACAACAACCCAAAGTTGATAATTTGGAGGGAAAACACAGGTACATGGAAGAGGAGGCAGAACTTTTTAGGGATGGTAGATTATGAATATGATGCTTCATGAAAGTTATATGATCAATGAATCAATGATGATAAATGTTATATAATATCAATGATGATAAATGTTATATATCGATGATGATAAATGTATATTGAATTTTGAAATCAATGAATCAATGATGATAAATGTTAGATATTGAAATTTGAAATCAATGATGATAAATGTTATATATCAATGATGATAAATGTATATTGAATTTTGAAATCAATGAATCAATGATGATAAATGTTAAATATTGAAATTTGAAATCAATGATAGTCATCATTATATTGAATTTCAAAGCTTGCGAAACCTTGATTGAGTGATTTATGAGACTTAAGAGTCAATATGTTGTATGCTTCCAACTTGTGGGCGTGGTTGATGAAGATTATAACTTCTAGATGATTGATGTTATATGATTCAATCTATGTTTTTATGTTTTTTATGTCTAATTCATCATTCTACATGTTTTTGTTGACATATATACATCAAAATATAAAAAATATTAAAAATATTAAAATATATATATATATATATATATATATATATATATATATATATATATATATATAAGCTCGAGTCGGGCGGGAAGCTTTTAAAGTAAGTAGCTAAAATGTGGCTCCACTTCCATTAACCTTACTCGGACTAGATTCCTGACCAGGGTAATCTATTCGGGTGGGACTAATATGGACTCAAGCTTTCAGCCACTTCTACGTATCATTAGGCTTACTTGCTAACCATCAACCCAGGGATCTAGATGCATATCCAAGGTTGTAGGTCCATGACCAATGCCGCCCTCCCTCTTCGTGATCTAGACATCAACACATAGATCATCCAGATGTCCTCCCAAGCATCCGCCATTAGATGCTTCATCTCTCCCTAATAAACTAGATATATCCATTTGTCCAAGCATGCTTCCCAAGTGTTCCACCTCCTTTTGGAGAGACTTACTTGTACAAACACAAACCCCAATCAGCAATAAACTTTCAAATATACATATAAGTAAACACAAACCTCTAGGGTCCTTAATCATCCTGATGCCACTTATTTATATACAAATTGTCGGAAGCTTTCTTCTTCTTTCACTTCTTCAGCAGCATCAAATGCATCCTCAGTACATTGTAAATCTAATTTGTAGTCTTTTCATTTATCCTTTGTTTTCTTCTTCAAGGTATCCATCATGACTATCATAATATGCCCTCCCTCTCAACTGGAGAGATGTATTTTTTTCTTCTAACCATGCTCCCTCTTAACTTGGGGAGATCAACTACTTCCTTCTTCTATAACATCAGAAAACCTTTCACGACTTCATTTCTTCATATGGCGTCAAGGTTATCTTCATCATCATCATTCATATAACTTCCTTCATTGAACATCTTCATCATCTTGAAGATTATGTACCTGCAAAAATAGCAAGTACACCCAAATACAAATCGAAACATGAACTATATCAAAATACATTGGAAGCATTCAAACTTTCAAACATCAAATACCTAAACCTAATTAGGTTCATAATCAGCGAGAGATACATCTCAACTTCTTGCTAGGGTTTTGTCACAAACCCTAGACTATATCAGTCTCATTATATTTAGGTCCTTAATATTACTTTTAGAGATATATGACAAACTCTACTATGATTTATTGCAGATCCTAGATTCCATCTTCGAGACACGAAGCCTTAGATATCATCAATTCAATCAAATCCAATCATAGTACTATCTAAGGTTTCACGAATATAACAGACTTCTACTAGGTTTTATTGCAAACCCTACTTTTATCATCAAAGCTAAATTATATCAAAAACAATATCATCATATCCTAGAATATCAATCTTCTACTAGGGCTTTGTTACATACCCTCAAATTCACAAACTATGAGCATCAACAATTAGGTCAGCATACTCGCATATACATGTCTAGAATACATTTCACATCAATATCTACTAGGTAAACCCAAGACACAAACATCAATATATAGAAGTTAGATATACAACAATTTTGACTAGGCTAGGGTTTTGATCATAAATATGAACATACACACAGGGCTTCATTCCTAGGATCTTACTTTCAAGGGTTTTGTTCACAAACCCTAATTCACCAAACCCTAAAGATCTATGGTTTCAATACATAGCATAGACATTAACAGAAAACCCTATAGAGCTAGGGTTTCTATCATAACAATACCAAAACATCAAAAGAATATGAATTCTAGATTACATCAACAACCCTAAGTAGACTAGGGTTTCATAATCAATATTGGCATACCCTTAGATTAGGGTTTTAGAGTGAACCTTGTTGGGTTCCATAAGAATGATCAGATGATAATATAATGAGGGTAGATTCAATCTAATGATTAATCACCCTAACAAGAATCTTAACGATTCAAAACCCTAGACATAACGATGTTAGTAATGTAAAGCAAATTTTAAAAGAAGAATGATTGTACCTTTTACATGGAGAGAACTTTATAACAAAGCCTGTAGTTTAAGACATACCTTGAGTAGTTCCTTAACAAACCTTGTCGAACATCAATTCTTTAAAGGGCAGAACTTCTTCCATGCTTTAAGTCTATCCTTTGAAGTCTCATCCATAACCCTTGTATTCAACAAGCTTTCCTAACATGGAAAAGGTTATTAGCATACAATTCAAACAAGTCTTGAAGTGAGGAGGAAACCAAACATGTAAGGATGAAACAAAGAACAAAATACTTATCTTTTGGTAAAATGGTGGAGGCTCCCTCTTAATCCAATTTTGAGGGAAACCTGCAACTTATCAAATAAAAAGTGTTCTAACTTCTAACAAGAGATGTTAGACCTACAAGTTCTAAAAATCAAAACATAAAGGAAAACAATTCAACACTTAAATAGAAGACTAAGAGGGATAAGAGAGAGGGGACTTAGTAGTATAAGTCCTTGACTTTTGATTCTTTAGTCTTGCTCTTCTTAGGTGGAGCTTCATCGACAATATTCGCATGTTCTCTTTCTCTCTTCCCATTCCTTGGATTCTTTAGACATTGATTCTTATAATGACCCATCTTATGACAATTGCAGCATTCAATCTTTGACAGGTCTACTTTCTTCTTTTTTCCTTTGAATTTCTTTAATGCTCCCTTCTTCCTGTGATGAGCGGAATAGGCATTCAAGATGTTTTCTTCTTCATACTCCTCCTTGTTTATTATTAATGATATTTTGGCTTCTTCTTGACTGCATGCATTCCGCATTTGTTAGAATGGTGGAGTATCCTTCTAACTGTTGATTCCTGATGCAAAAGCACTCCAAGATTTTGGTAGACCAAGAAGAGCAATAATTACGAGCCCCCTTTCTGGTACAATTTCATCTATTGCTTGGATTTCATCTCTGATTCTTGATATCCTTATAAAGAAGGATGCCACAATATCGTCTTTCATCATCTTGATAGTTCTTAATTCATTCTTGAGGCTTGCTATTTAATCAATGTTCTTGATGGTGAATAGTTTGGAGAGGGCCTCGTACATTTCTTGAGCAGAGTCTATGTTGGATATGTATGGAATGAGGTTGTCCTTTACTCCATCCACTAGTAGTTTCATGGCCAAGATCTTGGTTTCTATGAAATTTTCTTACTCTACTTCATCTATAGGCTTCTTGATTTTTCCTAGAACCAAATCCAAAACTTTGTTCTTTTCGAGGATAAGGTTTATCCTCTTTTTCCAGGGCCTATAATTGGAGGCTCCTTCTAGTTTGTTTTCTCCCTTCATTGAGTTAGACATAGTTCTTGTAGATAGTAGGCTTATACCTTTATATAATCCTTTTAATGACCTTCCTTCAATCTCCTTTTCTTCAATAGATCTTCAGGCTGCATTTTTCATCCTTCTTCACCTTCGCTATGATACCATGTTAGAAAATAGGAAAGGCAGAAAGATTTTCTCTTGTTGACAATTACTTGTGATTTCCTTGAGTTATTATTATCTTTCTTGTGTTCTTATTTTTATCTTAGTTCATAAAGAAATTACCAACATCAAAACACAAAGATCAAAGATACCAGATGTAGGCGCACGGTCAGGGCAAAACCCTTATATAGAGGAAAGCCCAGTCAAGAACTCCTCCTTTAGTAATTCAAATTAGATAGACCAAGACATTAGACCAACAGACCTTCCTCCTCCACCAAGTCAGACCTTAAATTATTCTTTCAAACTCCAAAGATCAACAGCAATGATATTGCATCAACCCAACTTCAATACTACATCAATATTGCATCAAGGACAGATTTTCGACCCTACTACATCAAAATTTCAGCCCAGCTTAACACTGCAATTTTGGCCCTCCAACAGCGTCAGTTCCTTCACATGTGTGAGACAAGAGAGAGAATTTTGACTTCCTTAGCAAAATAACAAACTCCTTCTCCTTCCCTAGCCCTTTCCTTCTTCCTTCTTGAATACTTTTACTGCTTCCAGCTATTGCAATTCAAACTTGTGTGAGATGATCTTCCAAATGAGTCGAGTTGCTACAATATATAGTGAGTTGGTGAGGTCGAATTTCCCTGTTGAGGCCGACTTGTCCTTCCTTGAGGCCGACTTGGTCGAGGAGAAATGACTTAGTTTACAATAAAATAAATTTCTTCTTTAACAAATAAATCCCAAGAAGGGTCTTTTACAATATAACATGGACAAGGACACTTGACATAAACCCTAGAAGCCTTCAATGGAAGCTTTGACCTAAAAACAATTGACCCAAGCATGAAACCCATGCTTTAATAAGTCAATTTTTTAATAATAAAATTTCTTTTTCTTTCTTTTGATAAATATATTCAAATATAATTATGAAGATTAGCACTAGTTACATTCTTCAACACTCAAACCAGTGGTGGAAAAAGAGGCGTCGAATCTGAAAATGGGTCGACAATAGAGTTTCTTGGTCCCCCCGACTTCGGTTGTTTGTGTACAGTGTGCATAGTAACTCGCAAAGATGAGCTCTCCGACATCAACAACCTGTTGTACCGACAAAGGGTGGTGGCTTATGAAAAATTTGAGGTTATAGAAGCCAAAAGTAGACAGGTTGCAAAGCTGGAGGACAAGGTTGGAACGTTGCGCGCCACAATTGAAGGCCTCCAACTCTAGGTGACCAAGTCGGGCTCCCTTCCTGAAGAACGGAGCAATCCTTCAAGTCTAGAACTCAGGCATTGATTTAAATCGCCCAACCAACCCAAATGCTTAGCCTTCAATTGTAATGACTAGTTTTTTTGTGTTCTCCTATTGTCCCAATTTTGTCAAGTATATCCTAGTAAGCTAAATAAGAGTACTGTTTCTACTGTATCTTTTTGTAGTGAACAGACACAACTGGCATTGGCTTATCAATTTGTCAATGCAAAATTGAAGCCCATGTATGGATTTGAATTGTAATTCACCCATGTATTTTGTCGCGACCAAGTGCAGAATTAATATAATGAGTAGCATTGTTGTTAAAAAAAACAATGTAGTAAATAGTCCCTCTTTATGTTGAGAAATTAGGGCGTTTAATTTCAATTTCTCTTCTTGATAATTACTTGTGAATATGTTATGCTTCTTTCACTTAGATCTTATCTTTGTTAGCTTATTATGTCTTTCATCAAGACAATTATCAAAACACAAGATACACAAGATTTGGGCTCTTCAAGCCAGGGCCAAAACCTCTTCCTCTTGGAGAGGGAAACCCAATCAAAATTATTCTTATAGATCTTCAACTAACAAGTACCAAGACCATGAAAGAGACCCTTGACACTAGTATGCTTCCAAGACCTTTGTCACAAGCCTTTGATGTTTTCCTTGAGCTGCTTTTCTTTGCTTCTTCTTGAGAATCTCGATTCCTCCTTTTTGCACCGTCCTGCACCACACTCCTTGTCATGTACTGGAGGAGTCTCGGTCTCCTTGTTGTTGTATCCCAAGATAAAGATATCAGTCTCCTTGTTGTTGCAACCCTAGACAGAGATATCAATCTCTTTGTTGCCTCAACGCTAGACAGAGATATCAGCCTCCTATTCTTGACACACTCTTCCTTTTCTCGATCTTACTTCAGCTTCACCTTTGTCCTTTACTATGACCTTCTCCTCTGATATGATGCCCCGAAACAGAGAAGTATATTCTGCTGCTGTGGAACCAGGCGACCAGGCACAGAATTAATATAATGAGTACGCATTATTGTTAAAAAAAAACAATGTAGTAAACAGTCCCTATTTATGTTGAGAAATTAGGGTGTTTAATTTCAATTTCTCTTCTTGATAATTACTTGTGAATATGTTATGCCTCTTTCACTTAGATCTTATCTTTGTTAGCTTATTATGTCTTTCATCAAGACAATTATCAAAACACAAGAGACACGAGATTTGGGCTCTTCAAGCCAGGGCCAAAACCTCTTCCTCTTGGAGAGGGAAACCCAATCAAAATTATTCTTATAGATCTTCAACTAACAAGTACCAAGGCCATGACAGAGACCCTTGACACTAGTATATGCTTCCAAGACCCTTGTCACAAGCCTTTGATGTTTTCCTTGAGCTACTCTTCTTTGCTTCTTCTTGAGAATCTCGATTCCTCCTTTCTGCACCGTCCTGCACCACACTCCTTATCATGTACTGGAGGAGTCTCGGTCTCCTTGTTGTTGCATCCCAAGATAGAGATATTAGTCTCCCTATTGTTGCAACCCTAGACAAAGATATCAATCTCTTTGTTGCTTCAACCCTAAACAGAGTTACCAGCCTCCTATTCTCGGCATACCCTTCCTTTTCTCAATCTTACTTCAGCTTCACCTTCGTCCTTTACTCTGACCTTCTCCTATGATATGATGCCCGAAACAGAGAGGTATATTCTACTGTTGTGGAACCTCAGGTATGTCTCGGCCTTCCTGTAAGTATATGCGTAATACAATCACCCGAGACCGAGCCTTAGATTCCCCTTTAAATGCACCTTTTGAGTCCTCCTTTCCTTCGCTACCTTCCTTACTGTACTTTGCATCAATTGCAGACCTGTCCAAAATTGTGTGTCCTCTAATGGAGCCGCAATCCCTTATATATAGAGACTTACTTCTAGCTTGTAGGCCGACATCATCTAGAGTAGGTAAGTTGACTTCTTGTAGAGGATTCTTCATTATATTTGAGCCGACTTGAGGAATCCTAGAGACAAGGTTTTGAAGCATACATTTACATCAACAAATTTGTCCTTTACACAAGTGTAACATGACTTCATATACATTAATTTAATTATATTTATGACAAGATGACAAACCCCTAAAGATATCAAGAAGAAGTCTTTGGCCTATAATAAAAACTCCTTGCTCATGAAACCCATGATACAAGTATGACAAAATATATTTTATTATCTTTGTCTTCTTCATTACATAAATTCATAATTACATGTCATTATGAAGGCCAAACCTAGTTACACTTTCCAACAATTTATTGTCATCTTAAACAGTCTCTATTTATTATCAAATGACAGATCTCTGCAAAAGAATATATTGAAATAATAATTGATTGATATAATGATAAGGATAATAAATTACAATGAGCCTCATGATGGACTACTTATCCACAATGACTTGTCACAAGGTGAAGGGATATGTGCCCTTTGGCTCTTCATTAAACTAAATACATTATTATTAATTATTATATTTTTAATATTATTATTGTTTATAACAACATCAACTTCTAAATCTTTGTCAAATTTAAGCTAGAAGAAGACTTTCATTTCCACACAACTACCTAGCTAGATTTGACCATAGGGAATCTCCCCTTAGGTTGGGAACCTTTTTCCTAGCTTTAAATCAAGAGGCAAGGCCACTGGTGTGACAGTGGGTGGCTTGCCTATCATTTCTCTTAGGCTCTTCCATTGGGTTAGGACTTTTCCTTTAGGAGAGAGTTCAAGCAGTAACAAGAAGTTCAATTCTAAACTTGTTTTAAGCTTTATTTAGTTTCATATGCCCGAGGAAGAGGGAAAATTTCAATAAGATACTAGGGATGCTCATGCATGTGGATTCCCAGCTCCATTAAGGGTGCAGACCTCTAGGACAGTGCACTTTAGTTTTGGCTCAGTTATCCATGAAAGCTAGGTTCACTAGGGTTAGAGTTCACACTGCCAATCAAGGAAATATTGCACATGCATGATTCCATCACAATGTACCTCTCTTCTTCCTAGCCTATAAAGGAAAAGCAGGGCACGCCATTTCATAGTGCAAGAATTTGGAATTTAAGCTGTAGCTTTAGCTTTCTATTTTCAGAATTAGTAGAAAATCGGTGATGCTATTTTGAGTATTCAGATTTGTATGGTAGCTATTTTATCTATCAGCTACACATGTTTGTAACTTTGTAGGTTAAGTACTCTTGGCAGAAAATTTGAATGGTGTTTTCAGCTTTAGCAATTTATAGTTTTTTAGGTTAATTCCTAGAGGGCAGAATCTGCTCATCATGGTCTGAATTTTTGACAAAGATGATACCCATAGGGAAGATTGTTGCTGCTTCCTTACACATTGAATGCAATGTACTAAATGTATGTACAAAAGGAACCCTTCCAATTCTCAGGATAGTCCAGTGAAATGTTAAATTCAATACAAAATTCAGTTAATACTATACCGCTTATACCTGAGACTCTGGCTCTTGTTGAATGACCCAAACATCTAGTACTTCCATGATAAAGGGTATGAGACTTGCACATTATAGTCTCTTCTCAGGGTGCATCACTAGCTTTTTCATATCTTCAAGAGTATCTTCAACCTTGATCATTATAGTCTCTTCTCAGGGTGCATCACTAGCTTTTTCATATCTTCAACCTTGATCGGTAAAAAAATTATCAGCCTTTTTCATAAAACCTTCTTGTTACATAGAATTGCTAGGAGGCGCTCTTTTTGAATATGCTTTGTCCAGAAGAAATACACCAACATATTCTTGGCAGAGGTGGCTCATTTCCTGATCATATTATTTCTGCCAAAGATTAGTAGGGAACAAATATTCACCACTAATACAGTCTGACAGTTGGAAACCGTTTAGCACTCTTTGGGTCTTTCTTTCTCTTCTCTCTCATTTTTTCTCTAACACTATTATCTAGATTCTATTGTACCACTTTAATGTTACTTAGCTTTTCCTTCTATGGTTTTTATTTCAGGATTCATCCAGAAAAACAATGAAAAAGCTATTGAATGGTCTTAATCAGTGTTGCGAATATCGCGATTTTATCGCATAATCAAGACATTTTCGGAGTGGCAATTTTATTGGCCAATAATTTTTCTAAATGAAAAAATAGTGATTTTATCGAAAAAATCGTTGACGCGCGAAACAGCGACTTTATAAAAGTTTTTTTGTGGGTATTTGGTTTCATTTTGCAAACAGAGGTCAAGTAAGAGACCTAAGGAGGAGGAGAACAAATCTACATGGGAGAGAGAGGAGAAAACCAAGGGTATTTAGGTTCCAAAGCAAAGAAATTTTGATTTTGGACAGTTTCTTCAGCAGGCCACAGATTTCATGTATGGGCATCAAATTCAGCCCTAATTTTTTTTTCTCATTGTTTTTTCTTGGGTTTCTGTCACTCATATATTTTCCAAGATTTTGCTAGGGCAGGGAGTTTGTTTTTTTTTTCCATTATTGTTTCATTCAGTGGAGAGAGTTTTTTATTGTTGAAAATTCTAAATGTTGATAGTTAATTTTATTTTTTAATTCTTTATGTGCCCTAGGTTCGATCTTACATTAAGAGTTCAACAAACAAGCCAAAACATTTGGACCCTCTGCGAAAATATGGTGGAACCCGATGGGGTGTTCGGTAGATCAAATTTGAGTTGCAAGTTGTGTGGGAAGCATATGACAGGGGGAGTATTCCGATTGAAATTCCACTTTGCACAAATTTCGGGACATGAAGTAGGACTTTACCCAGGAGCAACTCCATAAATTATTTGTAAAGTTGTCAAATCATTAGAAGATATGGAGTTAACCAAACTAAACAAGGAAGCTATGAAAACTCAAATGGCAAGGAGTGGAGTGGTGGTAGGTGACCATGAAAATGGTTCTTCTTCAGCAATAGCGTCTATAGTCAACCCCACAGCTGCCTCATCATTTTTTGTTCCTAGAACCACACCTGGAGCACAACCATCTATCAGGGCAACTCTTAAAAAAAAAAACTAACAAATTGGTGGGTAGGTGTTTTCTATGGAGTGGCATTCCCTTCAACATTGCCAAGAACAATCCATTTTACCAGCCTATGTTTTTGTTGTTTCTCTTGTTGGCCCGGGGTACAAAACCCCTTCCTATGATGACTTGACAGAGCCTATTCATCAAAATGAAAAGGTTGATTGCATTGCAAGGATGGAGCAATTTAGGACATCATGGGCACACACATGAAGCACAGTGATGTCAGATGGTTGGACTCATCAAATGGGTAGAACCCTTATTAACTTCTTGATTAATTGTCCCAAGAAATCAATGTTTATGAAATTTGTTGATGCATCTGCACATATCAAAGATGCACGATTATTATGTGATTTGTTCAACATGTTCATTCAAGAGATAGGTCCACAACATGTAGTCTAGGTCATAAGGAACAATGTTGCAAATTATGTTGTTGCTGACAGGATGCTTATGGAGAAGCATCCTAACATGTTTTGGACACCTTGTGCTATACAATGTATTGACTTGACATTGGAGAACATAGGAAAAATTACTCTTTTCAGGGATATTGTTGAACATCAAAAAATATTAATAAAAATTATATATAATCATGCATATGTGTTTCATTTGATGAGAACATTCACCAACAACAAGGAGTTAGTGCGTCCTGCTATTACATAGTTTGCCACTAGCTTCATATCTCTTCAATCTCTCTTGAATTCTATGTGGGATGTGAAGAGAATATTTCTTTCAGAGGAGTGGCATGCTTTAACATTTAACTGGAAACCAGAAGGACAAGCCATACAAATGCTACTTTCATACCAAGAAAGCTTTTGGGCCAGAGTGCAGGAGGTTTGTACCATTACTGAAACTTTGGTAAAGGTTCTTCGATTAATTGATGGAGACAAGCCCACAATGGACTACTTGTATGAAGCCATGGATAGGACCAAAGAATCCATTCGCAGCTATTATGATGATAAGGAGGAGGAGGGGTTTGCGAAACAATAACTATGGAGAGTGATTGATGAGTGATGGAACAATACACTACATCATCTCATTTATGCTGCAAGGATCTATCTGAACCCCACATTTTCTTACTCTTTTGGTTTCATAGTTGATGTTGAGGTCATGGATGGATTATTTACTTGTGTATAGAAAATGGTGTCATCTCCAGCAGAACGTGCAGACATTTCTAAAGAAATGGAGATATACAAGATGGAAAGTGGCATATTTAGCTTTGATATGGCTATACAGGATAGTACAGTCAAAATGGAAAGCTTTGGTTTGTTTCAAATTTCATTATCTTTTAATATTTTGCTTCAATTTTCAAATTTCAATTTTTTTCTTATGTTTCTCTTATTTGTTGTAGATGCATGGTGAAAAAGATATTGTGGCAGAGTATTCAATCTCCAAAAACTTGCCACTCGATTTCTCAACCAAACATGTAGTTCCTCCAGATGTAAGCGCAACTGGAATGTATTTGAAAAAATACACACCAAGAAGTGCAACAAGTTAAAGTTTTTCAAATTGTTTTTTTGAATTCATTAAATAATAAAAATTATATCTTATTATTTTTTATAATTATTAATTTATAATTTATGACCCTCATATAGATTGAAGTCTCAACGGCTTAATGACAAGGTCTATTTCTACTACAATCTCTGATTTTAGATGAGCCAACTTCAAAAAACACTTGACATGGAGGCCATCTCATTGGATGGAATTGACACCACTGTTACATGGAGGGTTGAGGAGGGTTGAGGCCAAAAGGCTTGTCATGGAATTGGCCCTTAATTGGTTAGAAGAGGAGGCAGTGGACAAGGTAGCAACTGCAGAGGAGAGAGTGGAGGAGGAGGAGGAAGAGCAACAAGATGAGGCTACGTCAAGGCTCAGGATACAAGACATTATTCAATGTTATGTGTGATCTAGACATATTACACATTTTACATACTAGTTTTATTTTCATATTTATGTGTCATTGCATTTATTTATGTTCTGTATGCTTTAGATACTAAAATATTGGAAAAAACATGAATTTTTTGTATTTTTTTTAATTTTGCCGATGTTTTGCTGATTTTTTCTTTTTCCGTACCCTGGCTGATTTTATCTCAATCGTGATATCCGCAACATTGCTCTGAATACGTGTTGAGGGTACTCCAAACCAAATAGTAAGATGTGTTGATTGAATTGAAATTACCCATGTTGAATGGGCCAGGAAAGATAGGGTTCCCCTATACACAATTCAATCTAAAAGTGATTCTTGCCCTTACCTGACTTAAACTGTCTATGGAGTATTACTGTGTCAGACATCAAAATATGGATCTTTAATTCGTCCTTTTCATAATCTGCCCAATCATAAATCATCAATTCTATCAGACAGAATAAAGATAATATCATCCATCTCTAAGCATTGCTATGGCTGGTTTGCACTCATTGGAATCCAGCTTCTTATTCTATTCTGGAGTTATGGATAACTTGCATTAAGAGCAGACTGGGTTGCCTTTTAATTCCCCTTGCCACATAACGTAGATTTAGTCCCAATAACCATAATCAGTGATCAGTTGTCATAGCATAATTTCATATGCTTTCATTTCTAAAACGTTTAGCAAGGATTATTCACACGTTGGACTAGACTTCAGTATTTCAAAAAACCACAATTTCAGTGAATAGGGAAACATGAAAAACCTAAAAGTTTCTGAAGCTGAGATTGTTGTCTCAATATCAAGGTTTACCTTCTCAAATTTGGAGAGTTTAGTATACATTGGAACCAACATGAGAAATCCATTCAATTAAATTATTAATTCCTGAAAACAGAGTGAAGATGGAAAATCTAATGCTAAGATTGTAATTGACAGCACAGGCAACATGGAATCCTTATCACGCTGAAAGCACGAGGAGAAAGCTCCAGACAACCTCATGTGTATGCACCAACATGATACTGTTATAGTATGACATGAAATTAGATATTTATGTAATATGGTCACAAATAAGTTAGTGTAATATGACCAATGTAGTAGTAAGGTTAGGGGTTAGCTGGTTGAACCACCATAAACAGCTTAGGGTGCCATACAATGATATGTATTAAGAGATGAGTAACTTGGAAGAGTTGTACGTACATGTTGGTTAGACCACCACATGTGTGTATGCACCAACATGATACTGTTATAGTATAACATGAAATTAGATATTTATGTAATCTGGTCACAAATAAGTTAGTGTCATATGACCAATGTAGTAGTAAGTTTAGGGGTTAGCTCGTTGAACCACCATAAAAAGCTTAGGGTGCCATACAATGATATGTATTGAGAGATGAGTAACTTGGAAGAGTTGTACGTACATGTTGGTTAGACTACCACAGGTCCCTGTAGATGTACTTGTAAGCATTATCAATATATTGGACATCTATTATTGTCTCCACTTTTGTGTTAAGTGTTATTACAGTATGCAGTTGCACCCTTTAAAATCTTGCAAATATTTGGCTAGAACAATAAAGGCCACCAGTTAGGTTAGCGGTTAGCGGGTTAGACAATATTGTCGTAATAAGGTTAGTGGTTAGGTGGTTAGATGTTAATTTTGGCAACTAGTTCCAAACTCCATGTTGCACTACTCATATGACAATGGTCATATTTTTGTTGGATTCCTCTTTTGGAGAAGTGAAAGATTGATCTAAAGTTCATCTTGATCGGATGAGCAGAACATTGATATTTAATTTATTTTCCACATGTGCAAGGTCGGCCAGATTTATCCCACATGCCTAAGAGATGTGTCACACACCCTCATTGATGAATATAAATTGGAGAGAATTGGAGGTCATTTTCTCATCATCTCATCACACATTATCTCATTGTGATCTGATTGGTTCGATAGCATTTGGAGGCCTTTTTCCCTCACACGTGTGGAGCGAAGCTGTTGTTTTCTGCGTTGATCTGTTTAGGGCTTTCTGTTTTCTGCATTGATCTGTTTAGGGCTTTTCCACTGCAGCATTGACCAGAGTTGACCATGGTCAACCCTTGGTCATTTTACCTCAATCTTCTACAGAAATTCTGATTTTAGGAGGTCGTACAGTTGGGCACTAAAATCGAGGAATTTCGGGTTGTTTGATCGAAGCCCTAGTTTGCGTTGACTTTCTGAAGCTGCCTACGTTAACTTTTCTGCGCTATCCCTAGTTTGACTTGCGTTGACTTGTGATGAGTTGTCTTTGAGGATCGTGGGTGTGACACATGAAAGTGTTGGTTGGCCGAGAAAGACTTTGCTGGTTGAAGCATTTTGCTCACTGCCGAAACGCCACAATATCTCATATCTTTGTTGGACAAAAGGAATTGTAAATCTAATCTATATTTGGCTTGTCTTCTATTGATCTATTATTGTGTTCTATCAGCATTTTATTTTCAAGTTTATGTGATTGCTATTTTGTATTGGGCCTAAGAAAGATTGAAGTAAAAGTGCATCAAGCATAGAACACCATAGTTATCTAAATTTAACATGGTATCAGAGCTAAGGTGAAGACAAAGTCCTAGAGTCCAAGCTGGTGTTAGAAACTCTCTGAAGGAAAAAATCCTATCAAGGACAAATGGCCTCCTCAACCTACAAGGGTTTCAAGGTTGATGATAAATTGACTGATAAGTCTGATTATCATGCACGGAAATGTCCTTGGATTTGGCACTAGAAGATCAAGATGTCATGGACTATGTACAGGGGAATATTCAAGAGCATCCATCAAATGCAGTTGTTGCCACGAAGACAAAGTAAAGAAAAGGAGAAATCAAAGCAAAGATGATTATCCGGGATTCTATTCATAAGCACCTGGTTGCTTACATTTCTGAGCTGAAGACATCTAAGGAGATGTATGATAAGCTGGTGAGCATGTTCAGGGCTAGCAATGCTAATCAAATCCTCTTCTTCAAGAATCAATTGAAGAATATCAAGAAGGGTAAGAATGAATCGATTCAATCCTATTTTATGAGGCTCACTAAAATCAGGAATAACCTCCTAGCTATTGGGGAAGCAATATCTGATCGAGAGATGGTTCTTATTGCACTTGGAGGTCTCCCCCGTGATTGGCATGTATTCAGTACCACTATTCTCAATAATAATATGATTCCTAATTTTGATGAAATATTGAAGAGATGCACTCAAGAGGAAACAAGAATGATGGAATATGCCTCTAATGGTAATGGAAGTGACCCTACTTCCTTTGTCGCTTATGCAAAGAAGAAGAACCATGGTGGCCCGAAAAATCACAACCATGGTAGAGCGGGGCCCAAAGGAAGGAAGGGAAGATGTTACACTTGTAACAAGAATGGTCACTATGCAAGAGAGTTCCCTAATAGAAGGGACTCTCCCAGGGATGATGACAACAACAACTTGAGAAGGAATGGCAGGAACAACAGGTTCCAAGGAAAAAGGAAGGCTCCCTCTGATCGTAATGAAAATGGGCAACCTTTCAAGAGGTCAAGCAATTCCAGGTACGATGAGTCTAATGTTGTTGATAATACGAGAAATGATTTTATTCTTGTATCTGCCCTCTCTGTTGCATCTCCACCCAACACCCTGGATGTCTGGTTAATTGATAGTGGTGCTTCAAGGCACCTCACTGGTTATAAAGAAGCCCTTTTTGATTTGGTTGAGAATGATACTAATCTGGAAATTATCCTTGGAGATAATGCCACCTATCCCGTGAAAGGGACAGGGATTGTGACCCTCCATTTATCCGATTACAAGATGTGTTGTATATACCTAATTTGAAGAAGAACCTTGTGTCCATTTCAACAATGGAAGACAAAGGGTTCAAGGTGGCATTCATTGATGGAAAGGTACTTATCTGGAAGAAGAAATTCAAGGAAGCTCTTTCTATTGGTTTTAGAGTTGATACACTCTACCAAGTTGGAGGAAGTCCATTGAGGGCTATGACATCCGATACAACTCTTCAAACAAACTTATGGCATCGGAGGTTTGCACACCTTCATTACAAAGCCCTTCTCGAAAAAAGGAAGGTGGTGATAGGGATGCCTTAATTGAGAGATGATCATGAAGGTATATGTCAGGGTTGTGCCGAAGGGAAGCATACAAGGGGACCATTCCCCTCAAGTGTCACAAAGACAACTGATATCTTACAGTTGATACATTCTGACTTATCTGGTATGTTGCCTATGACATCCTTGGGAGGATGTTCCTATTACATAACTTTTACAGATGCGCAAGACCTAGATATATTTTTTGAAGAAGGACGAAGCATTCAAATGGTTCTGTACCTTCAAGGCCTTGGTGGAAAATCAAAGTTTTGAGGACCGACAATGGGACCGAGTATGAGTCAAATGAGTTTAATGAATTTTGTAGAGAAGTTGGCATAAAGAGGGAGACCACAACTGCCTACAGTCCTGAGCAAAATGGTGTTGTTGAAAGAAAGAACAGGACCATTGTGGATGTTGCCCGCGCCATGTTATGTGACTAAGGTCTTCTGAAGTTTCTATGGGGAGAAGCTGTGAAAACTGTTGTGTATGTTCAAAATAGATGCCCGCATTCAGCTCTAGACTCCAAAACTCCGAAGAAGTCTTCTCTGGTAAGAAACCTGATGCTTCTCATTTTAGAGTTTTTGGTTGTCCTGCTTACTTTCATGTACCGAAAAAAAAGAGAAGCAAGCTGGATGCTTCTAGAAAGAAGGGAATGTTTGTGGGCTATAGTGAAGCTTCGAAGGCATATAGAATCTATGTGCCTAGTCAAAGAGAAGTGGAGATATGCCACGATGTCACCTTCAATGAAGACGCTGCCCTCAAGAAAGTAAGAAATCTTCCTAGCTCCAAAGAAGACAAAGAAGATGAAGAAGCAGGGAAGTTGGAAGAGCAGAAAGATGACCTAATGCCCGATGTTGAAGGACCTATGGATCCCATTGATCCACCTCCTTCAAATAAGAGAAGACCCTCATGGCTTAGGGATACGCTCGAAGATGTCGAGAGACATATTGCCCCAAGGGGGACATTCCGTGAAAGCAAGAAGCCGAAGAGATACCAAGGGTATCTAACAGGCATGAGTACAATAGTACAATCTAAGCCTAGAACATTTGAAAAAGTCGTAAAGCATCAAATTTGGAAGGATGCTATGCACAAAGAACATGAATCCACTATGAAGAATGATGTCTGGGAAGTGGTCCCAAGACCAGAGGACAAATATGTTGTCACCTCGAAATGGCTCTATAAGATCAAGCATGGATCTGATGGAAGTGCTGAAAAGTACAAGGCAAGATTCGTTGCCCGAGGTTTCTCTCAAAAAGAAGGCATAGGTTATGATGATATATTTGCACCTGTGGCCCGCTATACCACCACCTGATCTATTATTGCCCTTGGTGCTACACGAGGATGGAGTCTACATCAGATGGATGTGAAGACCACTTTTCTGCATGGATCTATAAAGGAAGAGGTGTATGTGGAGCAACCTCTGGGGTTTGAAGTCGGAGATAGAGATACCCATGTATGCAAGTTGAAGAAAACCCTCTATGGGTTGAAGCAAGCCCCCAGGGCTTGATACAAGAAGATAGATAGCTACTTGATGAAGTTGGGCTTCACTCGAAGTAATGTTGATCCGAACCTTTATTTTAAGGTTGATAGAAAAAGGCCTCTCATTTTGGTTCTCTATGTAGACGATCTCTTCCTGACAAGGGTTGACCCTCTCATTCATCAGTGTAAGAGGGAGCTAACTTCTGAGTTTGAGATGAAAGACCTAGGACGGATGCACTACTTCCTAGGCTTGGAGGTCTGGCAGAGGCCATGCGAGATTTTCCTTTCTCAAGGAAAATATGTTGTGAAGCTGCTAGAGAGATTTGTTATGGTGGACTGTAAGTCTGTGTCGACAATGATGGAACTCAACTTTAAGAAGTTGAGTGGAAACGTTGTTGGGCCCGTGCTAGCAAATCCTACCAAGTATCGACGACTCGTAGGGGCCCTGATGTTCTTAGTGAACTCCCGTCCGAACGTATGTTTTGCAATGAACACTTTGAGTCAACATATGGTTGATCTTCATCACATTCACTGGATTGGTGCCAAAAATCTGTTGGGATATCTTCGGGTCACAATCAACCATGCGCTGAGATACATTGCCGGGAGTTTGAGACTCCGTGGATATACTAATGTCAATTGGGTTGGCAGTGTGGTGTATTGCAAGAGCACATCTGGATGTTTCTTCACCTTGGGTTCTGCTTCGATATCTTGGATGAGCAGGAAGCAGAAGTCGGTGGCTTTGAGCATCGCTGAGGCCAAATACATTGCAGCGAGTATGGCCTGTTGTGAAGTTGTTTGGTTGTGAAAGCTCTTCAATGAGTTGTTCGAGCATCTGCTAGATACCACATTTATCCTTTGTCATAACCAGAGTGGGATTCGTCATTCTGAGAATCCTGTGTTTCACGATCGATCCAAGCATATTGATATCAAGTACCACTTTATCCGGGATATGGTTCAGCGAGGTGCTGTAAGGCTCGATCATATAGGAACTGATGAGCAAGTCGCGAATATTCTCACGAAGCCCCTAGGGAAGGTCAAGTTCCTAACCTTCCGTGAGAAGCTTGGAATCGTGGGAAGACCCTATTCTGAGGGTCCTACTTGAGTTGGACTATGAGCTTTGGGAGCTCCATTGAGCTTGGGGATAGCTTTTGGATGCTATAAGCACTCACGGGGCTAGGCTTGTCGAACGTTGTGGTGCTTCTGCCCCACCGTTATGATATTGAGTTGGTTCACCTCTCTATGATTTGTGCCCCGCACGCATCCTACCCATGGAATTTCAGACTCATGGGAAGTACCTCTCATTTGGCCAATGAGGTGGAAAATGTGGATAGAGACCATAGCAAGACCGATGGACACATCGGAGATTGTCGTACTCTCTATGTCTAGGATGGCACGTGTCCAACACCTTGATCTGGGATCAAGTATGATGAGGTTTTATCCTCTAAATTGACTTCATGTCAATAAACTAACTTCGGGTTAGTATGAGACTCTTTTGAGTCCAAGAGAGGTTTTTAACTCTAAGCTGACTTCGGGTCAGCTATGTGTGATGTCTTTGTGACTCACTTTTTGTTCTGAAATAAAGAGCCAGCAAAGCAACTTACAGCGAGATGACGCATGATGTTTGGTTTGGTACATGATGGATGGCACTTGTGGACAGATGGAGTTCTCTCTAGTTGAGAGGGAGTGTTAATTTTGGGCAACTAGGTCCAAACTCCATGTTGCACTGCTCATATGACGATGGTCATATTTTTGTTGGATTCCTCTTTCGGAGAGGTGCAAGATTGATCGAAAAATCATCTTATTCGGATGAGAAAAACATTAATTTTGAATTTATTTTCCACATGTGCAAGGTCGGCCAGATTTATCCCACATGCCTAAGAGATGTGTCACACACCCTCATTGATGAATATAAATTGGAGAGACTTGGAGGTCATTTTCTCATCATCTCATCACACATTCTCTCATTGTGATATGATTGGTTGGATAGCCTTTGGAGGCCTTTTTCCCTCACACGTGCAGAGCGAAGCTGCTGTTTTTTGCATTGATCTGTTTAGGGCTTTCTATTTTCTGCACTGATCTATTTAGGGCTTTTCTGTTGCAGCGTTGACCGTGGTCAACCCTTGGTCGTTTTACCTCAATCTTCTGCAGAAATTCTGATTTTAGGAGGTCGTACAATTGGGCACAAAAATCGAGGATTTTTGGGTTGTTTGACCGAAGCCCTAGTTTGCTGTGTTGACTTTTCTGAAGCTACTTGTGTTGACTTTTCTACGCTATCCCTGGTTTGACTTGTGATGAGCTGTTTTTGAGGGTTGTGGGTGTGACACATTAAAGTGTTGGCTAACTGAGAAAGACTTTGCTGGTTGAAGCATCCTGCTGACCGCCGTAACGCCACAATATCTCGTATCTTTGCTGGACAAAAAGAATTGTAAATCTGATCTATATTTGGCTTGTCTTCTATTGATCTATTATTGTGTTCTATCAGCATTTTACTTTCAAGTTTATGTGATTGTTATTTTGTATTGGGCCGAAGAAAGATTGAAGTAAAAGTACATCAAGCATAGAACACCATGGCTATCTAAATTTAACATTAGACAACCATTACCAGCACAGCATATGCTATATAACGATGTATTGAGAGATGAGTAACTTGAGACTGTGGTACTTTGTATTTATATATTGGACATCTATTATTCTCTCCTCGTGTGTTCATTTTATTATATTATGTACCCATCTTAAATCCCACAAATACTTTACTAAAACCTTTCTAAAGGATCCTCCCACAATAAAGGCCAGCAACATGATCTTTGATAAATAGTAAAACAAGGAGGTTGGAGACAACTAATCTGTGCCTTCAATCAAGCTTACAGTGATTGGCTCTTGTTTGACGCAGACACCAATTAATAAATTAAGTTCATATGCAATGCCAAAAAAACCAGTTATGACATAGTATATGATTTAACTAGACCTGAAACACCATTAACTGCTATCCTCACTATTTTCATCTTTGTAGACATTAGGTGCATTCAGAACTAGGAAATGCTAATAAATATGCTAACACAACACCAAATATCCTAAATTGCAGCTAAAGGTAAAAAGAATTCTTTGGGCATCCAACCTGCAACACTCGTAAAAAAATAATTTTAATTTTTAAAAACTAAAGGTTCGGCCATTGATATCATCCTCGAATGGTTTGAGAACCTCTGGTAACACCTAAGAACCATTTCAGTACTCTTGAACAGGACATTCATGTGAAAACAGTAAATTGTAACTTCCTTCTCCAATTCCAAGGAATACATAAATAAAATCCTTACTTCCTAACCATAGAGCAAGCAAATATTCCATCCTTATCCAAAGAATAAGAAGAGAAATTACTATTAGAAGCAAAACTCTATCAGAAAAATTCAGAGGACAAAATGCATTGCACCCGAAATTTCATGAAACAATTGATGCAAAACAAGAAAGAAAGAAAGAAATCATAAACTATCCACAAATAACCAAAACAGTTCAACAGGACTTGTTACACATCATAATTGTATGATATTCCATTTTCTAATTTTCATCACATTGATGGAGACTTGCAGCTAGTATCCTTGGAGCATTGGACCAACTTGGGGGGGGTGGGTACATCTTCACGGAGCCCTTCCTCTTCAAGGCATCAGATTAATCAGGGAGATATTTACTTGGGGGAGTCTCATTTCTCCTTGGTTGGATGATTATGCTTGATGCTCTTCTCGAATGTGCTTGCCTTGTGATCACCCTTTAGTTGCACAGTTGATGGTTATGGAGCATGCTATCTCATCATGGTGTGGTTTTGTATACTTGTTTATCTTGGATGTGCTACAACTTGTTCATGGATGATGGTTCTAGCCCCCCAAAGGGGTTATATGTTGATATTAAGAGGTAGATGTTTCATGATCTTATTGGAGTTTCCTAGTGAATGTGTGTGTGTGTGTGTGTGTGTTGTGCAAGAAACGTTGGCAGGAGCTTGTTTCCACCAAAAAACTGAAACTGAAACGAGGAAATGTGTGGTACAACGTTGACGTACTGGCACGTTTGACGAGGCTAAAACCAGTGAAACATGAATCTCCAATCACTAGCGATAAATCGTGAGTCAAACTTTGCTCTTCCCTCAAATGATCTGATTCAACTCTGGGCAAGTCAAACTCACATTGGCCGATTTTGACTCATGGTCAACGCGAGTTTTACTCGCGACTCACCGATTAATTACGGTTTAAGCGACTGAGACAATTTTAAGTCCTCGACTCTGCAAGCATGGGTTTTAACTTTTAGGGTTGTCGCATTGTTCGTCGTGTGGTTTAATTAGGCTAAAAATGAAACGTCGATCTGTAACTTACTTCTCACTGCTTCGTCCGGTAACTCATACGCCGAGAAGGTAATAGAGGCATGGTTTCAGTTCAGTTTACTCCGCATAATAGCGGCGTAGTGTGCAGTGTGCTCCAGCGTTAGCTTGAGTGTGTGCTCTGTCAGAGGTTTCAGTAGCAAACCATTATCATATCATTTCAACAACAATCAAGAGATTTCAGTTACTGCTTTTTTATTGATTAGTATGCAGTATTTTATAAACTTTTAGAAGCAAATGCTTTTGGTTCTATGTAGTCACTGGTTAGAAGTCGAGACTCAGTACTTTCGATCATGTTTGCACTCATAACATATATGAGATACTTATTCATTCATGATATTTTCAACATCTATTGATATTATGCATTGTTTGAACATGGCTTTATTGAATATCAATGAAAAATGTTATTTTTTAATTCAATATATGTATATATTTATTTATTGAATTGACCGATTTTTCCCAGATTTTTTCCGGATCTGATTAAAACTCTTCGCTCTTTTTCCTTGCCAATCTATTGTCGATTCTGAGTCTGGTAACATTGGCTAAAACGTGGCCCAATACGGCCTAAAATGTGTTTCAAGGCCGTACGGTTGCGTTTTCGACACAGTAACTTTTTTTTTAGTTTTTTTTTTTAATTTGGTGATTAAAATATCATGTGGATGTTTCTAGATGTCTCTCGCAAGTTATAAAAAGACTCTCGCCTCATTCCCTCATCACACAAATTGAGCAAGTTGTTTCACTTGGAAAGGGGTGATTTTAGAAAGGAGAAAAGAGGAAGAGAGCGTTGGTTTTAGCTAGGGTGTTTTCAACAGTGAGCAAAGGAGATTTCAACAGCAAGAAAAAGAGATTTCACAAGCAAATTCAGAGTGCGGAGTTTCCGCCTACGGCGTTCTTGGTTTTTGGCTCAGCTACAGCCATCTTTCTCTTGTTTTGTGCCACTTCGAGGTAGCTTCAGCTACAAAAAAATAATTTCAGTAAGAAGCATTCGTTTTCTTAGTTTTTCCCACTATTTCTTGTATTGTTTTAGGGTTTATGCTTCCAAAAATGTGAAAAACGTTTTTTCGTTACAGATTTTTTTTTTTTTTTTTTTTTTTTTTTTTTGCAGCAATGGCTTCCAACCAAGGTGCAAGTTCAGCCCCTAAGTCCAACAAGGGCTGACTATTATACTCTTTGGAAGCATGTTCAAAAGCTTCAAAGATGTGCAGGTGGTGGCTCATGGGAATGGCGGTGTAATCTTTGCAATAATTCATATAAGGGCTCCTATCCAAGAGTGAAGGTGCATCTTTTGCATGGAAGAGGATAGGGGATTACAAGTTGCCCAAAAACAACAGACCCAATGGTGAGGAGGGCATATCAAAGAGAGCAAGATGAGGCTAATGGACTTAAACGAAGGCATGAAGAGCTTGTTAATGCTACTCCTCAAGCTCCACCAAACAATGATCCAAGGATTGCAGTTGAAGCAAGGAAGAGGAAAGCAGCTCAACAACAACAACTACCACCATCCAAAAATACTAGAGGGGCATCAACTTCAGTTCAAGATAGCAGAATTGCTAAAATGGTGAATGTGCAAGCGAGAGAAGAAGTTTATTCCGAAGTGGCTAGGTGCATCTATACATGTGGAATCCCATTCAATGTTGTTTGGTCTCCTTACTGGCAGGATATGATAAGGGCGGTTAACAAAGGTCCCATAAGGTACAAGGAGCCCAACTATGAAAAAGTCTGAACTCAGGTTCTCAAAAATAAGGAGGAGCTTATGGAGGATATCTTATCATCGATTCGTTCTTCCTGGAGCAGCTCTGGGTTAACATAGTCTCAGATGGATGGACAGATACAAGGCATAGGCCATTGATAAATATCATTGCCACTTCACCAAAAGGAGCAATGTTTTTAAATGCAGAAGCCTACTCAGGAGAGGTAAAAGATGCACAGTTCATTGTTGATGTTTTAATAAAATCTATTAAACAAATAGGACCTAACAGAATGGTGCAAGTTATCACGGATAATGCACCAGTTTGCAAAGTTGCAGGTTTAATTATTGAGGGGAGGTATGACCACATCATTTGGACACTCTACATTATCCATAATCTGAATCTATTGTTGGAGGAGATCGACAATAAAGTTTCGTGGATAAAGGAAATCACAGGGGAAGTAAGAGAGATCGTTAAATTAATCACCAACCACCACCAATCTCAAGCAATATTTCGAGAGTACTCCAAATTGGAGTTGTTAAAAGTTGTTGAGACAAAATATGCCTCGAACTTCCTAATGTTGTGTCGCCTTGTTGTAGTTAACTAATCATTAGTTTCTATGGTGGTGAGTCAACTTTGGGTTGAGTGGAGATAGGCAAATTTAGAGTGGGGATATTTATAGCGTAGATTATGCCTTGATGAGGAGTGGTGAAGCCAGATAGGTTTCTTGTTAAAGTTCACAACCCCTGCATTTGAGCTTCTTCGGAACGCTGACACAAACCAGCCTTTCTTAGGAGAGGTATATGATGGCATGGATACCATGGTTGAGAAAACTATGGAAATCATTTCACAGGAGTCTCCACAACTTTTATTTGTTGATGCTCATTTCGCTGATTTAGTCAAGAAAATCATTGTTGATATGTGGGGAACAATTTCAACATTCCATTGCATACTTTAGCACATGCCCTAAACCCGAGATTTTATGATAAAGAGCCTATTGCTTAAAGAAAAGGGTGTTGATTTCTGGTAGCATCGGATGTACTCCAGCCTCAAGAATTTGCAGGGAGGCTAAGACACATGTAATCCACAATACCCAGAAATTGTTTTGGGAAATTCCACCCAAAGACGGTTTAATTAATAAAATTAATTATTTTTAATGGATGCCCAAGTCTAAACTTAGGAAATTAAAATAATTAAAGGGGGTATTAATTAAACTGGGTGTGAATCTTCTATAAAAATATGGAGATCGAGCCAAGATGATCTAAGCCATTGATTAGGATCTAAGCCATTGATTAGGATCTAAGTCGTTGATTGTTCAACGAGAAGATTATAAGAAGCTCGATGGGCATTTGGAAAACACATCGGGCGAGGAATCTGTT
The DNA here is from genome assembly GCA_034641835.2 of Pinus albicaulis. Lineage (NCBI taxonomy): Eukaryota > Viridiplantae > Streptophyta > Pinopsida > Pinales > Pinaceae > Pinus > Pinus albicaulis. The sequence goes on along the minus strand of CM076584.1, from coordinate 1,260,591,842 downwards.
AGTGTCTAGAAGTTTCTAGTGATCAAATGTACTCTTTCATGCTTATTGTTAGGGTCCTTGGTCAAATTATAATATTTTGCAAATAAAATTTGACATGTCTTTCTATTGTCAAATGACTCTTGAGTCATATCCTAAGTGTCATCATTATTACTCCCTCCACTCATCAAAAATCATAGTTCTTCATCAAATCACACAGGTTAATATGTCTTGGGAGGCATTTTTGGAGGCAACAACTCTCTTGCCTATCTCTCACCAATCCAAAAACATCAACACTCCTACATTTTCTAGGCCAAAGAGAGCTGAGCCATCTATCATACGTTCAGCGACCAAAAGACAGCCTAGGGCAGAGGTTTCTCAAACCTACAAGAAGGGGATAAGATTGTTTTTTGCCCCTGAGATAACTAAAGACAAGCCTACACCTAAACCTCTGACTAGGTCACAAGCTAGAAGACTTGCCTAAGGAAACTACAGTTGAAGAAGTTCAGGGAGAAGTTATGGAGCAATCACCTAGGCAGGGAAATGAGTTACCCCCTGCAGTATAATGATGAAAAGATGCCTCGTGAAGAATAAATACTTGACCATGGAGATATTATCAAGGAGCAACAGGCAAAGATCAAAGAGTTACAATATGACCTTTCTAAAGACAGCCACATGGTGGCATTCTTACAACAAGAAAACAAATAGCTAAGGAAAACCCTAGAACAGCAAGGCAAAGTGCAAATGGACTCTCCATCAGCAAAGGATAAGGGTAAAGACATCATGGATGTAGAGCAGCAAGATGAAGACACACAAGTACATCTTAAGAGGCCAACCACCAAGGCTATGGCAAAGAAAGGACAGCAAGCAGAAAACCCATCTTCACCTCAAACCCTAGACACTATTGATGATACTCTGATTGCAGTTATTGAAGAGGACAAGAAATTATGGTTTGAGAAGGTGAATGTACACTTGGAGAAGCTATTAAAGAAAGCAAACACAAATACAAACATGCAAAGACCCATGAGAAAGTGTTATGATTTGAGAGAAATTCTCAAAATACAGTTGCTACAAGAGAGTTGTTGCACTTTTGGACAGCTTGACTTCAAGTCAATTTTTCAGGGGTTTGGAGCAAGTGTTTGTAGAGTGCTTGATAACTCTATTGTGTAATAGACATCATAAGCTTTCCAACCATACCACTTACAGCCCAAAACTCCTTTGGGAAGGCCTCCAAATCAATCTCCAAACTTTCGTTGCGCTTTTGTTGTGAGCACGCTACAGTTCTGCAATTTTCGCTGCATTTTTAGTGACCAACTTCAAACTTTGACTCTGAACAAATGGAAAAGAATTTTTGAAAAGTGGAGGAGGTTTTTGTTCATAACATACCTAAAAACAAAAACCTCCCTTAGTTTTGTAAAATGTTTTATGGTTAAAGAGATATTGCTCTATCTTTGAGCCCTATTTTTGCGGAAAACCCAAAAATTTGACCCTACAAAAACACAGCGTAGCCACGCTACGCCTCTTCTCAGAGCATCTAAATGACAAATGGCATACATATCCAGGTTGCTTTTGACCTCTACATTACAGATATGTGCTTGGTCTTTCATGTCAACTCACCAATTTCAAGAAAAAGGCCAAAAGCTAGCAGTTTTTCATGTTTCTGCCACTATTCTGGACCCCACGCTGCGCTTCTAGAGTAGCCTTGGGAGATTGGATTTTTAGGTGCCTTGGAGGTGGGTTTTGCATGATTGAAGCTTCAGAGGCCTTCTACACATCCTCAGTTATCTTCACCAACCATCAGTTTAGCTCAAAGATCAAGCCAAGCCACCAAAAAATCTCCTCAAAGACCACGATGCACTTTTGCTAGACCATGCAGTGTTTTTGTGTATTTCGCTGCGTTTTGTGGGAAAGCCAGATTTCGAGTTTTTCTTGGTCAAAGTCAACTTCTTTTGGTGTAATTTGTCTTCCAAAGAGTTTACATGATGTGATTAAATGTTCTAGGGATGGTAAGAGTGAATTTCATTGTAAATGCTTTCAAAGTCAAATTAAGTCAGTCAGTGATAAAAGGGAGTTGGTTTCTAACCTTCCTAGTTTTTGGCATAGTTAGAGAGAATCTTGTAATAAATTCCTATGATGATGGATTCTACCCCTAGGAGGGGGAATGTGGTTTCTCATCTATATGTAGCCTAATTGAAGTCAAATGAATGGTTGGACATCAGTCAGACAAAGGCTTGGAGCTAGTGTACATCATATTTTTGCAAGAAATATACATGTGGTTGCAGCTATTATCCTGGGATTCTTGTGGTATGCTTTAGTGACAGTGTTTTTTCTCTGTTTTATCATCATATTGAATATTTGTTTCTCCTTATTACCATTAGCATGCTTTCGTGTGATTATCTCATGAGTTTTTAAGCATACTTCATAGTTTATATGCTCTATTTTGATGAGATTTTCATGTTTATGTCTCATTTCTTCTGATAAATGAATTCAAAGTCAGATGCTCATTTTGATCCCTCTCTACTTCAACCCTATACCACAATGACAACTCAAAAATGTCACTGATCATACCTACTTTGCCTCATCTTATCCCTGCAACTGATCATTTGAAACCCTGACCTAGTTCCCTAGACCTTTGAGCCTGATCCAAGAAACCCTAAAAATCAAATCCTAGTGAACTGAATATCTAGCCTAAGATCTATTTTTCTCTCCAGTCACTTCATTGGCTGTGAGATTGTAGAGAGAGCCCTCTCTGATTTGGTAGGGCTAGCTACCAAATCCAAAGTTAGTCTAAGGTTACCTCCTTCGGTCTCCTTTCTTAGCCTTGGGAAACTGAGGAGCGCTAACAAAACCAAGAGATCGAATTCTCAAGAGAGCAGTGCAGCAGTTGTCGGAGAGTGATCGAGGTGATTTTTTGCAGTGAGGGGCAGAGATAGTTGTCTGATGGAAGATTTTCTTGATCCGGAGAGTGTAACACAAAAGAGGCAGTAAAAGCCACAGAGAGACAGTGCAGTGCCATGCAGGGGCAGCGCAAAGTTTCAGAGGGAGTCTGAAATTTTGTTGAGGAAACAGTCGAGGGTCAGTGCCAAAAGCCAAAGGAAGTTTCCGGAGGCCAGTAGAACCTCGTTTCCAGTCAGCAGAAGATCCAACGACAAGAGTGAAGGTTGCATCATGTTGTGACGCAGAGACTACGTAGGGTGACGCAATCATTGCGCAGAGGCAACGTAGGGGAGCTCATCTCGAGCTGAGGTCCATGACGGATTACCGTGGTAGAGTGAGATTTTCTCACGAGATGTATTTGTCATTTTTTCCTCTGTATGACTTGTTAGTTTTGATAGTCATAGACTTGTATTCATAAACTAATGCATAATAATACAAACCCTCAGTTGTTGCACCGGTTTTCCCGCATTGGGTTTTTCCGGGAATATTGTCCAAAAATAACAGTGTATATATGTATGTTATTTCTTTCCTGCACTATATTTTGTTTCCACAACACTTTTATATTTGTGTAGGTTGCAGTGTGATGTCTTCAGTGTTTGTCGTAGATAACTATAAATAAATTGCCAAGTAAAGATTAACAATTAGGTGAATATTTTCCAGTTGTTGCAATAGGATTCTAGATTTAGGAATTTTCACATGGAATCAAAGCGCAGGTGAAGCAGAGAAGAGCTCAGAAGCAGAGCTGAAGAGGGAGCTCAAAGAGCTGCGTAGGTAGCAGATCAAATCCCAAGAAGGCTTGCGCAGTCTAGTACCAGGAGGGCAAGATTTTTGTGGAAAAATCCTTCTCTGAGTGAGTCAACAGAGAAGAAGATTTTCTAGATCAAAATTTGTCAATGGCAGAGGGAGCAGCGCAGCAGCATCAGCGCAAAGCAGATCTTCAGCTAGAACGCAGTTTCTCTACAGCAGTTGCTAGTGCAAAAAAGCGTCAGAAGGGAAGAAGAGCACACTGAGGGAATTTTGACCTCAAAGAATTTCTTGCCCATAAATTCTAATTTCCCACACAGAAGCAGTAGTAGTCGAGAGAAGTTTTGCTCACTCCAGCAGGGAGTGCGTAGAGCCAGTTCGCAGTTGCGCAGAGGGTTGGAGGCAGACTTCGACATTGTTTTTGGGCATGATGGCAACATCCGGGCTGAGAGATCAGGATCGATTGGAGGGTGCCTCCAATTACGTGATTGGAAGGCAAGGATCTCTTTCCTTTTGGATGAGCATGATCTTAAAGCCTTTATCGATAATGTGGTAGTTGTCCCCGCAGATTTGGATCCATTGAAAGCCTACAAGAAGGATATGGCAAAGGCCAAGAGATTGATACTCGATGGTGTTCGAGATCACATTGTTTCTCACAAATCTGGCAAAGGGACAGCCAAAGAGATGTGGGATGCATTCGCCACGTTATATCAAGGATCTTCCGAGCAGCGAAAGATGTACTTGGACGAGAAGATGAGATCCACGAGGATGCAGAAGGGGGAGCGCATAGATCCCTTCCTTACCAAGATTTAGGAAGTCCGACATCAGCTGGCAGTTGTAGGGTCATTGCCTCAGGCTATGAAGATGGTGAGATTAGCACTGAATAGCGTCTCAGAAGAATGGAAAGGCTTCGTCCAGAGAATTTTGGGCAAAGAAAGATTGTCGGATTGGGAGGGGATGTGGGTTGCTCTTCAACAAGAAGAGATGAGGCGTGATCTCGTAAAGTGCAAACTAGATGGCAGCAGCAGCAGTGGGGTGAAGCCCAAGGAGGAAGAGGAGAATGCGGCCCTTGCATCAAAGGGGCAGCAGGAGCAGCGGAGGCAGAAGAACGTCTTGAAGATCAAATGTTTCAGGTGTGGTGAGATTGGTCACTACACTACGCAGTGTCCTCTCAGAAAGGAGGACAAGGAAGAGAAGCATGATCAATAGGTTGCACCAACAGAGATTAAGGAGGAGGAGTTTTCCATGATTTCCCACATACCTCCAAGGGAGAGGTGGGGTGATCTAGTACTGTAGATCCAAAAAGCTGCAGTTGGGCAAGATCCTTGAGGAGACCACCTCTCAGATCAATACCTTGCTACGGGAGCCCATATCAGAAGTAGCAAGATGGACCAATGTTAGTTGATGCAGAGAAGTACCGAAGTGACAATTGCAGTGACTAGGAGCGCCAGAGACTGAGCAGCGCATAGCAGAGATGGTAGCAGTGTAGTTGGAACAGTGCAGAGTCAACATGAGCGCAGAGGCTTCAGAGGGTCAACGCAGAAACTAGCAGTAGTCAGAACTCCGGTAACAGATGCATCATACTGAACACAGTTGGTTCGGTATTTTGGATGATTTCTGTTGCAACAGCAATAGAGTTGCATTGCAAATGCAGTTGGCAACAGCATGCAGATGCCACATTTGCCCAGTAGTTGGTGGGTAGTGATGTCAGACATCAACAGCGCAAAGGGAGGTGATACAGAGTCAGAGTGATGCTTCAACAGGTTGCATTGTTAGAGCACATTCCTCGCTAAGAGGGAGCATTGATTTCTGGTAGCATCGGATGTGCTCTAGCCTCAAGAATTTGCAGGGAGGCTAAGACACATGTATTCCACAATACCCACAAATTGTTTTGGGAAATTCCACCAAGAGACGGTTTAATTAAAATGATTAATTATTTTTAATGGATACCTAAGTCTAAACTTAAGAAATTAAAATAATTAAAGGGTATTAATTAAACTGGGTGTGAATTTTCTAGAAAAAAACGGAGATCGAGTCAAGATGATCTGAGCCATTGATTAGGATCTAATATGGGTCGTTGATTGTTCAATGAGAAGACTATAAGAAGAAGCTCGATGGGCATTTGGAAAACACATCAAGTGAGGAATCAAGAGATCGAATTCTCAAGAGAGAAGCGCAACAATTGTCGGAGAGTGATCGAGGTGATTTCTTGCAGTGAGGGGCAGGGATAGTTGTATGATGGAAGATTTTCCTGATCCGGAGAGTGCAACGCAAAGGAGGCAGTGAAAGCCACAGAGAGACTGCGCAGAGCCACGTAGAGGCAGCGCAAAGTTTCAGAGGGAGTCAGAAATTTTGTTGAGGAAACAGTCGAGGGTCAATGCCAAAAGTCGAAGGGAGTTTCCGGAGGCCAGTAAAGCCTCATTTCCAGTCAACAAAAGATCCAACGGCAAGAGTGAAGGTTGCATCAAGTTGTGACGCAGTCACTGTGTAGAGGCAACGCAGAGCAGCTCACATCTCAAGCTAAGGTCAGTGTCGAATACCTGTGGTAGAGTGAGATTTTCTCACGAGATTTATTTGTTAGCTTTTCCTCTTTATGACATGTCAGTTTCGACAGTCATAGACTTGTATTCATAAACTACTGCATAATAATACAAACCCTCGTTTGTTGCACCGGTTTTCCCGCATTGGGTGTTTCCAGAGATATTGTCCAAAAATAACGGTGTATATGTGTATGTTATTTCTTTCCTGCGTTGTAATTTGTTTCCGCAACATTTTTATAATTGTGTAGGTTGCAGTGTGATGTATTCAGTGTTTATTGTAGCTAACTGCAAATAAATTGTTAAGTAAAGATTAACAATTAGGTGAATATTTGCAGTTGTTGCAATAGAATTCCAATTTTAGGAATTTTCACAATGGGAAGAGGAAGGAACCAAATAAGGATAGAGAGGTGGCTAATGGGGTGAAAAAATCCCTCATGAGAATGTTTCCAGCTCATCTACACAGGGAGGTGAAGGAAGAATTTGCCAATTTTGTTTCGGGATTAGAAGATTATTCAGATATATCAGCTTTGGAGAGAAGCACCACGAATCCAGTTAGGTGGTGGATGTGTCATGGAGCAAATGGTGCACATTTGCAAAACCTTTTGATTCGTGTTCTTTCACAAGTGGCAAGTTCTTCATTAGCAAAAAGTAATTGGAGCACCTATTCATTCTCTGAAGCGCAACAAGTTGGGCTCACAGAAGGCAGAGGATCTTGTTTATGTGCACTCCAACCTTCGCCTTGCATCTCGTTGGGGCCCAGAATATACCAATGGTCCTTCTAAAGAATGGGATGTGGATCCAAAAACTCTTGATTTGGAGCTCTCCCTTAATGCCCTGAATATTGAGGACTGGGAACCTAGAAGTGGAATTGGCCAATCATCTTCTTCAGCTCCACCATCCGCTGTTGAGCATGCTTCTTCTTCTATTTTGACAAGGATTATGATGATGACGATGAAAATTGAAGACTATTGGTCTCTAGTCTTTATAGTACTTACAGCCTCATAGTCTTTATTGTACTTGCAGCCTCATATAAAATAAAGGTTCATTTTGGATATATATTTATAATAAACCTCATTTATCAAGGTTTCTTTTGGATATTGTTGCTTTCATTATGTGATCATTCATGATTAAATGTGATGTTAGTATGTTTCATCATCATGTGACATGTATAATTGATAGACTTAGTTTATGCATTGACATTGGACAATTTAATCATAATGTAATAATGTATCATGTATGCTTTATGATTGGTGAGAGTGACGGTACCTTGCAACCCCCACAGTAATATCCATAAATAACAGCTTGCTCACATGTACATACCCTAACCTCCCTCCAAAGTTGAACATGTTACCTCCTCCAACGAGAAAACCCGTGTTTTTAACCAGGTTTGACATCCTAGTGACTATATCTAACAATGTTGTATTATTTGGGTCACTAGGAGGGGGTGTTCTACATCATCCTCTTATGTTGGATGTGTGTTGGGGACATCATTGATGATTGGATAGCATTTTCTATTGTCCCCTTCTCTTATGATGACGATGAGGTTGGATGATGTGTGTTCTGGTAGTGCACTTTTCCTTTGTGGGATTTCCCTAGGTTATATGGCTTAATGTTGTAACATATGCTAGAAATCACAGAGGTGTAAATGTGTTTAAGGATGTTTGTACACTTGTTGTTGTGCCTTTTCCTAACTTTGAGTTATAGTATGCAGTGCTACAAACATCTTTAGTGATCAAACCTTTTTCCTATGTTTTGTTAAGGTATTAATTGTGTAAAAATCCTTTCAAGTTGAGCCTTAGGTTCAAGCATATGTTCAACTTCTATTTCATCATTATGTTGTTGACATGGTGGGATTATTGCTAGGGAGAATAACTTATTTACATGGTGCAACAGTACTCCCATCCTATCGACACACATGTTGATGTTGCTTTAATCAATTGGTGAACACCGGGAGGTTGGCCTATGGCTTTTTTGGAGCATTAACCTTTGTACACAGATGTCAAGGTTTATTTAACCATTCAGTGGTTAATTTAATCTATTTTATCAAGATTAAGGTTAATTGCTTGAGCACCCTACTTCACTTGGCAGTGGTTCACACTTGAAGGGGCTTGTTTGGAGGAGACTCTGGCTTTTGATGGAACACTCCCCTTTTGGGCACGATATTCAAAGTTGGCATGCATGGTTATTTTATTATTGTTGGAGAGGTTGGCACACTTCTCTAGGGTGCAACTTCTTAGGTTGGTTGGACAATTTTATGACATAGCATATGGAGGAGTAATTTAGTGTTATATTGATGAACACTGTAACCACCTTGGTGTTGAATTTTAGTAGCAAAGGAAGTGCTCTAAGTCTCAAAATTTGTGGAGAGGCTTATGTACATGTATTCCAAAGAACCCAGAAATCGTTTGTGAAAATTCCACTCAGAATGTGTTTTATTAAAATAATTAATTATTTTAATGTGATCCTAAGTTTAAACTTAGGAAAATTAAATAATTGAAGGGTATTAATAAAACAGAGTGTCTTCTAGAGAACATGGATCAAGTCAAGTTATAACCTTAGCCGTTGTTTGGAGATCTAATCTCGGTCGTTGAAGTCTCAACGAGAAGGCTATAAATGAAGGCTTTAGGGTCATTTGGAAGGATACGGCGAGTGAATCTAGAGATCGAAATTTTTGAAGTGAGCAGTGCTCAAGACGAGAAATCGATCTAAGTGATTCCAGCGCAGAGAGAGGCAAAGATAGATTCTGAAGAGAGTTATTTTCTTAGTCAAAGAATCATCAGCAGAGAGACGCAGAGAGAGATCCAGCACAGAGCCAGAGAGGCTGACGCAGAACCACGCAGGGCTACACAGAGGCTGCGCAGAGGTCAAAAGGGTTTCCGATATTTTGTCATCGGATCAGTTTCAAAAGGTGGGAGCTGGCATGTGAGACCGAGAGACTGAGAGCTGAGATTTCGGGAGGCAGATCAATATATTGCTTGGGTGGCGCAGTTCCAAGAGGAGGTGACGCAGAGGCAACACAAGGCCCTCTAGAGGCACCTCGTCCAGCATCTAGATCAGCGGGATTTTCCAGTGATTGAGTGAGGTAAAACTCACAATCTTTCTACCAGTATTTCTCTCTCTGTAATTAAACTACCTTTGTGGTATTCAGAGATGTATTCAGAATTTGCTACTGCTTAATAAAATCAAACCCTCAGATCTGTTACACCGGTTTTCCCGCATTGGGTTTTTCCAGAGACTTTCGTCCAAAAATAACGGTGTCCTATGTGTATATTTTTATTTGCTCAGTTTACTTGTTTCAGAATCATAAGTAATTAAGTGTAGGCTGCTTCAGTAATTTGCTCCAATATTTCATGAAGAAATCTGAAATAATTATGTAAAGTAATTTACAAATAGAAGAAGTAAATTCAGCTGGTTGCAGTAGGATTCTGGCGATCAATTAGATCTAGGAATTTTCACATGGTATCAGAGGAAGTTTGATGTGAAACAGGAAGAGCAGATCTAGCACTAAAGCAAAGGCTAAATTGTTGCAGTGGCAACAAATTGAATCCCCAGAGGGATTGCGCAGTTCTAGCCAAAAGGGTTGAATTTTCGAGGGGTCTCTCTCTAAGTGAGTCGACAGAGAGGTAAGACTTCTGGATCAAGATCTTACAGAGGCAGAGGGAGCAGCACAAAGCCTTCACACAGTGCCAGAGGGACGCAGTTTTTTTGCAAACAATTGTTGGGCAAAGAAGCGCCAAACGAAGAAGAAGAGCACATAGAGAGGGAATTCTTCCTCAGTGGGTTCCTTGCCGAGGAATTCAGTTTTTTCTTGTTTGTTGGAGGAGCAACAAACTTACCAGCTCCATCAGGGAGTGCATAAGCCAACCTAGAAGTCAGTAGGGAGAAAGAGGAAGCAGTTCGACAGTTTTCCGTTGAGATGGCAGCTCATAAACTTAAAGATCAGGATCGGTTGGAGGGATCCTCCAGAATCAGATTCCTTCTAGACAAGTATGATCTCAAGGCGTTCGTAGCCAACGTGGTTGTTGTGCCTACAGATTCGAATCACAAATAAAAAGTATAAGTCCGATATGTCAAAGGCCAAGAGACTTATCCTTGATGGTGTCAAGGATAATATAGTCTCTCATATAGATGGCAAGAACACATCTAGGGAGATATGGGAGGCCTTGTCCGTGTTATACGAAGGAACTTCCGAGCAACGGAAGATGTACTTGTAGCAGAAGCTACGGATGATCCAGATGCAGAAGGGGGAGCGCATTGTTCCATTCCTAACGAAACTTCAAGACATTCGTGATCAGTTGGCAGTCGTGGGATCTACCCCATCTGCTACAACTATGGTGAGACTAGCCCTTAACGCAGTCACTGAGGAGTGGCAAGTTTTTGTCCAAAGTATCTTGGGCAGGGCAACACTACCGAGTTGGGAGGCGATGTGGGCAGCTCTTCAGGAGTAGTTGAGAAGATATCTGGTCAGGTGTAAACTTGACGGTAGCAGCAGGAGCGGATCAAAGTATCTGGAGGAGGAGAATGCAGCCCTCGCATCGAAAGGGCAACAAGGGCAACCGAGACGAAAAAAGGGCGTCTCCAAGGTGAAGTGTTTCCAGAAGCTCCCGGTTTGGGAGCGTTTTTTTATAATATATATATTTTTATATATTTTTATATATTTTTATATTTTGATGCATATGTGTCAACAAAAGCATGTACAATGATGAATTAGACATAAAAAACATAAAAACATAGATTGAACCATATAACATCAATCATCTAGAAGTTATAATCTTCTAATCTAGAAGATTATGTTTCTAATCTAGAAGTTAGAAACATTCAACATATTGACTCTTGAGTCTCATGATTCATCAATCTTAAAGTTTCAAAGCTTTCAAAATTCAATATATAACATTTATCATCATCGATTCATTGATCACCATTGTTGTAGTTGTAAGCTAAGTGTAAAATTTACAAAAAAGAATATTTAACATGAAATGAAATGTTATAAAATGAAACGAAATGAAACAACTTACAAATTTCATGAAGCATCAAATTCATAATTCATAATGAGTTATAAACTTATAACTGCCAACTTCAAAGTTTCAAACTTCAAACTTAAATTTTCATATATTGTCTACAAAAAATATCAAATTAAATATGAAATAGTCAAGTTTCAACAGTTATAAAAAGTTAAAAACTACTAGAAACTAGAAAAGACTAGTAAATCTATTTTATCTATTGTTTGCCCTCTTGCCACGAGAAATGTCTAATTTTTGAAATTTGAGCAAATCGTGGTAATGGTAGTCTTCTAAGGCTTGGCCTTAATGCTTTTTGACATTGTCTTCCCTCAAAAAATATAATTAAAAAATGTGAATAATTTCTCTAGAAATGTTAAAGGGTATTTGTAAAGATGTAAGAATGAAGAATAATTTCTCTAGAAACGTTAAAGGGTATTTGTAAAGATGTAAGAATGAAGAGAAGATACTTTATGTCAGACAACCACTTAAAGATAATGATCCAATAAAATATTTACACAAATTCCCAAGATGTAACCTAGAAGAAAATGAAAAAGCCCTAACCTGTGGTGTCTTAGATGAAATAATGTGAAAATTGTCAACCATAGAAATCTAGATGGTTGTAAACTTGTAAAGATATAAAAATCTTAAAAACGATGGTATTAATAAACAATGAACACATATTGAGAAAATCACATGATACATCTAGTTTTTGGAACACATCTAACAGAATATCATCTTAAAAGATACAGTAAGATATTGTAATGTAAGGGTCACATTAGGCAGCTTAAACTAGGGCTTTGATTTTGATATCATTGTGCAAAAAGCCACATGCTTTTTTATGTGATGGCCGCTTAAGAAAAAAAATGGGATCTTGCCTAATAAAATATAATAGAGTTAAAATCTTAGAGTCGTAAGTGAGTCCCCAGGGGGAGAATGGGATCTGCACTATAGCTGAATGCTTAGGTATTCGTCATGTCCAACAGGTGGAGAACACGTAGAATGTATTGCTAAGGAATAAATTAATTTCTTTTAAGGAAATGGGAAATTCAACCTAGAAGGCATATCATTAATTATCCAAAGTTTAAGCAATTGCATTTTCATCAACTTGTTACCCACTTTTCCATTAAGGTCGAAAAATCTCTAAGAAACAGTAGATGGGAAAATACACAAGCCCCCATCTCATGCAAGCAATATGGCCATGACCTAAAAGGGTAGAGGCATTCATGAAACATCAGCAAATATTTCGGTCATCCATCACTGTCTCCAATAAGATGGCATATCTTGATTGCAAAGGACTGTCAACTTGGTTTCAATGTAAGAAAGGAGTAGGTGTAAGGCATTAACAATAGTACAAAGAATGATTTCATAATATTTAGGCCCTTTTTATAGTGGAGAGAAATTGTTGTTGAATTAAATACTGAGTTTCAAAGGGTCATGTATTCTGCTTATAATAACTACAACACAATGAATCTTAAAGATAAGCTTTTGTTTTTATTCCTTAATGAAAATTAGCCTTTACTCATATCTTGGTAGTTGATCCTTGCATAAAAGGAATATGATGTATGCTTTTCAACTAGTTTGAACAAAATCCATTCCACTTTATGGCAGGAAATTTTGTCTCAAGATTGTTAAAGGACGTACCTTTCCTGGGTTTACAATAAAATAACGGCCATTACCAAATGGAATTGTATCATAATATGTTAAAAAATAGTTGATACACAAATTATATTGACAGTATAGTTAGGTTGGCAAATGGATGATTTAAGCAAACGGAGAGCAAGTAATTTCATTTAGGACCAAGTCTTTAAGCAAAAAAAACGCTCCCAAAAATGCTCCCTCCCTAAAAAAATGCTCTCGAAAACGCTCCATCCCTAAAAAAAAAAGGCTCCCTAAAACGCTCCCTCCCTAAAAAAATGCTCCCTAAAACGCTCCCTCAAGCGCTTCCTAAACGCTTCCTAAAACGCTCCCTAAAAACAGGGAGCGCTTTTCCTGTTTAGGGAGCGCGCTCTCGAAAACGCTCCACTCAGGAAGCGTTTTCGGGAGCGCGTTTCCGAGCGCTCCCAAAACGCTCCTGAACGGAGCGCGTTTCGAGAGCGGGAAAGAGGGGGGGTGAAGCAGATGTGGCGAGATGGACCACTATGCATCACAGTTTCCTTTGAAGAAAAAGGACAAGGATGAGAAGCATGATCCAAGGGTTGCAACTGTGAAGATCGAGGATGAGTGTGCCATGAGTGCCCACGCATCTCCACGAGGGAGATGGGGTGACCTGGAACTATAGTTCACCTTGAACTTCAATTGGGCAGGATCCTTGAGGAACCCACGACATGGATCATCACCTTGCTACAGGAGCCTAAATTTGAGCAGCGCAGAGCAAAGAGGCAGTAGTGCGTAGAGGCATAGTGCAGAAGCTTCAATATCACAGTGGCTTCAGAGGACAGTGTGAGACTAGCAGCAGCCAGATCTTCAGCACTGAGGTGCATCTACTGAACACTTGTTCAGTTTTTGGGTGGTTTCAGTTGCTTCTCTCAGCAACTAAGTTGCAGTGCAGATGTAGTGTTAGCTGTGGCAGTGCTAGCAATATAGTAGATGGAGCATTTAAGAGGGATCTGTAGTACGGATGTAGCATTGGCAGTGGCAATGTCAAGGGCAGCAGTACAATTACAGCAGCAACACAATGGTTGGTGGACAACGTGTCAAACATCAGCAGTGCAAAGGATGCTTCAGGGTCAAAGCAATGTGCAGCAAACATGTTGTTAGAGCACTTTCCTCACTAAGAGGGAGGGTTTGGTTGCATCGAAAGTGCTCTCTAAGTGTCAAAATTTGTGGAGAGGCTTAGGTACATGTATTCCAAAGAACCCATAAATCATTTGTGAAAATTCCACTCATAATGTGTTTTATTAAAATAATTAATTATTTTAATCTGACCCTAAGTTTAAACTTAGGAAAATTAAATAAATAAAAGGTATTAATAAAACAGTGTGAATCTTCTAAAGAACAGGGATCAAGTCAAGTTATAATCTTAGTCGTTGATTGGAGATCTAATCTCGATTGTTGAAGTCTCAACGAGAAGGCTATAAAGGAAGGCTTGAGGGTCATTTGGAAGGATAAACCGAGTGAATTTAGAGATCAAAATTTCTGAAGTGAGTAGTTCTCAAGACGAGAAATCGATCTCAGTGATTTCGATGCAGAGAGGGGCAGTGATAGCTTCCGGAGAGGGTGATTTTCTCATTGGGATAACCATCAGCAGAGAGAGGCAGAGAGAGATCCAACAAAGCCAACGTAGAGACAGAGAGGCTGACGCAGAGCCACGCAGGGCTACATAGAGGCCAAAAGGGTTTTTGAGATTTTGTTGTCGGATCAGTTTCAAAAGCCAGGAGTCGGGGTGTGAGACCGAGAGGCTGAGATCTAAGATTATGGGAGGCAGATCGATCTATTGCTTGGGTGACGCAGTGCCAAGAGCAGGTGACGCAAGGTCTACACAATGACTGCGCAGAGGCTACGCAGGGCCCTCCAGAGGCACCTCATCCAACGTCCGAATCAGCAGGATTTTCCAGTGATTGTGTGAGGTAAACTCACAATATTTCTGCCACATTTCTCTATATGTACTGAATTAACTTTGTGGTCTTCAGAGATGTATTCAAAATTTGCTACTGCTTAATAAAATCAAACCCTCAGATCTGCTACACCGATTTTCCCGCATTGGGTTTTTCCGGGGACTTTCATCCAAAAATAACGGTGTCCTATGTGTATATTTTTCTTTGCTCAATTTTCTTGTTTTAGAATCATAAGTAATTAAGTGTAGGTTGCTTCAGTAATTTGCTTCAATATTTCATGAAGAAATCTAAAATACTTATGTAATCTAATTTACAAATAGAAGAAGTAAATTCAGTTGGTGGTAGTAGGATTTTGGAGATCATTTAGATCTAGGAATTTTCACACTTGGCACAGTTCTCTAGGTCACCTTCCTCTTGTGCACATGGTATTAGGAAATCAAATGATGGTATTGAAATATTATACATAGTTTGGCACATGTTTTGATGGAGGCTAACCACTTTGGGACTTCTTCTTAGGGCACACTTCATAAGGAGATTATTTTACATTTGGTGGATGGATGAGGTAGTTACATAACTTACATGCCACAATTTTCAAGGGCACGCCTCTCCTAGTCCTAGGTGCTCTATCATCATTATGGCATGGATATTTCAGCTATAGTTGTCATCTTTTGACCTCTATTAGAATGTGCCCTCACCTCTTTCACTTGGCACATATATTATTTTATTTGACGTCATTATGGAGGAGTTTTATTGAGGAGCGTGTGGCATATTTGGAGGCCCACACGTGTCATTTTGTGTTCTCCTACTTGTCTTCTTTCTATTCTTGGAGCATTATCTTGGAAGGCCCACATGTGGAGATATTCCACTTGCTATTTTGTGGTTGACCACATCTTTTCTTATGGAGCACAACATCTAGTTGGCACTTTGTACATTCATCCATGGAGTTAGTTGCATTGGGATTCACACATGTGAATTGGTTGCATGCATCTTATGGACCACTCAATATTTTTGAATGGTTGTTAAGGAGCATTCTTCTAGGAGGATTATTTTATTGTTTTATCTGTCTTGCATTTTGGAGGGTGCACTTAGTAAGCTCTTCTAGGTGGGCCTTGGAGCACATCCTCCAAGTTGAGGAGAGAGGGTCGCACAGTTTGGGAATCAAAGCAACAGCGAGCCAAATTATTTCTGGAGGGCACAGATGCAACCATACCATATGGACCAGCCATACACGTCGTACAGCCAAGTCGCATCCCTTCTAGAGGAAAAATCGAGACGAGAGGAGGAGTTTTTCAGGAGGACACGGCACAGAAACAAGGGTTTTCCACCCAGCTGTAACCTTTCTTGAAGAATTTTCTGAGCAATAAATAAGAACACAGATTTTCAAGTTTTCCCCAGAGTTGGAGTTTCCTGGGTATATTTGGTGTCCAATTTTCATGTGTGTGTTTTGTCTTCAGATTCAATTTTGTTGTGCATGCTATGGTTAGATACTTGGCTATATTTGAATTTTCAAATTTCATATCTACATTTTTTGTTAGTCTTTCTGAGTGTAAAATTTAGATAAAGTGCAAATCAGATAGTTGGGTATATGGAAAACTAACATCTACCAGATGGATGTAGTTACCATTGGTATCTAAGGAAGATCAAGTAATGTCTCATGCCTTGCCACAACCTACATGAGACACCTTCTCCAATGTGGCCACTCACATGATCCTATCATTCTCAATGGCTTGCATGTTACCCTAAGTCATGTAGTTACATATGTTTTGGTCATAGTGGTGGGACCAATATTGTGAATTGTCGTGGCAAACCAAGCTATAGCATCTCAGTTGTGAAATCTCATTGTCTCCCCTCCACTCCGCATTGTCAATTATAACTTCCTAGCCTTTTCACTTAACAAGACTTCCCCATACTTATGATGTTGCTTAGCTTTCTTCCTCTTAGGACACTAAGATGCATGATGGTCTATCTTGTGACACTTGAAGCATTTCACATAACTCAAGTCTTTATTCCCAAAATTTGAAGAATTTGATTCATCACACCTACCCCTCCCAGGCCCTGCCTTCTTACCTCATTTCCTCACCTTCCTAATAAGGGTTAAGTTGTATATCTCATCCACTCTAGGAGCAACTGTCTCTTCTTTTGTCTCCCCTTGGACAAAGTCATCCCAAAGTTTCTCAAAGGTGGGCAACATCTCACGAGCATATACAAACTATACAAAGGATTCCCAAGGTGCTGAAAAAATATTTAGAGTTATGGTCACTAACTCCTCCCTTGACCTTCTTCCCCATAGCAACAAGTTGATCTCTCAACTCAATGATCTTCACCAAGTAGCTAGCCACCATGCTTGTGTCACTCATTTGTGGAGGTGTGTGGAGTTAAACTAGTTCTCCAAGAGCATCTTGCAAGAAATATCCACACTCTAATACAGAGTAATCAATGCAATATGCATATCCATAACCAATTTCTTCTTTGTGATGTGCGGAATCAATTGGTCCACTGCAAAATACAAGACAATTATCTTCGCTTTGGTCACCTTCGTATCTTCTCCGACCAAGCACAAGGTCAGTGGGGACCTAAGAAACTGGATTCGTCCCCCAGGGGCTTTGAATCCCAAATCCGGTGAATCCGATACGATTCGCCAGGATCTGTACCCGATTCACGGGGTACGGCCATATCCGTACAAGTTATGGCGAATCCTGACCATACCCTATACGGATACGGCCGTACACTGTACGGCTGGATTCGCTGTCTCAAAAAAGTGCGATTTTGCTTTATAAAACCCCAAATCCGCTCATTCTTTCTCACTGTTTTCTGTTCGTGAAGTGAGCAAGGAGCAAGGGTTTGCAAGAAGAAAGGGTTAGCAAGGAGAAAGGGAGTTCTTTCGAAGAGATTTGAGCATCCAATAAGTGCATTGTCCCTCTATATTTTGCATTTAGTTTGTTGTTAGTATGCATGTGCATATGTTTTATATTTTTGGTTATTTTGTTTATTTTTTACAGTATTCATGGCTCAATCAAACGCAGCAAGACAGGGGCAAAGAAAGGGGAAGAATGTCCCCATTGGATATGCCCCTCCTGTCCCTGTTTCATCAGGGTCTGCAAATATTCCATCTATTGGAAGTGGGGCTGCAACAGCAGCTTCAAATGTGCAGGGAAAACAAACTGTTGACCCCAAATACCCATTGTGGAAATATGTGACAAGAGAGGGAGGGGCAGGAAAAAAGGGAGGAGGAGGACTTAATGAGAAAACTACAGTGTCTTACTATCTTGTCTTTCTGAGTAAATTTGACAACTGTATGATGTATCAATGTATCATGTATGAGTATCTAAGATCTTAAATCTATATGTTTGAATCAATGAATTTGTATGAATTTGTGTAAAAAATATCTAATTTTTAATATATATATATATATATATATATATATATATATATATATATATTTTTAATAAAATAATATATAACGTATCGTATCCCAGAAGTGTCCTGTTCCGGGGGTCACCGTATCCCGAATCCGATTCTCGAATCCCCGTATCCCCGTATCAGGTGACTTAGGTGGGGACTATAGCCCTTCTTATACAAATGTCCAAGGATCAGACTTCTCCATCAACATCTAAAGCTTGCAAATCCAAGGTGTAAATTTGGAAGCACCCTCTCACCAGTTGCACTCTTTGAGACCCACGGTAGCCATTTCTAAAAATTCCTTGCACACCTCCAAAAAATAGATCAGCTGGAAATAAAACAAATCAACAACCTCTTACAAATGTGGTTCAACCCTCACAGGGACAAGCAATACTCCAAACATTGAATTATCACAGGCATTTCATCCACAGACCTCTCACGGGTCCAAGCGCCTCTAGCAGGCACAAATCAGTGTCATTGCTGAAGCTAGGGCATCACCCCTGCTCAAAACCTCCAACAGCTCCCTCACATGGGGAACAGCCCACCCCATAAACAGATTCTAGGAGATTTCAGTTGCACAGCTCTGATACAATGTTGAATTGAATATAGAAAACACATATATGTACTCATAGAAGAAAACCTGCAGCTAGGGATCTGAAAATTAGGTTCCACCAATCAACATTTCAGAACTGATGATCCTAAAAGTCTGTATTGTACACTGCACACTAAAAGAAATCAGAACAGCAAATTCATAAATACTAAATCAGCATGAAAACAGAATTCTGTCAAGTGGGACTGCAAAATAAAAATCTGTGCTTTCAATCACATAGATCACTTAGACTGATTAAAAATGAATACAACCACTACCTGCTTATCTTAAATAAACATTTGCTCAAAACTTCATGTATTTATCTACCCTAAGTGATGACCCTGCCTTTCTTTTATGTTTAGTTATAATGTAACTAAACATACTGTGTGGTGTGCCTCCCTAGATGAGGTATACCTGAACCCTAAGCACCTTGGGTAATGCATTCACATGCATGGATTGATGCTCACACATGAATGTGCCAACTCCAAGATGACCTGCACTTTCTAGGAATATAGGCTAGAGCACACCCTCATCCAGTGATCCTTATCACTAGAGACCATCTCCCTGTACATATGGAATATGAGTCTGCCTTCCTAAACTGACCAGAACATCCACTTTAGTTGCAGCTGGTGCCCGCCAATAGGTATCACCTTCTGATATTACCTTTGGAAATGGGTGCCTTGCATTATGAGTATTGTAATAGCATGCATTTTCTTTAATCAGTCAAGTCCATCCGCATTTGGAGAACCATTACAGTGTTTTAAGTTTTAACAAGCCACAGAGTGTGTTTCCAGCAGCAGGCGTATAGAATAGCCACAGGAGCAGATAATGCCAAGTGTGTCTTTGCCATGCAGGCATTAAAAAAAGCACAAGAGCAAACACTGTGTATGATAAACCACAATCTAAAAATTGCAATAAAGGCAATTGCAGCTTGTGAAGCAAAAACAAACAGGGAAAAAACAATTTCAATAGCCTCAACCATTAACATCACAGGAGTCCAGCTAAATACTCAATTCCATTGGCCAAGTGACTCCCCTCCCAAGCCCTGAAAGCAATGACTCAACACAGCACACATGGGCCACTATATATGCGGCCACACAAATCGGTCGGTGCAGCTTGGTCAACAATCAGATGGCTGAATTATTGGACAGTGGGGATTAAAAGGGGACACAATAATTGGACATATCTCCACCATCCAATCCTCCACCCTCCATCCATTTCCAAAATAGGTAATGCCTATCGGCATTAACGATAGCATATCCAAAGATGCTACAAGCATGCATCTTGACCATTGTATACCTATTAACTAATGCACCTCCATATAGGCTTCTCTAATGCACCTTCACTCCAACGGGCAGCAAACTCTGCACAAGGATTCATGGTTGTAACTGAACTGCTTAATGTGCTGCTGCTGAAAGTAGAACACTTTGGAGAAACAGGTAAAAGTTAAAACCAACAAAGTTTAACCTGCACAATGAAGTTATGCAGATATAAAAATTACATGGGCCAAAGAAAAGAGACAAGAACCAAAAATATGCAGGAATGTAAGTATGAAAGAATGGACAACTTAGGAGAAACAGAAGAGGATAAGTCAATAGATTGAGAATAAATTCTGAATCATGTGAAGAGAAGATGGTGTAGAAGATTTGAGTTTTCTTGGGAATTTTGGACTGATACAAGGCAGACATGTGGAAGCAGATTAGGCTGGATATCAGATTATATAGATCAAAGACTTAGCTTTCAATCAATTTTGTCGATCTACAAATGTTCAGTCTGTTAAACACAAAGAAGTAATTGAGATGATGGGTCAATTTAGTGGGGTGTTCAAACAAGATGGTAAGGAAGATGAGAAGCAGAATAAAGAAGTACTGCTGAATTATGTTCCAGCTGACCTGTATCACCATTAAAAGTGGAAAGAAAAGCTGGAAAGATAAGTGCAAGTGGTCTGCACAAGAATAATCTTGTGGAAGAGAAAGATAACAGAAAAGGAAAATGAAAAGTTCCTCTTCAGTTTGAGAGAAAAAAATTGAAAGGTACAAGTAAATTTTTCTTTCTTGTGAATGTGTATCAAATGATAATGATTACAAAGAGGAAAACAATGTAGAAGATACAGAAGGAAAACCACCCTGAGCATCTGAAGAAAATGATGAGAAGGAGACACTCCAGAAACAACGTGGTTGAATGATGTTCAAGAGGGTAATCCTCCAAAACAAAGAAACAAGCACAAAAAATATAGAAGGTAGAAAGAAAGAAGTCCCAGGTGTAAGGAGTAGATTCAAAATACAACTACAAGTCTGTAAATGCAAAGTGTAGAAAAGAGTCACCAGACTAAAAAATTGAAAAAACTCAGAAAGGTGGAAGAGCAAAGAGGTTAAAGAAGATCAGAGAAAACTCAGCAAGTGTCAATGCGTGCCCCAGATGGGCTACTTTTTCCTCTTTTATGTTTGTTTGTCATATGCAGTTACTTTGGAAGAGAGGAAATTCACTCAAACAGACTGAAAAAATCAGAAAATGCATTATTTAAAGTGTATTTATCCATTTCCTGCACAAGTACGAGTTCAAATTGCAAGTTAAACTTCGGGTTTGCAAGTTTGACTTGCATTAACCAAGTCAGCTCGAAAAAACCCTGATTTTGACGTTAGAATGTATCTGAGGCTGCAGTGTATGTCTTAGAATGTATCTCTGGCTGCTGTGTATGTGTTACCAGAAACCTCCGAGTCCGAAAGACTCGAGTCTGACTTCACTGTGTAAGGAAACAGAACCAAGCCAACTCTTCCAGGTCTGACTCGGACACACAAGTCATACGTGAATCAGATTGACGAGCTTAGCTTGCAAGTCTCATAAGTCAGACTTGACTGTCTATTTATAAAATACACAATACAAAAAGATAACATTCATTTTGCTTGTTTTCCCGAATCCTGACCTGATTCACGGTGAACAATCAGCAGACTGTCAACTGTCTAGAATTCATGGCGTTTTGTACAATGTAGTATCATCTATGATTCTGAAAAAAATCATTATTTGGACATTGTAAGCTTTCCATATTAATTATTTTCCTGATAGTTGAGTTTTAAGAACTCAAAAAAAAATCCCGCGTCAAATCTCGAAATTTTCCTAAGTTGAAGACCACACTTTGAATCTTCCGCTGGCTGAGTCATTTTCCCGAATTTAATAAGTTTCATCATACACCAAAAGGTAGCAATGCTATTGAGTTCCCTGAGTGAGGCAGGCAATCGTTCATACACTGAGGGATCAAGGGACAGGATTGACCCACTAAACTCCCTCCATGGATTCATCCATACCAAAAAAAGACAAATAAGGACCACTTCTCGCTGTCTGCTAGATCAAGATCAACCTTTTCTATTAAATTAAGATAAACTATATCCAAAGTCCCTTACCTCGTACACTGAAAGTCTGCCAAGATACTTTGCTTAGGTAGATAAAGATGAGTTTCGCTGCCAATTTGTTTTTCCACTAGTTACTCAGACCCGGACCCGGCACTTAAGCTGAAAGAAACCACTCTATGCAGTGCAGCCGCTTGGACCATGTTTCTCAAAAATAGACATATATGAAAAGCCACCCTAATCCAACCAGACCATATCTAGAAAATAAAAAGGGAAAATCAACGATACCTGCAGCTCTCACCATCATCGTAGGGCGAGTAATCCTGAAGTTCATCTCTTCTCACACAATTAAACATCAACGCCGCAAATGATGCAAATATGCCTGCAGTCATTCATTCACTGCAATCTACTCAGCTAACGGCCCTACATCTTCTCAAACCCTCCTCCCCAAAAAAATTACAAACATAGAATACAGACTCTTGATTGGTGAGTCAATTCAACAATGATGCAGGGATAGATAACGGCATTTAACTCTAAATTCACGGAAGGGGGTACGAAATACCTGGTAAGTAATAGAGGAAGGAGATTTTGACGGAGCTGCAGACGACGGCATCGACCCAGATCCACCATGCGACACCAAACACGGTTCCTGCTAGCCCTGGCCCAAATCTCGCCCAAATCTCTGCAAACTCCATCGCGATTGCTTCGCCCAATTGATTTAATTCAATTGAATTCTTCCTCCCCTTGCCCGTTCACAACGACCCAGTTTTACTTGCTTCGCCTATCTATCTATCGTATTATGGTTCCTCATTCAACCAAACAAGAAAGAAGTTTCTATCATTCCAAGAAGGCAGCACGATAGGCAGACATGAAGAAGTCAAGTCGAGAACAACCGCACTGTACTTTAAACTGACATCGTTTCCCCGTCCGAAGAATGTTACGGGGATTGCACTCGCGCTTCGTCTAGGGCCGCATATGCCATGCCGGCAAAAGAGGATAGTCATGGTTCTCTTATTTTTTTACTGAACTAATGTTGTTTAATTTTAGATAGAAGTTTCCGCATTAATCACATTCTTATGATTTTGGTTAACATTTCGAAGTAGCGAATGTGAATGTGTTTTTTTAACTTTAATGTTTTTTAATTTTTTTAAATTTTTGATAGAAGTCTTTCTAATTAATATTTTTTATGATTTGATCAAAGTTTTTAACTAGCCAATATAGTTCATCTTGAGACAAAGACAAAGATAAAACGTTCCCTTAACGTTCCCTTAACATTCCCATGGATTGGTTTGTTAAAAATATCTCTTTTATCTACATCCACTGTTGGTGGTTATGAAAATGACGAAGGCTCCCCAGAAGTGGAGAATACGAGCGCCGTGTCAGATTCCACACGAGCCCCGTGTCAGATTTCTTACTTAAGGAATGTAGGTTGTGAAGCTCTCGAGAATCCTTAAAAAAGGGCATTCTTTCGTCGTACGAGATTCGCTCATAAAGCCCAACAAGCAATTCAGTTTCTACGAGATTCAAGATTGATAAAAGACCAAGTAAGGAATATCAATAACAGAACCCCAAAAATTCTTACTTCCAATGTTGATAGCCACTTGAAACCGAAGATTGAGTTCTTGAAAGAATTGGGCCTCACCACACAAAACTTAGCAAATGTATCGATGATTACGAAAGCACCCACTCATCTTACTATCAACGTTGATAGCGAGATGGAACGCAAGATCAAGTTCATGAAAACATTGGGCCTCACTACACAAGACTTTAGCAAATGTCATATCATACGGACCTATTTTGCTTTGTTGTAGTCTAGATGAAACTCTTTGTCCCAAAATCCAATATTTTCAAAAAAAAAATGGATCAGAGGCTAATGTCTTGAAGGTTTTGAAATGGACACTGGGGTCCTAGCTAACAATAAAGAGCATGAATCTTTCGAAAAGAAAATAAGGCATTTGGCAAGTTTTGGCCTCATGGAGGATGAGGTCAAGGAGCTTGTTAGGAGATCTCCATCCATACTAAATTTGGCAAGTTTTGGCCTCATGGAGGATGAGGTCAAGGAGCTTGTTAGGAGATCTCCATCCATACTAAATGTTTTTGAGGAGAAAATGCATAAGACCATCGAATTTTTCATAAATACTAAAGGCCTTTCAGCAAAGTTTCTTTTTTCAAATCCAACGTCAATTTTATTGTTAACTTTGAAAATACCACTCTTTTTAAATAATTTAAATTAGCAAAACAAATTAGAATTAATTAAAAAAAAACACAAAATAACAAAATTATTTATTAAAAATGTAAAACAATGTTAAATTATCAAACACAACTTGTATTAGTTATCATTTTATGGAGAAAAAAAAAAAAAACAAAACAACACTCCAAGCACTTTTAAATTTGGTTATTAGCACTGTATATTTCCTGGGGGCACAGAGGCGGCCATACCATATGGACCAGCCATACCCGACGTACAGCCAAGTCGCGTCCCTTCTATAGGAAAAATTGAGACGAGAGGAGTTCTTCAGGAGGACAAGGCACAGAAAAAGGGTTTTCCACCCAGCTGTAATCTTTCGTGAAGAATCTTCTGAGCAATAAAGAAGAACACAGATTTGCAAGTTTTGCCCAGAGTTGGGGTTTCCTTGGGTATATTTGGTGTCCAATTTTCATGTGTGCGTTTTGTCTTCAGATTCAATTTCTGTTGTGCATACTATGGTTAGATACTTAGCTGTATTTGAATTTTCAAATTTCATATCTACATTTGTTTTTAGTCTTTCTGAGTGTAAAATTTAGATAAAGTGGAAATCAGATGGTTGGGTATATGGAAAACTAACATCTACCAGATGGATGTAGTTACCATTGGTATCTAAGGAAGATCAAGTAATGTCTCATGCCTTGCCACAACCTACATGAGACACCTTCTCCAATGTGGCCACTCACATGATCCTATCATTCTCGATGACTTGCATGTTACCCTAAGTCATGTAGTTACATATGTTTTGGTCATAGTGGTGGAACCAATATTGTGGATTTTCGTGTCTCCAGTGTGGCCACTCACATGATCCAATCATTCTCAATGACTTGCATGCTACCCTAAGTCATGTAGTTACATATGTTTTGGTCATAGTGGTGGAACCAATATTGTGGATTTTCGTGGCAAACCAAGCTCTAGCATCTCAGTTGTGAAATCTCATTGTCTCCCCCTCCACTCCCAATTGTCAATTATAACTTCCCGGCGTTTTCACTTGACAAGACTCCCCACAATTATGGTGTTGCTTAGCTTTCTTCCTCTTAGGACACTAAGATGCATGGTGGCCTATCTTGTGGCACTTGAAGCATTTCACATTACTCAAGTCTTTATTCCCCAAATTTGAAGAATTTGATTCATCACACCTACCCCTCCCGGGTCCTGCCTTCTTACCTCATTTCCTCACCTTCCTAATAAGAATTAAGTTGTATATCTCATCCACTCTAGGAGCCTTCCTAACTGTCTTCTCTTGTCTCCCCTTGGACAAAGTCATCCCAAAGTTTCTCAAAGGTGGGCAGCATCTCACGAGCATAAACAAACTATACAAAGGATTCCCAAGGTGTTGAAAAAATATTTAGAGTTATGGCCACTAACTCCTCCCTTGACCTTCTTCCCCATAGCAACAAGTTTATCTCTCAACTCAATGATCTTCCCCAAGTATCTAGCCACCATGCTTGTGTCACTCATTTGTGGAGGTGTGTGGAGTTAAGCTTGTTCTCCAAGAGCATCTTGCAAGAAATATCCACACTCTAATACAGAGTAATCAATGCAATATGCATATCCATATGTATCTGAGGCTGCTGTGTATGTGCTACCAGAATCCTCCGAGTCCGAAAGACTCTCGAGTCTGACTTCACTGTGTAAGGAAACTGAACCAAACCAACTCTTCCAGGTCTGACTCGGACACACAAGTCATACGTGAATCAGATTGACGAGCTTAGCTTGCAAGTCTCATAAGTCAGACTTGACTGTCTATTTATAAAATACACAATACAAAAAGATAACATTCATTTTGCTTGTTTTCCCGAATCCTGACCTGATTCACGGTGAACAATCAGCAGACTGTCAACTGTCTAGAATTCATGGCGTTTTGTACAATGTAGTATCATCTATGATTCTGAAAAAAATCATTATTTGGACATTGTAAGCTTTCCATATTAATTATTTTCCTGATAGTTGAGTTTTAAGAACTCAAAAAAAAATCCCGCGTCAAATCTCGAAATTTTCCTAAGTTGAAGACCACACTTTGAATCTTCCGCTGGCTGAGTCATTTTCCCGAATTTAATAAGTTTCATCATACACCAAAAGGTAGCAATGCTATTGAGTTCCCTGAGTGAGGCAGGCAATCGTTCATACACTGAGGGATCAAGGGACAGGATTGACCCACTAAACTCCCTCCATGGATTCATCCATACCAAAAAAAAACAAATAAGGACCACTTCTCGCTGTCTGCTAGATCAAGATCAACCTTTTCTATTACATTAAGATAAACTATATCCAAATTCCCTTACCTCGTACACTGAAAGTCTGCCAAGATACTTTGCTTAGGTAGATAAAGATGAGTTTCGCTGCCAATTTGTTTTTCCACTAGTTACTCAGACCCGGACCCGGCACTTAAGCTGAAAGAAACCACTCTATGCAGTGCAGCCGCTTGGACCATGTTTCTCAAAAATAGACATATATGAAAAGCCACCCTAATCCAACCAGACCATATCTAGAAAATAAAAAGGGAAAATCAACGATACCTGCAGCTCTCACCATCATCGTAGGGCGAGTAATCCTGAAGTTCATCTCTTCTCACACAATTAAACATCAACGCCGCAAATGATGCAAATATGCCTGCAGTCATTCATTCACTGCAATCTACTCAGCTAACGGCCCTACATCTTCTCAAACCCTCCTCCCCAAAAAAATTACAAACATAGAATACAGACTCTTGATTGGTGAGTCAATTCAACAATGATGCAGGGATAGATAACGGCATTTAACTCTAAATTCACGGAAGGGGGTACGAAATACCTGGTAAGTAATAGAGGAAGGAGATTTTGACGGAGCTGCAGACGACGGCATCGACCCAGATCCACCATGCGACACCAAACACGGTTCCTGCTAGCCCTGGCCCAAATCTCGCCCAAATCTCTGCAAACTCCATCGCGATTGCTTCGCCCAATTGATTTAATTCAATTGAATTCTTCCTCCCCTTGCCCGTTCACAACGACCCAGTTTTACTTGCTTCGCCTATCTATCTATCGTATTATGGTTCCTCATTCAACCAAACAAGAAAGAAGTTTCTATCATTCCAAGAAGGCAGCACGATAGGCAGACATGAAGAAGTCAAGTCGAGAACAACCGCACTGTACTTTAAACTGACATCGTTTCCCCGTCCGAAGAATGTTACGGGGATTGCACTCGCGCTTCGTCTAGAGCCGCATATGCCATGCCGGCAAAAGAGGATAGTCATGGTTCTCTTATTTTTTTACTGAATTAATGTTGTTTAATTTTAGATAGAAGTTTTCGCATTTATCACATTCTTATGATTTTGGTTAACATTTCGAAGTAGCGAATGTGTTTTTTTAACTTTAATGTTTTTTAATTTTTGTAAATTTTTGATAGAAGTCTTTCCAATTAATTACTTTTTTATGATTTGGTGGAAGTTTTGAACTGGCCAATGTAATTCATCATGAGACAAAGACAAAGTAGTAAGGATAAAACATTGTCCAATATAGCAGAATTTAATTGGTAAGATTAATTTAAAGAGTATTTTATATTAAGGAAATTGAATTAATGTAATTTAATTTTGTCAAAACATTTATTTGTATGATAATTGTAATGTACTCTAGTGAGGAAGAGATGTAATGTCTTGTGTTTTTTAATTGTATCCAAAGGTGTTATCCAATCTAGTTGGAAAAGTACCGGATGCGGGTGTTCATTACCGCTGATCAAGAGGCGGGCTTTTGGGTTGCAAATGGTATAGCCACATGGCCACCCACAGGCCCCAACGGCGAGCATTAAATTGCTCCAGCCACCCCCACACTCGCCATTTATTTCAGTCCAGTCACTGAGGCCACTGTAATCCCTTCAAAATGAATGCTCAGAATCGTCTTCTTTCTCCGCCTGGTTGTTCTCCTCTTCCGTCTAGTAGTCTGCCTCCTTCGCCTCAATCTCTGAGATGCAACTGCCCCCTTGGAGTCGCGGCGCTGAGCACCCGCATGCCTACAAGGAGACATTGCAGTCTTCTCTAAGGTGCTCCCTGGCCTCCATTTCTCGCAGAACCTCCTCTGTCGACTGAATTTCTCCTCGACGGACAGCTTCACCCCAGCTTCTGTACCTTCGGCTCCTTGGCTCCATCACCTCGCTGCTTCTTCGGCTCAAAGCACCCACCCTCCTCACTGCTCCACCATGCCTCGTCTTCAGCACCGCATGCGCTGTAGACGCAGTAGCAGCAGAGGGCGAGCCGCTCGCTCCTCTCCCTTGTCCCACTCTGACACTCCTCCTTCCTCCCGGAGCATTCCCATGGTCATTATCCAGCAACTCGCAGTGGTCGCGGACGTGCTGGAACTACAAGCCAGTCCCGTCCATCTGCTCCACATATCTTTGCCACGACCACAACTCCATCTGGAAACTATTGCATCTTTGCCTTCCACCCATTTGGCTCAATTTCACTTCCTGTGCACCCAGGACCGCTCGCGAGTCACTGCTACCATCGCTGTTTCCTTCAAAGAGGAACCCACTAATGTGGCTGGCCTCCACCCGACTAAATTGCAGAAACTCTCCAACCAAGGCGCTACTTCTGCAACCGAGAAGAGCGACCCTGTTTCCAGCAGCCGCAGCAAAGGTTCCAACAGCAGCAGCAACAAAGGTTCTGGCAGCAGCAGGGATGAATTGAAAAGAGGAAAACATGCTCCAGGCAAAGCTCGCGAGACCAAGGCGCCCCAGAATGCAGAAGACGCCACCCAGAACAAACAAGCTAACGACACCGATGAGTACAGGTGTCTAATTGTGGAAGAGACACCTCTCTCTCAAGTTCTCTCTGTTTCATCGTTTTTGGTTCCAAGGTTTATTTAGTTTCAGGTTTCAATGTCTGTCTAAAGTTTGCAAACAATTATCAGTTTTCCATGTGTAACGCTGGTTTCCTTTCTAAAGGCAGCGAAATAACCACTTATTGGACTAGTTTCCCCTTAGTGGGAAGTCCCATTTTTTATATTTTTGAGAATTATGCCTTCAAATTAGGCTAGAACTACAAAGGCCCGTGCCTCCCTATATTTTTATATTACATTAGTAGAAAGTAGTCTTATTTAGACTATTTAAAAATAAAAATAAAACTGAGTGTGGAAAAGATGTTGTAATGTTTTCATTCTAGGAAGAGATGTTGTAATGTTTTCATTCTACCCCTATTTCTCCCCTATTTTATCTCTTTTCTTTCTTTCTTTTATTACATAATTTTCTTTTCATTTTATTTGTTTCAATTTTAAAGGTTTATTTAATGTAGATATTTATATAATTAAATAAATATTAATTTCTAAATGATAGTTTATAACTAAATTTTATTTTAATTTATTTATTAATTAATTTAAGGCTTATACCTAATTTTGAACCCTTGTAATATTATTTAAATAGAGGAAATTATTGGCTAGTCTTAACAACTAGTTTATAATTAAATATTATTTTATTAATTTAATAACTAATTTACTAATGGTTAATTTCTAACGGCTAGTTCCTAACAATTACTTTATAACTAAATATTATTTTATTAATTTAATGACTAATTTACTAACGACTAATTCCTAATGGTATGCATTCTTGTTATTTATTATTTACGATTGATTACTTTTTCATCTTTGTCCTAAGGATGAACCACATTGGTTGGTTCGAAACGACCAAATCCTAATGATGTGATTAATCTAAAAGACATTATGATTTACAATATGGATAACAAAAGTCTAAGATCTAAGATTAAGGATATTTTGTGATTTAGTAAGAGTTTGAGATGTTTAGAGACAATTTATAAAGGATCTCACATTTAAAGATGTTTATTTTCCCAAAACTTTTTTTGTAAGTTTGGGTGGGACTACATCATGATGGTGTCCAATATATCACCTCTATCAAGGCAAGAAATTGAATCAGTGACTTCACATCAAGGAGTATCTTAACAAAGCACTTGATCACCATCTATCCAAGACCCCATGGACATTTATTTTCCCAATTTTGAGTAGCTTTATTGGTTAAGAATATGTACTTCTTCATAGGAGGATATAGATTCAAAGAGGAGATAGAGTATGTACATCTTGTCCCATAACAAAGGGATTTCATACACCAATTTCATGTTTGGCTTGGCTGATAGATTCAAAGAGAAGATAAAGTATGTACCTATTGTCCCACAAACAAAGGGATATCATACACTAATTTAGTGGTTGTGTTGGTTGTGATCTTAAAATTAGGTTTTTATTGTTCATTTTGAGTGCCTTTTTTTTACCACGGTGAATCAGTAACATGTTGGAACACAAGAACAGATTAAGTGGCCCTCTTTTTCTACCATGGTGAATCAGTAACTTGTTGGAGTAGTCTAGGTGAGGCCCATCAAACTTGGCAAGTACCACCTAAAGCTGAGACTCTACAAGGATGGGGGAGCCTACTCCTTGATCCTTATCACAACAAGCCAAAGATGTCCCTATGTGGGATTTGAAACTAGGTTGAGGGGATAACATCCCATTGTGCCAATCACTTGATCGTCCCACCAGGAGACATGAGTTTCCTCCTAAATAAATACAAATTCAAATTAAAAAGGATAAATTATGTATAACTTATAAATTTTAACAATCAAATAGTTGTGTGAGCCCTTTATCCCACAAACAAAAAATTTCATACAATAGTTTGATACCTAACTAAACTATAACCTTAAAATTACATTATTATGATTATATATAAAGTCGAATATTTTATGAAAAAAATAAATCTAAATATAAAGTATAAAAAAAAAAAAGTATTTCCCCATCATTTAAACTATTATGACTTACATATTAATCTTATTAAACTTGATATCTTGTCCAAAAACAATGTTTCTAATTTTGTTTATGTTAAATTAATTATGGATTTGTATGTCGTAATGCGTTCTTCTTTGAAAACAACTCCCCCAGCTGTCACTGTGTCACTGTCTGTGCCATTAGATCAAATGTTAGACGATTGAAATTTTTTCCACCTTTAGATCACATTGCTTTAACTGTCAATTGAATCTTGATTTGTTCAACCATTCAATTTGTTGATCTTTATTATAACTCAGAAACATATTGCACCTGCTTCCCCGGTAAAGAATTAATTCCTTCGTGCTGCTAAAATTCTTCAATGACCCTCGTCATCTTTCCTTTCAAAAGAATACAAAGCAAGCTCGGATGAGAACCTGTTTCTGAAATTTTGATGAAAGGATCTCTGTTTTTTGGGGCCATTCTTTTCTTCATCGCCATGCAACTTTCATTGGTGCAACCCTTTCCTTAACATTCCCATGGATTGGTTCGTTAAAAATATCCCTTTTATCTACATCGACTGCTGGTGGTTATGAAAATGACAAAGGCTCCCCAGAAGTGGAGAGTACGAGCCCCGTGTCAGGTTTCTTACTTAAGGAATGTAGGTTGTGGAGCTCTCGAGAATCCTTAAAAAAAGGGCATTCTTTCGTCGTACGAGATTCGCTCATAAAGCCCAACAAGCAATTCAGCTCCTACGAGATTCAAGATTGATAAAAGACCAAGTAAGGAAGATCAATACTAGAACCCCAAAAATTCTTACTTCCAACGTTGATCGCCACTTGAAACCGAAGATTGAGTTCTTGAAAGAATTGGGCCCCACCATACAAGACTTAGCAAATGTATCAATGATTACTAGAGCACCCACTCATCTTACTATCAACGTTGATAGCGAGATGGAACCCAAGATCAAGTTCATGAAAACATTGGGTCTCACTGCACAAGACTTTAGCAAATGTCATATCATACAGACCTATTTTGCTTTGTTGTAGTCTAGATGAAACTCTTTGTCCCAACATCCAGTATTTTCAAAAAAAAATTGGATCAGAGGCTGATGTCTTGAAGGTTTTGAAATGGACACCTGGGGTCCTAGCTAAGAGTAAAGGGCATGAATCTTTCGAAAATAAAATAAGGCATTTGGCAAGTTTTGGCCTCATGGAGGATGAGGTCAAGGAGCTTGTTAGGAGATCTCCATCCATACAAAATGTTTTTGAGGAGAAAATGCATAAGACCATGGAATTTTTCATAAACACTGAAAAACTTCCAGCAAAGTTTCTTTTGTCAAATCCAATGTCAATTTTATTGTTAACTTTGAAAATACTTTTTTAAATAATTTAAATTAGAAAAACAAATTAAGATTAATTAAAATATATATATATATATATATATATATATATTAAAAATACAAGATTGTTAAATTATCAAACATAATTCTCATTTTATGGAAGAGGAAGAAAAAAGACTCCTCCAACCACTTTTAGATTTGGTTATTAGCACTGTATATTTCCTGGCCGCACAGACGCGGCCATGCCATATGGACCAGCCATACACGCCGTTCAGCCAAGTCACGTCCCTTCTATAGGAAAAATTGAGACGAGAGAAGGAGTTCTTCAGGAGGACAAGGCACAGAAAAAGGGTTTTCCACCCAGCTGTAATATTTCTTGAAGAATTTTCTGAGCAATAAAGAAGAACACAGATTTGCAAGTTTTCCCCAGAGTTGGGGTTTCCTTGGGTATATTTGGCGTCCAGTTTTCATGTATGCGTTTTGTCTTCAGATTCAATTTCTGTTGTGCATGCTATGGTTAGATACTCCGCTGTATTTTAATTTTCAAATTTCCTATCTACATTTTTTTGTTAGTCTCTCTGAGTGTAAAATTTAGATAAAGTGGAAACCAGATAGTTGGGTATATGGAAAACTAACATCTACCAGATGGATGTAGTTACCATTGGTATCTAAGGAAGATCAAGTAATGTCTCATGCCTTGCCACAACCTACATGAGACACCTTCTCCAATGTGGCCACTCACATGATCCTATCATTCTCGATGACTTGCATGTTACCCTAAGTCATGTAGTGACATATGTTTTGGTCATAGTGGTGGAACCAATATTGTGGATTTTCGTGTCTCCAATGTGGCCACTCACATGATCCTATCATTCTCAATGACTTGCATGTTACCCTAAGTCATGTAGTTACATATGTTTTGGTCATAGTGGTGGAACCAATATTGTGGATTTTCGTGGCAAACCAAGCTCTAGCATCTCAGTTGTGAAATCTCATTGTCTCCCCCTCCACTCCCAATTGCCAATTATAACTTCCCAGCGTTTTCACTTGACAAGACTCCCCACAATTATGGTGTTGCTTAGCTTTCTTCCTCCTAGGACACTAAGATGCATAGTGGCCTATCTTGTGGCACTTGAAGCATTTCACATTACTCAAGTCTTTATTCTCCAAATTTGAAGAATTTGATTCATCACACCTACCCCTCCCGGGTCCTGCCTTCTAACCTCATTTCCTAACCTTCCTAAAAAGGGTTAAGTTGTATATCTCATCCACTCTAGGAGCCTTCCTAACTGTCTTCTCTTGTCTCCCCTTGGACAAAGTCATCCCAAAGTTTCTCAAAGGTGGGCAGCATCTCACGAGCATAAACAAACCATACAAAGGATTCCCAAGGTGCTGAAAAAATATTTAGAGTTATGGCCACTAACTCCTCCCTTGACCTTCATCCCCATAGCAACAAGTTGATCTCTCAACTCAATGATCTTCACCAAGTAGCTAGCCACCATGCTTGTGTCACTCACTTGTGGAGGTGTGTGGAGTTAAGCTTGTTCTCCAAGAGCATCTTGCAAGAAATATCCACACTCTAATACAGAGTAATCAATGCAATATGCATATCTATATGTATCTGAGGCTGCTATGTATGTGCTACCAGAATCCTCCGAGTCCGAAAGACTCTCGAGTCTGACTTCACTGTGTAAGGAAACTGAATCAAGCCAACTCTTCCAGGTTTAACTCGGACACACAAGTCATACGTGAATCAGATTGACGAGCCTGAATCAGATTGCAAGTCTCATAACTCAGACTTGACTGTCTATTTATAAAATACACAATACAAAAAGATAACATTCATTTTGCTTGTTTTCCCGAGTCCTGACCTGATTCACGGTGAACAATCAGCAGACTGTCAACTGTCTAGAATTCATGGCGTTTTGTACAATGTAGTATCATCTATGATTCTGAAAAAAATCATTATTTGGACATTGTAAGCTTTCCATATGAATTATTTTCCTGATAGTTGAGTTTTAAGAACTCAAAAAGAAATCCCGCGTCAAATCTCGAAAATTTTCCCAAATTTAGACCACTTTGAATCTTCGGCTGCCTGAGTCATTTTCCCGAATTTAATAAGTTTCATCATACACCAAAAGGTAGCAATGCTATTGAGTTCCCTGAGTGAGGCAGATAATCGTTCATACACTAAGGGATCAAGGGACAGGATTGACCCACTAAACTCCCTCCATGGAATCATCCATACCAAAAAAAGACAAATAAGGACCACTTCTCGCTGTATGCTAGATCAAGATCAACTTTTTCTATTAAATTAAGATAAACTGTATCCAATTTCCTTTACCTCGGACACTGAAATTCTGCCAAGATATTTTGCTTAGGTAATTAAATATGAGTTTCACTGACAATTTGTTTTTCCACTTGTTACTCAGACCCGGACCCGGCACTTAACCTGAAAGAAACCACTTTATGCAGCGCAGCCGCTTGGACCATGTTTCTCAAAAATATACATATATGAAAAGCCGCCCTAATCCAACCAGACCATATCTAGAAAATAAAAAGGAAAAATCAACGATACCTGCAGCTCTCATCATCGTAGGGCGAGTAATCCTGAAGTTCATCTCTTCTCACACAATTAAACATCAACGCCGCAAATGATGCAAATATGCCTGCAGTCATTCATTCACTGCAATCTACTCAGCTAACGGCCCTACATCTTCTCAAACCCCCTCCCCAAAAAAATTACTAACATAGAATACAGACTCTTGATTGGTGAGTCAAAATTCAACAATGATGTAGGGATAGATAATGGCATTTAACTCTAAATTCACGGAAGGGGGTACGAAATACCTGGTAAGTAATAGAGGAAGGAAATTTTGACGGAGCTACAGACGACGGCATCGACCCAGATCCACCATGCGACACCAAACACGGTTCCTGCTAGCCCTGGCCCAAATCTCGCCCAAATCTCTGAAAACTCCATCGCGATTGCTTCGCCCAATTGGTTTAATTCAATTGAATTCTTCGTCCCCTTCCCCGTTCCCAATGACCCAATTTTACTTGCTTCGCCTATCTGTCTATCGTATTATGGTTCCCCATTCAACCAAACAAGAAGGAAGTTTCCTTCATTCCAAGAAGGCAGCACGATAGGCAGACTTGACAGAAGTCGAGAACAACCGCACTGTACTTTAAACTGACATCGTTTCCCCGTCCGAAGAATGCTACGGGAATTGCACTCGCTCTTAGTCTAGGGCCGCATGGGCCGCATATGCCATGCCGGCAAAAGAGGATAGTCATGGTTCTCTTCAATTTTTTTAATTGAATTAATGTTGTTTAATTTTGTCAATTTTTTCAATTATGGGAGGTTAATTAGTAAGATTAATGAGGTTAATTAGTAAGATTAATTTAAAGGGTACTTTATGATTAAGG
This sequence comes from Pinus albicaulis, assembly GCA_034641835.2. Classification (NCBI taxonomy): domain Eukaryota; kingdom Viridiplantae; phylum Streptophyta; class Pinopsida; order Pinales; family Pinaceae; genus Pinus; species Pinus albicaulis. The sequence continues at coordinate 1,260,556,012 of CM076584.1, read as the reverse complement.
AAATTGATTTAATGTTAACTATTATTATTATTATTATTATTATTATTATTTTTTTTATTTTTTTTTTTTAATTAATAATCATATGCAATAAAATATTTAGTGTGATTCATTATTATTACTAGGTGTGAGATTAGATTCATGTTGAGTTTAAATAGATGTAGAAATGGCTGAACTAGCCCTTTAGGATAAGGGAGAGCTAGTTTGACTATGAAATTAAATTAAATTAATGTTGTTTATTTTTGTTAAAAAATTATTTGTATGATAATTGTTATCGAATCTAGTCTTGAAGAGATGTTGTAATGTCTTGTGTTTTTTAATTGTATGTAGAGGTGTTATCCAACTTAGTGTGGATTGTTGTAATGTGTTGTGTTTTGAGGTGCAAATTTTTTATTATCGTGAACAGAGATTTGATCACTAGACACTTGGTCAATCAGGAGTTAAGATGGATCTAGGTTTTTGTTTTAGTTAGGAAGAAGCTTTGAGAGGCTATCCAGATTGAGAAACATGCAATCAATCTCATCAACGGAGATGATGGTTGGAACTTAGTGTGGAAGAGATGTTGTAATGTCTTGTATTTTGAGGTGCAAATTTTTTTTATCGTGAAAAGAGATTTGATCACTAGGCAAGGTTAGAGAGGCTATCCAGATTGAGAAACATACAATCAATCTCATCAAGAGAGATGATGGTTGGAAACTAAGAACTAGATTTCGGCCCTCTCTTCTTCATTCTACCCATGTTTCCCCCTTTTTTACCCTTTTTTTTTCTTCTTCTTTTTTATTACATAATTTTCTTTTCGTTTTATTAGTTTCAATTTTAATAGTTTATTTTAATGTTTTCCTTATATTTAAATTCTCATTATAAATTAAAATATATATATATATATATATATATATATATATATATATATATATATATATATATCATTTTTAACTCTTAATTTTATTTAGTTCTTATAATTTAATTTAATTAATAGATATTTGTATAATTAAATAAATATTAATTCCTAACATATAGTTTATAACTAGATTTCACTTTAATTAATTTAACTAATTTAATGGTTTATACCTAATTTTGAACTCTTGTAATACTATTTAAATAGAGATTAATTCATATTTGCTAGTCTTAACAACTAGTTTATAACTAAATATTATTTTATTAATTTAATAACTAATTTACTAACGGCTAATTCCTAACAGCTAGTTTTTAACAACTAGTTTATAACTAAATATTATTTTATTAATTTAATAACTAATTTACTAACGGCTCATTCCTAACGACTAGCTCCGGACCGTGATGCATCCTTGTTATTTATTCTTTAGGATTGAGTGATTTTTTCATCTTTGTCCTAAGGATAAACCACATTGGCTGGTTAGAAATGTCAACCAAATCCTAATGATGTTGTGATTAATCTGAAAGACATTATGATTTACAATATGGATCACAAAAGTCTAAGATCTAAGATTAAGGATATTTTGTGATTTAGTAAGAGTTTGAGATGTTCAGAGACAATTTATAAAGAACTAGATTTTAAAGATGTTTATTTTCCCAACTCTTTTTTATAAGTTTGGGTGGGACTACATCATCATCATGTCCAATATATCACCTATATCAAGGCAAGGAATTGAACCAATGACTTCACATCAATAAGTGTCTTAACAAAGCACCTGATCACCGTCTATCCAAGACCCCATGGACATTTATTTTCCCAATTTTGAGTAGCTTTATTGGTTAAGACGATGCACTTCTTCATAGGAGGATCTAGATTCAAAGAGGAGATAGAGTATGTACATCTTGTCCCATAACAAAGGGATTTCATACACCAATTTCGTGTTTGGCTTGGCTGATAGATTCAAAGAGAAGATAGAGTATGTACTTCTTGTCCCACAAACAAAGGGATATCATACACTAATTTGGTGGTTGTGTTGGTCGTGATCTTAAAATTAGGTTTTTATTGTACATTTTGAGTGCCCTTTTTTTTTACCACGGTGAATCGGTAACTTGTTGGAGCCCAAGAAAAGATTGAGTGACCCTCTTTTTTCTACCATCATGGTGAATCAGTAACTTGTTGGAGTAATCTAGGTGAGGCTCATTGAACTTGGCAAGTACCACCTAAAGTCGAGACTCTACGAGGATGGGGAGCCTACTCCTTAATCCTTATCACAACAAGCCAAAGATGTCCCCATGTGGGATTTGAAACTCGGTGGAGGGGATAACATCCCATTGTGCCAATTACTTGATTTTCCCACGAGGAGACATGATTTTCCTCCTAAATAAATACAAATTCAAATTAAAAAGGATAAAATATGTATAACTTATAAACTTTAACAATCAAATCGTTGTGCGAGTCCTTTATCCCACCAAAAAAAAAATGACACAATAATTTGATACCTAACTTAACTATAACCTTAAAATTAAATTATTATGATTATATATAGAGTCAAATATTCTATGGAAAAATTAAATCTAAATATTTAAAAAAAATAAAATAAAATAAAATAAAATTATCTCCCCATCATTTAAACTATTATGGCTTACATATTAATCTTATTAAACTTGATATCTTGTCCGAAAACAATGTTTCTAACTTTTTTTATGTTAAATTAATTATGGATTTTTTATGTCGTAAGGCGTTCTTCTTTGAAAACAACTTCCCTAGCTGCCATTGTGTCCTTGGTTGTGCCATTAGATCAAATGTTAGATGATTGAAAGTTTTTCCACCTTTAGATCAGCTTTAACTGTCAACTTAATCTTGATTTATTCAACCGTCAATTTATTGATCTTTATTATAACCCATAAACATATTGCACCTGCTTCCCCGGTAAAGAATTCATTCCTTCGTGCTGTTAAAATTCGTCAATGACCCTCGTCGCCTTTCCTTTCAAAAGAATGCAACGCAAGCTTGGATGAGAACCTGTCTCTGAGATTTTGATGAAAGGATCTATGTTTTTTTGGGCCATTCTTCTCTTCATCGCCATGTAGCTTCTATTGGTGCAACCCTTTCCTTACCATTTCCATGGATTGGTTCGTTAAAAATATCCCTTTTATCTACATCTATTGCTGGTGGTAATGAAAATGACGAAGGCTCCCTGCAAGTGGAGAGTACGCGCCTTGTGTCGGATCTCTTACTTAAGGAATGTAGGTTGCGAAGCTCTCGAGAATCCTTAAAAAAGGACATTCTTTCGTCGTACGAGATCCGCTCATAATACCCAATAAGCAGTTCAACTCCTGCGATATTCAAGATTGATAAAAAGACCAAGTAAGGAAGATCAATACCAGAACCCCGAGAATTCTTACTTCCAATGTTGATCACCACTAGAAATTGCAGATTGAGTTCTTGAAAGCATTGTGCCCCACCACACAAGACTTAGAAAATGTATCGATGATTACCAGAGCACCCACTCATCTTACTATCAACGTTGATAGCCAGATGGAACCCAAGATCAATTTCATGAAAACATTGGGCCTCACTGCACAAGACATTAGCAAATGTCATATCATGCAGACTTATTTTGCTTTGTTGTAGTCTAGATGGAACTCTTCGTCCCAACATCCAGTATTTTCAAAATCTTTTTGGATCAGAGGCTTGTTGAAGTTTGCAACAAGAAACAGTGAAATTGGCATCCATAAGCAACATGACAACACCTACACTAGTGTGGGACCACAGGTCATGTAGTGATGTGTCATAACGATACATTAGTGTGAAATTCAGTTTATTTAATAAATTGGATATGTGTCAAATTTAATTATCCCTTAATTAAATTGGACAATAAAATGTAATATTATCTCATGATCACTTGTAATAGCTAACTGAGTGTGATAAACCAATTAGCTCATGAATTTCGAGTTGAGGGTAGTTGGTGAGGCATGCAGAGTGATTCTATGTGTTTTAGAGTTCAAGTTGTAGATAGTGCATTAGTTTAATGCATGAGAAATCAGTAAACTCGGTTAAGTGAGTTAAATTCAGTTGAACTAGTTGTAATTGTTTGTTGCACTAGTGAGAGATCAAGTGAATTAAATCAAATTTAATTCACATGCAGTGATATGTCATGCAACTAATGATTTACTATTAATAGCTGCATGCATGTCAGTTCTAGTGGAGACCCTTGAGACAAAGGTTAAAGGGAAGTTAACTATTAGTTGTGATATTAGCAGGCTGCCCAAATGCAGTTAAAACACCACAGGATGCTCATGATACTCAACGCAATTGAGGAAGGCTGAAATTACTAAATAATAGGGATTGCATTCATCATGAATTGTGTGAGAAAGGTAAGCTGAAGACAGGCTGAGAATTGGCTAAGTGTTGGCCCGATTTTGTCTAGATCAATGTGAGACAGTTAGCAGAGTGCAACAAGCTCTTGTGAGAAGAGTACATTGTAATTGTTTCATGATTCCTTGGGGAATATACAATAGAAGATAGAGGGGTTTTAAGCAGTAAGCTTTCCCCGGGAAAATATTTGTGTTGTGGTTTGATTTGCTTCTTTCTTTACATGTTGTGATTGGCAATCGTGTTTACTTTCCGCAATTTATTTGTAGAAGGATTCGGTATCTAGCTTTAGTACATTGCTTGATTGGATTGAATCCATTGATATACATATGTTTGTATAATTTCTACAAGGTTGATGTCTTGAAAGTTTTGAAATAGACACCTGGGGTTCTGGCTAATAGTAAGGGCTTGAATCTTTCGAAAATAAAATAAGGCATTTGGCAAGTTTTGGCCTCACGAAGGATGAGGTTAAGGAGCTTGTTAGGAGATCTCCATCCATGCTAGATGTTTCTAAGGAGAAAATGCATAAGACCATGGAATTTTTCATAAATACTGAAGGACTTCCAGCAAAGTTTCCTTTGTCAAATCCAACGTTAATTTTATTGCTAACTTTGAAAATACTCCTTTTAAATAATTTAAATTAGAAAAGCAAATTAGGGTTAATTATTAAAATACTAATAATAATTATTATTATTATTAGTATTTATTTAAAATGTAAGACTTTGTTAAATTATCAAACATAACTTGTATTAGTTCTCATTTTATGGAGGAAAAAAAAAAGACTCCAACCACTTTTAGATTTGGTTATTATATTTGTTTATATATAAACCATTTTTTAAGCCATTTTTAATCTAATAGTATTTTCTTTATTCAATTTGTCTTGTAAAATATTTAAATGGTTGGATTTTTTTTAATGATTGGTGTATTCATGTAAGACCTTTGTTGCTTTTAAGTTGGTGGTGACAATGACATGGTCAAAAGGTACATAACTTGTATTAGTTCTCATTTTATGGAGGAAAAAAAAAAAAAAAAAAGACTCCAACCACTTTTAGATTTGGTTATTATATTTTTTTATATATAAACCATTTTTTAAGCCATTTTTAATATAAAGTATTTTCTTTATTCAATTTGTCTTGTAAAATATTTAAATGGTTGGATTTTTTTTAATGATTGGTGTATTCATGTAAGACCTTTGTTGCTTTTAAGTTGGTGGTGACAATGACATGGTCAAAAGATTTCACTTAGTGAACCTATGATAAAGAACATCATTCATTTTATATCAAAGAATACATTAATTTCATTATATATTAAAAAACACTTCTTAATATATTTTTCCAATTTCAAAATTTCCTATTTTAATTTCCTATTTTATTTTTATTTTCCTTTTTCACATGACATTATTGTATGCATATATTGTCAGTATTGTCAATACTGGTCATACCACTTGTGGGAATTGAACCTTGGTGGGGAGGATTTCATCCCTTCCCCTCAATCTATTTTACTAAATATTCTATAAAGATATTTTTTTTCTTGATATTTTTAATACCAATTTTTTCTACCCCTAGTAAGAAGATAGGACATAACTATTATAAGCTTGGAAATAAAATAAAATAAAGGGGAAAAAAAAACAAGTGCATTGAAATTAAAACATAGATATGCCACTATAATAATATAGCCTTGGGGTTAAGGGAAAGACTTTATATTATTTCTACCCATTTATTTAGTCTAAGACATTGTCATGCGCTCCATAAGAAGGATTTTATGTATATGGATATTCTATTTGTAGACTTGAAAAGGTAAACCATCTCAAGTAATGTATTTTTCTCTAGATCTATAGTCTTTCAAAATTAAAGGAAAATGTAATTAACTAGCTAGCTATCAAGCTTCACTCAGTAGTAATTTGTAAGTGTATAAACCAATTAACACATTAATATTTTCTTCTCATTACAATTCAAAATCAACTAATTAGCCCATTGATATTTTCTTCTCGTTAAAATTGAAAAATATGCTCATTGGGAGAGCTAGAATAGATTGCTATTCTAACCTCAATTTAACATAGGGGCTTTCTTATTTTCCTTTAGCTATAAATGAGCTCTTTATTTCTTATACTTTAACATTGTATTGTGGCTTTTGATATATTAATATAGATATCAATTTTTATTAATAAACAAAAAATTGAAATTATGTTGTATGAGAGGTGTATCAAATGTATGTACTAGTCTTACAATGCAATGAATGCACTAAAATAGAAATAAAAATATCATAATTTCTAGTTTTCTCTTGATAAAATTTAGTAAGACTTTATAATAGTCTTTAATATAAGGTCATTGTATTTTTTATCATGTTGAATTAAAGTGTTTTATAAGGGACAAGAGTGGCATTGCCCATGTAGCTAGGCAAATTCCCCACTAATAAATACTATCATAACTACATAAACTTGGGTTGATATACTGCTTATACCTAAAAGTATTAACTAGACCTATACAAAACATTTTAAACACTAGTTACATTTGTAAAGCTTGGAAACAGAGAACTAAAAAATCTCATCAGGAAAGTGGTTAACAAACCACTAAAGCAATGGCAAAGGTTGTTTAGAATCTATAGAAAACTCATCAATTACTATCAAAGAATTTATATGTAAGACAAACACCTAGTCTCCATTTAGAGGATCTCTTGCTATTTAATTTTATCATATTGAAGCATTTCTAATTTCAAAGTTTATTGATATTTATTCCCTAGTTAGATGACTTCATTTTATTTTTTACTAGTTTTCTGTACAAAGCATTAAGCTCGAAACCTTTTCTTTGATGGGGAATTCCGATACATATACATTTATGTGAGACAGAGAGAGGGAGTTTGAGAATTTTACATTTATTTCTATTCTAGGTCACAACGTTGCTCATAATTTGGGGGAATTAGAAGAATATGTGTTAGATGGGTGAATTCTTTGATCTAGGAAGTGAAGTTCTTGTTTTCTTTCTATGCAGCTACTACATTGACAGGCTTACATTTTGGAATTACCACACTAATGACAATTATTCTTCGTTGCATGGATTATAACTAGCCTTCCCATTTACCTATCTCTAAGCTTACAAAATTTGTGATATGTGCCAAATTCTCCATTGTTGACATGAATGTCACTCTCATGTGAAATTATATTGGTTTTTACCATGTGAGGTCGATACACTTGATTTCTTTGTTTTGCAAACAAGTATCCCACTCCTTTGTAGGATTTAAATTAATACACTCACTTTCTTACCTTTTCTGTTATTTTGCATGTAAATAAGCAGTTAAGCTAGTGTTAGAGTTACTCATAATTGTTGGAATTTTTTTATATGGAACCTAATACATACTAAAAATATTGCATCCAATAAAAATGTTGAAATTATGGAAAATTGCAGGAACATATAAAATTTCAAAGTGGAAAATGTGATGCAAATTCTTGAAATTTGCTATTCAACATACATTAATTTGGGTATGCCTTTTGGGGTGATTTTTTTAAGGACATGTTTTGATATGGATTATATTCACAAACTATCTGGGGGTAATAAATTGCAGATCATCCCTGGAAAATATGGTTTCATTTCTGAGCTCAATCAAGGTCGTCATCTTAAGAAACGTCCTACTGAATTTCAAATGGACAACGTGTTGTGGGCCTTCGAACCCAGTGAATTAAAATTCACCAAAGTAGGCCAAGAAGAGGTGCTTTTATGTTTTGAAGAAATAAAGGAAAACAAATTTCAGTACTTGGAAAAATCCTCTACCTTTGACAATCAAATGTGATTTCCATAGATGAAAGAAGAAATGAAAATGATGGTAGCGCATTTTGATGCAATGTTTGAGGTTTTTTACTGTACTTTGATACAATGTTTGAGGTTTTTTATTGTACTTTGATGCACTTCTGATGTTATTATTTGTTATACTGCAGGTGAGTCCAATTGAATATGGGTATGTGCTTCTTTTGCCTAGAGTATTGGATCGCTTGCCCCAATGCATTGACCATGATAGCTTATTGTTAGCGTTGCATTCGGCTTTCGAGGCTAGAAACCCATTTTTTTGTCTTGGGTATAACCATATGGGAGCTTTTGCAACTATAAACCATCTACACTTCCGCCTAAATCCACTATTATAGTTGCAACATGTGAATTTTTACTCAGTGAAATTGTTTCAGTGCAACTTTCCAACATAAATAAGAATAGCTTAAAGAACACATTGTTTTTATTTATTTTTATTCGATAGCTAAGTTTGAACTATAGAGATATGATTAGAACTGTGATACCTGAATATTGTGGAAATTGGCATGATGAATCAATGTGGTAGTCTTATTTCCTTAACATTCCTTTCCCAATTGAAAAAACACCCACAAAGAGAGTACCATGGAAGTCTGAGAAAGGCAGGGTCAATATCTTGCAGTGTCTTGACTATCCTATGAGGGACCTGTTTTTTGAAGGGGGTCATACTTTGGAGTATCTCTCCAATGATATTGGCAACACTTGCATCTGTATTCAAGATAACAACGTACCATACAATGATCTCGTTGCAAATTGTGGAAAAAATGTATACTGTAGTAGCATATTACCAATGTGTTCCTCCATAATGCGGCAGTGTAGTTGAGATTAATGATTATGTTGAGACTTGTTTCTTTTTATCAAGTGTAGAATACTTTTTTAATTGAGCAATAGTCCCATTTTTTTTTAGCTAAATGGCTTCTTTGGGGGTTCAATGTTTTTGGTTTAGAATCATATCAGTAATGAGCATTGTCATACCTTTGATGAAGAAATGTATAATATACCTTTGTGGTAATGTACTCAGTGGTTGGAAAGATGACATTCGATGCACATTTTCTCTATGTATTGTTGGGAGACTCTCGAAATGAGGCCTTTTATGTATAATTGTAATGCCACTAACCAAAAATATTGTTCAATGGATATGTAAGACCCGGTTTGATATTTTGGTTATGTACATATCATATTTGTTTGATTTCTTGGTTAAGGATTCCATTTGTGCTCAACATTAAGTTTATTTCTAAATAAAGAAAAAAATTCTAAATAAATAAATAAATGTTAGCTATGGAAAAAAATAAAAAATAGTTTTAATTAAAAGTGTTATAATTTAGTGTTACAATGCAATTTGTTTATTTATAATTTTAATAAGAAAATGAGAACATTACATTAAAAATAGTTCATTATCCAAATATAATTGTTATATTATTAATTAATATCCTCTAACAAAGTGTTTTTGGTGAAGGTTATTACTATTAAAATCTAATGAATATGATATCCAATTCCTAAATTGGAAACCAATAGTTTATTTAATATCTTCCCAATAATGTGTGTGTATATATATATATATATAAAGGGGAAACCAATAGTTTACTTACTATCTTCTCAATAAAATATATACAGAGACATGGATTATTTGAAATTGTTTTTATGAGTTTTTAAAATTAAATTTAAAAAATATATACAAAATTTTAATTAATAAAATGTATTATATAGAGGTATAAATGGAGAAAAGTTTATATATTTTTTTAAGATAGAATATAAGAAATTCTAAATATAAAATTTAACATATAAAATTAATTGATTGTATATTGATAAATAATCATATTTTCCAGTAATGAGTGATTCAATAAAGCATCTATACCTACATTCACAAACCATCCATTTCCAAAATTTCAAGATAGTTAGTTCCCTAGAAGGGTATAAACCATAACTAAAGTTGTTTAGATAATAAAAGCATTTGTACTAGGTATATTCCTATGCCTCATTCAATCCTCTACTAATAGGTGGCAAGTGTGTTATTGTTTAACTGTTATTGCCAAATGATTGTATAACTAATTAGCCTCCATATTCTCCTCAGGTACAACCTTCCCAAAGTGATGTTCTTAGTTATTGCTCTTATTATCTATGTGATATTATTAAACTAAAGTAAACCAAACAATGGTTAAATAAAATATGGGTAAGTAATTCAATGCATAAGAATTAAAACGAAGATAAATGGAGATTAAAAAAGTAATGTTAAAGGATTTGTTGATAATGGTAAATGACACACACATTTAAAGCTAGAAAAAGGATATATAATAGGTATAAGTTGTGATCCAACACTATAATTGATCATAAATATATCTTAATTGACAATTGCAAGCACAAAAATTTGTAATAAAGCAGTAATTGTTAGCACAAAAACTATCAAAGTTAGATTCATTATGGCTCCTTCAACAAAAACTCCAGGTTGACAATCAGAATGTACACAAGAGGAACAAATATTTAGATTCATTATGGTCCCTTAAACAAAATCTGCAAGCTGAAAATCATAAAGTACATGGGAGGAGGAAATGAAATATAAATTTCTAAGTTGATTGTTAAAGTTCAAGGTTAAGACAACTCCAAACCTTGAAGATTGTCAAGGAAATCCTTTAAGCCAAAACATGTGGCAGTCACTTTGGCTTAGTGTTTTTTCTTTAAAGCCTCCTAAAGGGTTTTGCAAACCAAAAATTTGTAAGGAAGTGATGGCAATGTACACTGGAGGAGAAAACAGAATATCATTGTCTGTGTTGATTTTTAAAGTTTCAGGTTAAGTCGGTTGGAAATCTTGAAGATGGTGAAGGAAATATCCAAAGCCAAAACAAGTTGTCACTCTAGTTTGTTGGTTATTCTCAAAAGCCTCTTAATGAGAATTATAGACCAAAAAAAAAGTGGTAGTTGATGATATCACTTTGACATTCTCGCTATTTGAATTGGTACATCTATAAGAAAATTCACTAAAGGGAAAGATATCATAGGAAATAATTATGAGTATTCATGGGAGAGGATGTACACAATATAAAAAAGACAGTATCAAGTGAAGCAAAAACAAATTGATGGGTGGTAAGTACAAAGTTGAAACTGCTAAGCATTCCTTCAATTGACATATTACAACTCAAATTCTAGCATATCACATATGTCTTCATCCATGCTACTTTTCCATATGCTATCGCCTTATGGCGTTCCCTTCGCAACATATAGTGCAATTGCTAGTTATAATTTTATCAACTTGTTTTTTATGGTCCAAAGGTTTTCATTTGATCTGAAAATTTTCCTTACTTTAATAATCATAATTTCTAATTATTAATTTTTTCTTAGGCTTTCTTCCGATTAAGCTCTCAAATATTTTTTTTAGTAGTACTTTTCATTAAAAAAAAACTTTCTTAATATTTTCAACATGAATATTAAATAGATATTTAGATAAATGTGAAATAAATTTAATAATTAACATTAATTCTCGCATCGATTTTTTTCTCTGAAAATGAATAAAATGTATTTTCTATTAGCTTTCTTGCTTTTTGTTTACTCAGCTTTGGTTAAGCTCGTTCAAGTGGGTTTATGCTTTTACAAAGTATTTTGGTCTTAGTTTTCTATATGCGAGATATAGCGTAGCACTACCTTTTGTGAATTTTTGTAACCATGAACATGTGGAGAAATGTTGGTCTATTAGTCTCATGGCATGTGGCTAACGAAGAGTAAAATCCTCATAAGGAAATCTGGCACATTTTTATTATCCTGGTTTTTTTTTATAATACAAAATATCAATTTACAAAAAAAAATAACATTGATTTAGAAAATGGCGTGATATGTTTGATTAAGTTTAAGGTTTTTGAGTTTATTTGTAAATTTGTGGCTTTGTAGAACAAAGAGACTACTACTAAAACTAGATTGTAGAAAACTATAAGCTTAAAGTTAATGATGAGTTTGGTTTTTTTCTCCTCGAGAACAAAGAGATGTGATTTTGGAAGGAAGGCAATAGTTTCTTGATAGATTAAGTTTGTGTATAAAATTTTGGCTATCAAGGTTTAAATTAAGATTAAAAATTATATTGAAGGTGTTAATCTACATAAGGTTGTCCTCCTTTCCTTTTGATTTCCAAAATAAATTTTCCATTATACCAATTAGCAAAGGCCTTAAATATTTTGTTAGCCTCACCAAAGTTAAATAGTGAAAAGAAAATAACAACTTACACAAGAAATTATGTTGATATGGTATTAAGTAAACCAATGCCTAACAAGATTACCTTAAAGCTTAAGACCCTCTGTTATGAACAAAATGCAGATTCACGTGTTAGTTTTGTCATGAATAAGATCATTTTGATATAGTGTGTTTTGCTATAATGAAAGATACCCTTAGTCTTGAGGCAGTTCAAAATCAAAACCTTCAACCCTAGAAATAGGCTATCCACCTTCTCCCCACCCCCAACAATCTTTTCAATGGAGGTAATTTCTAACTAAAAGGTGGATTCACTGTATCGCCTTAAAATAAAATAAAAAAATTGTAAAAAGATGTGGCAACCCACAAGTAATCCAATCATTTTGTAGAATAAATTTGTTGGACTCAAATTGGAAGAAGGGCAAACTTTGAGAGGATAAGATTCTCGATTCAACAACACTCCCCAAGAAATGAAAATTATCAATGGATAGGAAGTTGTTTGTTTAATTGATTCAACAGTGTCTTTATATATGATTTGAGTTGTTGTGCTCTAATGTAGCTAACATGTAGGCTATTAGGTGGTTCTTGTGTATCGCTAATAAGATGTGTGATTATGCGTGTGATTTGTGGCTACTAGTATTTCCTTTTCCCTTTATCAATGCATGACCTTAACTCATGGGTGGCATTTACAAGGGAGCCTATGGTTGGGTGGTAAATTGTTCCTTTGTAGCCATTACGTGTGTTCAATAAAATTTTCATAGAAGTATTCCAATGTCATTATGATGTTATTTGATTTGGAATGCTTTATTTGTGAACCATTGCTTCTACATAATAATCTATATAATCTAGAGCCATGATTGCATCTTTTATTTAGATAACATGTTTGCATGGTGTTTCTTAAACACACATGGAGTGGATACAAAATATGATTGATAAAACCTTGAATTGCATTTCTATTAACAAATATATATTCATTTATAATACACCCTTGTGACTCTTGGATTCATCTTCCAAGGTCTCTTGGACTCCCTTTGATTGTTCAACTTCCACACCTTAACCCTTATTGGATTAGGTGTCCAACACTCCCCCCTTTATCCGAAGGGGTATATACGATTCCAAGAAGAGAGCCATAATAAAAAATTGACCTGAATATGGGAAAACTAGTTTTGTTGTGCTAGCTCTCTCATTAGTATAAAATAAATGTGTTTAGGATCATCTCAAATTAGGAAATTATGTGAGGATTTATGTGTAAGTTTAAATGTCTTTTATGAGCAATTCATTAAGTCAAATAGTTGTTTAAAACACATGTAAAACAAGTAAATTGCAGAGAAATAACACAAAAAAATACATTACACAGTAGTTGACAATAGAGTTCACCCCTCCTAGGCTATATCTCCATGGACCTGATTCAATGGTTAGGCCCTTTTTGGATTAATGGTCAATTCTATGATTACATGCACCTAAAGTGCTCCAATGGATTTGCAACCTACTCCATTGGATTCAAAACACCAAAAAACCTCAAAATAGACTCTTTTGGCTCAACAAATGGTCTTCAAGAGGACTAGGCATGGCCTCCTCTCCCCGTGGCCCTAGGCTTCTTTAATCTCCAAAGTGAAAAAAAAAACACTTACAGAAATGCTCTTCTTTCTCTGCAACCTACACCATCATGCTTAGAGCATCCAAATCATCTAGCATTGACTCTTTCTAAACCTAATTGGTCGAAATATGTCAAAGTTATGGTTTCTTAAGTATTTCCTAGAAAAACTCCACTAAAACTGGAGAAACTCTAGTTAAATCTGCCACATTTGGGAGTTTTGCCAAAAATTTCGGACTCTTCCAAATTTTTCGCCAAGTTAAGTGTGGATTTATTAATGTTAAATTGGAGTTAATTAGTGTTAAATACTTATTTAGTGCTAAACGTGGGGTTTAAACAAATCTGAATTAAAAATCAGATTATCGCTATCAAAACATGGTTATGGAAGTAAAAATGTTTAAAAACTTAATCCCACCATTAGTCTTTGGACTTCGCCACGGTCGTGGGCCATGACAACGGGGCTGGCCCCCATACTCATCTACCCAATCCTTTAGTTAACTTTAAATATAAATTGATTGCCATACATGTTAAAAAACATGGTTTGGTCTATTGGTAATGTTGGTGCGTGGTGTGGGGGAGGTCATGGGGTCGAGCCCGACCTCCGCCCAACCACAACATAAAAATTTTGCCACCATATATAAAATTGATATTTGACCATACCATAAAAATTTGGCCTTTGGGAGGGTCATGTGGCAGTCTCCGGGCTAGTCACATGTGAGCATCCCATTGGTCCATTAAAAAACCAATCACAAATTGCCAATGAGCCTGGAGATTTGATCAACCACATCTCGACACATGTCATCTTCTCATTTGGCCAGAGAAAACCCCATTTTGACCCCTTTGACCCTGTTTGATTTTTTTTTTTTTTTAATTTGCTTGGTTGGTCAAGCGGACAACAAGCTCTAACTTTCACATACGGACTTCGTTTTTGATGAAACGAATTGCGTTGGATTCTTGGTGACGAGGCCTATCTGGTCATTTTGGTTTGGAGCGATTCTGAGAACTTTGAAATTTTAGCAATTTTTTGCCTCCAATCCAGAGTCCGATCACTCCTTCCCATTGACAAGATTTTGGACCCACAAAAGCTGGTTATTTGATGAGATTTGAATACTCTTCTTTTTCCCAAGTTCTACAACTTGATTATACTTGGAAAAATATCCATGACAACCACTTGGGTTCACTGACATGCCTTGCCTTGCACATGGCTTGGCACTTCAATAAATGTCCTCCTTTTGCTACTGACCCAACCCAACATTTGATGGCTGCTTGCTGACTAATTAAACACCTTGCTATACCAAAAGCAATCCTTCGGTGCTTGGAAAACTAACTGATGGGCTTCCCACTAATAATCATGTTCCTCCTTTGCACACACATGCATTTGATGCAAGCTTCTCCTTGGAAACCACTATTCCAATTTAAGCCCATCTGAGTGAACTACACCAATGAGTTCCAATATTAGTAATCACAATAAAAGAAATGACCATTATTTTTACCTTCACAGTTCCAAATCCCACATCTGGAAGAATGCATTCACCATCTCTTTTGCTCCTCGGTGTCAACACATCAAATAGTCTACAATGGCTGTTGTTTTGGCTACAATCTTTTTAGAATCTTGTCCACTTTTTGCTTCTTGATTCCATCATCCTCTAGTATTGACATGTTGCTCATGCCATAATTTGAGAATGAAGGCTAATCATGAGCCTCTCGCTTAAGAGTGGACCTTCCAAAATCCTGAGACATCTTGTCACAAGAAAAACCGTTAACTTGAAAAACACATCATGCAAGAAACGTAACTTGACAGCCTCTTCCTTTTTCTCCTTAAAAGCAACAAATGTCACATCCTGTGAACATCGCCATGTACTCTTACTTGGTGTAGAAACTCATCGACCAAACACAAGTCGACAAAAAATTCCTCTTCAAACAACCGACTCTCAAGTCAAACAAAAGCATGTACAAATTTCCATCTTTGTTGCATCTAAGTGAGTCAACATAACTCTACGTTTCCAACATCTTGCTTCATGCAATGTGCAACATAATTTCAAGAGAATAAATGCATTCAACTGGCAAAGAAATGCATGAAATATGTGGGATTTGCATCAATCATCAAAAGAAAGGCAAAGCCTTAATTGGTTAAGAGATCTAACCATCTCTTTTCAAACCACTTCAATGGCGCTTCTTTCAGCTGCACTTCATCATGTGAATCATCCTGACCCACATCAATTATGGAATCCTCTTTTCCATTATTGTCAATCTCTCTTTCCACCTTCTTCAAATTTCTTGGATGACTTGTTGGATACAAAGTCCAACACTTTTCTGCAAGATGACCCTGCTTATGGCAATGAGTGAAAAATAATTGCATCTTCTTTCCAACATGGTTTCCATTGTCCAATGGACCTTTGAATTTCAGTCTCCTTTGTTTTGAAAGTTTCCTGTCAATGGAAAACTTCTTCCAACATCTCAAAACAATATGGTTATTCAAAGCACAAAAGGAACATGTAAATTTTCTCCAAATCATAATCAAAAGCAACTTGATTAAAGGTAGATTTATACCTTGCACATTCACCTTTGTCACCTTCTTGAGGAGGTGAATTTGATGAGATAGTGGCTCTATTCGAAATACCAAGAATGGCTTCAATGACTTTAGAGCTTTCAACATCCTCTTATTTTCCATTTACATTAGCTGCATGCTTATGAGCATCTTCTTGCAAAGTGGGTGTAAAACTTTTGCATTCCTCATGAACACAAACTTCACAAGCTTGAAGTAATGAACATGTAATGAAATTCCTTCTTGGAACACCTTCATGTGCCTCCTTGGCTTTGGAGTATTCTCCATCATGTTTTCCATAACCCAGACCCAAATACCTAGGCCTTTCCTCAACAACAATTGACTCAACTATGCCTTGTGCATGTTTTCCCAATCCTTTACCTTCATAGCCCACTTTCATCAATAATTTGGACCATATTCCTATAGTGCGTCTTTCAAAAGTGCTAAAACAGTCATTTTGAGAGGAAATTGAAGATAAACTTGATTTGCATATCTCATTTTCATGCACATACTTGGCTAAGGTTTCTTTGGCAATATGGAGTTGAGTCTCCATCTCATGCATCTTTTCAAGAAGTTCTTGCTTCTCCTCCTTCATGGCAATCAACTACTCTTGAAGTATAGTGTTCTCCTTCCTATCTTCAACCAAACCTTGCACCATATCTCTCATGATGTAGAACTTCTGAAACATCTCTTTATCAAAGAGTCTTGCTAAGGAAGATGGATTAGAAACATCACTTAATGAAGCTTCCATCGCACTTGCAATGCGTAAAAAGCTTCTTTTTTTTATTGATAGCTAATCCCTCAACCTTGAACTTCTCCCGAAGATAAGAGATACACATAAACTTGCACACAGTTAAATTGTCCTTGCATAATTCAAAACCAATAGCTAATTCTCTAGCTAACTTTACCAAACCATCTCAGGGCTAAAATGAGCTAAACTGTGCTATGATGCCAACTTGATCTAAATATGGGAAAACTAGTTTTCTATGCTAGCTCCCTCATCAGTATAAAATAAATGTGTTTAGGATCGTCTCAAATTAGTTAGTTATGTGAGGGTTTATGTGTCAAGTTTAAGTCTCTTTTATGAGCAATTCATTAAGTAAAATAGTTGTTTAAAACACATGTACAACAAGTAAATTGCAGAGAAAAAACACACAGAAAACACATTACACAATAGTTGATAACAGAGTTCACCACTCCTGGGCTACATCTCCATTGACCTACTTCAATGGTTAGGCCCTCTTTGGATTAATGGTAAATTATCTGATTACATACACCTATAGTGCTCCAATGGCTTTGCAACCTTCTCCATTGGATTCAGAAGACCCAAAAACCTCAAAATAGACTCTTTTGGCTCAACAAATGGTCTTCAAGTGGACTAGGCATGGCCTCCTCTCCTGGTGGTCCCAGGCTTCTTTAATCTCCAAAGTGATTTTTTTTTTTTACGGAAGTGCTCCTCTACCTCTGCAACCTACACCATCATTGTTAGAGCATCCAAATAATCTAGGATTGACTCTTTCTGAGCCTAATTTGGTCAAAATATGCCAAAGTTATGGCTTATTCAGTATTTCCTAGAAAAACTCCAATTAACTCCACCACATTTGGGAGTTCCACCAAAAATGGTGGACTCCGCCAAGTTAAGTGCATATTTATTAATGTTAAGTGGGAGTTAATTAGTGTTAAATATTTTTTTAGCGCTAAACGCGAGGTTTAAACAAATCCGAATTAAAAATCAGATTAGCGTTATTAAAACATGGTTATGGCATTAAACCTGTTTAAAAAATTAATCCCGCCATTAGTATTTGGACTCTGCCATGGTCGTGGGCCACGGTTCTATGCGTTGGGGTTGGCCCTCATACGCTTCCGCCCAATCCTTTAGTTAACTTTAAATATAAATCGGTTGCCATACATGTTAAGAAACGTGGTTTGGTCTATTAGTAACGTTGGTGCGTGGTGTGGGGGAGGTCAGGGGATCAAGCTCGACGTCCGCCCAGCCACAACATAAATTTTTTTCCACCATATGTAAAATTGATATTTGACCATACCATAAAAATTCGGCCTTTGGGAGGGGCACGTGGTGGCGTCCGGGCTAGCCATGTGTCAACATCCCATTGGTCCATTAAAAAACCAATCACAAATTGCCAATGAGCCTGGAGATTCAACCAACCACAAATCAACACATGTGATATTCCCATTGGGCCGGATAAAATCCCATTTTGACCAAATTTTGACCCCTTTGACCCTATTTGACTTTTTTTTTTGAAAATTCGCCTCTTTGGTCAAGCAGACAACAGACCCTAACTTTCACATACGGACTCCATTTTTTACGAAATGAATTGTGCCGGATTCCCGGCGACGAGGCCTATCCTGTCATTCTGGCTTGGAGTGATTCTGAGCACTTCGATTTTTTAGCAAAATTTTTCCCCCAATCCAGATTCCGATAAAAAATACAATAATGGGCGGATATGTGAAGATGGGTTACACTTTTGTGAGAATCGGGGGTAGAAAATTGTTTTCAGCAATAGTTCAGCCGAACCTTTTATAAAATTCGGCCGAACTTGTGATTCCGTTTAGATTGACGGCACACTGATGGCGTGGGCAAACATAATTTTTGCTGGAGATGGGAAAACCGGCAACAAAAGTTCGGCCGAAATTTTAATTTTAAAATAGTTCGGCCGAACTAGTTTCTATAAATAAATCGCCCGCGAAATCGATTTGTTTACCGGTCTGTTTGTTCGCGCGGTTTTTTTTTTTTTTTTTGCTGGTCTGTTTGTTCACGCGTTTTCGCTCCTCCCATCCGCACTGTTGCTCCTCCCATCCGCGCTGTTGGTCTACTGCAATACCAGGTATGTTGCTCCTCCCATCCGTGTGGTATGGTCTACTGCAAATGGTGTATGTCGTTGCAATTTTGGAGAAAATTTAGTTTTTGGAGATTGTATTTGAGATTTTGTAGTCGTTTTGTTTTACGATACTGTATCATTTTTCTGTTACTAGCATACTTGATTGATTAACAATGCCAGTATTGTATCAAGTTTGGGAATTTCAGGAAATTTTGTTTCTATAAGTTATTTTTTTAATTATGATCTTCAAGGCAAGGAAGGATGGATTTCAAATTTGTGAGTTTTTTTTTTTTTTTTGGTTTCTTCCTTCTGCTATCTCCAGTTGTTAATGTTATTTCATTTGGAACATGATTTGTTGTAGGAATTCTGTCAAATGAATGTCCCAACCGACTTTTTATTTGAATTAGATTGGCTTATTTTAATTGCATAGTTGTCAAACAAAATTGCAAATCTTGTTACTTTGATCTCGATGCAGGATATTCTTTAAGCTTGTTTGACCCGTTTTGTTGTTTTTTTGAGGAACCTGTGATTATCCCATTCACGAATGGTGATAATGATCTTAGTTGCATTCAGTTGCATTGAGTCTTTATGCTTCAGATTGCATTTTTAGTTGTTTATTGGTTTATTTCTAGTTGTTTTTTTAGTTTAAAAATTCCACATAACCGGTGCTGCTGCAATAACCAGTGATGCTGCTGAACACCATTAACCGGTGTTGTTGCAATAGGCTTCATTATTTCAATAATTTCAGAAAACCTAATACAAGAAGTGTTAGTTTTTTTTTTTTCAAATAGAAAAAACAGTCTTTCTTATTTATTAGAAAAGAAAGTACAATTACATAGATCTTTCACAGTTTAGCTGGACTTGTCTCTACAAAATATGAGAATCAAAACAAAAGTATTACTTTGATCTCGATGCAAGATATTCTTTAAGCTTGTTTGACCCGTTTTGTTGTTTGTTTGAGGAACCTGTGATTATCCCATTCACAAATGGTGATAATGATCTTTGTTGCATTCAGTTGCATTGAGTCTTTATGCTTCAGATTGTTTTTTTAGTTGTTTATTGGTTTATTTCTAGTTGTTTTTTTAGTTTAAAAATTCCACATAACTGGTGCTGCTGCAATAACCGGTGCTGTTGTTGAACACCATTAACCGGTGCTGCTGCAATAGGCTTCATTATTTCAATAATTTCAGAAAACCTAATACAAGAAGTGTTAGTTTTTTTTTTTTTTCAAATAGTTCAAAAACAGTCTTTGTTATTTATTAGAAAAGAAAGTACAATTACATAGATCTTTCACAGTTCAGCTGGACTTGTCTCCACAAAATATGAGAATCAAAACAAAAGTATTACAATATATGTCGTGTATATGCAACTGCTATCATTCACTAATTCTTCAGTTTGGTCAAAATCTTTAAAAAAAAAAAAGAAAAAAAAAAAGAAGAGGGACATAGTACATTTTAAAATATCAAATTAGATGTATAAACTAAAAAGTAAGAATAATGCCATAATTAGTCGTGGATTCATATTTGTATTTAGAATAATGAATAACCTCAAGTGATAATGAAACTTCTATTTTCTAAAGTATTTAGCATAACCTAATACAAAATGGTAGGTTATTACTTACAAACCTGCTTTGAACTTCCAAAGTGTTAGGTTATTTCTTACAAAGTGGACTTGAACTCCCAAAGTGTTAGGTTATTGCTTACAAACTGGACTTGAACGCCCAAAATAAAACACATGTCTAAATGTATCTAAAAGTTATATGTAATTTTTTTAGGTTGGAGAAGTGTAGATGTTTATCAATACAAAGTTTTGTTATTTAATAGTCAAGTTTTATAGTTATTATAATGAAATAGTTTCTCACAACAAATTTGATAAAATAAGTGAAGTCTATATAATGAAGATTAATTTGTATTTAAGTTTTAGATCTTTTAATAACTAAATTTCTATTTAAATGAATAAAACAATCAAATGTAAGAAATAGAAAACATAATGAAACACAATGTAAGAAATAGAGAACATAATGAAACACACACATACATATCTGCAATTAACACAATTATTTTCCTAGGAAATCCTTATGGGAGACAAGCAACCCTAAAAAGTAATGATGCTCTACTCCTTTTTCCCTAGGAAATCCTTATGGGAGAAAAAAAACACTAAAATGTAAACATGCTCTACTCTCTCTTTTCTGGTATGGAAAATATGTAAGTACAAAGAAAGAGGTAATCTCTCTAGAGTTAGCTAAGAATTTTGGCGTGTAAGGTTGCTATAAAAACTTAAATTCATACATTTTTCTCTCTAACTTCACACTCCTAGTTGTATTTTCAACTATGGAACAAAATACAATAACACAAAATGGAACTCTTATTCCTCCTAGTGGCCAAGTATTTAACATAGCGTGATAGCCAACTAGGTGTAAGATTTGACTCCCTCAACCATTAACGAGGTTTGTGATTTTAGACCTTTTAGAGTCTTGTTAAAATTCCACATGTAGCTAGCTTTCTATGCATGAGTAATGGGGCTAAAATGACATTCTCTCATACCATGGTGGTCAACATGATAGGTCAACTTACTAAAGGCATAAATTTTGAATGAACTTCATTTGATGTTTTTCTTGCACCATTGGATATGTCTTTAAGTGTAGAACAATGGTCAAGGTTTCGACACAAGGGATAATCGTTTGACCCCAAGAAATGTCATTTAATACCTCAAAATGACTCCAAAAGGTTTTAGACCCCAATTCTCCAACCACCATTAAAATGACCCTACAAGTTGATTCTTTCAGTTTTTTCACTCTATAAGCATCAAAATATATGACAAATAATATAATTATCCAATCTAGATCATTATTTAAAAATTTGTTAAAATTATGAGTAAGATATACATCATGGAATTTAAATTTAGAGTTAATTCATTGAACACCCTTGTACATTCCTTGTTGATCCTTTGAAAGTAATACGTTTTGAAAAATAATTTGTTTATGGATTCTATTTTCCACATTCTCTCAACCATATCAAAAACCTTCTTATAATATTTGAAACCATCTATACAACTTTTCATTTGTTTCGATAGGAATTAACATATTGAAATATTAATTGTATTTATGTCTTGTGTGCTAAGGAAGGGAGGTCGTGAACCTTATGGGAAGAAATAGTATTTGTTAAGTTAGGAGGGATACTTTTTATGAGATAGAATTAATTTAAAATGCTTCTTAAGATTATGTAACTTTCGAACCATAATTACAAATTTATTTATTTTTTTACATATCATTTAGTTGCTAAAAGTTGAAGAATTTATGTTGGTAAATAATTAATTAGGTCTATTTAAATCATTTACCACTTTTGGGTTTTTTGTTTTCGTGGTTTCATTCATAATTTCACTTTTTTTCAAATTGTCAATTTCAATTTTTCACACCACATGTGCATAGTCAAAGGACCTAAGGTCTTTCCCATACCAAAGTATGTTCTTTTAAAACATGTTTTCTTGGTGATATGGGTGATTTAGAAATGATTGGGAGAGCTAAATTCCTCATTTAATACACAATATGTTTGGTTCATGCCACTAAGCCAAGAATTTTAAATTCAACTGAATTTTAATATAACCAACTAAATCCTGCAAAAAAAGAACAAAACAATTTATGTTAGGGTTGTGGATTTAGGCATTGAAACAACACCATGATATTTCAAATTTAAAAATAATGGTTTGAGTCCTAGGTAGCTTAGAATCCTATTTGCTTTCAAAATAAGGATGCACTCCCATTTGATTCTCATGATTAGGTTGTAATCATAAGGCTCTCGCTCAAGAGTGGACCTTCCCAAAATCTTGTGACGTCTTGTCACAAACAAAACCATCAAACTGAAAAACACATCATGCAAGAAACATAGCTCGCTGACATATCATTTTTCTCCTTCAAAGAAAAAAATTCACATCATGTGAATATCTCCATGTACTCTTACATATTGGTGTACAAAACCATCAACCAAACACAAGTCGACAAAACATGCCTCTTCAAACAACTGACTCCCAAGTCAAATAATAGCTCATGTACAAATTTCCATATTTGTTGCATTTAAGTGTGTCAACATAACTCTACTTTCAACATCTTGCTTCATGCAACATGCACCATACTTTTAATTTGCAAAGAAATTCATGAAACATCAAAATACATGCAAGGCCTTAATTGGATAAGAAATCTAACCATCCCTTACCAAACCATTTCAATGGCGCTTCTTTCAACTGCACTTCATCATCATGTGAATCATCCTGACCCTCATCAATTATGGAATCCTCTTTTCCATTCTTGTCAATATCTCTTTCCACCTTCTTCAAATGTCATGGATGACTTGTTGGATACAAAGTCCAACACTTGTCTACAAGGTGACCTTTCTTATGGCAATGAGTGCAAAACAATTACATCTTATTTTCAACATCATTTTCCTTGTCCAATGGGCCTTTGAATTTTTGCCTCATTTATTTAGAAAGTTTCATGTGCATGGATATCTTCTTCCAACATCTATAAACATTGTGATTATTCAAACCACAAAAGGAACATGCAAGTTCTTTTCCAAATCTTATGTGAATATTTACCATGTTTATCATAATCAAAAGCAATTTGATTAGAGGCAAATTTATACCTTGAACATACACCATTGTTGCCTTCTTGAGGAGGTGAATTTGATGAGGTAGTGGCTCTCCTCTGAATACTAGCAATGAATTCAATGACTCTAGAGCTTTCAACATCCTCTTCTTTTACATTCTCATTAGCTGCGTGATTATTAACATCTTCTTGCAAAGTGGGTGTCAAAATTTTCCATTCATCATGAACACAAACTTCACAAGCTTGAGGTAATGAACACGAAATGAAATTCCTTCTTGGAACAACTTCATGTGCCTCCTTGGCTTTGGAGCATTCTCCATCATGTTTTCCATAACCAAGACCCAAATAATTAGGCCCTTCCTCAACAACATTTGGCTCAACTATGCCTTGTACATGTTTGCCTTTAACCCTTTACTTTCATAGCCCATTTTCATCAAAAATTTGGACCTTATTCCTCTAGTATGTCTCTCAAAAGCACGTACACATTCACTTTGAGAGGAAATTGAAGACAAACTTGAATTGCATACCTCTTTTTCATTCACATACTTGGCTAAGGCTTCCTTTGCATCATAGAGTTGAATCTCCATGTCATGCATCCTTGCTTGGTTTTCATTTGCAATATGGAGTTGAGTCTCCATCTCATGCATATTTTCAAGAATTTCTTGCTTCTCCTCATTCTTGGAAATCAACTTCTCTTGAAGGATAATGTTCTCCCTATTATCTTCATACATCTCTTGCACCATATCATTCATGATGTAGAGCTTCTGCAACATCTCTTTATCAAATATTTTTGTTAAGGAAGACTGATTAAAAGAGATATTCGATGAAGCTTCCATCACACTTGTAATGCATAAAAAGCTTCTTTGTCGTGATTTTAGAACTGAGCTCTCAATATTGACTTTCTCTTCACACACATAAACTTGCACACAACTAAACTCTCCTTGCATAAATACAAAAACCAATAGCTAATTCTTCTAGCTAACCTTGACTAAAATGAACTAAATTGTACTTTGATACCAACTTGATTTGAATATGGACAAACTAGTTTTGTTGTGCTATCTCCCTCATCAGTTAAATAAAAATGTGTTTAGGATCGTCTAAAGTTATCCAATTGGGAAGGGGTTTATGTGTCAAGCTTTAAGTGTATTTTTTGAGAAATTTATGAGTTAATTAGCTTTTTTTTTTTTTTTTTTTAATCAGAATTTTATATGTTTTTTTATTTTTTATTTATGTGAAAAAGAAAGAGTGGGCTTCGTCTCGAGCAGCCCTAAATACATCATATTTCAACAGCAGAATCTGCTTTTCAATCTTGACATTAGCATGGGATTTCTACAAATCTGTCCTCATTTATGAAGAGCAGCCCTTTACCCGTTGCGCTCCCTTTGTTGGCCATCGAATCCGCTTCACAATTTGAGCTTCTAAGGATATGATAAAATTTGATGGAAGCAAAAGCAAGGATGACTCTTTTCAGTCTTTCCAATGTTCTGTTGAGGCCTGCGTTTCTGAATTGTTCTTCCGTGTTCAGCTTATTTATGAGAATCTCCGAGTCTCCAAATACCTGAATATCTTTGATCCCTTTCTCTCTAGCAATTTGACATGCTTTGAGGAGACTGAGAAGCTCCGCTTGATTATTGGTCTTCAGGCCAAGACCCCAGTAGAAAGAGTCACGGGAAGCACCATCTGGGGAGTATATGATC
Source organism: Pinus albicaulis (assembly GCA_034641835.2). Lineage (NCBI taxonomy): Eukaryota > Viridiplantae > Streptophyta > Pinopsida > Pinales > Pinaceae > Pinus > Pinus albicaulis. The sequence continues at coordinate 1,260,530,514 of CM076584.1, read as the reverse complement.
CCACCAGCACCAGAGGGACCGGGGTTTCCTTTGGACGCCCCATCGAAGAAGATTGTGTATGTTTTTTGAGCCCTCCACCAGAGTTGAAATGTTACATCCGAGTCTCTCTTTTTCCAGCTTGGAAGCTCACTTTGTGGAGATAGGAGGATCTTTCTGCTTTGAGGTTCAAAAGATCCGAGCCACCTCTTCTCAACCGGCAGAAGCGAAGCATCCTCTTTGTGGTACTGCTGCTGGGCTGCTTCAAGGAGGAACGTTCTGGCTTTTGCTGCAACTTGCAAGGGAGAGTGGTTCAGGTCATTGAAGATCTTCTGGTTGCGGGCCAACCAAATCTGCCAGCAGACAAATTTGGGCAGAGCGTTCCATACTTTGCGCCAGAAAGATTTATGAGGAATTCAATGTGGGTAAAGGTGACTCCATTCTGCAAAAAGTTCTGAGACAGAGGGCTGAGTGGGAGCGTTCATTTGGAATTCTTGGAGCATGATTTCCCAGACTTCCTTGGCAAACAGACAGTCAATGAATAGATGATGAGCTGTCTCAACGTTGCTCCTGCAAAGGGCGCATCTGTGAGGGCCAGCAAACTTTCTTTTAGCCAGATTATCGCCGGTAAGAATCTTGTTATGAATCAATGTCCAGAAGAAAAAATTAACTTTTGGGAGTGCTAGAGGCTCCCATACGTTTTTCCAGAACGCTACACTGTGCTTGCTATTTCCTGTTGTCTGGAGCGCTTTGTAACCTTATGTTGTTGTGTATTCCCCAGAACGACCCCAGCCCCATCGATCCTGCATTGAACGGTGGATCGGAGCTGCGCCTTCCAACAAATCGAGCAGGCTGTTTAATTGAGGTTGCAGATGGGCAGGGGGGTCGTGGATTGCCCAATCGGCCCATTCATCTCTGTGATCCCAGGCCGAAATGTCATATACGCTTACCTTGCCAATTGATATGAGCCAATCTCTTACATCAGAGATCTCATCGTTTTCAATTAATGGATTTCGCCCCATTATACGATCATGCCAAAGGCGGATGTGCTTACCATTCCCAGGTATCCTGTATGCATTACGATTGAAGAATTTGCTGCTCTTATAACAGAGCTTCCACAGCAGCGTGCTGTTGGCATTATAACCCAGCTGGAGGTTTCTGAAATCGGCTTTGATAGTGTATTTTGATCTCAGAATAGTGCTGACAGGATGCTTTGGATCTTTAATCATCTTCCACAAGATTTTGCTGCCGAGGGTAAGGTTGACCAGGGAGGGGTCACGTATTTGCAATCCTCCTTCATCGATGGGTTTTTTGACAATGTCCCAATTTGCCAGGTGCTGCTTCTTCTCATTGCCCCTGCCTCCTTGCCAGAGGAAATCTCTGAGGAGAGAGGAGATTTGATCCATCACATTTCTGGGGGCGAGCAAGAAGGCTGCTTGGTAAATTATTAAAGCAGACAGCTGAGATTTTATCAAAATGACCTTACCTCCTTTCGTTAACCAGAATCCTCCCCATTTCGATATTTTGGATTTGAATTTGCTTATTATGTCGCTCCAAAGCGACCTCTTGTTCACTCCTGAGATTATGGGGAGCCCAAGATATATGATCTTGTCCCATTGGGAGTGCCCTTTGAAACCAAGAATGTTAGCTATAGTATTGAGCTCCTGTTGATCACTGTTCCAGCTGAAGACTTCGCTTTTTTTTTCATTTACCAGAGCTCCTGAGACTTTGCAGTAATTTCTGATGACTGTGTCAAAGGCCTTCGCTATTCTGATTGAAGCACCTCCCAAAAGAATCGGGTCGTCTGCAAAGAGTGCATGATTCAAAGGGTTAACGCTGCTGGTGGGCTTGAGGCCCGGTAGAGAGCCTGACCTTCTTTCTGCTTCAAGTTTTCGACTTAGAGATTCCGCCATTAAGATGTATAGGAAGGGGGAGAGCGGGCATCCCTGCCTGATGCCTCTCTTAGCTTGGAAAAAGTTGACTGGCCTGCCATTAATGAGGGGGGCTATCCATGGGTTATCCGTGCAGGCTTTTATGAGATTTACAAACAGAGGAGAAAAGCCAAAGGAGAGCAAGACTTTGCTGAGAAACGTTCTGTTGACTCTATCAAACGCATTCGCCATGTCTAGCTTTATAATCATACCTTTCTCTTTTCTCTGCTTACTTGAGTGTATGGTCTCCTGCACTTGTATGACGTTGTCCAGAATGTGCCTGCCTTCCACGAAACCTCCTTGGGAACTAGAGATAATCCGAGGGAGCAAGGGCTTTAATCTGCTTGCCAATAGCTTTGCCAAAATCTTGTAGGAGGCATTACATAACGATATTGGCCTGAATCTAGCAAAAGTTTCCGGGTTGGAGTCTTTGGGAATCAAAGCTAAGTAGGTTGAGTTGGTGCTGCCACCTACTTTAGCTTTATTCAAGAATCCCCGGATCATCTTTTGAAGGTCATATTTTATGATGTCCCAGCAAACTTTGTAGAAATGCATGGTGAATCCGTCCGGTTCGGGGGCCTTGTCAGATTCCATGGACCAAATGACTTTGATAATCTCTTCTTCCGAAACCGGTTTGCATAGTTCAGAGTTGTCTTCCGGAGAGATGAGGGAAGGGATGTGATTGAGAAAATCTGCCTCATCCGCTTCTTCACCTTGGGTGTCCAAGCTGAAAAGATTTTGGAAATGTGTTGCTGCTGCTTCTTTGACTTGCTGGAATCCCTTGCAGGTTTGGCCCTCCGCTGTCTTTATTTCTGCTATATAGTTCCTTGATAATCTGGCTCGATACTGCCGGTGAAAGAAAGAGGTATTGCGATCCCCGGCTTTCAGCCACAAGCTTCTAGACTTTAATCTCCAGTACTCTTCCTCTTTTCTGAAGGAATGGTAGGTTGCTCTCTGAGCTTTTATTTCCGTGTCCAGTAGATCTGCACTGATGTTTTTGCTCTCCATTTCGTTTTGTAGGGTGTGCAGTTCCAGGACTGCATCAACTCTTTGGGAGGTAGGATTGGAGGGAGGTTTCTTAATCCAGTCCTTCAAAGCTTTTTTGGTAAGTTTCAACTTTTGCTCCCAAACGAAGCTAGGAGAACCTGAGATGGAGGAGGCCCAAGCTGTTTTCACCGTCTCAAAGAAGCCCTCCCTTTCGATCCATTGAGGAGAAAAGCGAAAAGGAATGGGACCCAAGTCCTCTTCATCTTCTAGACAGAGTTGTATTGGCTTGTGATCAGAGGACAGCTTGGGCAGAATTTTTGTTGTTATGATCTTTTTATTCATAAGGAGAGAGGTTTGCACTAGAAAGCGGTCCAAACGGGCAGAAATGTGATCTGTCCCAGTTCGATTGTTAGACCAGGTGAAGAGTCCTTGGGTTGGGTTGAAGTCTTGCAGATCCCATTGCTGAGCGAGCTCTTCTACAGCGGCAACCATGGGATCCTTAGAGTTGGTGCCTCCTCTTTTCTCTTTGGCTTTCAATACGATGTTGAGATCTCCAGCAAGAATGATATTGTTGGGGGTTTCCTGCTCTAGAAACGTTGCCAGGGAGTTCCAGCAGTCTCTTTTTTCAGAATAATTGACAGGCACATAAAGATTGACAAGAGAGATAGCCAACTTACTTGCAAGATGGATTATTTCTGTGAATATCCAGTGTTGGGTTTCGTGAGTTTTGATCAGCTGAAATTTATCTTCGGTCCAGAGAGTTGCCAGTCCTCCCGAAGAGCCCCGAGCACTGACTGCTATACCTGAGCATTTCTTCCATTTTGATGTACTGATTTCCAGCAGAGCTTGTCCTGCTATCTTAGTCTCTTGGAGCAAGAGGATTTCTGCAGGTTCCGTCTTTAAAAGGTCCTTTACTGCTTCTATTTTTGCCTGGTTCCCCAGTCCTCTGCAATTCCAAGAGACTAGCTTCATTATTTACCTGTGAGCGGGGTGGAGCCACCCTTGGTTGACCTGGGTCTGCTATTTCTTCCGATCGTCATTTCTATTATGGACTGGCTTCCTTGCGTTTTGAGCCTTTCTGCTTCTTCCTCTCTTTTTTCCTTGCGGGATTTTCTTCCGGCTCTTTTTAATGGGCGTTCAAAGAATTATTCCTCTGAGGACTCTCAGATTTCGACTGCCTTTTTCTTTGTGACTTCTGCATAGGTGGGGTTGGAGGGGCTGCCTTGGGATGCCTCGATCTGGATGTCGACCCCTCCCTCTTTGCTTGGAGGAGGGGCTTCTACATGAACCTCCTTTTCCTGAGTTTTGTTCGGTGGATCAGTTTGTACACCCTCCGTTCCTTTTGGGATTTCTTCCTTTTCCTGAGTAGGAATGGGGATGTTCCTAGCTCCTGTTGCTGCGCTTTTTCCTGCATCTTTTTTTGCATGGGCTGTTCTCTTGACTAGGGTCCATTGGTCCCCGCTTTGTTTTTCAGATTGCTCCTCTGTTCTCTTCTTACAGTGCTTTGCGAAGTGTCCGTGACCATGACAGTGTCGGCATTTGAAGGGGAGCTGTTCATAGTCGAGCTCTTGGACGTGCGTCCAGCCTGCCACCGAGAGCTTGATCGCTTCAGGCAGTCCTTCCTCGAGATCCACTTCTACACAGATTCGGGCGCATGAATATTGGTCTTTTCTTACAGCCTGATCTATGTATTTGCCTAGCGCGTTCCCGATGATCTGGAGCGATTTTTGATTCTAGCAGTGCAGAGGCAGATGAGGGAGTCTCACCCACACCGGCACGACAGATGGAACGTCTTGGGAAGGGTCGAAATCTGGAGTCCATTTGTTTAAATACAAGCCTTGCGACCCCATGAAGTAGGGGCCATTTCTGAATATTAAGCTTCTGTCTTCCGTGTTTTCAAACACAAATACGAAAAACCCTTTGCCCACAAAGTAACTCTTTACTCCGTCTTTTATCAGTGGTTTCCAGTTTCTTTGCGTCCAGTCCTCCACAGATTTGGGAGAAGGCCATAAGCCTGTAAACTGGCCTATGAGACCTCTTTCTGCCAGGTTCAATGCCGCTTTGCAGGTGTCTTCCTCTGGCAGGGCAACTGTAGGAATCGTATCCAATCTTTTGACAAATTTCTGCTGGAATGCCGTAGGAGGGCGTTTTGTCCCGGAGGCAATCAATGATCTGAAGGCGGAGACTTCGGGGGGCGGATCAGCAGGAGGGGCAGAGCCCTCAGGGATCTCCATCGATCAGCTGCAGGGGAGGGCGAGGCTATGCGCAGGGGCGCAGCAGCCAGAGCGGCGTTGTAAGGCTCCCAGACCTAGCTTGCATAGCGAAGGTGGGCCGCGCGCGGTTTTTTGATTATGGCTCAGCTGCGGCAAAACTTCATGAGTTAATTAGCTTTTTAAAACTCATGTGTACAACAAATAAAATGAAAAATTTTTATTTTGGAAAATTTTTCCCCTCAATCCAGATTCCGATCATTGGACATGTAAGAGGAAGAAAGATGGAATTCACTTTTCAAATTCTAGACCTTGTCTAAACCAAAATAAACTAGAGGTTCGGTTTTCAAATACATTCACTTATTTGGAAAATTTCTAGCTACCAAAAGTCCATATGCCAATCTACCTCCCAAGAAATCCATTTATTACACCACTAGTTAGTTTTTTGTCTTCCTATATTCTTTATCAACCTCTTCGAGTGATTCTTGAAATGTGGATACTTAAATCCTTCCTAAAAATTTGAGCTCTAAAACGAGAAGACATACAAGGTCATTTTAAGTCATTCCTCTACCCAATTATAAAAACCAAGTGAATATTTCTACATATTGATTTATGTCTCATAAACTATACAATATAGGTCAATTTTTTCCTTTAACTTATTTAAATATTGTTAGTGCACAATTGTTCAATGGTCTGATGAAATTTCATTGATAAAGGCATGATTATGCCAATCCATGTTGCATATTTCCATTAACAATGTTTACTTACATGTAAAACAATGTTGTCTTTTCTTTTATGTTATTTTGAGTTTGCTTTTAGTGCTGAAATTGGAATATATGATATTAATTTATGACTTGCAATTATAGCTGCTGAGATACTATTCTTTTTCTCTACTATATTGTTATTTCTAGTCCTCTGGGTGCTTTCTTCATATATATATTTTTTTTACTAATTGAAGGGATTTGTAATTCTATATTTTACCATATTGCTTGCCGGTTCCATGTAGATTTAATTGACATATAATAGGTGGTTTCTATTTTTGGGATGTCTGTAAAGTTTTTGGCACATCATATTGAATTTCTATAATTTGTGTAGCTCCCTAACATTTAGATAGAACCTTCATTGAAAAATGTGAGGGGGGTTTCAAATTCACATTGGATAACACCCTCCTCTGGGATAAAAAAGTTTAACAAACACAATAATAGAGAAACAATTAGTGACGTCACCAAAATATGTAGCCTCTTCAAGGTATCATATCCTCTCATCAAGGTCAAGAATCTATTCACCAAAAATGTCCTATGGAAATGATGGTTTAAGAAACAAAACCAGACAAAAACCTTCAGTGAGAACAACAAAATCTAAAACCTCTTCAAGGTCTTCAATCTGCTCGTAAAGTTAAATTGTGTCTTGATCAAGTCCAACAACTAAGAAACATTCAGTGACAACACCAAAATCTACAACTTCTTCAACGTCTTCTAAACCATCTTCAAAGTCAATATTGTGTGCATCAAATTCCTCAGCAAGGTCATCAATGGAGTCATCAAAACTACTATTTCAAGCTTCAATGCCAAAAATAAGTCAAAAGAATTCAATTTCTCCTCCAAAACCTTCATCTCTGAGCAAAGCTAGCATCATGTCGTCGAGAAATTAAGTAATTCCACAAGGAAATTCTATCAAAGTTAAAACAAATCCTTTTCATCCATATTTAATGCCTACTTTTTCAGGTGGAACACCTCCAAATTTAAGGACCACAATGCCATAAAATACAACTTTACTTAATAGGTGTAGACCTAGAACCCCCAACTTTGCGTGACATGTACAACTGAAATGTTAAATGTTTCTATTGGATAGTTGTTCACTATAATTGGCATGGCATGTCAAGTAATGTTGCACAAATCCCTTTTGGATGGTTGAAGTACATTTGGAATCTTAAGATTGCTTTTGATCTCTACATGTAGTCTTGTTTGAATGAAAAATTTTCCAATAGGAAGAACATAGCTTTTCAATGCAACTAACCATGTATCAATTGAGCTCTAATTGAAAAAAGAGTTTAAAGAAGTAGATATATGTACAAATTATCCCTTTGATTTTGATTGGAAATATAAGTCTAGTACATATATATGTTTTTTGAATTTGGGTCAATGTCGTTAATGCACTCAAATAGGTAGCCTTGTTGATTTATTTACATTGTGGAAACTTTTTACCAGAAAATCCAACTAGTTTTTCATCAATGCACATAGAAAAACTACTTGGAACAATTAATTGCATTCTAGAACATATCTATCCAATAAAAGTAACATTTTTCATCAATGCACATTGAACATATCCGACCATTGGACAAACAAATTTTGTACTAGATTTTCAATCAGGAATAGAGATGTGGGTCAAATCCCACCAAAAGTCGGAGAAGTGCTCCGAGTCTCTTATCTGAAAGAAATCTTCGTAAAAAACTATACTTTGGATGATTTATTTACATTGTGGATACTTTTTACCAGAAAATCCAACTAGTTTTTCATCAATGCACATAGAAAAACTAGTTCCAATTAATTGCATTCTAGAACATATATATTGAGTACGTAAATAATTTTTCATCAATGCACATAGTAAAACTACTTGAAAAATTAATTTCATTCTAGAACATATATATATATATATATATATATATATATCCAATACATGTAACATTTTTCATCAATGCACATGTATAGAAAAGCTACTTTCAGTTGATACTAGAGCACGTGCATGTACCAAAACAATTTGTACATGTGCAAACACTTGCACAAATAACATAAGAAGCTCAATTTTTAGTTGAGCACTGGAAGTTCTAAAACATATTTAATCCAAAGAGAATAAATTGTTGGACAATTCACTCAAAAAAATTCTAATGGAATTCCATCTTCAATAATCCGTTCATGATTGGATTTTGACATTTTCCATCTCTTAATTTTTTATTTTTTCTTTGATTGAACTTTTATCAACTTTATGCGTGTTGCACACACCAAGTGACTATATTGACAACTTATGGAATCAGGTTCATAGTCTTCAAAGTAAACAAAGTCTCCACTTTGATGAGTTTGTCTGAAAAAATAACCTTTCAGTATAATAGACCCTCTGTCATACTGAAATCCGTGATCATTATAGTTTTGTAATAATTTCATTTTTCGTTTAGTGCAACGCATCAAATAATACTTCACATTTTCATCATTGTCAATAGGTGCAATTACAACAAAAACATCTCCTTCACAATAAAACAAACTTAACAAAATTATACATATTTAAATTTATTTCTAGATCTTTAAATCATTAGAAAGTAATTCAAATGTTACCTTCTCTAACAAGATCAAAAACTCGATCACCATTGGATGATATTGTAGTTTCCTTTGATTGCATTTCTTCAAACATTGCAACAGACATTTTTCCCTTTGTATTTAGCTCTGTATGTTTCCAATCGTTCACATACATTTTGTTTTCACAAACGTCATTGGATTTTGTGTTGTCTATGCAAACATCACAAAAACAAGAATATTTTCTTTTATCCAATGCAAATACATTTCTGGACGACTTTTTTTGAATTGAATGCAATTTTCGAGTCCCTTTTATTGTTTCAACGTCACTTCCAATTGATCTATCTATGTCTTCAATCCCAATATGCCAGAAAAACCTTTATATGGAAAATTAAAAGAAGAATTTGTAAATATGATATCAAAATACAATCAAAGATAATCATTGCATGATAAATGTACAATGTTTAAAATTATATTTCCAATATAAATTAAATTGAATGTACCTTCGCACTTCTCTTGATGGGTTTCTCTCATGGCTTAGAGCAGCGATGCACCATTGAACAACTTCTTCAGTGTTCACAAGTTGGCTTGCAGAGTGGTTCATTTGATATCTTCGAAGTGCTCATTTTATGCATGCTCCTGCACCATCATGTTCTCCTTTTCCATGGCCAGTCTCAAAGAAATTCCAACAATGTTTAATGCAGGTTTTCTTATGAAGACAACACAACCAAAAGAATGATCGTGCAGATTTGAATTGACCTGCGCATCCGTCTGACCATATCCAATGTTCATTGAATGTTATTCCACAATTTTTCAAGGAATCATAAATTTTTCCAAAACAATGTTGTACAAAACATGTATCATGTGTACGATCGTCACTGATATAAAAGTGATATTCTTTAATGATATGTCGATTTTCACTCGTTCTTTCTATATGATCGACATTTTGTTCAGCATGTCTATATAGAATATGGACGAGCATGGAGACTTGGTCAGAATGATAGTATTCACTTTGAATTTCTTTTTGTGGAACAAATGTGTAGTTTTCTGCAAAATCAATCACTGACAAAATGGTCCCTGGTGGAAAAACTTCACGAGATTTTTTGAATTGCAAGTCTTGCCATCGAGCTCTATGGGAATGCTTGGTGCATTTGTAAATTTCTGCCTCAAACTTTCTCAAAAAGTCTATCAGAAAAATTTCGTCTTCTCGTAATTCGATTCTTTTAACACTATCTGCACCTTGAATCGATGTACCGATATATTCATATCTCTTCCATTTCACTTTCATGTTGGACAATGATTGATCATTTATATCAATATGATATTTGTTTTGAAATTTAGTCAAATTTCCACAATCATCGCATTTTTTACCACCAACACATTTCTTTTTGTAAAATAGTTCATCACTTTCTCTTTCACATAGAATTTGAGATATGAAATCACGAATAGTGGAAGGAGGAGGTGAATCCTTCCATAATGTTCTACCGAAATCAAGGAATGTGTCATAATATAACTCAAATTCCACATGATAACGACAACAACAAGTGTCGCATATGGTGATAGGTTTTACATACCATGGTTTTTGTTGAACAAAAGCACTGAGTGAAACATGAATTTGACGATTCTCTTTTTTGAACTTGTTGAATAACTCTATCTGAGTGGTTTCCAAGAGATGTTTTTCATGTTCTTCGTACTGATTTCGTGCTATTATTCTTCGCATCACATGCCTTGCAGTTGGTGAAACACGCGAATTGTTCTTCCAATATTCATATATTATTTTTTTAACATTTTCTCCAAGTCTATCTTTGTATGGTTGCCTACAAATAGTTCTCCAACAAGCGAGTTCATCATTTACATCTATTTGCAGCCGAAATTTCCGATGTTTATGCAAAGTTTTTTGCGAGGTTCCCAGTGCTCGTGCCATAGATGTTACCAAACGATTCTCTTGAGTACTTGATGAAACCATTTCCATCTATATTCCTGTACGTACAATTGAAACATCTTTCTCTCTAGATCTCTTAATTGACTTTATAGCACTACTCATATTTTTTATCACATCTTCCTTCATTTTTTAATCTTTGGTTGATTTTCGAATACCCAATAGTGTCGTAGCTTCTTTTAATTTCCTTAATGATAGGAGACCTTTCAACATTTGAGCCTGAACTGTCACCCGCTCATTTAAGAAATACTTTTCAAAAATGCAGTTAACACAATATCGTATAGCATGGTCAGGTTTTTTTATCTCCATATGTGTGAGTGTCAACATTTTCTAACATCTCATCATCGACAGTGATTTCATCTGTACATATTCAAAAAAATAGTACATATTCAATAAATAACTAAATTAATAAATATATCTATAATTTCAATAATACGTGCATGTGTTTAATATATATTATATATATATGTACATACCTTGTGATTCAATTTATTTATTTGGATTTCTTTCAATATTTTCACCATCTTCAATCATTGGTTCAATATCTCTTTCACTTTCTCTTTCAAAATTTTGTATCTCATCATCAATGTTTTGAGGAATATCTCTGTCTGTTTACATTAAACAAAATATTTTTCAAATTAATTCATCAAATAAAAATTAAGCTTCACATTTTACATTAGGAAAATTTTAAATATATCAATAGATCATAATATTTACATTTACATACCTGCTTCAATTTCTGCTTGAGGTTGATTTTCCTCTTCAATATTTGAGAGGGCTTCTAACTTCCTTTTGCGAGATTGTCTCATCTCTTCTCTACGTTCCTCAGGGTCTCTTTTTCAATCATATTTTCTCGCACAAGTCCTTCGATTTCCCATGATAATAGGGTATGAAGTTCAAAAAATTTCCTTCAAAAAATTAGACAATAACTCAATTAGAAAAAACATCACAAAATATTTAATTTAAAAAAAAATCATTTTAAATTTTTTGCAAAAAATACATACTCCAATCCAAAACACTTACTTTAAAAAATTCGAGAAAAAAATGTCTTATAAAAATGAAACGAAGCTCAAAAGATTTACTTCAACTCAAAACATGTACTCTAAAAAAATGTCACTTCAAAAAATGCCTCCAACTTTAAAAAAAAAACGTCACTTTAAAAAATACTTCCAGAAAATGTCTTTTCGAAATTAAGCCCAACTCCATACTTTCAAAAAAAATGAAGCACAAAAAACATCCAAAAAAATGTATCACATACCTCCAAGAAAATTTCTTAACCCCAAAACATTTTTTTTCAAAATCAGGCTGCCTCCAAGAAATGTCCTCCAAGAAAATTCTTTAAACCCAAAACAATTCTTTGCAAAATCAGTCTGCTTCCAAGAAATGCTCTTAAATCCAAACCTCCAAGAAAAGTTTTTAAACCCAAACCAAGACCTTTGTAAAATCAGATGAAACATTTCAATAAGCTGAATTAACTCTCTGAAATGGAAGTATACGGTGGGAGAACTCGAGGTCTCAATTGGTGATTGTTTAAGGATTACCACCAACACTGGAACGCTTAGATAAATTCCTGGAACTCTTCGAAATTTTGCAAGAAGCTGAAATATTATGCTAGAGGAAGTGTCCCTAATGATTTGGAGAGGGAGACCTTCAACCTGGAAGAAGGGAGGTCTACAACCTGCATTGGTTTAAGGAAGGCCAGCAACCAAAGGAAGGTTTAGTACAATTCCCGAAACTCTTCCAACTCTAGGAAGAAGTTGAAGTCTTCTGCTAGAGGAAGTGATCCTTAATGTTTTGAAGAGGGAAACCTTTAACCTGGAAAAGGGAGGTCTGCAATCTAAGGTGGTTTAAGTAAGGCCACCAACAAAAGGCATGTTCAGGGGATTATGTTTCTTTAGCTACAACTCTGAATCTGGGTATGTTTGTCTCTAGTTGTAGGCTCAAGTAGCAGGTTCAGGTTGTGGCTCAGGCTCACTTGATGTGGCTTTGAAGCTTGTATATGACCATCAATCCCCCCCCATCAGATACAAGGCGAGAAAATGAAGAGAACTCACCTTTAAGACTTTTCAATACTCTAGAAGAAATTCTAACATATAACTGAAATATCTTCTTGGTTGTTGAAGCCCATTGCCAATAAGCGATTCATCCAAGGTGAATCTTTGTTCTTGCAGGAGGTTTGTTTTTGAAGCATTTGTTTAAAGAATGAGTTTGTTTGCCATAATGCATGCATGGGTAAATATCAAAACAATGATCATTCACATGGCCAACTCGATTACAGTGTTGGCATTTGACAATATGTGGTTGTTGTGGAAGAGCATAATCTTGAACAAGTGAAGGTGAGTTGTCATGAAGAAATCTGACACTCTAAAATTTAATGGTATTTGAGTAATCTGGAATATGAAAGGACGTCTTTTTATCATATCCAAGACCTGTTTTGCGCTTGTTGCTGATAAGCTCTTCCTAAGGTCTGATGATTGGATTAGGAAGTGCAGGTTGAATTTCCACACTTGCATGTAAATATGTTTTTTCAATGACTTGATTAGTTTTTGGCAACTGATGGGATTCTGTCTTAGTCTCAAAGGGGGGTTTGTCCTGAACCAAGACAAGTTCAAAATGTTGCCTTTTCTTTTGTAACTCATCTTGCTGATGTTGTGATTCGAGTTGCAAAAATTTGATGTTTTCTTGTACATATTGTAAAAAATTGTGAATATCAATGAGAAAACCCAATTCCACCAACTAGAGACATTTTCTAGTAAATCAATCTCAACTAATGGTAAAATAATGAGAAAAATATAGGCACCAACTTCTCTATTGTATAAACAATGGCAGTAAACTTGTAAGAAATCTAGGTATATCTTTTATATAAATATGTTGGGTATAGTCAACACAGACTCCAATACAATAGATTCAATAGCATGTACCAACACATATAGACCAAACCAACATGCATGAAGGATATATTTACTACGACGGGATCAAGCATTCATATAGGCAAAGGTTCATTAACCACTATCTCTGATGCAAATTCATTTTCGTACATCATGTTACCAAGTTCAATCATGCATAGGTTTTACATGGTCCATTCCAATAACACTTCGCATGAGATACCAACCATACGCATCATAATCAAAGCAGGATTTTAACGAATAAAAGTTGGTGCATACCAATGTTTCAACGGTCTATAATCCACGCTATTTCAATGTACTTAGCTCACGGTCTAGTATTATATATATCAACGCACATATATAAACATAGATGCATAGAAACGTTCTTCAACCAACACAGAACCATATACTTATGCATACAATACAATGCAAAGGGGACTGGCCTTCATTGCACTTATTGGAGGATTATTAATGATTCTGCAATAGGCTTCCTTATATGTATCTGCATATGAGTAGAACCATCTATCTATTCCACCTGACAGGGGTCCGTTGCCAACATGATATAGGCCATCTCTATAGGTTTGACCATCGATTCCTTTATCTATGTTGAACTATTCATCAAATGGGTCATCAATGCTTCGACGAGGGAGACAAAGACTACACCCAATGAGAGTGAATATAAAAGAGAGATGGACTAAGTGGCACAAGTTTGTTTGACAAGAGTTATGTTCCGACTTCAAGGCTGCATTCAAACCCGTGTATATAAGTAAATTCAGTGCAAGTTCCACATTAAGTGAATACTTTAATCTTTAATCGATGCACAAAGAGACCATGTTTAATATTTGAACCCTACTATGGCACGACCAACTCGCAAAATTTTCTTCTCATACTTTTTATTGAATTTCTTGGGAGTCTCTCAGAAATCTAGCAACATCGTTGGAACCGAATTGATTATCGAATTGATTCAAACTAGAGATATCCTTTGTATGGAGTGACGAGAGCCTTCCAATAAAATTACGCCGTAAATATTGCCTCCTTATCACATGGCCTTATATGCTCTCGATGCAAAATTATAGCATTCTACGTAAAGGCACATTCAGTAGTTATAACCCATCTGAATTGACAGCTCCATGCTTAGTTTGAGGATTACGCTGCCCAGAAAAGGAGGCATAGATCCACGCTAGTTGGCAGTCTTTTCTTAGCACCTACCACCTCAAATATGAACTAAAGTAAGACGCAAGTCCTTACAACAACCATTAACATCAACAAAATGACTCAACCCTATCTTTGATAATTCAAAATAGAGGCCTCGTGTACTTGTGGGCAACAAATATTTCTACATTGAAGTAACTGCTCCCGGACCATACAACCAACTAACAATCTCACTCTCAGACCATTGAATCAACAAAGAAGTATGTTTAGACCCTCCAAAAATGTAGCAAGAAATTTCAACTCGCCTCTCTATTTATTTCGTCCCCCCAATGTAGAGATTCGACCCAGGTAACTGATAGCCCGCTTAACAACAAGTGTAAGGAGAAATCATACCCATCTTCTCAAGGAAACTCATGCTTGCTATGGTCGCTGCCAGTATAGCGCCTGAGGTTTAATCGATGGCTATAAACCTCTGAGATTCACAAAGCTCGACCTCTGTTATAGTAATTATCTTTATAGCTCGTGCATAGCAATACAACCACCAAACTCATTGATTTTAAAGTCTCATATACTTGGGATGCCTAGAGGAAGAAATATATGGTCAAGTTCTTCAAATTTTGCACAACATGTATCAATTTGTCCTGTAGGCAGATCATCGAGAGGTGATTCTATGATCATTTCATCGGTGGGGAGACATTCGATATGATTGATTCAGGAAGAGCGAGGATTAGGTGCAAACAAATGGCTAAGGAAGCATTATGCCAGAGAGGTCAAGCTAGCCATAATGGAATATTTTATGAGTAGATGGACGAGGGAAGTTTTCTAATTTAGCGAAAATAGACGTGGGAGACAGAGTGCAATGCGTGCACTTGCCGCTGACAGAAAATTCTAGGTGACCACAATGGGAGGTAAAGAAATGCCTAAAATCAATGCACCATAAAATTAATGGTTCTAATTTGAACAGGGTAGGAAGGAGCCTCATTGACGGACAAAGATGGCAGGGAGCATTTTTTTCGAATTGATTTTTTAGAACTGTATGCAACACAGGCCAACGGTGTTCAAGGAGAAGCTTAAACTGGGGACATGCAAACTTAACGCTCTGATACCATGTTAGACACACATGGAGTGGATGCAAAATATGAATGATAAAACCTTGAATTGCATTTCTATTAATATAGGTATTGGTTGCATTCCAGTTTATGATTCCCAGACTAATAATGTAATTTTATATGATTAAGGTTGATGAACAAACAATATGGCTTGCATATAAAATTATTAATAAAGAATATATCACCTATAGTGTAGATAAAATAAAACCAAGGTCATGGGACACGTATTCCAAGTTGAATGGTGGGAAAATATTATAGTGGGCATCACTTGTGGATTAAAAATGGCTATGGAAATTGGGAAAGGCATTGGTAAAGACAAAGAGGCAATAAATGGCATTTAATTATGAAAATAAAGGAAAATAGGAGAAAAGGGAGGTGAAGAGACACAAATTACATGCAAGGGAAATTAGAGGAAAAAATAAGGAAACATAAGAAAAAGGAATATCAATGATAAAAAGGCATCACAGAAATGGTTGATGGATTTTTGTCAGTTCTAGCTTTTGGACAGTTTTGAGTTGAGCACAATCTCATTCTCTCATATGCTTGCACACTTAGAGCATGCTTGGAGCACTCTAACATTCACTTGGATTGGAGAAAGAAAACAAAGGAAAGCAAGGGAGCACAAGGAGATAGTTGGATCAACAACTACAACAACATTACTTTGCAAATAACAATTTGCATGTGTGATTTCCTTACTGAGTTTTAGATGCACGGTATATGCATGTTGTTCCTTAGTTATGTGTTTTCATTTCCACGAAGATTTGCTTGGATTGACAGTGGTTCCAACCTTGCCTTACCATTTCCTGGATAGCCACGGTGTTGTGGGTTTCCAACTTGGTTTTCTGATTGATTCTCAGGTTTCCTATGGTTGTGTGTTGGAACAAAAGCTATGGAGCCCTGGAACAACTTGGGTTGAGTTACTAGTCGTAGGAGTCACGGGTTGGGACAACTTCTTTAGAGCCCTGAATTAGTTGTGGGTTGAGTTAATAGTTCCCAGATCCCTGGACAGCTTGGGTAGATACCGATCTGGTTTATGTTAGTGATTTTTGGACCTTATAGGTAGGATCATTGTGGTTTTGGGTTGAGATGGTTTGACCTCTGGAAGCCCTGGTTGGTTTTGTTTTGGTTTGACCCTTACGATCCCACATTCAATATGCTTGGAATATGGCGCGAGGGTGATTGGTTGAAAGAGAGATTTAGATCAACCCAATCTATGGTTGATTGGTATGTGGAAGTCCTTGACTTGGTTGGAATTTTCATATGTTAATAAGAGCTATTTTCCTATTGTGATATATGATCACTTGTACTGGCTATCATGTTAACATTGTGGTGAATTTCTTATGGCCTCTATTATGGTTATATGTTGGTTATATACTTGGTTATATGATGTGCTCTAGCTATGGTTCTTGTTCATGATTTTTTAAGTTATTGGATGGTTGATGAATGCAAGGTCTAACAAGTGTTGTTGCAACTAGTTAGAGAGGGCTTAGAGCCCTCTTGGTGATTCTCAGATGAAATTCAAAAGTTTATGATCAGATATGCAGTCATGACATGTAGCTAAATTCATGTTTGTCATGTGTTTGATGAAATGTCTGTTGTGTACTAGGCATGTTCTAGTCAAGTTTGAATGTTTCACATTGTTGTCATCTTAATCATGACTATGGAAAGTTATAAGTAGTTATGGGCAGTGGTTTGGAGGCTTTCCTTAAAAATTGGCATAAATCCTACGACCGCATGCACTGAAATGAGGAATTGGATCATAACTGCATGAAAACAAGCTTATGAGTGTAGTTATAGCCTCCCAATTGCATGCATGTAGTTTTGTGGTGAAGTTAGAGGGGAAAATGTGTGAAAATGAGTTCCAACTTAGGGATTGAACACCTGGGGTGGTTTGCAAGCTCTTGGGTGGTCTGTAGTTCCCGAGGGATGTTAGTTTGTTGTTGGTTTGTCAAACCTATTTCCATAATTGGAACTTGGAGGTCGGATGATATCATAGCGACATTCATCTCATGTTTACCCTGGAGAGCTTGTCAAAGTGGGTAAATATCGAAGGGGTGGTTACAAAAACGATGGGGAATTATGATTCCATGATAGAGGAATGATAGTGGGGATGAAGAGGGTTGAAAGGAGTCAAAGCCAAAAAATATAATTATTTTATTATAACTCAAAGTCCCTTTACCTTAGCATATTTAAAGGCATGCCAAGTTTGGGATGTGTGCCAAGGTAGTTCTGGGGATATATCCATCATTGGGCCCACCATTATAATATGATTCAAGTTGCAAGGGGTGTTGAAATCTTGGCATTGAAGTCAAGGTCATGCAAGGATAAGGGTTTTAATGCACCCAAGCTCGGGGAGAGGTTAAGGTCATACAAGTAAACACAAGCTTAGGAGAGATAGTGATTGTTCTACAGTGAAGTGTGCCCCTCACCGGATCAAAGCGAGTCATTGTTTCCCAAATCCCAAAACACAATATGAGGAAAAAAAGTCATGGTTGGCAAGATTCGTTCCCGTCACCACCCTAGATCGTGCAGCAGAGAGCCCACCAGAAAGATATCGTGAGCTTAGTGCCCACCGAACATCCCTTACCACTCGCATCATCGCATTAGTAAGCTTGGGAAAATATGCTGATAGAAGATACCCCCCCAACAACCGCCCCCCCCCATGGTGGAAACCATTATGGTATCTATATAGCAGTCTATGATTGGTTGTGGGTTCCTCCCTTGCTTCGTACCAAAACCAGGAAGGGTACCCCCTCACAATACTAGTTGTTTTTCTTAACGAAACATTGCAGCTGAATCACCGATGACATTGCACAAAAGTGGAAACAATGATAGTATATGCCACGTTGTTGACAGATTTGGCACTTTGATATGCCAAATGGAAAATTTTGAAGTGACATGTGGCAAGCATACATCAACATAAGGACACATGGAAAGTTCTTATTCGCAACAATGGATAATGTGTAACTGTGATGTGGTAGATGAGGTGGTCCATGGGCCCCTCACCCGACCACGTTGGTCTGAAGGTGTTGTAAATAACAATGAATGTGGCCAATGGGTGGTGGCCGACAGATGGAAAAATATTTGTATTAACTAATGGGACATGATCACAATCAATTAGAGTGTATGTTTATCGAACCACTCGAATGTAGGGTGTTGCGAAAATATACGGAATGTGGTCGATGAAATATGGGAGGCAGGTAGGAAACAAACCACAGTGACTAACGAGAAAGATCACCATCAAGAGAAGTTTATGTCTGTCGGAGCACCTAACTTGAAGGTGTTATGAATATCGGCGAGCGTGGTCAATGAGCGGAAAGTCGACACACAAGAAACAATCTATGATGATAATGGGTGATAAGTTTGACATCAAAGTATGTCTTTGTCTATCAGATCACCCATAGAAGGGGTGTTGGTTAATATTTTCATGTCTTATCCAACAAGTGATGATCTGATAGTTGACTAGCTCAAGGTCACAATCAACACTCGTAAAGGGCACTTAGGGTAGTAGTGGCTAGTACATCAAACTTGGCCGACGAGTTGTGAGTATTGTTTAAGGCCATAGTCACATATGGCTAGGCATTAGGTGCTCAAGACAACCATGACTAGCATAACAAATTTGGTCAATGGGCGGTAAACCAATAGAGGAAAAAAATGCAATTAAGGATGCAATCTCAAAACTGGTCATGTGGAGCGAAGCACAAGCATTCAAAATAACAGCCAAGGGGGTTGGAATTTTGGTGATTTTCAAGCACCAAAGTACAAATGGGTGAATTTGCATAAAGCATCTATAAATATAATTAGAACAATGTGAGACAATATGTACCTCATGCAAATCAACTGACGAAAAAATATTATAGATGCACAAAACTGTAGGAGCTAATGACAAATGAAGAGATGAAGTTGTGTTTGTTAAAGGAATAGATTTGAGCACTAAGTTGAGTTGGTTTCTAGAGTTAAAGCTAGTAGAGGTGTGGAGTGTGGAATATATATGTGCAACTTTAATAAATTAAGAAGTTGCAGTTAATGAAAGGAAACACAGATACGAAGAAGAGATGTATTAGTTATTGCAAATATGAGATTGTATATGGAGAGAAGTGTTTTATAGAGGTTGAGAGAGTAGATTGGATGAGATCTAAAGCTATTAGGTCAAATAAATGTTGCATATTTGAATTGCTAAGAAATTAAAGAAGAAAATATCAAAGAAAGGAAGTATGTCTCATAATAAAGATTGATATAAGAGTGATGTCTAATTGAGGTGACATAGATTCGAGTTTGAAAATGCAATGAAAGAGGGATATGAGTGGTTGAAGCAAGTTTTTTCTTGTAGATCATGGAATTAGATTCTCCTTTAGGTTGGTGCCTGTAAAGATTTGGGGGTTGGTGTTTGCAAACAAGTGGGATTTAGTGCTTCCAGCAAGTGAGTGCGTGTGAAGAAAAATGGGGTTGGTGCCTCATGTAGGTTGGTGCCTTCAAAATATAACATAAATGGAATTTGGTGCTTGCATTTACATTAAAATAAAAATAAGATTTGTGGTTTTCCTCTGTATGGGTTTCCACAAAAATATCCTATGTTCAATGCTTTATATGATTGATTCATTATTGTGTGATTGAACGTGTTTAACTAGATAAACCATTGTTAAAATTTATAAAATATTGATTCACCCCCCTCTCAGTATTTTCTTGGTTTCCAACAATTGGTATTAGAGTGGTTACCCTTCAGCATTATATCACAACTAGAAGATAGATCTAGATCTGAAACATGGTTAACCAAGATGAAAATCTTACTAGAAAAAATCCTCTTTTCACTAGGACAAATTATGAATTTTGTAAGGTAAGAATGAGGACTTGTCTAATGTCCCTTGGTGCAGATTTCCATGATGCAACGTTGAATGGCTATAAAAAACTATATGTGTTGGTTGACAGAGATGAGAAGCTCAAATTTTCTTATAATGCTAAAGCAATGAATGCAATCCTAAGTGGATTGTATGAATCTAAACCTATCAAAGTCATGCACTATGACACAACCAAGAAGATATAGGATAGGTTGAAGAATTTCTATGAAGGAAATAGCAAATTAAATAAGGTTAAACTCTAAATTTATATAAAGCATTTTGAATCATTGAATATGAACGAGTACAAGGACATAGCAAAATTCCTTCTTTTTGTAGATGAAATAGTTAACACTGACACTATAAGAGGTCTTGATGAAACTGTGGATGATTCCATAGCAGTTCAAAAGGTGTTAAGATCTATTCATGTCAAATTCAATCCAAAAGTATCAGTTATTGAGGAGATGCAAGATCTCATCACATTAACAATGGATCAACTACCTATGAAATGAGAATTGAAAAAGGTTGATCTACATCAAATTAAGCAACCTTCAAAGCTGATAAGAAGACCAAAGAAGATCAAGAAGACTCAAACTATGGATCCGATGAAGAAGAAGCCAAATTTGTTAGAATATTCAAGTGAGGTGATCCATGTGGATATTAATGACTACCCATCTATTCCACTGGATCACAACACAATTTTCCTATTTTGGCAGTTTTTAGGTTCTAAATTTCTAGAGTTGTTTTGAAGCCCTAAAAAACGTTTTTTGGGGGAACATACTGACTATAATCATTGATTGTTTTCGACAATCATAATATGTACTCCTCGGATAACCTTTTCATCAGGCCACCTTGTGAACCAAACAAAGATCGTATGACAAAGTTACAACCTTGGGAAGTTGGCGTTCCAACTTACCCCATCAAAGTACATAAGCCTTTGTTGCTTCATCTCATAGGGTTAGGTTTTTGGATGTTGATGGTTACTCATTCCTTCTACATGATAAAAAGGCTCCTAAAACTCATTGTAACACAATTTAGGAAGGCACATTGTTGTCACAACTCTTCTCATAAATAAGCTACCAACATTCGAGTTAATTTGTTTTCATTCTAGATGTATATAGTTTCAACATTTTCCATTTATTAATTGGAGTCAAATGTCACTGTATCTATATGTTTTGGTTATAAATCTATTTTTCATTTCATTCCCTTCATAAATTCAGATCAAAGGTATCTAAGCGGTATGCTCCTTATATGTTTTTTTGTGCATGTCCCCAACAAGGTCAGAGTATAAGGAGTCAGGACTCAAACTGATTAAACCCTTGCAATATTGTCCTTGCCAACCTCGATGACCTCCCATGATGAAAGAAAAGAAATATGAGCGAGTAGGAGATACTATCAAATTGTTGTTTGAATAAGCCCTCAAGCGACAAAGGAATGAGATGATGGAAAGTTTTTCCCAAATCCTTCAACGAATTCCAATAGGTGATGCATCTTCATCAAGTGCCCACTTTGGAGGCGCTACCACCTTTAAAGTAAAAGTTAATTTTGATATTCCTATATTTGAAGGCCAAATAGATGTCAATGCTCTAAAAAAATGGTTAAATATGTTAGAAGGGTGGTTTTCAGTCCATAATATTTTTGATGGATAATAAATTACCTTTGCACTCCTTAAGGTCGCCCCCCCATGTCAAGGATTAGTGGGAAACTTACTATGAGAAAATGGTCGTGGGGGAATCCACACTATTTTCAGTCGCACCCACTTTGGACTCTTTTAGGGATGTTGCTAAAAGAAAAATATTACCCTATTGGAAGCTATGAAGACCAGTACCTAGGATGGACCACACTACGACATGAAAGGGACCAAGCGGTGCAAGAGTTCAGAAATATCTCTCATACCTTGTGAACCAATCCAAGTATCAAGGACTCTGAGCAGCATCTAGTGCTCAAGTATTGTGGTTATATACACAGATACATTTAGATAGAAATGGAGTTCATGGAAATCTCCTCGCTTGGCGTAGCATATTGATATACTATTAAAATTGAACAAAAATTTAAACAAAAGAAGTGATAATTTGGATCTGCAAATCCTTCATAGTAGAAGTAGGGCAAGGGCATCACCAAACTATAAAATAAAGGATAGAGCCAAGGTGTACCATCCTAGTACAACCCATCAAAGCCATAAATAAATAATGGTGATGGGAAGGTGAATAAAGACACAGGAAAGTGGTGTAAGTTCCACAATATCCCCACTAATAACACCAATGAATGTCATGCAAGGTAGTAGCTAGAGGCCAAGCTAAAAAAATTAGAGTCAAACGCAAGTTTTGACTCTTAACCAAACCTAGATAAGGGGAAACAAATCATCGGTGTGGAAACCGTTGCCACCACCAAAGTCCAGCAAAGTGAGACTGAAAATCTGAAGGAAGGTGAGTGCCCCTTTCACTCACAAATGTGGGTGAAGGGTGCTCCACTACATTTTAATTTCAACAACGAGAGTCAAAATAACCTCATCTCAATAGAGGTTGTTAAGCGGTTGGGCCTGCCGACAACACCACACTTGCATCCATACACCATCTAGTGGCTCCACAAAGGGGAATTTTTTGTGTGTTAGCCAACAATGTTGCTTTCCCTACAACATCAAGCCTTTCAAGGATGAGGGATTGTGTGATGTTGCTCCCCTTTAATTTTGTGATGTTATGTTAGGCCAAACATACTTGTGGAAGCATCATGGTGTGTATGAATATATACCTTGTAGTTTTATTATGAATTTGGGTTGACAAATATACAAGATACCAAAGATATCCCCACCTACAACCATTTCTTTGATATCTATTAGTTAATGTAGTAAGGTCATCTCCCAGAGTAGGAATTTTTTCTTCTTTTTAATTCAGGTCTCAAAGTAAGGAGAATATTGTGGCCACATCTATGGCCTCCACACAGGGCTCCTCCATGCAATAGAGACAAGTGGATAAGGTCGTGGAAGAATATAAAGATATCTTCTCCTTGCCCATAGGGGTACCTCTACACTGTTAGTTCAACCACGTTGGAGAATATAGTAGGGCAACTATTAATTCAAATTCTCCTTAACCTTAATAATTTCTTGTGAACTTTAGTTACCTTCGTATGTTTCCTTATTAGATATTTTCATCAAACAATTATCAAGAGAAAAAACAATAAAGATAATGGACACAAGATATAGGCTCCAAGTCAGGGGAAAAATCCTCCAAGGGGAAAACCCATAAATAATCTCTTATCTTCTTATAGATTTTTCTTCAAATTAGAAAAACAAGACCCAAACCTCAAGACCATTACCTCCTCCAAGCACCAAGTCAGCCCTTCAAGATAACCTTCTTCAAGCGAGTCAAATATTGACCAAGTCAACAAAGGTGAAATTCCTTCCAACTTGATATACTTCATATCTTCGACCTTATACTACATTTATGCAACTTTGGTCCTTTAGAACAACAACAACCCTACCCTTTAATCACATGTCAATCTTCTAAAAGATGCTTCTTGGAATGAATCAAGGTCTTCCAAGTGAACCGAATTCAAACCCTCTTCAAACTAGTTCCGATCACATATTTTAGCCCTTACTTGGTTCTGTAAATTCAACTTACAATATTCGAATTCCTGCAGTAGAATAGAAACCCTACTCTTCACACATGTGATCATAAAAGTCAAGTTTTAGCCTCCTTCCTTCGCTAGGGTTATTTTCCTTGATTTCTTCCTTCCACACTCATTTTATCTTTTTCTCTTCTTGCTTGAATGTGAGTTGCAGAAGTTTGTGTCAAAGAAGGTCAATTTATTCTTATATATAGCTTTCTTATGAGATCGAATTAGCCTCTTTAGGTCGACTTGTCCTTGACTGGGGCCAACTTGTGCTTAGAGGCATATTTGTTTTGCTACACTCAAAATAAATTCTTTTACATGATACATCTTGCCCATATGGGCCTTATATACATGGCATTGACTCTCTTCACTCATGATAATAAATCTTATGACATGAAAAACCCTATAAGCATGAAGAACATGTTTTACCCAGAAGACCAATCAAATGAAGCATGAAACCCATGATTGAAAATAATAAAATTTTTTCTTATTTTGCTTGATACATAAGATATACATATTGACATTAGTAAAATGAAAATTATGAAGAACGAAACTAGTTACATTTTCCAACACTCCCTCTTAACTAGGGAAGTATTCATAATTGTATATTCGGTACAAGGATATTCTCAAACTGAAGAGTTATCATAAAAAGAGATGGATTTGAAAACCATATTTAAGCATCAACATTGTCAACATAGTAAGGCCTTAACTTGACAATATCTTCTTATATTAGAGCATAATGTTGGGAGGATTTACGTGAGATACCACACTAACTCTTTAAGGTACATACTCCATCCGAATATTCACTAGTTATGTCCTTTTAGGACTATTCTTATCTTGGATTCCTAATCCTAAAAGAATATCGGTCCTATTCGACCACTCTTATCTTGGATAACTATCAAATCCTCAAAGAGTGTCAGCCCACTTCCTATCTTAGATTTTCTATCCTCAAGTAAATCTCAAATTCTTATCCAATCCTCCATTATCCCTATCATGGCCTTCACTTATACGTACAGTTGTTAGTCCTAGCCTAATGCATGACACATGATAGAAGATAATACAATGTACATCATCACTCCCTCTCAACTAGGGAGCATATCCACATCCCCACTTTATTAGGGAATATATCCTTTCTCCTTTTCCAATTATTCAAGGAGACTCCTTTTACTCCCTCTCAAATATATAGGATATTCCTTACTTCCTTTTGATTGGGAAGTCATAACCACAAGCTTTATATCTTGTCTTCATAAGTGTATCAACTACCAGTTCTTCATGGAGATAGTTGCATGGCTCCTTATTTCCTTTGTATCTCATCACATTGAGCTTATTTCTTCTTGGATGTTGTGGATCCATCTTCTTCCTTCTATCTCGTGATAGGATTCATGTCATCAAACTTTCATATCACTTTCCTCTATTCATCATTAATGAAGACATTTTATTGAGCCTTCCAAAATAGAGTCAATCATAGCTCCATGAAAGTGATCTTCATTGAACATCAGGTTATCTTCTTTTACTACTACCTTTCAATCTCAAGATGGTGATGTAAACATCTTGACTACATAATATTTTAAGGACTTTCAAAACCATTCACTCAATCCATTTGTTCTTTGAATCAAGTTCAACACTGGCTGTTGAACTTGCGTCAACTATCATTATGTATTTCTGCAATATCCTTCTAGGTAGAAAAATAATATGTCAACCAGAAAAATATTAATATCATAATTACCTCATTATGATGGCTTCTTTGGATTATGTTTTCTTCTTAGGTCAAAATCCTTTCGCATGATCCATCTCCATATTATATAAGATTATTTCTCCATGCATTCATCTTAATCTGGGGTCCCATGGATCGAACTTGATTACCAAGCTACAATACATTTCTTGGAGTTGTCATTGTTAACTCCCTTTCTTTCTTCCAAAGATGATACTTGATGTTGATCAATATTATCATGTTATCTTGTTAAAGAGTCTCGATCTCTAGCCATTCCAAAGCATGTCAAATTTCTTCTTTCAAGCATCGAGTAATCATATGGAAGACTTATTGAGCACATTCATAACCAAATCGTCTTACGTGATTCTTGTAAATATGAGCCCTACCCTAGAGAACAATTAATTAAATATGCATACCTTTTACTCCATGAAACCATCTAGCCATCCTTTCTTGAATGAGCCTCCTTATTATACATGTTGAAGATATGTTTATTTTCCAAAGAAAGACTGCAACTTGACCATTTGATTCCTTCATCCTTCAAGAGTGTTGTTTCCATACTAGATGGAATATATACTAGTCATAATGCTTCTTCCAAGGACATTTCAAAATGATGGTTCTTATAGGACCTTGATGATCCATATTAGAAAAATGACTACCTCTAAAATTATGATAGAAAATGTTTGGATGAATTATAATATGCAATGTGGTTCCAATCTTCTCATTATGTTTTAAGATAGATGATCCTTCCCAAAGAAAATTGATTATGTAGACTCTAATTTCTCTATTATAATATGCTTTTGTCTATGATTTCATGCTTTTACAAAAACCAATGCTCTTCTAGAGAATGCAATAATACATGCTACTCTACTTTCTACTTAATAAAAGAAAGGAAAATTTCTTAAAGAACCTAGCAGGATGGAGCTTCCTTCAATAGTAAAGATACTTGGGATCTTCTCCTTTCAACTTCTTCTCAAGTTCTCCCTTTTCTTCATCTATGCGAGCTTCACTTATTTCCTTTCATTTTTTGTTCACCTTGTTTGGAAAACCCCTCTTAAAATGCCCATACTCATTGCATTCAAAGCATTGAATCTTGGACATATTTGTCTTTCTCTTGGACTTTCCAAAATTACATTTCTTCATCTTCTTGATTCTTGTAGTAAAGGCTTGAGACTTTTCATTTGATTCGGTGTCATCATTTGCCTTGATCCTAGATTCCTCCAAGATACATTGAGCTCTTAACTCTTCAAAAGGTGTATTATCCTCCTTATAGTAGATACTAATTGCAAAACTGCTCCAATCAGGTGGCAAAGCATTTAAAACACAAATGGCCATTTCATAGTTGGAAACAATTTCCCCAAGCCCTTGCAACTAGTATCATATTTGTGATATCTTCAAGAGATAAGTGGCCATGTATTCTTCCTTTGATTTTCTTATTCTATATAGTTGATTCCTAAAGGAAATATTTAGACGTGATGTACTTATAGAGTACAACTTTACCAACTTATCATACATAGCCTTGGATGTCTTCAAGTCAGCAATAAAGGGAATAAGATGATCCTTAATGGATTCAACAATGATCCTTTGTCCTCTTACTTCTCCCTTCTTGTATTTTTCTAACTCTTGAGTCTTATCTTTATCTGGTACAACTACTTCACCAAGGACATATTCCATTAATTCATTTTCTATGAGTGCCAAGTCAATCCTCTTCTTCCATGCTAGGAAGTTTGTTGATCCAACAAGCTTGTTGCCTTCCTTGAAAAATGTAGCCATATGATTTGTATATTTAGACATATAAAATAGTACTTACTTGTCAACCAATATTTCTCCTTCTTGATGATGTATTCAACTATCTTGATGTTTTCAAGATATTCAAAGAGACTTCAATGATGCCCCAATATGATGACTTATATGATGCCTTCAACAATGATGATTTCAAATAGCTTCAAAGAGTGGATGATGATCCCAATATTATTTGATGCTTCCTCTTCTTCAAGATTATGGAGTGCACTAGAGAACCTTCAACAAAAAATGATCCTTCCTTCCTTCAATGAGAGCTTGATCCTTCTTGAGATGATCAAATCCTTGATGTAGTAACCTTCCTTCTAGGTCAATAGGTCTTCGTCTTCTTTCCTTATGTCCCTTTTTCAAAGCAAACCCTTCAATATGATCCTCTAGTTGCCTTCTCATGTTCACCTTAGCTTTGATACCATTTTGGAGAATGTAGTAAGGAAACTATTAATTCAAATTCTCCTTAACCTTAATAATATATTATGAACATTATTTATCTTCTTGTGTTTCCATATTAGATATTTTCATCAAACACTTATCGAGAGAAAAAACAATAAGACAATAGACACAAGATATAGGCTCTAAGCCAAGGAAAAACCTGTAAAAAATCTCTTCTCTTCTTATATAATCTTCTTAAAATGAGAAAACCAAGACCCAAACCTCAATACCATGACCTCCTCCAAGCACTAAGTCAACCCTTCAATATAACTTCTTCAAGTGAGTCAAAGATTGACCAATTAAACAAAGGTCAACTTCCTTCCAATCTGCTATACTTTAGATCTTCAGCCTTCTACTGAAGATCTACAACTTTGGCCATTTAGAACAACAACAACCCTAACATTTAATCATGTGTCAATATTCTAAAAGATGCTTCTTCCAAGTCAACCGAAGTCAAACCCTCTCCAAACTAGCTCTGATCACAAATTTCGGCCCTTACTTGGTTCTGCAACTTTGACCTGCAATATTTAGCTTCTTGCAGTAGAACAAAAACCCTAGTCTTCACAAGTGTGAGCAGAAAAGTGAAGTTTTTATTCTCTTTCCTTCGTTAGGGTTATTTTCCTTGCTTTCTTCCTTCCTCACTCTTCTTATCTTTGTCTGTTATTGCTTTAATGTGAATTGAAAAAGTGTGTGTCAAAGGATGTAGAAATTCTGCCGAATAATGAAGATTTATCCACCGAGATTATCCCGATCACATATCAATTCGACTTCATATGCAACACATAATCTCTTCCACTCAGATCATCACACATGCGGAAATAAAACAAGCGGTATGCGATCAAAAGATCATCAAAACATCACACACATTACACAGTATGTATGGGGAAAGCTTATAGCTGAAAACCCCCAGCTATTTTGTATAATATAATGGAGAGAACATGTAACAAACTCAGTACAATACTCCTCACAAGTACTCAGTACTGTCTCGTAAAGTTACACACAAACTAGCTTGGTTTTGAACAAGTCATGGGTTCAAAACTCATCCACTAATTGCCTGCCTCTATTGCGCAATCACTGCTGGCCTAATGAGAGATCCAAGGTTCGAATCTCCTTGGCTTGATAGCACAATCATCATTGGAAATTTCCTCCAAGTGTGGTGCAAATCTCATGCACAACTGATGTCACAACTGATAGTTATCTCCACCCTTTCATCTACCTCTTTCACTGGTCTCCACTGAACTGTCCATGCACTGTAGTGAAATGATGTGTTCTTGAGTTGAATAATGAGTTACTAATTAATGAATTAAATAATATTTAATTCACTCCACTCATTACTAGCTGATTAGCTAGTTAAACTAATCTCAACTAGTTCAACTAAGTTAAACCGAACACAACTCCACCAACTGTCTCATCAACTCCACCAAACTTCTGCCACTGAAGTCCTAACTGAAGTCAACCATGCATGAGCTCACCAAACCCTTAGGAATAGAGTAATTCCTCTGTCAGATGCATGAGCCACTTCTGTAGCTCGAACTGAAGTGCTCCAAGAGAGTAAACTGAAGTTTAGAGTCCAAATATTATTAAGGGTAAATAATATTTGAATTTTCTATTTTTAGGATAGGCAGTCTAAAAATAGACTTCGACCTAAATGTCTAAAAATAGAGGTCCATCTATTTTTACCAACATGACCAATACTCCAAGAATAGCATACTGCAACTCCCAGACCATGCTCCATATGTCTAAAAATAGACATAGTCTAAAAATAGACTTTGCGCCAAAAATAGCCAGCGGGCCCACTTAGTGAAGGCGACTTCATTTCACTAAGCTCCATCATCTTGCTGCATTTTCAACACTCCCTCTCAGCAAGATATGGATTATCTGCAACCCCTATCCTGCCTCTGTGGAATTCGAACTTGCTCCTGGTGAGCGCCTTCGTCAGGATGTCGGCATCCCGATCCTCCGTGGGAACATATGAAAGCATCATGATCCTCCGCTGAACACAATCTCTGATGTGATGGTACCTGATGTCGATATGTTTGGACCTATCATGAAATACTGGATTAGCCGAGAGCTTGATGCAGCTCTGGTTATCACAGTAGATCACCGTAGGCTCCAAATGCAACCTGAACAAACCTGCGAGGATCTTCCTCATCCAAATAGCCTCACATGCAGCCAAGCTTGCTGCCATGTACTCGGCCTCTGCTGAACCGAGTGCCACGGATCTCTGCTTCCTGCTGTACCAGGAAACTGCTGTCGACCCAATGCTGAAAACTCCTCCAGAAGTGCTCTTCCGGTCCGTTGGGCTCCCTGCCCAATCTGCATCAGTGAAGCCAAAAAGCTTCACTCCATCCTCCTGTCTGTACCATAGACCATATCCCGATGTGCCTCTGATATAGCGCAATACATGCTTGCCTGCCTTCCAAAAGAGCTTGGTAGGCTTAACCATAGCTCGCGAAAGCTGGTTAACTGCATAGCATATATCGGGTCGTGTATTGACCAGATACATAAGCGACCCCACCAACTGTCGATAGACAGTGGCATCCACTACCTCCGCTGAAGTAGCATCCTCCTTCCTCCAACCACCAGGAAGAGGAGTGTCAACAGGCTTGCAGCCTTGCATGTTGAACCTCTCTAGAATCTCCCGAGAATACTTGCCCTGAGAAACAAACAGTCCTCCACTGCGCTGCCAAATCTCCAATCCCAGGAAATAATGAAGGATGCCCAGGTCCTTCATCTCAAACTCTCGTGCAAGATCCTCCTTGCATGAAAGTATCAACCGCTCATCACCCGTCAAAATTAGATCATCTACATACAGTACGATGATCAACAGCTTCCCCTCCACCACAATCTGGTACAGGTTAGGATCCGCCTCACTCTTGGAGAATCCAAGCCCGGTGAAGTAGCTGTCTATCCGAGTGTACCAAGCACGAGGTGCTTGCTTCAGCTCGTACAGTGCTCTCTTGAGTCGGCACACATGCGACTCACTGCTGAAGATCTCGAAACCTTCAAGCTGCTCTATGTACACCTCCTCCTCAATGACTCCGTTGAGGAACGCAGTCTTCACATCCATCTGATGAATGTGCCACCCCATCTGCGCTGAGAGAGCAAGGATCGTCCGTATGGAAGAGTACCTTGCGACAGGTGAAAAAGTCTCCTCATAATCAATCCCCTCGATCTGTGAGAAGCCACGGGCGACAAATCTCGCCTTGTACTTCTCCACACTCCCGTCAGCTGCCTGCTTCACCTTGTAGATCCATCGCGAACCCACCACTGATTTCCCAACCGGTCTTGGGACAATCTCCCATGCACTGTTCCTGACGATTGAATCATATTCTTCGATCATGGCATCAACCCATGCGGGTTCCTCCACAGCTTCCTCAAAAGAGGATGGCTCCGTCACGACACATTGACCCACAAGAGCCATGTATCCAGTGTACCGATCCGGTGACTGTCTCTGTCTGCGCTGTGTTGTAGGTGGTCCTACAACCTTCTCTGCATCCCGAGCCAGTCGCTCAGCTTCTGTAGTGCGCATGCGCCCTCTGATGGCGGCGCCGCATGGGTGGTTTCTTCCACCTCCCCGAAACTTGATATCCCGTCGCACAACAGCCTCTGCGAATCGTCTCGACAAATACACCCGATAGTTGTGAGGTGTATCGTTGGTACCCCACAAATATTCCAACCTCTCGCGGTTGATCCAGCCTTCTTTCCGGCATCCTTCGGTCATACGCAGGCGGGCATTGTGTGAGCCAAAAATTTCGCATGAGAAATATCGTGCCTCTTGCTTAAAAAAGCCTCCTCTCCTGTACTATGCCAAGAACCTTGTGAGGATGGGCTTCGCACATACACCGCCGTATTGCATGCCTCAGCCCACAAGTGAAGGGGTAGGCCCTGATCATGCAACATCGCCCGTGCAGCACCCACGATCGTTCTGTTCTTCCGCTCAGCCACCCCGTTCTACTGTGGGTTATGGGGTGCGATGAGCTCTCTCCGAATCCCTTTTGCGCTGCAGAACTCCTTGAATTCAGCCGAGATGAATTCACCACCATTGTTGCTCCTTAGAGCAATCACCTTCTTCCCCGACTCCTTCTCGACCAGTGCTTTAAACTCATAGAACTTCGCGAATGTATCGCTCTTCTTCTGCATGAAGAAGATCCAAGACTTTCGAGAGAAATCATCAACAAAGATCACGTAGTACTTGTGCTTTGCTGTCGAAGCAACTGAGAAAGGACCACACACATCTGTGTGAACTCTCTCAAGGATCGTCGTGGCGCGACTATCCTTCTCGTGAAAGGTGGCTTTCACAAACTTTCCTAAAGTACACCCCTTGCACTGATCTGACTGCGCAAGGGTGCCCTTAGGAAGCCCAGTAGAAATCTGCTACAGGATCTTCAAAGCTCCATGGTGAAGGTGGCCCAATCTCCGGTGCCACAGTTCGCCCTCATCATCCCGGCTCACCACTTCTCCCGCTTTGCATGCCATTGCTGCGCAGCCATCTACTTGCAACTGATAAAGGTTCTTGGTTCGAACCCCTATCTTCCGGGTCTCTCCAGTAGTCTTACTGCGCAGGAAAGCCTTTCCTTCGCTGAAGACCACATCATACCCCTTGTCTTCCAACATCGCCACAGAGATCAAGTTCTTCTTCAATCCGGGCACATGCATCACATCCTTCAATACGAAGGGTTTACCAGACTCCCTCTGAAAGGATATGGTACCGATACCAGTCGCACTGTATCTACCATCATCGCCCATCTCGATGTGCACGCCCAGATCTTTGTCCTCCAGATCTGAGAACAAATCCCGATCTCCCGTCATGTGGAATGACGCACCACTGTCCAAGAACCACACTGATCCCATCACACTTGAAACCAAGCATGCGATCAGTGAAAAGTCAAGCTCGAACTGCGAAGCCAAAGCCTCTCCATCTGCAGATCTTCCCGCTTGCTTTTTTTTCTTCCTCTTCGGACAATTGGTAGCATAATGTCCGTGATCATGGCAGTGAAAACACTTCACTTTCGCCATATCTTGCTTCTTGCCCTTTGCACCAGAATGAGAAGTTTTCTTACCCTTCCCCTTCTTTGCTTTGGCAACCAAAGCGCAATTTTCTTCATCAGCTCCCTTTGATGAAGATCCATCCCGAGTAGTCCTCCTTATCTCCTCCTGCATGAGATCCGCCCAAAGGCGCTCCCATCCCGCCAGCTTCTCCCGACCATTGACACTATCTTGATATGAGTGCCAAGCCTTCGGAAGACCAAGGAGAGCCAGGTCGACCATGTCCTCGTCTTCGACAGTCACCCCCACACTTCCCAGCTCATCTCTGCATTGAGTGAACTTCGTGAGGTATTTGGCGACACTGTCGCCCTTCTCCATCTTGATGTTCCTGAGCTTATCTTTGAGCGCCAGCTTCCTTTGGTCACTCTTACTCTGGAATAGATCCGTCAAAGCTTTCCACATGAAATATGGAGTAGCCTTTCCATGCAGGCTGGATACAATATGATCCTTGACGCCCTCCAACAGGATCCTTCGACACTTCGCCATCTTCTTTTGCCATGCTTCGACTTCAGCAGGATCAGTGGGCTTTTGGACATCCGTATCTACGAACTCCTTCAGACCATTATCTTCTAATACCGCCTCCATGCGATCTTTCCATGCAACATAATTCGAACTGCCTTCAAGAGCATATTCGAGTCGCAAACCGTTGAAAGACATTTTCAACTCCGACACCAAGAAAACAAACTGCTGCAAAATTCGAATTCCAAGCTCAAAGCTCAACCGCTCTTGATCTGTGAGAACAAATTATTTCTAGCACAGAGATCGACTGCAGGGGAATTTACTGGATGTATCACCTTTCAAAGGAAAGGATGGATCCAGAGGCTACCTGGCCCGCATGCAGACTCTGTCTACCGAAATAAGTTTGTAATCATTGTGATGATCAATCTCTGCTTCAATAGCTCCGATACCATGTAGAAATTTGCTGAATAATGATTAATTATCCACCGAGATTATCCTGATCACATATCAATTTGAATTCATATGCAACACATAATCTCTTCCACTCAGATCATCACACATGCGGAAATAAAACAAGCGATAGCACATCAAATCATCATACACATTAACACAGTATGTATGGGGAAAGCTTATAGCTGAAAACCCCACAGCTATTGTGTATATTATAATGGAGAAAACATGTAACAAACTCAATACAATACTCCTCACAAGTACTCAGTACTATCTCATGAAGTTACACACAAACTAGCTTGGTTTTGAACAAGTCACGGGTTCAAAACACATCCACTAATTGCCTGCCTCTATTGCGCAATCAAGGCTTGTCTAAATAGAGATCCAAGGTTCTAATCTCCTTGGCTTGAAAGCACAATCATCATTGGCAATTTCCTCCAAGTGTGGTGCAAATCTCATGCACAACCGATGTCACAACTGATAGCTGTACTCACCCTTTCATCTACCTCTTTCACTAGTCTCCACTGAACTGTCCATGCACTGTAGTGAACTGATGTGTTCTTGAGTTGACTAATGATTTACTAATTAGTGAATTAAATAATATTTAATTCACTCCACTCATTACTAGTTGCATAGCTAGTTAAACTAATCTCAACTAGTTCAACTAAGTTAAACCGAACACAACTCCACCAACTGTCTCATCAACTCCACCAAACTTCTGCCACTGAAGTCCTAACTGAAGTCAACCATGCATGAGCTCACCAAACCCTTAGGAATAGCATAATTCCTCTGTCATATGCATGAGCCACTTCCAAGGCTCGAACTGAAGTGCTCCAAGAGAGTAAACTGAAGTTTAGAGTCCAAATATTATTAAGGGTAAATAATATTTGACTTCGCTATTTTTAGGAAGGCAGTCTAAAAATAGACTTCGAACTAAATGTCTAAAAATAGAGGTCCATATATTTTTACCAACATGACCAATACTCCAAGAATAACATACTGCAACCCCTGGACCATGCTCCATATGTCTAAAAATAGACATAGTCTAAAAATAGACTTTGCGCCAGAATTTGCCTGCGGGCCCACTTAGTGAAGGCGACTTCATTTCACTAAGCTCCAGAGGTTGAGTTATTCTTATGTATATCCTTCTTATGAGATTGAATTAGCCCTCTCTAGGCTGACTTGTCCTTGACTAGGGATAACTTGTGCTTGGAGGCAAAATTTTCTTTCTAGACTCAAACTAGATTCTTTTACATGATACATCTTACCTAGATGGGTCTTATATACATGGCATTGACTTTGTGGAATCATGAGAGTAAATCTTATGGCATGACAAACCCTAGAAGCATGAAGAACATGCTTTACCTAGAATACCAATCAAATAAGTATGAAACCCATGCTTGAAAATAATATTTTTTCTTTCTTCTTTTGCTTGATACATAAAATATACATATTGACATGAGTACAGGGACAATTGTGAAGATTGAAACTAGTTACCTTTTCCAACAATGCTTTCAATCGATATGATCGCCAATGCACCTCTACCTAATGGGCCACACTACCTCCACTCCCTTCTAGAAAATGAGGAAATCAACCGACATATCCAAGAACTGCTACAAAAGGGACACATTCAAAAAAAGTTCCTCATCCCGTGGAAGCCTAATTGTACTTGTGCAAATTAAGGGTGGGACCTGGATATTTTGCATTGATTATCGGGCTCTAAACAAAATCACATTGAGGAACAGATACCTGATTCCTCGAATTGACAACCTTCTTGAACAACTCAAGGGGGGCAAGTACTTTAGTAAGATTTATTTGAATATTGACTATCCCAAGTCCCAATAGGGCCAAATAATGTGTGGAAAATCCCTTTCAAGTTCAAGGAGGGTCTTTTTAAATAGTTGGTCATGTGCTTTAGTTTGAAAAGTTCCCCAACGACTTTCATGAGCCTAATGGATGACATCTTGTGGCCTTTTACCAACTCTATCATGGTTATATATTTGGACGATGTCCTCATCTTTAACAAGAGTCGGGTAGAGAACTTGAAACGTATTTGGTAGGTCCTTCACACTCTACAACATCACAACCTATGTGCTAACTTGGAAAAATGCTCCTTCGGCATGGACAAGGTCTAATATCTAGGTTACATTATTGATGAGTAAGGTGTATATGTGGATCCAACCAAGCTCCAATTCATTTGGGATTGGAAGGACCCGACGACTCTAATAGAGCTTCACAAATTCTAGGGCCTTGCTAATTTCTATCGAAGATTTGTTTTGGGGCTCTCGTATATCTCTTGGCCCTTGTGTCAAGTTACCATGGACAAAGAAAAAACAATTTTTGTTTGTTTGTTTGTGTCACAACATAAGGCATTTGATGAACTGAAACAACACCTTTTGTCTACACCAATCCTCACTCTACAAAACCTACAACATCCATTTGAGATTTAGATAGATGCCTCCAAATATGCTATTGGTGTGGTCCTCGTTCAACAAGGACATCCAATGGCTAATCACAATGAGACACTTTTTGATACTATCTGGAGATATACCACCTATGATGAGGAGATGTATTCCATCATGTAGGCTATTGGAAATAGAAATATTATAATATAGAGAAGGGTAAAATATTCCACGTGGATCACAAACCTCTTCAATTTATGCAGACATAAGGGAATTTACATAATGAACGCCATCAGAAATGGTCCACATAATTGAAACAACTCCATATGAAAATTAAATACAAGAAGGGTAGCACTAGTCATGTCACAGACTTCCTCAGTTGACACCTGATTATGGCACTAACCACCATTCTCAACTCTTGTGGACATGAGACCTTTCGATGGACACAAGCAAGTTCCGTAGATTTACCTCCAGGGATGCATTATGTTGATACTCCGAGAAAAAAAAAAAAATTTGTGTTCCTTCAAGGAAACATACTAAGTTGACATGGGAGGAAATTTATAGCCAAGTAGCAGAGAAATTTGGTGTGGAGAAGATAGTGGCAGCACATAATTTTTTTTTTATTGGCTAAAAATTCGATAGGGTGTTTGCAAGTATATCAGGTCCTGCACCGCCCGTGTCATTTCCAAACCAACCATTAAGAAGCAAGGGCTATAAAACCCTTTGAATACTACTAACTAGCCTTGGGAATCCATCTCCATGGACTATATGTCTATCCTTCCTTCTACCAAGCATGGTAATGACTATGTGTTTGTGGTTGTTGATATATTTTCTAAGATGGCCATCCTGACTACATGAAAAAATAATATCATAGTAGAATCCTTTGCCAAGATATTCTTCGAATGGGTGTGGGTATATTTTCAAATCCCACAAACCATCATATCAAATCGATATATCATGTTCCTAAACATATTTTGGTTGAGCCTCTGGCCATTATTTGACACCAAGCTCACCAAATCAACTGCCTTACACGCCAAACTAATGGCCAAACATAAGTCATCAACAAGATGATTGTGCACATTTTTCACATGTAAAACTCCAAGCATCCATGAACATGGGATGAGAGTCTCCCTTATGTTCAACATAGATACAACATAGCCCTCCATAGCTCAACTGGTCACAACCCATTTCAGGTGGACCTAGGATTTCAATCATTAGTTCCCACTAATGTCGTAATGCCCCTTGTAACTACATACAAAAAATATGCACATGTTCAATCTACAACCGAAAATGTTACGAATTTTATTGAATGAATTCAACACATCCTCCAACAGGTCCCCAATTTCTTTCAAAAATCCAATAGTAAGTACAAATAATTCCTTGATCAGCACTAGGTGCCACACGAGTTTCAAGTGGGAGACAAGGAATGAGTTGCATCTGTAGAAGGAATGCTTTGCAGGGGCCCATTGAAAACTTTGTCCAATCAGGTATGGACCTTACACTATCACCAAGGCTATGGGTGAAAACACTTTTGAGTAAGTATCCCCCCAATCCTTGGCCTACACCCAGTGTTCAATGAGGACTAACTTCAACTATACTTTCCACCATTATTGGAAACATCAAAAATTGCAAATTAACTGACATCGAAAAATATCAACCCAAATTACATTGAACAAGGCACAACTGATC
Source organism: Pinus albicaulis (assembly GCA_034641835.2). Taxonomy (NCBI): domain Eukaryota; kingdom Viridiplantae; phylum Streptophyta; class Pinopsida; order Pinales; family Pinaceae; genus Pinus; species Pinus albicaulis. Next base: position 1,260,492,614 of record CM076584.1, on the reverse strand, counting down.
AAATCATGGACACACTATTTAAGAGCACTCACCAACAATATGTCCAACTATATTGGGTTATCAAAGCATGCCAACCCCTACACCAAGGAAAGTGGCTCAGCAGGGGCCAAATTCAATAGAAGTTTCCTCATCTCATGGAGGAACTCAATGTAATGAATATCATTGCTTCCTTAGGTGGGGAGGAATTATCCAGGTGGATATCGGTGGCCACCCACCTATTCCATTTGCTCACAATATAATTTTCCTATTTTGATAGTTGTATATTTTTGGTAGTTTTTATGAAATTTCGGAGCCATTTTGAGGCCCTCAATGAGCTATAATGCATGCCAAACAAAGATCGTATGGAAAAATTATAAGCCCATGAATTTGATGTTTCAATTTACCCATCGGGGCCTATAAGCCTTTCTCACTTCATCTCCTAGGGTTAGGTTTTTGGATGTTTAGGGTTTCACATTGCTTCTGCATGATAAAAATGCCTTCAAGCCTCATTGTAACACAGTTTGGGAAGGTGTGTAGTCGTCACATATCTTCTTAGAGATAAGTTATGACTGTTCGAGTTATTTTGATTTCATTCAACATGTATACATTTTCAACATTTTCCATTTATTAATTGAAGTCAAATTTCACCATATCTACGTGTTTTGATTATAATTTTGTTTTTCATTTTGTTCTCTTCATAAATTAAAATCAACAGGTTCTAACAAATACAAAGCTAAGCTACCTTTGAAATGATTCAATCGTGGAAAAGTAGGTCAATGTGCATCTAAATACCCACATAAGAAAGAAAATAATGAATATGACAATAAAGTGAAGGATAAGTATAAGAGAGTCTAGAATAAAAGAAACTTAAAGAAGAAGAGATTCTATACCCAAGAGAATAATAGCTCCTAAGAGGATGAGGATGGGTAGCCATATGATGATGAAAAAACAAATTATTTCATTTCTCATGGCTATAGAAAACCAAGATGAAGGGCAAGATGATTATGAATTAGATAAAGAAGAAGTTGTAGTATATTTGGAAGGAGAACTAGTAAGTTCCTTAGAAGAAATACAGGGGCTTGGGAAAAAGAACAAGAAGCAAAAATATTTGTTAATAAAATATGAAAAAGAAATGGATTAAACTGAAGACTCTCCAATTCTTCTTTTGAAGATGGGGCTGAAGGAAGCCAATAATATTGAAGAAACTGTTTTAGAATAGTTGGAAGAGAAGGGGAAGAAATGTGAGAAGCTAGAGGAAGAAGTTGTCTATATTGGAAAAGAAATAGAAAAGACCCAAGCTCAACATAACCAGAATCTAAGATTTGTTAAAGGATCCAAGAAATTAGATAAAATCGTAAGTGTTTGGAGATCTCCCCTCATTATAATTGGTCTCAGTTATGGAGGAGAGACAAGCACCAAGAAATTTTAAGGCAAGGAACTTATATACTACATTGAAGAGCTTAAAGGATGTAATAGCCATGAAATGAAAGTAATTAACCACAAAAACATCAAAGGAGAGCAAATGAAAACAAGTTAGTTCAGGAGAACATTGGTAAAACTCAACAACAATAAGGGAAGGTGCATTACAACATTCAAACAACCATAAAGGTGACTTCAAAAATCAACACAAGCCTCGTCGGGACAATCAACAAAGAATCATAAAATATTTCCCTCAAAGACCATCTAATTCTAGGTATCAATGTCTATTTTATGGTTATTGTTACAATTGCACAAATTTTGGTCATAAATTTGTCCATTGTAGATCATATTTTAAAGATAACTATATCATAAATGAATCATATGAGTCCTTAAAGAATAAATGCAACAAATCTATAAAGCCTCGTAGGAATACTCAAAGAAGCAACAATCCTCTTTCTCCTTTACTAGATCATGCTGAATGTTATAAGTGTAACAAATTTAGACATAAGATATCTAAATGTAGAGAAACAAAATCAAAACAACCCCTCAGACAAAGCAAGCGCAAGAACCCAAATCATGGAAAAATAAAAGAACTGAAAGGAAAGAAGAACATGACATTGTCTTATATGCTTAGAAGCAAGGGAACCAATGGTATGTGGAAAGTGGATGCTCCAAACATATGACTATTTATAAGACTAAATTCTTGTTGGTTAGAGAAGATAAGGCATGTAGTGTTACCTTGGTAATGATGCTCCAGGAAAAATCATGGGCAAAGGCACAATTATCCTAGACAATGGAAGAGGCAAGGATCACAGTGTTCTTTTTGTGGATGTACTCAAACACAATTTGTTGAGTGTGAGTTAGATGTGTGACCAAGGGTTATGATGTCACCTTTCACTCCAAAGGATGTGAATAAAAATGGAAAAAACAAGAAAAATAGTGACGAAGGAAGTGAGAACTCCAAGTAATGTGTACATAATGATGAAAATGGGAAGTGTTGTTTAGGGAAGATTGATGAGATTTGGCTATGGCACATAAGGTTGGGACACTTAAAATTTTATCATATGGAGAAACTAATAAAAAATCAGGTTCAAAGGGACTTGCCAAAGATTTTGAAGGAAATCAATTTTCAAATCATGTCAAATTGGTAAGCAAGTTCGAGTACCTTTCAAGACCAAGGATGACTCACCACCTAAGCCTCTATAGTTGGTTCATATATAATTATTTGGACCTTCAAGAACTGAAACCCTGAGTGTTGAACAATATGTTATGTTGATTATTGATGACTATAGTAGGATAAATTGGGTTTCATTTTTTAAAGAGAAATATGAAGTGCTTGGTAAGTTCAAAGTCTTCAAAGCCCTCACTGAAAACTAAACTGATTGTAAATTGAAATTATTAAGGTGGGGAGTTTACCTCAAGTGAGTTTGATGATTTTTTTGAAGAACATGTAATAATAAGACAATTGTCAATTGTAAACACCCTCTAGCAAAATGGTGTGGTGGAGAGTCAAAACAAATCAATGCAGCAAATGGCTAGAGCAACGTTGGATGAGAAAAATATTTTGAAAACCTTTAGGGATAAAGTTTCTCATACAATAATCCATATATTGAATAAAGCTCGTTTCAGGCCAAACAATGTTAAGACTCTCTATGAGTTGTGGTATGAAAAACTAGCTTCAATCAAGCACTTCAAACTCTTTGGCAGTTAGTGCTACATCAGGATAAATGATGACAATATTGGAAAGTCTGATACTAGAGTTGATGAGGGCATATTTCTAGGATACTAAACCAAGAGAAAAGGCTATAGATACTATAACAAATGTTTGTGCAATATAGTTGACATTGATGTGAAGGTGGATGAAAATTTACCTCCTAAGGAAAAGAAGCCAAGATATACCAGCCCAGCTGATTAGATCAACAATGAATATGAAGATGAACAAAATGAATAATCAAAATAAGAACAAGAACAAGAACAAGAACAAAAAGAGATAGCATGCTGTCTTCCGAAACCCCTTCAAGGTTTGTACAAAAGGATCACCCTATAAATTAAATTGTTGGTGTTAAGGAAGTAGGAGTTCAAACTAGAGGAAAGCTAATAATTACTTCTAGTCAAACACATATTGCCATGTTATCCATCATTAGACCCAAATTTTTTTTCTCATGGTGTAAAAATTAATTGTAGATTCAATATTGCTTATGTAATGTTATAAACATAAGACTCAAATCTACTCTACTCATCCGTGGAAAGCAATTCACGATTGATAAGCAATATCAAAAGCATGCATCATGATTCAAAAAACATACACAAGGATATATCTAGGGGAAAGAAACTGCTCAAAACCCCTTCCTATTTGTATTTCATTAATAATAAAATAGAGAAGAAATATAATGCTTGCTCAAGCCTGAGCAACCTATGCACAAGCATAATCTATCTCATTGCCTCACAGACTGACTCTGAAAATACTTAGCCAATTTTTCTACCTATAAAGCTCCTATTTCCTTGGGAATTAGCCCTATTTTGGGGAAATTCCTCATCCATAATTGTAAAATCCCTATAGGCCCTTCTCTGATTGCATGCACCACCTATAAAACTTGGATAATTATACAAATGATAGTACACTTCCCTTGAACTCCAATCAACTAGGTAACTCGAATTTCATGCATGCATGAGTTAATTATTAGTTTATTGATTAGTTAGTTGGTTAAACACTCAAGTTGCACCCCACTACTAGACCTCCTACTAGTTCCTCCAACAGTTGGAACTAGTTTAACTGACCTTAACTCAATTTAACTGAATTAAATTGTTACAACTGAAATTAAACTCAACCTAGGCTCCTAAAATTTAGGAATAACTCTACACAACTCAAGTTAATCCCTCAACTCGAACTAAATAAGCTAATTGAGTGATAACAACTCAATTAACTCATTCAAGTTGTTTTGTAATGTGGAATTTCAATTTTCTCCTAATTTAATTCAAAGAAAATTAAATCATTATTTTCTTGCTGCAATTTTTCAACACTCCCTCTCAGCAAGAAAGGGATTATTAGATACCCCAATCTTGCCTATATGGAACTCGAATTTTCCTCTTGAAAAAGACTTTGTCAAAATATCTACATCTTGTTCCTTCGTAGGACTGTATTCCAACAACATAATATGCCTTTGCACACAATCTCATAGATGGAGATACAGGATGTCGATATGCTTGGATCGATCATAAAAAACTGGATTCTTAGAGAGTTTGATAAAACTATGATCGTCACAGTAAATCAAAGTGGGATCCAACATCTGACCAAATAATCCAACAAGAATCTTCCTCATCCAGATAGCTTCCCAAGTTGCTTGAATGGCAGTCATGTACTCTGGTTCTGTTGAACTAAGTGCAACTGATATTTGCTTCCTACTATACTAAGAAACTGTTGCTAACCCAATACTGAAAACTCCTCCTGAAGTGTTCTTCCAATCTGATGGATTATCCTCCCAATTTGCATTTGTGAAGCCTTGCAGCTTCACTACCTATTTTCATTTGTACCAAAGACCATACTGAGTAGTGCCTCTGAGGTATCTCAACACGTGTTTGGCTGCCTTCCAATATAGTTTGGTTGGCTTAACCATTTCTTGACTAAGCTGGTTAACTTCACAACACATTGGTCGTTTTTTCACCAAATACATGAGTGAACCCACGAGCTTCATATAAATAGTGGCCTCCACTTCCTCACCTGAAGTGGCATCCTCCTTCCTCCAAATTGCTGCTAGAGGAGTGTCCATGGGTTTGATACTCTCCATGCGAAACTTCTTTAGGATCTCGTTGGCATACTTTCCCTAAGAGACAAATAGTTCCCCATATACTTTCCATGTTTCCAAACAGAGGAAATAATGCACGAGATCCATGTCCTTCATCTCAAATTCTCTTGAAATATTTGATCAAATTTTTATCACAGGTTAAAATTAAATCATCGACATATAATACTATAACCAACAATATACCTTCAACAACAATATGATAAAGGTTTGCATCTGCTTCACTTTTGGCAAAGCCCAACCTGGTGAAATAGCTGTCTATCCAAGTGTACTAGGAATGGGGTGCTTGTTTCAATCCATACAACACTTGCTTGAGTCTGCATACATGCGACTCTCTGTCGAAGGTCTCAAATCCTTCCGGTTATTCAATGTATACCTCCTCCTCAATCACTCAATTTCAAGTAATTATGTCCTCACATCCATCTGATGAATCTTCCATCCCATCTGCGCTGCAAGTGCTAGAATTGTTCTGATAGAAGTGTACCTTGCTACTGGCGAAAATGTCTCCTCGCAATCAATTCCCTCCACCCGAGAGAACCCATTGGCCATAAATTTGGCCTTGTGTTTCTCAGTGGTTCTATCTACTACTTGCCTCACCTTGTAGATCCACCTCGGACCTACCACTTACATGTTATCTGGTCTTGGGACCACTTACCAAACATTGTTTCTGACTATGAAATTATATTCCTCTACCATGGTATCAACCATACTAGATGTTGCACTACTTCCTCGAATGAGGATGGTTCTGTCTCAACTAGCTCACTCATCATAGCCATGTATCGAGTGTACCAATCCATTGACCTCCTCTACCTGTGTTGTGATGTGGGTGCCCCCACATTATCTCTAGCATTATGCAATAATCTGTCATCTTCCACCAGGTGTTTTCCTTCTCTGGATGTGCTCTGCGCCCATTAGGTGCCTCCACTCTCTGCTCCTTTTCTTGTGGCTGCTCCACAACATCCTGAGGTTTTTCCTTTGGAGCCAAAATTTCCTCATATTTATGCAACTGAAGCTCCCTCTCAAGGGAAAATCTCATGGCCTTATCTTCATCGAATTTCAAATATCTAGGAATAACTATCATTTTGTGAGACGGCAGGTAGACCCGATAGTTGTGAGTTGTATCAATGTACCCCAAAAATATGCCCAACTCAGCTGTTTGATCTAGCTTTTTCCTTGCATCCTTGGAAACATGATAGTAAACTGATGAACCGAATATCCTAAAGTGTGACACATATGGTTTCTTCCCTGAAAAATCTTCTTCTGGTGTACTCATCCCAAGAATCTGATGAGGGCGCTTGTTCTGCACATATACCAATGTGTTGCATGCTTCAACCCACAAGTGTAACGGTAGGCCCTGATCATGCAACATCGCCCGTGCAACTCCCACAATAATTCTGTTCTTCCTCTCAGACGCCCCATTCTGATGTGGGTTATGGGGTGCTATTACTCCTGTCGAATGCCTTCCTTTTCACATAAGTTCTTAAACTCATTAGATACATATTATCCACCTTTATCGCTCCTAAGAGGCTTCACTTTCCTTCTAGTTTCTTTCTCAACAAGTGATTTAAATTCAAAAAATTGGAGAATATATGGTCTTTCTTCTGCATGAAGAAAATTCAAAACTTACATGAGAAATCATATACAAATATAACATAATATCTGTGCTTGGTCATGGAGGCTGTCGAGAAAGATCCACACACATCTGAGTGAAATCTTTCAAGGAATACTTGCACTCTATTTTCCTTATCATGATAGGTGACTTTGGTGTACTTCCCCAGTGTACACCCTTTGCATGTATCTCGGTGCTCTAGTGCACCCTTGGGAAGTCCTGTAGAAATCTGCTACATGATCTTCAAGGCTCCATGGTGCAAATGGCCAAGTCTCCTATGCAATAATTCACCGATTTCTCATCTTTGCACATTCTCTTCTTTTGTTCTCAATGATGCATAGTATTCTACATCCAATTTGTAGGGGTTCTTCACCCAAACCTTGATCCGGTTCACTTTTCCCATGGCGATGTGTCTAAGGAAATCCTTTCCTTTGCTAAATATCACATCATAGCCACAGTCTTCCAACATAGAAACTGAAACTAAATTCTTCTTCAAACCCTGAAAATACATGACATATTTTAATTTGAGAGGGAAGCCAAAATCCCTTTGAAAAGTAACTATACCAATACCAGTCGTGTTTACCTTCCATCATCTCCCATTTCGATGTGCATATGGAGGTCCTTCTCCTCCAAGTCACTGAAAAATCCTTTATTTCTTGTCATATGGAATGATGCTACACTCTCCAGATACCACACACTACCCATCATCGTTGTCACCATGCATGAAATGAGGGTGAAATCCAACTCGAATTGTGAATCTAGAGCTTCACCTGCCACTCCTCCTAATGGATTCTTGTCAACCTTCTTGTGTGGACACTTCGTGGCATAGTGTCCTAGTTCATGAAAATGAAAATACTTGATTTTAGAGAAGTATTTCTTCTTTCACGGACTATGTTGCAGCCCCGAATGGGATTTATCACTACTTTCTTTGCCTTTAGGCAGTATAATCCTCATCCTCGACCTTCCGTAGTCTCGTCTTTTTTTTCTACTTTTTTTGATCTCTTCTGTGTGGAGATCAAACCATAACAGCTCCATAATTGGTGGTTTGTCTCTACCATTCACGAAACTCTTGATAACTTCCAACTCACGGGAAGACCCAACATGGCTGACTTTACAAAACCTGTGGAACAATAATAGACCCACCAAGCTCATCATGACATTGTGGAGTTTTCTAGATCTTGTAGATTGATTCGACATGTTTCATTTGATTGATGCTCAGTGCTTGTCAGCTCAGCTAGCTTCCTTTGGTAATTATTGTTCTCAAACAAATCTGTTAGTGTTTTCCACATTGCAAATGGATTTTCTTTCCCATGGAGATTCAAGATAATATGATCTTGAACTCCCTCCAATATGATCCTCCTCACTTTAGCGACATCCTTCTTCCATTGAACGAGATCTTGGGCATTAACTAATGGGGGTTTTACTAAATCTGTCTTTATGTAATCTAGTAGCCCATTTTCATCTAATACTTCCTCCATGTGGATCTTCCATCCCACAAAATTTGTGGTTCCTCCAAAAGCATACTTGAGCATGAGTTCGGTGGAAGCCATCTTCTCAGTGCTAGAGAAATCCTGCAACACTGATCTTGAAATTAGAACCTCCTGCAAATAAAACTTCAATTTCTCTTCTCTACTATGAATCTATCTCTAATACCATTTAGAAATTAATTGTAGATTCAATACTGCTCTTGTAATGTTCTAAAACACAAAACTCAAATTTACTCTACTCATTTGCGGAAAGCAATTCACGATTGAGAAGAAATACAAAAAGCATACATCATGATTCAACACACATACACAAGGATATATCGAGGGGAAATAAAATGCTAAAAACTCTGTCCTTTCTGTATTGCATTGATATGAAAATAAAGAAGAAATACAATGCTTGCTCAAGCCTGAGCAACCTCTGCACAAGTATAATCTATCTCACTGCCTCACACACTGACTCTCGCTAATACTTCGAAAATTTTCCTGCCTACCAAGCTCTGATTTCTTTGTTTTGTTTCCTTGGGAATTATCCCCTATTATATTTCGGAAATTCCTCATCCAGAATTGTGCAATCCCTATAGTCCCTTGTCTGACTGCATGCAACACCTATACAAATTGGATAATTATACAATTAATTAGTACAATGCCCTTGAAATCCAATCTCAAATGAGTAACTTGAATTTCATGCATGCATGAGTTAATTATTAGTTGATTGATGAGTTAGCTAATTTAACACTAAAGCTGCACCCCACTTCTATACCTGCTACTAGTTATCCAATAGTTGGAACTAGTTTAACCGATCTTAACTCAATTTAACTGAATTAAATTGTTACAACTGAACTTAAACTCAACCTAGGTTCCTAAAATTTAGAAATCACTATACACAACTCAAGTTAAGCCCTCAATTTTATTTAACTAAGCTAACAGAGTGAGAACAACTCAATTAACTCATTCAAGTTGTCTTGTGATGTGGAATTTTGATTTTCTCCTAATTTAATTCAAGGGTAGATTAAACATGATTTTCTTGCTGCCATTTCTCAACACAAGGAAGTCGAGATAAGCATTGGATAAACCATGAATGAGGAATTAGATAGGATTGAGAAAAATAAAACTTGGGAAATAGTTCTAAGACCATTAAATGAAAATGTCACTAGTACAAAATGGGTCTTTAGGAAAAATTTAAATGAGGATGGACAAGTTGTTAGAAATAAGGCTAGATTAGTATGCAAAGGATATGCATAGGTTGAAGGAGTATACTTTGAAGAAAATTTAGCTCTTATTGCAGGATTGGAAGCAATAAGAATGGTTTTAGCATTTTTTGTCATAAGAAGTTCAAATTTTATCAAATGGACATGAAATCATGCTTTTTAAATGGAGAACTTGAATAGGAAGTTTATATAGAACAACCAGAAGGGTTATAGTTTTCAGAAAACATAAATGATGTGTGTAGACTTAAGAAATATTTGTATGGAATAAAGGACACACAGGGTATTCAATATTAGAAAATCATCTATAACAACAAGGTTTCAAAAGAGGGACAATTGATAGTAATCTATATACTAAATCTGAACATGAAAATATTTTAGTTATTATTGTTTATGTTGATGCTAAGTCAAAAATTTGTAGCTGAAATGCAAATTGAGTTTGAAATGTAAAAATTTTGCAGTTGAAATGCAAACTGAGTTTGAAATGTCAATGCTAGGAGAACTATCCTTTTTCCTTGGTTTTCAAATTTCAGAGTCAACCATAGGAATTCTTATCTCCCAAATAAAATACCTCTAGGAGATGTTGATTTTTTTTGGGATGGAAGAGTGTTCACTTGTTAGCACTCCCATGGTCACTGGTTGTAAGCTGAGAAAATATGATGAATCACCCGAGGCCAATCAAACATTATTCATATCAATGACTGGTAGCCTCTTGTATCTAACAACCTCAAGGCCATACATATTGCAAGTTGTTGGTTTAGCAGTAAGGTATCAAGCAATCCATAAAAAGAGTCATTTATTAGCTGTAAAAATAGATTTAAAATATTTAAAAGCAACAATGGACTTTGGTATATGGTATCCCAAGGGTCAGAACTTTTCCTTAGCTACATACACAAATTTTGATTGGGCTAGAAGTGTAGATGATCTGAAAAGCACAAGTGGTGATTCCTTCTTCCTAGGAGACTATTTGGTGGCTTGGTTAAACAAAAATAAAAAATAAATCTCACTATCCATAACTGAATCCGAGTACATATCAGTTGTTGCATGTTGCACTCAGATTTTGTGGATGAAGTAATATGTAAGACGTGAAGGTAATGTATGATGGATAGATTCCTATTGCTGATGATAATACAAGTGCTATAAGTATGTCGAAGAATATTTTTATTCATTTCAAAAACCAAACCTATATCCATAAACTAACATTTTCTTAGGAATAGGTAGCTAATCAGATTGTGAGGTTATAATATATAGCATCTGTTAGCCACCTATGAAATTTGTTATACCAAAAGGTGGCTAAATAATTTTTTGGAGACTTCAAGGAACAAATTTTATTGCAAAAAGTGTTGGCTCTTAAAGACTCTTGAAGGCCTCATGCCTCTGTCCAAATCTTCACCTCTTGCTCCCATTTTATACAGAATTTATGCTATTTTCATGAGGAAAACTATCTTTATGCATCTCTTTTCCCTTCTCAATCACTTGTGACTAACCTCATTTTCTACCCCCTTTTATTCTCATCAAAATCCTTCATTTTCATATCTTTCTCCTTCCCCTCCATCAAACACCCCTTAGATAAGGTTTAAGACTCATTCTTTGCCTTAATCGAAACCCTCACTAACCCTTGAAAAAACATTGAAAACTACATAAAAATACATATTTTTGTTTAAGCCCCTTGAGCTAAATCCAAAACCCTTTCCCTCCATACACCCACAGTCGTCGGGAACGGCGCTAAGCCTTTAAGCGCCTATTGCATCGCGAGAGGCAGAGCACATTATCTTTGTTTAAACCAATCTTCAATCGTCAGATTAGCCTCAGTGCATAAAACCGGGTCCTATTGCTTTCCATATAACCCTGCAACCCCATAGACGGGTGTTGAGCCAAATCGCAAATATAAAACCCCAACGACATACAAACCTTTGTGTATATTTGATTTTTGGGTTTTTAATGTTTTTTGATCGTTATATTAAAAAAGAAAACTAGGAGGAAATTCATCGCACTGCTTTTGAGAGGAGGCGGTTTTTTCCGTTAGCGACGATCGGCGCCACCCGGCGCACACGTGGCCTGAGAAACCGTTTGTAGAAAACCACCCTCATCGCGCATTAAAGTTCGAATGTGGAGTGAGTGCGATATCGATCGCGTCGTCGTCCCCTATCCGAGGACGCTCATCGGACGGTGAATCCACTACGAAAGCTGACGGATAGACTAAGGTACGACGCGGTATTAAAAGCATCTCCACTTGTCGATCGATCCGCAGGATCGACGGCCCAAAAGAAGTCACCCTGGTCCCCATGACCCACGACAATCGATCCCAGTAAAACCGGTGGCCCCAGAATACCCAGATCGAAGCATCCACACGGCATCAACGGATTGGGGGCGGGTCTTCGTGGGTTCGTCGTCATGATCGTCCCAAGCTGGGACACAGGGGGACTTTATATAGCATGATTTTATTAACCTTTTTGAAGTCCCAGGAGCATGTTTTTATAAGGTTTGTCGTGAATCTGATCTCCACTGATTGATCGTGTGGGCCAATCTCATCAGACTGACCCACATTCCTCCCTGAACTCCCCACTCATTTTTTTAATCATTTTTCTCCAAAACAAAGGTTTTTACCCCCTTTTTCTCACGTTTTTTGTTTATTTTTTTCGACTAGAGCGACTCATTCGCTCGACTTTTCGCCCTCGCTCCCGACCATCGATCTCTGCGCAATCGACGGTTCCGATTTAATTTCTTCCTCCACTCTCCTCGACCTCCTCTAATAAATCTCGGCTGTTGGATGATGCCATCCAATGGCCATGCTCTCCCAGGATGTCTTTCCAAAGCGGTAAACCTATATATGCGGGATTTTATGATGTTGTTCGTATTTTGCGGGGGTTTAAATGGTTTTTCCACCATCTTGAAGAAAATTCAAAGGTGAGGGATGATGATTCTCCCGCCTTTGATTCATCAAAGAGAATCATTCGTAGGGTTTCAACTCCACGTTTCATCAATAATTCATGAGGCATTGATGCACACGACCCCCTACACGAAGCCCTACACACCAAAAAACACGAGTGAATCGAGGCACTGAATCAAAGAGTATCAGATGTCGAAGACAAAAATATACTGAGCTGAAGATTGAAAGACAGGATCTATGGGGATTACATCTAAGACGGTTTATCAAAAGCCTAATCCCCAATTAAGACACGATTAAAAGAAAAATCATAAAGGTTCATCGGACAGAAAGCTTCCATCGCCACGGTTGAGGCAAATCGATTCCTCCCGCAGCTACCACGGTGCCATTTGTGCCTCGAAAGCATTCATATCGGACAGAGTTATTAATCGGGATCATATATTTGTTTCAAGCGCGACCGGAGAGTAAATTCTGCAAACAAAATTAATGACAAAAATATCAGTGCAGTTACTTTGACACCACACGAGCTTCAAAAAGTCGGTATGAGCTCTCATCGAGCTTAAATATTAATGTCAAAATCATTTAATACGAGAGGACACCTATGTAAGCTTCTTTATTGAGCCCCCAAAGTCGAGAAGCCATTAAGTTCGTAGTACATTATCTTTAGAGATCTTTTATCAGATCTCACCTCCTCATTCTTCTATAAATACTACTGAGAAGATGAGAGAGGGGTTGGTTGAGTTAGCTACTGAACATTGAAATGTAATTGAGCTTGAGACTTCTACTTGTAAATAGTGTTCAGCTGGCCCTTGGAGCTTTCGCTTGTAGATAGATAAGTTAGGGTGAGATGTGTAGATGATTGCTAAACTAAAGCATTGGACTTAAAGTACAGCATCGGTTTGGAGCATCAATCATGGCCGATTTATGGGATCCCTGTTCTATGTTGACGGTGATGTTTTTCTCATTGTGACTTGTTATTTTGTTTCTGTTTTCCTTGTGTTCATCTTCTCTTATAAAGAACAACATGCATATAGTTAGGACCCTCTGTATATAGGTACCCTTCTCACAGTGAAAATCTTTATCTGAATGTTTTCTTCCAATCTGTGTTATTTAGGAATGATTTAATTCAGATTTATAACCATAGGAATGTCGGCGTTCCCTCGTCTTATTGTTTTAGCTTAATATTGTTCTTGAATGTTACTTTCATTTCATGTTAAGTAGAGATGAACTAAGGAAGATATGGTGTGCCACTGGTCCTAGTTTTATCCCAGTACATGCTGAATGTTTCCCTTGGAATGTGTTAAAAAGCTGGCTAGTTTCGAAAGTACTTACGGATCTTAGACCATTCTTTGTTATCATTTGTGTTTCCCTCTATTTTTATTATGTTTTCTATTGAAAGTGGATCAAAGGTGGCTAGTTTCAAAGTACTTACGGATCCTAGGCTACTCTTTGTTCTTCATCTGCGTTTAATTCCCCTTCTTTTTGTCTCATTTCATTCCATAAATCAAACTTTAAAGAGATACTAGACATAGATGACTTGCCCCCATGGACCACTCTTCGAACCTGATTGTTTCAATTAAAACCCTATTATGACTCCATAGCCCAATGGAATAAAACTTTCAAATTATCTATCTTCTGGCCAAAGCTTGTTCTATTTGCTTGCAACTTCTCACCTTTGAAACTCTTTGCACTTAGAACTTTCCACCTCAAACAGTAATCATACTCAATAGTCAAAAACAAAAACAAACCCCTCGGCCTTCTACTAGCCTAATATCATTACCCAAAACTCCAAAGACAAATCCATCTTTGCACTTATTGGAGAGATCCTCACTGGATTCAGGGAGGGCTAGATCTAGAATCCCAAAGTGGTTGAAACACATGTTGTTTACGTGATTGGACTTTGCCAATCTTTATGATCTGATTCCTAACATTTATGGCGACTCCACTAGGGAATTTGAGGTGATTTTCTTGTTCAAAACTTTAAAATATCTCAAAACCCCTTTACTCACTAAACATTTGCTATATTAACCGAGATGAGCCACCAGCGACTAACATTTCTCGCGACTTTCTTTGAGGATCGAAGTTGAATTTTCACCTTAGGTTCCCTTTTAAGCTTCATAAAAACTTTGTGAGTAAAAGCAACTCTTTTAAGCACTCAAGACAGTGGTAATCATGATGAAACTTGTTTGAATTAGTGACAAACTAGGCAAACCTAGGATTCTCACTAAAACTTTATCTAACCTTGAAAGATCAGTGGCTTAGCCATAAGAGTGGACTCTCTTCATCTCATAGCTGTAGCTAAGTTCAGAAGCAGAGTTAGCACATTATTAGAAACCACACAATTGAAAAATAACTCGGAAAAACCAAAAATTTCCGGATTGGTATCAAATAAACATGGTGGTGGACCATAAAACCTTTTACCTCCTTAGGAGCTAAAAACTTCCACTTGGCAACTCCACAATCCTAAACAGAATTTTGAAGACTACATGGAAAATTGTCATCCCGACATTCTCGCTATGTGTATAAGCTCATTATTACTCATACTTCCTCCTTTGCAAGTCTAACATATCAATTCCTCATGTCAAGCCTTGAAAATCAGAGAAAAGTTCCTAAAAATCTCCTTAACTCTGGTGTTGCACTTTCTCTATATCTTGCCTACGGTCCCGCACCTAATTTTCATGTCTTCTGCGTACCTGAACGCACTTTCTCCGTGTTATGGGTGCGGACCCCTGTAAATATTAAAAAGGCGCAAGTAAACTCAAAAAAGTTCACTTTCAGTAAATTCTAGAAGCCTCTAGAAAGAATCTTGCGGTGGCAGAACCGCTCTTTTGAGGTTCATGTATCCCTTACCTTATGGAGCTAACCCCTTGATGTGAGGAGCTTATCCCTTTGAAGGAGGATTCTATCCCTTCATAGTTGGAACTAAAACCTCCTCTTTTCCACTATAAAAAGAGGCATTGGGTACCCTCAAAGAGAGTTCAAGCTTTAGAAATATTTGAGGTTAAGTGTTGTTGGGATTCAGACTCATTTAATTGAGATTTTTGTAAGGAGAGATCACATACCTCTATCTGTCTCGGTTGGAGGAGTGCATAGCTTATCAGAGTAGAGGAGATTCCTGCTTCAGACCTCGGGAAGGCCTGTTCAACATCAAGGCTAAGGTTGTAAGGTTTTCCTTCTTTTGAAATTAATACAAATATATTCATTTTTCTCAATAAGCTGTTAGTTAATGGTTTATTTCATAGATTCCTTGATCACTATGATAAGCATGATTTATGATGATTTCTATACAGGTGCTATTTAATATTTTTCTTGTTTGTGACTGCAAGTTACGAAGATAACTCCTTCAAGTGCACGAGGGACAAAAACGACTTCAAACAAGCGCTGGACCTATGGTAAGTCTTTTACACCTCTATAGTGCTTTTTGTAAATCATATATGCTTAGAGAAAGATTAGTTTATTTGGCTGTTTGTTTCTAGATTGTCTTTTGACACTAGGGAGATCGGTCTTGTTCGCAAGATCGATTAATCCGCTCAACAAATTGGCGACTCCACTGGGGAAAAACTTGTTGTTTTTGGTTCTCTTTTATTTTGATTTGAGGAAAAGTTTTTCCTAGTTTTTGATTGATAGATATCTGCCTGGGTAGCTTAGGTTTTCTCTGTTTTTGAAAATTTTGAAATCTTTTATGTTTTTCTTTAGTTTTTCTAGGGACCGCACTTTGCTGTTTTGCACAGTGCGGGATGTTTCGCACTTTTCTTGAGTAAACAGTGTGGGACCGCACCTGTTACTTCTGAAAGCCTGCGGACCCTGTTAAAATAAAATTTGGGAAAACTCCAGATTTTTTTTCTTCAGTTTATCTTTATTTTGATTTAGATTTTTTGGTTTCTACCCAGATTGATGATTGTTTCTGTCAAAATCTTTTTGTGAATGAATTCCAGCAGTATTGGTGTTTTGATGATTTTCTAGAAGTTTTGCGTTTTGGATTGCTTTTCACTTTGTCTTTGTAGTGATTCGAAGCATTGGCAATTTGAAATACCTCAGATTACATTGGTATTTTTTCCTTCTTGCTGAGTCTGACCTGATTGTGAAATCTATCCTTTATTGAGAAATAGATCTACTTGTTTCTTTGCAAATATTCGAAAAAAACTTTGTTATAGGATTTTGAATTTCATTTTTTATAAAAAACATATCTGAGTGTTTTTTATCTGTTTGTTATTATGGACAAATAGATCCTTAGTTTTCTGAACAACTAAGTAAAACATTCTTAAAAAATATTAAAGTTTTTATTCAATTAGATTTTTAAAGTTTGTAGATCTCGAAATTAATTTTATATAGTTTTGAGTGCTTTTAAAATTTGTAGATTTCTTTTGAAGGAAAATTGTTTTTGTAGTTTTAAGTCTTTGAAAGTGAAAGGATTTTGTTGTGAGCTTTGATAATCTGTCTCATTTTGAGTTATTGTTGAAAAGACAAAAATATTTTCTTTTGGTTATTCTTTATGTTTGAAGAAAGAATTGTTTTTTAAAAGAATTGCATTCTCAAACTCTTTCTTTAGCTAGAATTTCATTGAAAGAAAACGAATTGATTATCATTTTTAGGTGCATTTTTAGTGTTTTTGGAAGTTTAGTCTTCACACCATCAAAGTTTCATTTTCGTACCTATTGAATTAATAAACAACTCATAAAAGTAATGCTTAATTAAAATTCATCTAGCAATCTTTTTATTTTCGAGGGCTCTTATCACCAACATAGCTTAGGCTAGTATCTTGGAGTAGGGAGTAATTAACTCTCCAAGATAGTAAAAACAAACAAGTAGATAAATCTTGTGGTAGGAAATAAATCCAATTATAATTGGTACAATCTGGGAAGCTTCTCTTAAAGAAGTCAATCACGAGATCATGTCCGAACCTTTGAGACAATCAATTATGTTTCATTGGGGAAGATAGAAGATTTTTCGCGCATTACAAACGGTAAACCTTGGATTAACCATTGTCGAGGAGCCTGGGATCACTTGTCGATAAACCTCGAATTAACCATGTCGAGGAGCCTTCAAGGGGATTGAGCTTTGTTACTCTGCCCTTGGGCGTGGGATCAGATCGTAGACTGTTCCCCCAGTTGTATTTGTTATTGTTGGTAACCTTAGTGTCCAAAAACTTAAGATTATTTCCTAAGGTGACGGTGAAGGAAAGATCTCACTGTACCTGGAGCAGACGTCGACTAGACTCACTTGGACTCTCTGGGGGGTTCTCTTCACACGAGATGGTTTTGTGAAGAAACTTGTGCCAGTCTATTTCATTAAGTAGGTTGTCGGGGTAACTGTTCCAACTGCCCTTTCTGTATTAAAATTCTACTAAGTTGGATTTCATCACCAACTAGTGTTTTTAGTATAGGAAGTTTACTGTTTGTGTGTGGTTTGAACTCTTAAATTTTTAAGCGTGTGATTCAGTTGTTTCTTTCTTTAGAGAGTTTAGGTGTTTTTATTGAAATTTTCTTTGTTTGCGTGTGATTAGTTAATATTTAATCGTGGCAGAATTGCCGAGACAATCCCAGAGACTTCAAGGGAAACCCCTTGAATATACACCAGGTCAGCTTGAAGGGCTGCGTGCTCTAGTATCATCTAGTAGCAATAGAATTGGATCAACATAAATTGGAACTTCATCTATAGTTGTTCATCCTGATCATCAAACACCCATAACAGAACATATTTCTGAACCAATTTCAGTTTCAGAAGTTACTGGTAGTATTTCTCCTTCCAGTGAACTTGCTAACGAACCTGAAATTTCTGAACCTAAAACTGAACCTTCTATTTTGGAAACATCCTCGTGATTTATTACACCAACTTCTAGCGATCCTAGTTCACCTAGGGTAAGAAATATTATCACTGAAGATCTTCCATCTGACCTTATTTCTATTGAAGAACTTAATAGTCTAGAAGAAGAGTTATCTCTTCCTGAATCTCCTCAGTCTTTAAATCGTACGAAGCGTGAATCTATTTTCTACAACCCTATTCGAACTAACGCTTGGTATCTATCTTTCACAAACTTTTTAGAGAATTTGGGTCTTGCTTTTTCTCCACCTCGAATTCCATTTCATCCTACACCCATAGGTTACTATTCGTCATATATTATGGCAGGAGAGTCATCCATGTTTTCCTGCACAATTCCAAGCATTTTTAGCTATGGTCCTCGTTCCCCGCGGGATATCGGCTTTGTCCGTACTTCTCCCGAGCAGCCCCTCAACCAATTGAACATTTGTTTTTTTTTTTTTTTTTTTTAAAGAAACGGTTAGAGTGATATATTAATTTCTGGCCAAAATGCCTCAAATCTGCTTACATAATACTAGACATTGCCCAGTTTTCTCCCTGACCAGGACCAATGAGGCTTTTTTCTTGTTACACCAGAGATTTTTACAAAGTATTCTTTGATCAACCGCCTCTATCTTCCCTAAGTTGGAAATGCAGACAAACTGCTTCAGTAAAAGACAGTAAAACATAAAATGCAAACAGTTAAGGTATGGATTCCCAGCTTTCTTCGCCGTCTCTGAGCAGGACTCCGAGGGGAAGAAGAACAGCTTTATTAGCTTCGATATCAGCTTCCTTGTTGTCGTCTCTCTTGACATGGTAAAATTTCAAGTTCCTAAAGGTTTTCAACAGGATTCTTATTCTGATAATCAACCTGGACAGTCTTAAATCAGAAGGAGAGGAGATGTCTACAATGGATTTTATGATAGACTGAGAGTCACCCATCACTATTGCATCATTGAGCCCAAGAAATTTGAGATGTTTGAGGCCTTGGAGGAGGGCCAGGGCTTCAGCTTGGATGCTGGTATTGAAGCCCACGCCCCAGGCATATCTGAGAACAATTCTGCCATCCGCATTAATAATCACTCCTCCAGCTCCGGAACTGCCCGGGTTGCCTTTAGCAGCTCCATCAAAGAAGAGAATGTATTGCTCCTGCTTAGCGCAAAAATCCAAGAATTCTGAAGCATTGCAGCGGATTTGCCAGTCTTTATGAATGACAGGAGGCCTGACAATTTCTCTGAAGTGCAGATCGAGAGAAAAGCACCAAGCAGCGTCGTGGTCACTCAGATCTGTCCCATCGAGCAGATCACCAACACAGTCTTTTAACTGACTTTTGATTTTAACCCAGACTAACCTGTAATCACTATTTTTATCTCTGAAAATCCGCTGGTTTCTTTCCAGCCATGTTTGCCAACAAATAATTTTGGGGAGGGCACGCCAGGCAGCTTTGAGATGGACGTTCTGTGGAGTGCCACCAGGATACAAACTCAACCAATTTGAAAACAGACCTGGAATGTGATTTGGGAGAACGAAGTCGGAATTCCAAGGGCCTAAGGCCTCTTTCCATATATCAACAACAAACTTACAATTTAGCATCATGTGAACATCAGTTTCAGCATTATCACCACACAACGTACAGCGTGAGGGGCCAAGATAGCCACGTTTCTGGAGCCTATCCTCAGTTAAGATTCACTGATGACAGAGAAGCCAGCAAAAAGACTCGATTTTAGGAATTGTAGGCTGGGACCAGATCCCTTTCCAAGGTTTCGGGTCAGGAGGGACGTGAGGGTGCGACAGGAGCTGCCAATACCCCTTCGAAACTGTATAACTCCCGGGGGTCGATCCCCAGCCACGGGTGTCCTTTTTTCTGCTATCCAAAGGGGCCTTGCCGTTTAAGAATGTCATGAAGATTGAGTATTCCTTGGACAGAGTCTGGGGCACGTCAATCTTAATCCAGCTGTGCCAAACACCATTCTCCCAATTAGAGATATCCCACAGAGTATTAAAGCGTGCTCTGGACATCCAATTTTTTAACAAAATCAGGGATCTATCATCATCCAGAGGGTCACAGCCCATTATACGATCCTCCCATATTCTAATCCGCTTGCCATTACCAGGAATCCAATGCGCATGATGACTAATTAAGGAGGATGACTTTGAACAGAGCTTGTGTATCATAGATCCAAATTTCGATGGTGAGATCAAGTCTCTTGGTGAAAAATGCTTCAAAATGAAAGTGCTCAGAATAGCTCCGAAACAGATCGACTGGATAGTGCTCGTCTTCCTGATTCCGGCGCCGCGAACGGTTCGAAAAATGGTCTCCGTATGCAAAAGTTATTCAGCTTCAAAGTTTTGTCAATTTCATTAAAAAATGGCAAAATTATACTTTGGAAAAATTTTTATTAAAAAAGGAATATTCCACAGAATATTCTGGGAATATTCCGTGGAATATTCCGCAGAATATTCCGAGGAATATTCGCTGGCAGCCAATCAACGGGTGCCACGTGGCTAGCCCGGAGGCTGCCACGTGGCCCCAAGGCCGAATGGAATTGCGTTTTAAAAGTTTTTGAAGGGCAGACGGATTCGAACCCCGACCTCCCGGATACAAACCAAAAAACTTTACCACCGGGCTATTGCAATGTTCGTTGAAATGGTGGCGGGCGGAGTCATATTTAAACTGTGCATTTGTTTATGGCGGGGCCCGGGAGGGGGCCAGCCCCGGAGGGCCAGCCCCCCTCCCACAGGACCCTCCAGCGGAACGGAGACTTAAACCGTCGGCGCGCTTGGCGGAGATTAAACTTTGGATAAGCGTTGAAGTGGGTTTGTTATTATATATATAACAAACGTTATGTTTTAACATAAATACAAACCGTTCAACATTTATTTTAAATCCGACTATTCCGCCATGTGAACGCAACAACTGATATTTATTACCACAGTTTAAACCGGCGGTTAAACTTGGCGGGTCCGCCTTATTTGGAGCGCTTCCACCTTATTTGTCGAAGTTAACTGCACATCCTCCACATTTAGTGGAGCTTCCTAAGGAGTAAGAGGCAGTTCAGTAAATGAGCCATAACTTTTGATTGGGAAAGTCTTTCAAGACGAATTTTTTTTTGGATTTTGGGTGTAGAGAGCATTCTGGAGCTGTTGGAGGTGTCTGCAGAGCCATCAGGGCATTGTATCTGCGAATTTTACAGCGCTTTTGACAGAGAAGCCATTAGGGCCAAGGGGAAAGATTGCTGCATTGGGCTACCTTCCTCCAATGGAGGTGAATTTGTAGTCTATTTCTACTGATTTGGATGTTCTGAGTCTGTTTTAGCAGTCTGTTTTCTCATTGGAAAACTTTATACAGATGTAATTTTATTTGAAGCATTTAATCAAAAAAAGACTGAGCCTAATTAGAGGCTTTTGGACCAGCGGAGGTAGCCCAGAAGAGGGGTGAACCGCTTAAACAAACATATGCTGTTCATCTGTGTTTTATGGCTGTTAATTTCCAGAATTTGATTGCTTAAACAGTGAAATTTCATAAGCATGTTTTCCATAAACAAGTTTATACAGTAATCAAAATTGGTTGTTTTAACTTCAAACCTCTACACAACTATTGCAGATCATATACTCTTGTTTATTCACATTCAAAACAGAACAATGAACACTTTGAATTTACAAATTAAATACTTTCATTGATTCTGTTATTAGTGTTTATATATTATTTCCTTAGACAAAGTCTGAAGAGGGCCAGGTAGCCTCTGGAACTCATCCTCTCTTTAGAGGTGACATGTCCAGTGAATGCCCCTTCAGTCCATCTCTGAAAAGGAAATAGTTTATTCTCACAATTTCAGATCATTTGAAAATATTGGAAAATGGATACCTGTAACAATGTTCAAAGTACATTCCATTTTCTAACATCACCAGATAGCTATAGGATTGTCCAGGCACCGTTTCCTCTGCCCACGATAGTATTTTTTCCACAGGGCAAGTTGAGCCCAACCCGGACTAGGGGAAATTAACCTCCAAAGAAGTTTTGCACCCAGCGCTATGTTTTGAGTGCTAAGACTCTTGAATCCCAATCCACCTTCCATTCTGGGCTTGGAGATTTTGTCCCAGCTAATAAGAGGGAATTTCTTGTCATTAGTTTTCCCACCTTTCCAGAAAAATTTTCTTATGTGAGCCTCCATCTCCTTTATAATGCCAGCAGGGGCCAGCATAACAGCAAATTGATAAATGGGGAGGCTGCTTAAGACAGCTTTAATAAGAACTGACTTTCCAGCCAGGTTAAGCCAGTTGAAACCCCAAGATTCTATCTTAAACTTAAATTTATCCAACAGGGGTGTCCAATCTCTGATTACAGCATACTTTTGGAAAATAGGGAGACCCAAGTATTTGAAGGATGTCCATGTTGAGGAGGCAGCGAAGTCAAAGCTACAGGAAATGGACTGAAGAGTGGTAGCAGGGGTATTCCAACAGAAGATATGACATTTTCTTTTATTGAGGCTGCTTCCAGAATCTTCACAGTACTCATCAATCACAGCTTTAAATTTTTTTGCAGAAGTCACAGAGGCAGCGCCCAGCAAGAGGGAATCATCCGCGAATAGTGCATGATTTATAAAGTTCACCCCTCTTGCAATGCTCAGTCCCATAATCTCATGATCCTGCTGCTTTTTATTCAGAATGAAGTTGAGCACAGAAGCTTGGAGGACAAAGAGCAGTGGGGAAAGAGGACATCCTTATCTCAGACCACGAGAAGCTTTGAAGAAATCAGTAGCCCTCCCATTAACCAATGGGGAAATCCATGGTTCACTGATACAAGCCTTAATCCAATTGATAAATTTGGGGCCAAAACCAAATTTGTGCAAGACATCCAATAGGAAGCTATGTCTCACTCTGTCAAAAGCGTTTTCAAGGTCTAGTTTAACAACCATACCTTTCTCTTTGCAAGCCAAACTTGAGTGTATCGCCTCTTGAACCAGAATAAAGTTATCCACTATCTGTCTTCCCTGGATGAAACCTCCCTGGTTTTCTGGGATAATGACAGGAAGAACCGTTTTTAATCTGTTGGCTATAACTTTAGTAATCAGCTTGTAATCTATATTACAAAGGGAGATAGGACGAAACCTGCTGAATGAGTTGGCGCCTTTTTCCTTAGGGATGAGGGCAAGAAATGCCGAATTGGTGCTTCCCTCGATTTTCTGATAGTCTTGAGATTTCCGGACCATTCTACATAGATCTTTCTCCACTATCTGCCAACAAGTCTGCAAGAATCTGGCAGTGAACCCGTTAGGGCCCGGGGCCTTGTCTGGTTCCATAGCGAAGAGGGCTTTTTTTGTTTCATTGTCAGTGATTTATGCTTCCAAGAAATGATTCTTCCTGTCGGTAATCAAAGAGGGCACCTCATTCACAAGATTAGATACATGACCCAAGGCCTCCTCTTCGCTGTAGAGGTTTTTGAAGTGAGAGAAAGCAGCATATTTTATGCTGTGAATATCTCTATGCTTGATAGTATCTACATTTATTTTTGATATGGAATTGTTGCTTTTTCGGGCTTGGGCCTGTTTGTGGAAAAAAGATGTATTCCTGTCACCCGCCTTAAGCTAGAGACTGCGGGATTTCATTCTCCAGTAGTCTTCCTCTGCCATACTATCCTTAAGGAGCCTGTGTTGAAGATCTGCCTCCTTATCTAGTATGTCTTTAGTGATTTCGACATTTTCCGTTTTCAAATGGTGCATCTCAAGGCATTCCTGCACCTTTTTCCTTTCCTCTGTAGGATTAGGTAAGGTTTTCACCCAATCTTTAATCGCTGCTTTAACTCTCCTAAGTTTCTCCTCCCAGACAAAGAAGGCAGAGCCTTTGACTAGGTATTTCCAGCTTTCTTTTATTAGCTGCTAGAAGGACTGATCCTTCACCCAAAGAGGACTAAATTTAAATGGAATGGGGCCTTGATCCGAATGGGCCAGCAGGTCAAGTTTAATAGGACGGTGATCAGAGATGTTGCATGGCAGAATGTGCATTCTAGCCTCTAGACCAAGAAGAAGAAAGGAACTTTGAACTAGGAATCTATCTAACCTTGCAGCGATATGACCCAGACCGAGTCTTTTGTTGGACTAGGAGTACTTACCAGTAGAGAGCTTAATGTCTATCAGATCCCAGTCTTGAAGCAGGTCCTCTACCCATTCCCACGTCAGATCCCTGACGATGCTTCCTCCATGCTTTTCTACCATTGATAAGGTGAGATTCAAATCTCCTGCAATGATGATATTTTCCAACTCTTCAGATTCTGCCATATTTCTAATGGAGTCCCAGCAAGACTTTTTCTCTCCTACGCTTACAGGGACGTACACATTAAAGAGGGAGAGGGTCATATCAGATCCAACATGCTGTAATTTTGTGAACAACCAATGTGTGTTGGAAGCTTCTTCGACCAATGAGTATTTGTTGGCATTCCAAATAGTGCCCAGGCCTCCTGAAGCACCTCAAGCAGAGACTGCTTGACCATCACATTTCTTCCATATTTTATTACTAATATGAAGGAAGGCATTTTCCTCCATTTTAGTCTCCTGGATGAGAAGGATATCAAGAGTTTCATATCTTATTAAACGTCTTATAGCATCTTCTTTTGTTCTGCTCCCCATACCCCTACAATTCCAGGAGATGATCTTCATCATTTACTTTTGGCGTGGTGAGCTCCTTTAGAGCTCTGGGACTGATTTCTGATCATCTTTGGTGTTCTTTCCAAGAGCTTCTCGAGGGTTGGTTGGCTTCCCTGAAGTTTGTCTTTGTAGGTCTCCTGCTCTCTTTTTTCTCTAGATGATTTTCGGCC
Organism: Pinus albicaulis; assembly: GCA_034641835.2. NCBI lineage: Eukaryota > Viridiplantae > Streptophyta > Pinopsida > Pinales > Pinaceae > Pinus > Pinus albicaulis. Next base: position 1,260,467,621 of record CM076584.1, on the reverse strand, counting down.
TCTCAATGATCTTCTGGCTGAAGTTTGCGAGCCCCTATTTATCCTTCTTCTTCTGAGTCCTCCGTACCTTGCATTTCCTCGGTCTCTTCTATGGGTATCTCTTTTGATCTGTCCGCATTACTTTCGATTTTCTTTGATCCCGAAGGGGACTCTTTGTGAGGCGAATCTTCCTTCCGCATCTCTGGTTCTTGGGTGTCTTCTTTTTCTGTTCTTAACTGTGCATATTTATTTCCTTGGACTTCCATGATAGGGGTTTGAATCCCAGGGGTTGTCTGAGGACCTTTACCATTCGCATTTCCTGTTCTAGGGGCTTTATGAGCAGTTTTGGTCCTTTTGACCTGGGTCCATCCTTCCTCCTTGCCTTTCTCGACTTCACCATTTTTTGGACAACCTCTAGCAAAATGTCTGTAGACATGACATTTTCGACACTTAAACGACAGTTGCTCATAGTCCAGCATTTGAACATGGGTCCAGCTTCCAACCCTGATCTTTATTGCCTTAGGCAGACCTACCTCCAGATCAACTTCTACATAGATTCTAGCACATTCGTATTGGTCTTTGCTGTTAGCTCGGTCGATGAATTTTCCCAAAGTATTGCCTATGTGCTTTAGAGATTCCCAATTCCAACAATGAACAGGCAGAATGGGCAGCCTAACCCACACTGGAACGGCGGTGGGAACATCAACAGCAGGGTCAAAATCTGGTGTCCACTTATTGAGATACAGCCCCTGAGGGCCCATGAAGTACGGACCGTTCCGGAAAATCATATCCTTGTCCTCCTTGTCTGTGAATTCAAACAAAAAGAAACCTTTCCCAAGAAAATACGAGGTGACTTTATTTTTAATCAGAGGAGCCCAATTCCTAGCAACCCAACTCTCCGTGGTTTTGGGAGAGGGCCAGAGGCCTGTGAACTGACCAACCAAGGCGCACTCAGCCAGAGAAAGGGCGACCTTTATCGATCCCTCAGGAGGGAGCGATATCTCTGGAATTTCGTCCAAACGCTTCACAAACTTCGTAGGCTCTGAGGTTTTCTTCTTTGGCGGAGATTCTAGAAGCTTGAGAAAAGCCTCATCATCTCATGTAGGGAGATGAGAGGCACCCCTATTGAAAACCTAACCAATTGAAAATTGTTATCATCTCAAGTTTAAATGGAATTAAAACCGAAACTATTATTGCAAGGCAACCTCGTTGCGCTCAATTATTTCCTCGGAGGAAAATTTCGTGGAAACTCGCCATAGCTTGGGGGAAACCTCGTGTACTTAATTACCGACGGGGGGCAACCTTCGTGTAGTCGGCCTCCACTTCTTTGGGGGCAACCTCAAGGTAGATTTTTCCCAGGACAAACTGTGGAATCATATTATTTTGGAGGACAACCTCAAGGATAGTACATACCTCAAGGTTATCAACCTCAAGGATAGTACATGCCCCAGGGTCAACCCTAAAATCAATATGATCCTTAGGGTCCTTATCAACCCCAGCTTCAGTACGCACCTCAAGGTTATCAACCTCAAGGTCAGTACCCAATTCAAAGTTTCCAACAGCCTTCTGGTCAATCATCTGTTCAAGGAACCAGAAATTTACCACTTACTTATCAACCCTACGTTCAACTAGGCTATGGTCTTTACGTTCAACCTTCTACGGGACAATACCCCAGAATGAATATGGTGTGGGATCCATCCCAATATCAATAGCCTATGCAGCCTAATGTGCAGTTGCCTTCTCAACCTGGACAACCTTTGGTTTCTGGTCCAACCCAGCAACCCATCTAGCCTACTATTCAAACTCCTGCACCTAGTTCTGTTCAGCATTCTGGGCCTAGTACACCTCAGACTCCACCTCAAACTACTGCAACTGCTGCAACGTCTGTTCAACCTATAACACCTATTTCTGGAGTATCTGTAGCTCTGAGTTCTTCTATCCCTGCATCCATGTAAATCCCTCACGTCTCTGTACCCCAGTCAGGATCTTCAGTTCAGAATTCGGTCTAGATGCCTACGGGACAAGCTGGTACAAGTACGGTGGTCACAAGTCAACCGCAATTCACGTATCAACCATACCAGGGACAACCTCAATTCGGTCCCATTTCACAAAATCCAAATTATCAGTATCAACCGTACCCTGTCTATACTTATCAACAGCCTCAACAACCCCAGTTTGGTTTGGTTAATCCTGGTTACCCGGGAGGTTACACAATTCCTAATGCAAATCCAATTCCCAGTTATCCTGGGTATCCTCCTCCTGGAACTGCTTTGGCTACTCAAGGTTTTCGTGACCCTAACCGTCAGTTACCATTTATTGCAACTTTGGATTTACCTGATTTGACGCGCCTTACGAATGATCCGATTTTCTATTATCCGTACTAGCCGCCAATGCCACATAAGTTGCCCAGTGATATACCAAAATTCGAAGGTAAGTCAGGAGAGGATCCATCAAATCACGTTATGAATTATCACCTCTGGTGTGCGTCTAATTCAATAATTGATGATTCAATTCGCTTACGTCTTTTCCAAAGAACTCTTATTGGTCTTGCCGCCAAATGGTACATTGAGTTACCACGAGGCTCGTTTAATAATTTCAGTCAGTTAGCAACTGCCTTCTTGACTCATTTTCAGTTGCTTGTCAGATACGACAATGGCACGGAACTATTAACTTCACTAAAGCAATCTACGTCCACATATATTTCTGATCATATTCATGAATGGCGACGTAGAAGGCGTTTGGTGAAAGTTTACATTCTGGATCAAATTTTGGCGGAATGGTTTGTTAAATCATTATTACCCAAGATCACTGAAGATGTAGCTAAGGCTGGCGTTGTTACTGAGGAGCAAGTAATTGCTCAAGCTCAGTACCTTGACCTCGTTTATACGCAGTCAGGTACTTTACATGAAAAAATCCCCGATCTTCCAAAACAAGGTCAAATAGCTGCAGCTCCTTCAGGGTCTCATGCCGCTGATGGTATGATTGGTACAGTAAATACTAAAAGCAAGAAGAAATCTTCAAAGAATTCTTCTCCTATTATAACTTTACCTGATTCCCCGAAAGGAGAATCTTCCCCTGAAATTTCTGCTGACATTCATGTCGTAGAGACATCTACGACCAAATCTAAATCCGGCGGTAAAAAGAAAGGGAAGAATAAAAACAAAAAGAATTCAAAAGAGAAAACTGATAAAAACGAATCCAATGACGAAAAATGCAAACCTCGCTATCCTTGTTACATTTGTGACGAGGATCATTTTACTAAGGAATGCCCACATCGAGCAGAGGTTGCAAAATTCGTTAAAGGTTCACAACAACCTGCTGTCTTGAAGGATCCTTTTCCAACTCAAGATAGTAAAATGGTTGGTTCTACCTCAAATACCTCAGAAGAACCTATTCTAATGATGTCTAATGTACAGATTGCGAAGCGATTGCAAGATTATGGTATTAAGAATCCTATTGATGGTAAAGAAGCAAAATCTTCTAGTGCAAACACATCAACTACACCTCCTCTTGTTTCTGGTCCGCTACAGATCGAGAAACCAAATCCAGACTTAATAATCAAACCGCCTGCTAAGGGTGTTCTTCGTAAATCAACTTTCAATCCACATGCGAGAGCTGCTCAGAATTACAACATTGTTGAGGACTTAGCTATTTCCCCTTCAGCAATGTCGGCTTTGGAAGTGCTGCAATCATGCCCAGCACAGTGTAAATTACTTTTGTTTGCCATAGGAGATGTCGATATTCAGGACTCGAACCTAATAATCTTCGATTTAGAGAATATTACACCTCGCCTACCTCATCAAATGGCTTTCCAAATTCTAGTATTAGTAAAAAACAGACCGATCTTTCGGACTGTGATTGATGAGGGAGCTTCAACGTGTATTATGTCGATCCAGTGTTGGAAATCGCTTGGTTCTCCTACACTCAATCAGTCTCCGACAATTCTAAAGGCTTTTGATGGCCGAGGTTTTCACCCTTTTGGTATTTTGCAGGATTTACCCATAGGGGTCGAAGGTAAAACTGTAAATCTAGATGTGGAAGTGGTTGATGCCCCTCTAGATTACAACCTTCTTCTGGGTCGCAGTTGGTCTTATGCTATGACTGCTGTTGTTTCTTCGGTCTTTCGGCTCATAAAATTTCCACATCAAGGAAGGATCGTTACAATAGATCAGTTAACTTATTTTTATTCTGATCTAGCCTCTACAGAAACAATCCAGTACATTGGTAAAGCGGCTATCCCTTACAAGGATGTTGGAGTAGGTTTGCTTAAAGATTCTGGTTTACTAGGAAAATTTTCCTTTCCTCCTCCTAACGTATCGCCTTCTACCGCAACTATTCATATTATTTCATCAGACACTGTTATGTTTGATGATCCTTGGGTTGTACCTTCCGACTCTTAGTTAGATTCATTTGATGGCATGATGCCTTTGAGTCCATTTGAAATTGCGTATCAGGCTGTACAGTCACTTTCTGACCCCTCTTCAACTGAAACTGATCCAATGAATGGGATCCATGAGGAATCACTTTCTACATCTAGTTCAGCCACAACGACATTTTTTGATCTTGTTCATACTGATGAGTAGATTCTTGAACTTTTGTCTGTTGAAGATTTACCATGGGAAGATCTACATCATCGATCTTCGTTTTTACCTGAGCTGGATCATTTTGAAGATGATTTCGCTTCTATTTTTACTGCTGAATATGTCAAAGAACCACAAAATCCATTGAAAAATCTTGATTCTGAGTTAAATTTGGAAAATATCTCTCGAACAATTCCAATTGACATTTCAGTAAAGCCAGGAATAATTGAAAACATTCATATAGGTGCTTGCTGTACAAAAGATGAAATTCAAACTTATAAAGCCTTATTTCAAGAATTCCGTGATGTGTTTGCCTGGTCCTATGAAGAAATGCCAAGGATTGATCCGTCAATTTTCGTACATGAAATCAAGACTTACCCGGATGCCAAACCTGTTCGTCAACGTTTATGTCAAATACATCCTAGAAAAGTTGCTGCTATCAAAGCCGAAGTTGAAAAATTACTTCGCGCAGGTTTTATTTATCCAATTCCTTTAACGGATTGGGTATCAAATATTGTTCCTGTTACTAAAAAACAAGGAACGATACGAGTATGTATCGACTATAGGGATATTAATCGAGCTTGTCCTAAAGACAATTATCCAACCCCCTATATCGATCAAATAATTGATGATTGTGCCGGCAGTGAACTATTTTCCTTTATGGATGGTTTTTCTGGTTACAATCAAATAAACATACTCCCTGCTGATTAGCCAAAAACAACTTTCATTTTTCCATGGGGGACATTTTCTTATTGCAAACTACCTTTTGGATTAAAGAACGCTGGAGCAACTTTTCAAAGGGCTATGTCTTATGCATTTCATGACATTAAACACATTGTGCAGCCTTATCTCGATGATTTACCTGCTCATTCATCACGTAGGGCCGACCATCTCACTCATTTACAAGCTATCTTTATGAGATGTAGGCATTATCGAATTAGACTGAATCCACACAAATGTGTTTTTTGTGTAGAATTGGGTCGCTTACTTGGATTTGTTGTTTCGAAAGCAGGCATTCACGTTGATCCACTGAAGGTCGAAGCTATTGTCAATTTACCTCCTCCTTCGACTCTGCGCCAACTCCAAAGTTTGCAGGGGAAAGCAAACTTTTTACGTTGGTTCATTCCTAACTATGTCGAGCTAACAAAGGGTTTTACCCGGTTGCTAAAACAGAACATTCCATTCTTTTGGGATGAGATTGCTGATCGATCTTTTGATGCACTTAAACACACGTTGACCCATGCACCGTTATTGCATCCTCCCAACTACAACCAGGACTACGTTTTGTACCTTGTCGCCTCTCATTCCACAATTGGGATGGTTTTAGTTGACGAATCTAAAACTGAACATGTGATTTACTATCTTAGTCGAAATCTGCATCCGACTGAGATCAAATACACACATGTGGAGAAATTGGCCTTAGCAGCTGTTCAAGCTGTTCAAATATTTAGACACTACACCTTATACGAAAAACCACAGTAATTTCTAACTATAACCCTATGATGTACATTTTGACCAAACAATTGCTAGGGGGCAAGTATTCCAAATGGATAGTCATCCTGCAGGAATTTGAAAAATCCAAGGCAAAGAAATCTTTGGTTTTCGCGGAACTGATGTGTGATTTTCCCTCTACTGATACTGAAACTGTGGCAGAAGATCCCATTGTGGACGAATCTTTGTTTCTTATCAGTACTCTTGATCCATGGTACGGGGATATTATCGTTTATCTCCAAACCCAATATTTTTAGCCTGAAATCTCACGATCTCAACGACGGAAGATACGTTTCCAATCCCAGCAATACAATATTATTGGTGATACACTCTATCGTCGTGGAGCAGATTCTATTTTCCGACGCTGTCTTACTCATGAAGAAGCTGAGAAGGTTTTAAATGACTGCCATTCTGGGGCATGTGGTGGTCATATGTCTGGGTATGCCACAACCCAAAATATATTGCACGCTATTTATTTCTGGCCATTGTTATTCAAAGATTGTATTTATGCAGTCTGGAAATGCCACAATTGTCAAACTTTAATGATCGTAAGATGTGCGCTCACCCACTCCTCTTCATCCCTATAATTGTTGTCTGGTCCCTATTTTCGCAAAATGGGGTATTGACTTTTATTACATGTAACCCTCACTCACCAGCGGGCATGCATATTATCTTAGCGATGAATTATTTTACTGGTGGGCTGAGCCGATGCTTCACATTTTCGATGATGCAAAGATCGTCGTAACATGTATTCAATCACATAATTTCAGGTTCTGATGCTATAGCCATTATTGACGTATCATGGAAGTCATTTTTCGAAATATCATGATGATCGAAATTAGCAGATCAACTCACTTGCGCTGCGATCAGTAGCCTAATACACCATCCATCAAGCACAATGGTCCTAAGTTGAAGCCATAAATAAAGTTTTAGTCTACCATGATGGACGAATTATCGGTATTCACAAAACGAATTGGCATTCCATGTTATTTTCAAATGACTTTGGGCATATTGAACTCGTGAAAAAACATCAACCGGGTTTCACTCCTTTCAACTCATGCTATGGTTTGGAAGTTGTGTCGTCGATTGAATGCGAAATTCCGTCTTTCGAAAGTAGCTATAGAATTACTCCCAAACACACTAGGAGGAGAAATGCGTTTTATTTGCTAAGCTTACTGAATGAGAATCGACGAAAATGTCGTAATAGAAAAATGAGGCTCATGTTAAACGAATGATAAAGCTCGTATGATAGAAGTGAGTATCCATCAAAGATCGAGTAGAGACCTGAGTCTTAGTTTATGATCAAGCCAACACGATAAGCTAGAGACTGAAATTCGTGCCCTATGTATGGCATGGTCCCTTTCATCAGTCGGGCGTTTTCGAAATCTGGCTTCAAAAGGGGCTCTATGAGCCGATAGATTTTGCAGCGAGTGTCCCTTAGGTAAACACTACTCGGAGCTTTATCTAAGCAGATATTATGCTTAAACGTGGTGTGGATATTTTTAATAGATTAGATTTCTTTACTGTCACGGTGTGTCTTAGATTAGAAAGCGTGCTTTAGTTTAGAAGTGTGTTTTGTCACTATTCCCGCTATCCGAGTTTTACTCTTTGATATCACAGACTCATCGACTGTCTCTTCAAACCTACGTTTGTGGTGGCCGATGGTGCTATATCGTAGTGCCACGAAACATTTCTTCCGCATGGCTTGGGTAATTTATTCACCCTATTGATGAGTATAGTATCCATGTTCATAGGGGTAAGCCTTGGTCAAACAGTACTAGATATATTGCTGCAAAGTATAGTGCAGAGTGATTGAGTTATTATCCGAATCCATATCATTTTGGAATCCCGAGTTTTCGATTGTTAAAGTTGGATTCTAAACTTGTTGTATTATAGTTCAACCGAGTTTATGCCATTAGAAAATCATGTTATTACGTATTTATTTTTAAGAGTCATGCTCTTGGAGAAGGTGAGATTTGATTACATTGAATATCAAACACTTTATTCCAGAGACATTTAAATACATTACGCTTTAGCTCTGCTTCTACGTATGATAAATCGAAAGCATTTCGCAATAATCAAAACAATAAATTAAACAACATTCATAACATGTACACAAATAGTCAGGTAAATAGTGATATATCATAGTATAGAAGTGTTTTCAAAACATATATACATCGTCTTCGATCATAGGTTAGTAAAGCACTCTATGACTTGTAAAATGGTACACACAAAAAGTCAAAAAGTATGAGTCTACGACATGATCATCCCATCACCGATGGTGATCATGATGAAAAGTGACCACCGCTCGAGAGCACTCACACAGGGAACACTCCTAAAAGGTCCGCAGGGACACAATCACGTATCTCTACACATACTGATGGGAATCTCATCTATGTCCAAAGTCTCCGGAATGTCTAGAGTCGAACGCTCTATAGGTGATGCTCTAAATCGAGCAGGGATCTCTCGACGATTGACCTGCTGGGGGCACAATGTAGGCTACAATCAGTTGTCTTCTTTCACTATAGGGTCAGAGATGGGTTTGGTCGCAGTGGGCCCACATCTGCATTCATAAAAACTTTTGGTTATTATTGCCAATATGCAGTCAAAACAAAAAAAATTAGAACTAGAATTCGGTTTGAAAAGTAATTTTACCCGATTCACTCCTGCATCGTTGCAATGAAAGTCATCCGCTCATTGCAGAAGTCTGTCCCGGGCGTACTGTAGTCTCTGATAATTAAAAGTTTGCCGGTTCTAGTGCACGAGTATGAAGGAGGAAGTCGAACAATCTCGGGCGCCGCTTCTAATAGCTCGTGACGCGGCTATCAATGCTAACCCAACGAACCATCCTGAGTTCTCAGGGTCGACCGATGATCAGACACTCACACGCGGAGCCCAACATGGGGATCCCTCTCTAGAGAAAAGGTGACTACGATGGATCCATATCCAGTTATTTCAGTTTTCGATTCGACTTCTAGTTAGCATCGGCGCTTTTACATTGGCTAAACACGACTTTCGCACCGACTTGAAAATGGTGCCTCGAAAATACTACACAACAATGCGTATCCGGGAACCTAAAGGGCACATGCAAAGGCGATCACACTCACTCATAACTTGCGATGACGAAATGCTAACAGTTTTTCAGCTTGGGACGATGATAGTTTTTATGTCAATCCGTTTGTCCCAGGGGTACCGCTTTCATCATTACAACCTCTTGTCGAAGACTAGTGGCGGTCTAGCTCTGACCCTGCCTAGTCCCAAACAAGAAAATTTGTTCGCCCTCTTTGGACAAACCGAACAGAAAAATATCCTACACTAATTTCGGCTTGGTGGCGCACAATAATGAAACACTGGTCCCGCACATGCAACTGCGACTGCACAACCATGACTGAGATCTACCTGCCCTCATGCTGAATGACGAGTTTATACAAACCGCATGCTCTTAAAGCTCGCATGTGTGGAAAATGGAGCATTCGTTGCCATCATCCACATCTTCATGCGCTACGTTCTCTCCAAATCAGGCATCTTGCTAATCCTACAATGCACTTAAAAAAGATATGTTAGCAACAATCGTAATTTTGAAAAAAATTTGGGCGACAATGAGAAATTTTGATTTTGAAATTCAAATGCGTGAGGGACTGACAGACATTTCGTCTGTTCATACACAAAGTGCGTAGGAAACGCACGCGCGTCGTAGGTAAAGTGCAGGACCCACGACATTTTTCTACATCGCAGGCCCGGGGTCCACGGAGGCCCATGTGTTCGCGCGCACACTGTGGACCCCCGCGGCGATTTTCTCAAACACTATTTTTCTCTTAAAAATGAAAACTAGAGCCTAAAAATGAAATGCAAACGGATGAAAAGCAAGATTAAGAAGATCATGGATTACACTGAAGTGACGGTTCTCGATTTCGCATACATGATTTTCAAATATTTCACATGAACTTTTTTACTCTAAAAGCTTTGCATTTTCACTCCGAACTCGAACTGTGAAAAAAATGAAAGCTATGGAAAATCCCCTCTTTTATAAGTTTTTTCGAATAAACGAGTTTCTAATTGTTTATTTTTCACTTAAAAAGGGTTATTTTGAAAGCATTTTTGATTTATCTTAAACTATGTATGTGCTACATGTTTCAAGTTTTTGTGTAGAAAATTGGATTTTCTATGAGGAATTGATCATTTTTCAACAAAGAGCATACTTTTATCACTTTTTTGGACTCTTTCAAAAATTTACGAAAAAGCGAAACATTAGAGTCCTCTTTTAAGCCATTTTCAGACTCTCTAAACATGAAAAGATCGCCGAGTACTTGATTGTTCGAACTCGTTAAAGTAAATGAATAATCGTCCCTTCAGTATAATTTTACCCCTTTTACGGACTGAAATGGACTATTTACGAAAAAGGTATACGTTGACTAATTATGGTCAATAGAGTTCTCTCCCGCATTATTTTATCCTTTTTCGGGCTCGAGAGACTAAATTTACGAAAAAGTACACCCATGGAGTTTTCTTAAGTTTTTTCTTCTGACTCCCTAAAATTGAAAAACACCGAGTTTCTCCTATACTAGACTCATTAAAACTTAACAGTAAAGGACCTATTCAATTTTAAACAGGAACGAACCACTCCTTCTTAGGGTTCGAATCTTAAACTAAGTTGGACTCATCCAAAGGATGAGATTATAAACAAGCAAATGTTATCCTCCTCAAGCTTGTCAAAAATAAAGAGGTACTTGCCAGAAATGGTGGGGGAAAAGAGAGAAAAATGGACTTGTTTGTTGTATTTTGATTTTTCGAAAATCCAGTTAACCACTCTTGAACACGACACTTTTTGTTCACCTGGGTTGGGAAATCCTTTGCCTAACAGTTAATCAAACCATATTGAAAGTCTTCAGCCGGTTTCTGGGTATTAGCTTTGGGTCAATTGTCACCAAGCCATCTGCAGTGTCGTTATGTGTTCAAGAGGACAGCTCAAATAAACCATTCATCTGCAAAATATCTGTCATCCATTTTGACCATCCCTGAGTCAGTCCTTGCCAATATATTTCTTCAAAACTTGATCTATGATTTCGTGTTGTGGGCTTGCCTACGACGAATCACTTCCTATCGACGACAACTCATTATCAAGGAAGTTGATCTAGAAATTGTCAGTACCTTGAAATCTACATGCCTCAATGGTAGGTTTCTCACCTTCGATGACAGGTTGCATCATTGACCTTCGATCGAATGATTCCGTGACATGTTCGACTTCAGCTCATTCATTCACATTTCATGGATTGTACTAAGTACTTTGAGAGCCATTGACATTACTGGTGGTTACTCTCACACTTGTTAACAGTTTACATCATTGACTGGTAATCAAGTGGTTTCTACCATGTTCAACTTTGACACATTCATTCACATGGATAGAATCGTACTAGCTCGAGATGCAGAAATCAAGACCCTGGATCTAGTTTCTACCATCTAGGCTGTGAGGAATTTTGTTATCATTTATACAGTGAACTATTCATAAATAGATGGTTGCGTCCATACTGTGTCTACACATGTCTATACTGTGATGTATTCAAAATCATTCATGTATCAGAACAGTTTGAATCGCCGCAAGTTACTTGATCCGAGTATGGGAATGCCTACCTCGTTGATGATATATATATATTTGCATTGAATGTTTTTGCTGTGTTCGATTGGGGTGTCCATGTGATGATCCTTGAAATGATAAAGTATTGCACTCTTTCATATATGACAGACTTCTACCCTCATCTATTCCGTACTTTGCACTTTAGGGGAAATCACATGGAAAATTGTCATCCTTACATTTCATGTGTATAAGCCTCCTATGAGGTTCATGTATCCCTTACCTTATGGAGCTAACCCCTTGATGTGAGGAGCTCATCCCTTTGAAGGAGGATTCTATCCCTTCATAGATGGAACAGAAAACCTCCTCATTTCCACTATAAAAAGAGGCATTGGGTAGCCTCAAGGGGAGTTCAAGCTTTAGGATATTTGAGGTTAAGTGCTGTTGAGATTTAGACCCAGTTAACTAAGAATTTTGTGAGGAGAGATTACATACCTCTATTTGTCTTGGTTGGAGGAGTGTAGAGCTTATCAAAGTAGAGGTGACTCCTACTTCGGACCCCGGGAAGGCCTATGCAACATCAAGGCTTAGGTTGTAAGGTTTTCCTTCTTTTGAAATTAATACAAATATATTCATTTTTCTCAATAAGCTGTTAGTTAATGGTTTATTTCATAGATTCCTTGATCACTATGATAAGCATGATTTATGATGATTTCTATACAGTTGCTATTTAATATTTTGTTTGTTTGTGACTGCAGGTTTACGAAGATAATTCCTTCAAGTGCACGAGGGACAACAACGACTTAAAACAAGCGTTGGACATACGGTAAGTCTTTTACACCTATATAGAGCTTCTTGTGAATCATATATGCTTAGAGAAAGATTAGTTTATTTGGCTGTTTGTTGCTAGATACTTTTAGTACTAGGGAGATCGGTCTTTGGTCCAAGATCGATTAACTGCTGAATAAGAATCCACTCTGGAAGAACCCTTATCATTGTAATATCATTCAAATTCAAGCAGAGGACCGTAGGATTAAAATTTGCGTAAAATGCATCGTTGACCTTTAAAGGAGGAAGCCATACTCAAGTTGAAAGTTTCGTTTTTATTTGGGTCTCGAAAAACACAAGATAGTGGCTCCTAGAAAGATTTATTTGTTTCATCTCGACCCCGACCCACCCTCGAGACAGTTGATAACCCGCAAAAGCATCCTTAGAAGTCTCCTAGATCTTAGGAAATCCCCTAGGATTAAATTATCAACTGTTTTCGGATCACCCTTGAGAACAAATTTAGTTCCTGAAAATATTTCAGCTCTACAAAAATCACAAGTCGACTTAGTAAATCCTTTTAGAACTAGGTCTCTTGGTGATTTAGATCAGTTAGATCCTGAGTCTTCAATTTCATCTCCTGAAACAAGTGAACATCCTGGTAGCAGATAAGCAACACCTCCTGATTTACACCTCCTTCACAACTCAAGTGTCTCTCATCCAAGATCAGCTCAGCAATCTACTCCTGTTCCATCCACTTCTGCTCACCCTACATCCATTGTTCAAACCACTCCATTCCAGCCCACTTTCCCGCTTGTTAATCCACGTTTTGTAAATCCACCCCCACCACATATCATGGCAGCGTGGTATGCTTCCTTAGTCCTTCCTTTACCATTATTCAATCTCCCACAGGACTATTAGTCCAAAATTCCATTGTATGATGCTAGCAATGCTACAATTTTATCACAACATGTGGATAATATGAATGAATACTTAGACAGAAATGAAATTGATGATGATTCTTTCAAGCTTAGATTATTTTTCGCAGCTTAGGGAGAAGTAAGAAAATGGTTTAAAGTCTTAACCCCCCATAGTATCAATGATCTCCAAGCCTTCCATCAGACATTCTTAAACAAATGGGAAGTAAAGAAGAATCCTCTCCAAGTCCTTTCTGATTACAAAAACCTCCATAGAAACACCGACGAAAGTGTACAAGCTTACTGTACCAGATTTAATAGTGTGTATAATTCACTTTCCCTAGATCTAAAACCTCCACAAGGCTCAACTTTAAAGAATTCTCCTAAAGGGTTTGACCCTGAGATGGCCTATCAGCTGAGAGAAAGAGATCCTGCAACTCTTGAAGAGACGCAAAAAGGTGCTCTTTCTATGGAAGTCAACTTGATGGAGAAGAGAGCAAGAATGAAAAATGAAAAGAGAGTGTCATTTAGAGAGGAGTCTACACCCTCTACTTCCAATTAAAAGATGGAGAGAATGATGGAGGAGATGGTGAAGGATATGAGCATAATTAAGAGAGCACAAGCCAGCCGAAACCAATCTTCTCCTCAAAATAGAAACCAGAACCAGAATCAAAATTTTAGAAGGAACCAACCTCCCAACAGACCTAGGGAAGATGATCAACATATCACTCCTCCTTTTCATCAAAACTATGTAAGTGAGGTTGAGGAAACATATGAGATAACAAAGGAAGATGATATCAACATGCTGGGTGTAGATGATGATGACTTTGAGATTCATTCCGATAGAAAACAAGGTCTTTATATGCCTTATGATGACAAAAGAGATGATGACGAAAGTTATTATCAAGATATGGAAAATTTCATCATAGACTCTCAAAGAGAATATGACCTTAGAAGTAAAAACAGTAAACAATCCCACAACAACAAAACCTCTAACAAATCTTCATAAAAAAATGCTACAACCAAGCCTAAAGTTGTCAAACAGAAGGAAAAAACAATGGCTGTTAATTCTGATAAAGGTAAAGAGAAAGGCACTCCAAACAATGAAAAATAGAGTGCAGACCTTAGTAGTACTAACACTTCATCTAGTACTCCTGTTATAACCATTTTGTCAAATATAAATAGAACAAATCAGCAATCTGATGTTGCTGACAGAGTGGCAGCTAGTAAGGTTGAGACAAGTTCTTTGAAGAACCCAAATCCTTTTAGCCTAGAGCAGGAAATTGCAAAGATCAAAATCTGTGTTCCTCTGACTGAGTTAGCTACCCAAAATGTATATAGGACCCAAATTTTTAAGGCTTTAAATATTGAGGATAATAATGACACACTCAATCTTAATGATGACCAGCCAGAGCTTATTTTTGGTCCTAAGATTGAAGGTAGATATCAAGAGGGACTTGTTCCTCCCTTTTAAGTAAGTTTAAACGTTCATGAAAAAAAATTTCATAACGCTATGCATGATTCCGGGGCTTCTCATAATTTAATGCCTAAAGCCGTAATGGAGAGCCTTGGTCTAGAAATCACCGGACCTTAAAAAGACCTTTACTCCTTTGACTCAAGCAGAGTAAAATGTTTAAGATTATTCAAAGACCTCTGTGTTAACTTAGCCCAAATTCCAACCAAATGCTTAGTAATGGATATTGTTGTGGCTGATGTGCCCCCAAAATATGGAATGTTATTATCAAGATCTTGGGGGGCTAAGTTACAAGGGACTATGCAAATGGACATGACCTATGCGACTATCCCTATTTTCAATCAGACTAGAAGACTTTACAAGGAGTCTCATATGCAATACACAGTTAAAGCCAAGATAGACCACAAAGCTCTCCTCTCTATTCGGTAAATACATGCCTTGATTCTTTAATTATGTTTAACGATGAAACATTTAGTGAACCAATGACCTTATCTGATTTAATGATAAATAGAGAGGAGGAGGAAGATAACGTAGGAGTGTCAGAACAGTTGGCTGAACCTGTAAACTCTAGCAAACAAAACACAGGTCTTGAGCTACAAATCGCATGTCCTTTGCTTTTAAACATTGAGAGTTAAGAAAGCAGTCCTCAACCCAATAAAAAATCTGATGAGTTAAAACAAGTTCAATAGTGTGCTAACCTCCAAGAACAATTCGATAGCACATTTATTGAAGAAAAAAGTGACCCAACTGTCGAACTCGAGACTATTCCTTTATGGAGTATGCACTTCGATGGGTCTTGCACTAAGACCAACGCTGGTGCAGGTGTCTGGATCTGCGACACTGAAAACAACCACACATAAAGCATTTATTGCAAATTAAACTTTTAGTGTTCTAACAACATAGCGGAATATGAATCCCTGCTTCTGGGCTTGCATTTGTTGAAAAGGTTAGGAGCCAAGAAAATCAAAGCATATGGGGATTCAGAGTTAGTCATTAGGAAATTCAATGGGGAGTATAACACAAACTTAGGGCCTACCGAAATGATGTCATGGACCTTTTAAAATTTTTTGAAGAATACCAGATAATTTTTGTCCCGAGAAAAAGAAATATTGCCACCCACAATTTATCCTTTGCAGCTAGAACATGTTTAACGCCATATGAAACCAAAGACTGAACAACTTAGATAAAATTTAGACCAGCCATGCCTGATAATGAAAAGTATTGGCAGGTTTTTGACGGAGACAAACACATAGAAGACTTCATGCAATTCAGAAATGAATTCGAACTACACAGTTCAGACTCAGATTATGATACAGACTGCAGTGAAGAAAATTTTCTTGGTGAAGAAGAGCCGTCTCCTGAACTTGCCAATATTAATCTTCTGACTAGCAAACTTAAAAACAAAACAGAACTCAATGCAGAGTTAGAAACAGAGGAGTTCGAAACCCTGTAGTCCAAAGATGAAAGTTTTCCTAAGCGTCTGGCACCTTTAGAAGAGTTGTTTGATTGTAATGATGTGGCCAAGAAGCCAAAACTGGAACCTGTAGAGACTGAAGTGGAAGAATGCAATATAGGAAGTAAAATTAAACAAATGATTATCAAATTGTCTAAGACTTTACTAGCTCACATTAAACTCAAATACATAGAGTTGTTTAAATAATTTTTAATGTTTTTGTGTGGAGTTACGAAAATCTTAAATCCTATAACACTGAAATAATACAGCACAAAATTACCCTCAAAGAAAACCAAAAACCATTCAAACAAAAACTGCATAGAATAAACCCTATCCAGTTGCCCTTGGTTCAGAAGGAGATCATGAAAATGTATGATGCTGGTATTATTGTCCCTATTAGATATTCTGAGTGGGTGTCTATTCTGGTGTCAGTTAGGAAGAAAAATGGAGAAATCAGGCTTTGCATAGAATTTAGAGACTTAAACAAAGCTTCATTAAAAGACAACTACCCTTTAGCCAAGATGGATCATATTTTACAAAGGGTGGTAGGATCTAGAAGAATTTCTTTGCTTGATGGCTTTTCGGGGTACAATCAGATTTTAGTTCACCCTGTTGATCAATTAAAGATAGCCTTTACTACGCCATGGGGCACTTTCATGTATGTGAAAATGCCCTTTGGCCTAATGAATGCTGGAGCAACTTTTCAAAGAGTCATGGACATAGCATTCTCGGAAGAACTAGAATTCTTCATCATTATATACCTCGATGATGTTACTATGTTTTCAAAAATAGATGAAGAGCACTTAGAACATTTAAGAACAGTCTTCGAGAAATGCAGAAATTTTGGGATATCTTTGAACCTTAATAAGACACTATTTGGGCTCCAAGAAGGTAAACTTCTTGGGCACATCATTTTAGAAGAGGGTATTAAGGTAGATCCCAAAAGGATTGAGGCCATATTGCAAATCTCTCATCCTCGAAACATCAAGGAGTTGCAATCCTTCATTGGAAAGATTAAATTTTTGAGAAGGTTCATCCCCAACTTGGCTGAGCTCCTTAGGAATATAACAAACATGTTGAAGAAGGAGCAAGGGGTAAAGTGGACCTTTCAAGCAAAGAATTCCTTTGAGCTGGTGAAACAAGCGTTAACCAAAACAACGGTTCTAATAAGTCCTGATTTTTCAAAAGATTTTTATATTTTTTCGTTTGCATCAGAACATACCATAGCTGCTATCCTTTTACAGAAAAATCCACAAGGAAAAGAGCAACCTATTACATTCTTTAGCAAGGCATTGAGGGATGCCCCTCTGAAGTATAACATTATGGAGAAGGAATATTTTGCTTTGGTTAAAGCTTTGAAAGACTTTAGAGTATACATCTTGCACTCACACATCATTGCCTTTGTCCCAAATTCAGTTGTGAAAGACATTCTAACACAGGACCCAGATGGTAAGAGAGGTAAGTGGATAGTTGTTATTCTTGAATATGATTTAGAGATAAAGCCCACTAAACTCATCAAAGGCCAAGGTCTAGCTAGATTAATGGCTGAATCCAATTTTGAGGTTCTCGATATTAATATGATTAATGCTTTGGATGAACAAGAGGAAATCTCAACTCCCATTGTTGAAGACCATTTCATGAATTCCTCTTGGTATGCTGATATTATTTATGTTTTGCTTAATTTAAATACACCTCCTGGTTTAACAAAAACAAAGGCAAGGTTCCTAAAGTTAAAAGCTATAAACTATTGCATTATAGATAGATGTCTTTATTGGAAAAATGCAAGTGGTGTATTGCTTAAATGTTTGCCTGAGTATGATGCAGAGAAGGTTAAGCACGAGTTCCATGAAGGAGAGTGTGGAGGTCATTTGTACTGGAAGACAACAACCAACAAAATTTTGAGGGCTGGTTTCTATTGGCCTACTCTTTTCCATGATGTGCACAAGATGATCATAGCCTGTCATAAATGTCAACTTTTTGAAGGCAAAAGAAAACTGCTACCCCTACCTCTGCATCCAATTACTGTTGAAGCCCCATTTCAACAGTGGGGACTTGAATTCATAGGAGAAATCCATCCACCATCTTCTGCCTAGCATAGATGGACCACAAACTATTTCACTAAGTGGACAAAAGCCATACCTTGTAGGCAGGCCAATGATTCAGTTATTATAAAATTCATGGAGACTAACATTCTCTTCAGATTTGGCTGTCCTACCAAGATCATCACTGATAATGCAGCAACATTTGGATCAAAGAGGATGGTCGAGTTCTATCACAGATATCAGATAACATTGGGGCATTCCACGGCCTATTACCCTCAAGGTAATGGACTTTCAGAATCCTCAAACAAAATCTTAGTGAACATAATCAAGAAACTGTTGGAGGACAACAAAAAGTCTTGGCACACAAAGCTAGTTCATGCACTTTGGGCTGACAGATTGACTTTGAAGAAATCTATTGGCATGTCACCTTTCCAGCTTGTGTATGGTACTGATGCAATTTTTCCAACCAGCCTTAGTGTACCAGTCATGAGGTTAGTTCAAGAGTTGAAAACTGAAGATAATGACATAATCAGAAGGATAAATTAGACCATTCATCTTCAGAAAACCAGAGAGGAGGTTTATAACAAAGTATTGCAAAAGCAGGACAACACTAAAAAGCTTTTTGACAGAAGAAAAAAGGCCAACAATTTCAATATTGGGGACAAAGTTTTGAAGTGGGACTCGAGGAGGGAAGACAAGGGCAAGCATGGAAAATTTTACAACTTATGGCTTGGGCCTTACTCTATCCATTCAGCTGCTAGTAATAATGCCTATTTTTTGCAAGAGTTGAATGGAGCAGAATTGTTTGGGGGTCCTGTCAATGGCAGGATGCTTAAGCATTAATTCTCTTGATACATTTCATGTTCTAAAATCCTTTTAATCTTTTTCTCATTGTAAATATCTCACCCATCATTGCATTCAAAGTTATAAAAATCAAAAATACAAAAACAAACAAAGAAAGAAAAGAGGGCAGATTGTGAAAACAAGAAAGGTATAGCCCCATACCAAAAAGAGAAACAAATCTGAAAGTGCGCAAGCCTAAATGCCACTCCTAAAGAACACACTTCTAGTTAGTCAAACATCCTAATCTTGACTAATTAGTTTTAAATTTTCTGTTGATAGGATAGTGAATTCGATTCGCTAAACTATTTAACCTTGGCTTATCAGTAGATAGTTTAGGATAGAAATTAAAGGTTCAAACATGCTCAAAATCTGAACCAGTTGACAAAGGAAAGACAGCTCAAAACAAGAGTCAAAACAGAGTTGTAAAAGAGATGAATGAAATGCTTTGAAATTTTAGAGCCTAAGCCTTCCTTTTTTATTTAATTTTCTGCAGAATAAATGTCTATGTGCAGTTTTTTTTTTATGCCATAGATCACAACAAGTCAAACAACTTAATCTTGACTTGGCTGTTTTTAAATTTTTGTTGTAGAATTTAGTGAATAAAATCTGTTGGATAGTTTAATCCCAACAGATAGTATATTAGGTAAAGAATCATATGGGCTCAACTGTTTAATCTGATTTCATGGAAAAATAAGGAGTAGAAATAGATTATATTTCCTGCTTTCAAAAGAATAAAATGTTGTGAAAGAGTTTGCCAATCCAAGTGCACTCTAAAGAAGAAAAATGTTAGATCTGTAGGATTGGGTAGGT
Source organism: Pinus albicaulis (assembly GCA_034641835.2). NCBI lineage: Eukaryota > Viridiplantae > Streptophyta > Pinopsida > Pinales > Pinaceae > Pinus > Pinus albicaulis. The sequence goes on along the minus strand of CM076584.1, from coordinate 1,260,447,698 downwards.
AGACAACTTGTTGATGAAAGATCCATTGTTTTTATGGCTGCTAATATGTTTTCAGAGCAAAATAATATCATACAAGGAAACAAAGGCAACCCAATGGATGAGGCAAATGATTAGCCTCCCAGAGAAAGCAAGTTTGAAGTTCTTGATGCCTTCAAGAAGGCACCATGCCCAAGTGGAGCCATTGTTAACCACCTATGAAATTTTTTATACCAAAAGGTGGCTAAATCATTTTTGGAGCCTTGAAGGAACAAATTTTATCAAGAAAAAAGGTTTTAAGACTTTTCAAGCTCTTGCCTTGGCCCAAATCTTCCCTACCGCTTCCTCCCATTTTATACTCGGGAATTTTGCTATTTTCATGAGACTATTGCAAAATTCCTTTTTTCCCTCCTCTCCATTAAACAACTAACCTCCTTTTCTACCCCTTTCATTCTCATCAAAATCCTTCATTTTCATATTTTTCTCCTTCCCCTCCATCAAAACCCCTTCGATAAGGTTTAAGACTCATTCTTTGCCTTAATCGAAACCCTCACAACCCTTGAAAAACATTGAAAACTTCATAAAAAACACATTTTTGTATTACAAACTTAAGCCCCCTTGGGCTGAGTTTTAAGCCATTTCCCCTCCACGTGCCTGCACCCTAGAACCAGGTGCTAAACCCACAAAGTGCTTATCGCATCGCAAATCCTGAGCGCATAAGTCTATTTGCTGTGTTTAAAACCCCAATGCCGATTAGCCCTATATATTAAAACCCCCGGTCATATTGCTTTCCATATAACCCACGTCCCCGCAGACGGGCGCCGAACCGTATTGCAAATATATTTTCCGCCCCCAAAGATTAAAGCTTTGTTATATTAAATTTTTGGGTTTTAAATATTTTCAATCATTAACTATTCAAAACCGGGCGGAATTCATCGCACCGCTTTTGAGAGGGAGGCGGTTTTTTCCGTTCGGCAGCAATCAGCGCCACCGGCCGACACGTGGCCTCAAGCATTGTTGAAAAACCACCCTCATCGCGCATTAAAGATCGGATATTGGCCCGGTGCGATATTGGCGTGCGTTGTCCGATCTGAGGCCACTCATCGGACGGTGATCGCACTCTGAAGAAGCCCATGCGATAAGCGAAGGTACGACGCAGTCATGAAAGAATCTCCGCCGTCGATCTCATCTACAGATCGACGGCCCACGCTCGACCGCCCCGGTCCCCTCGTCCACAGCGGCAGTCAACAGTCCCACGAGAGCCGGTGGCCCCCGGCGCCACATTAACATCCATGCGGCAGATTTTAATTGGGGCGGATCTCCATGGGTTCCTCGCACAATAACCCAATGCGGACTCGGGAACATTATACAGTGTGGTTTAAAGGGTTCTGAAGTCTGAGGCATGTTTCTAAGGTTTTGTGGTGCTCGATCTCCACCGTTGATCGCGTGGGCCAATCTCATCCGACGGCCCACGTTCGTCCCGAGCTCCCCACTCATTTTTCAACCATTTTTCGCCGAAACAAAGGTTTTAAACTTTTGTCCCCACTTTTTATTTTATTTTTTCGAATAATGTGACCCCTTCACGTTACTTATTCACCTCCGCTCCCGACCGTCGATCCTTGCGCGATCGACGGTTTCGATTTAATTCTTCCTCCGCCTCTCCTTCGACCTCCTCTGATCAAATCTTGGCCGTTGGATGATGCCATCCAACGGCCATGCTCTCTCCACGCGCCTTCTGAAGCAGTAAACCTATATATGCAGGATTTCATAATGTTTTTTGTATTTTGCAGGGTTTAAATGGTTTTTCCACCATGCTGAAGAAAATTCAAAGGCTAAGGGTGACGATCCTCCTGCCTTCGATTCATCAAAGAGAATCATTCGCAGGGTTTAAACTCCAAGTTTCATCAATGATTCATGAGGCATTGATGCCATTCGATCCCTATGCAGCCCTGCACACTAACAAACACAGCGAATCAGACACAAATCAAAGAGTATCAGTGTCGAAGACAGGAAACACACTAGAATAGAAGATTGAAGACAGATCTTTGGGGATTACGTCTAAGATGGTTTATCAAAAGCCTAATCCCCAATTAAAACACAGTTAACAGAAAAATCATAAAGGTTCATCAGACAGAAAACTTCCACCGCAACAGCTGAGGCAAATCGATTCCTCCCAGCTACCACAGTGCCACCTGTGCCTCAAAACATTCATATCAGAGGCCGAAATTATTGATCAGGATCAGATATTTGTCTCAAGCGCAGCCAGAGAGTAAATTCTGCAAACAAACTTAATGACAAAATATCAAGCAGAGTTACTTTGACACAACACTGAGTCTCAAAAGTCAAGAAGAGCTCCCATCGAGCTTAAATCTTAATATGAATTATTTAATACAGAGGACACCTATGTAAGCTTCTTCATTTTAGCCCCCCAAAGGCCGAGAAGCCATTAAGTATGTATTAATTATCTTTAGAGATCTTTTATCAGATCTCACCTCCTCATTCTTCTATAAATACTACTGCAGAAGATGAGAGAGGGGTTGGTTGAGTTGGCTACTGAACATTAAAATGTAATTGAGCTTGAGACTTCTACTTGTAAATAGTGTTCACTAGCCCTTGGAGCTCTTCTTGTGATAGATAAGCTAGGCTGAGATGTGTAGATGATTGCTAAACTAAAGCATTGGACTTAAAGCTGTAACTGGTTTGGAGCATCAAATACAAGCTGATTTATGGGATCCTGGTCTATGTTGACGGTGATGTTTTTCTCATTGTAACTTGTTGTTTTGTTTCTATTTTCACTGTGTTCATTTTCTCTTATAAAGAACAACATGCATAAAGTTAGGACCTACTGTATATCAGTACCTTTCTCTGACTGAAAAATCTTTATCTAAATGTTTTCTTCCAATCTGTGTTATTTAGGAATGATTTAATTCAGTTTAAGCATAGGAATGTTGGCGTTCCCTCGTCTTATTGTTTTAGCTGAATATTGTTCTTGAATGTTACTTTCATTTCATGTTAAGTAGAGATGAAATAAGGAAGATATGGTGTGCCCTGGTCCTAGTTTTATCCCCAAAGACTGTCTGAATGTTTCCCTTGGAATGTGTTAAAATCTGGCTAGTTTAAAATTACTTACCAGATCTTAGACCATTCTTTGTTATCATTTGTGTTTTCCTCTGTATTTATTATGTTTTCTATTGAAAGTGGATCAAAGGCTGGCTAGTTTCAAAGTAATTACCAGATCCTGGATTACTTTTATGTCTTTATTAAGTGTTGGTCAAAGGCTGGCTAGTTTCAAAGTACTTACCAGATCCTAGGCTACTCTTTGTTCTTCATCTTTTTAAATCCCCTTCTTTTTGTCTCATTTCATTCCATAAATCAAAATTTAAAGAGATCCTTAGACATAGATGACTTGCCCCATGGACCACTCTTGAACTTGATTGTTTCAATTAAACCCTATTATGACTCCATAGCCCAATGGACTAAAACCTGCAATTATCTATCTTCCTGGCCAAAGCTTGTTCTATTTGCTTGCAACTTCTCACCTTTGAAACTCTTTGCACTTAAAACTTTCCACCTCAAACAGTAATCATGCTCAACCATCCAAAAAACAAAACAAACCCTCAGCCTTCACAACTAGCCTAATATCATTACCCAAAACTCCAAAGACAAATCCATCTTTGCACTTATTGGAGAGATCCCTCTCCAGATTCAGGAGGGCTAGATCCTAGAATCCCAAAGTGGTTGAAATAATGTTCTCCCTACAGTTGGAATTTTTCCAATCTTGTCGATTACATTCCTACACATCCAAAGAACAAATAGATGATATATTCACCAAGCCTCTTTCTCGAGAGCCCTTTGAGTATTTAAGGCAGAAGTTAGGAGTGATGTCTCTCTCATCTATTCAATAGTGTCCTTTAAAAGCAACAAATGCAGTTGTCTAATCCAGTTAGGGATAACTGTATGTTAACAGGCTAGAGAGAGGAGAAGCAAATAAGCTCAAGGGGAGCTATAATATCAAGAGGTGTGGCATGTGTTCAGGGGGAGTAATTTTCACTACAAAGATGATATAATGAGCATGAGTAGTCATTAGCATGAAATTTTTTTCATATTTAGATAGGGGGAGAAATTTGTATAATCATTAGCAGCAGAATTCCACTAGAAGAGAGGTCTCAAGTAACCCTTTCCATTGATGTCAAAGAGAGACAAATTTGGGTATTATAAATATCCACTGCTGCAAGCGTGGTTCTCAAGTGTGGATATTTTGTAACAACAATTCACACCAAGTTATATTTACATACTCGTGCTAGGAGGTAAAACATGATTGCCATCAATGTAAAGGGGTGAATTTTGAAATCTAGGTATTGATGTCAAGGTTGTGCAAGGCCGAGAGTTTTAATGCACAAGCTTAGGGGGGGTCAAGGTTCATGTGACAAGTAAACACAATCCCAAGAGGGATAGTAGATTAAGTCACACAAAGTGGGCCCCTCATCGGACCAGAGTGAGTCACCCACCCAAAGCCAAAATCACAAGCTTAGGGGCAAGATCCCCACCCCAGGTCATGGAGATCCCAATAGTAAGAGCTTGTGAGCTTAATGCCCACCATACATCCCTCACTAGTTGCATCACTAGATTAGGAAGCTTAGTAATTTCTATGACAAGAGCGACTTAGGCTTTTCCAAAAATTAATAGGAAGGTACCCCCCCCGGTGGAGACCATCATGGTTTATCGTCAAATATGTGGAAACTTTTGATTGGTTTCAGTTTCCACCTTTCTCTGTACCAAAACCAGGAAGCGCCTCCCCTCCCCCTCACGATACTAATGGTTTTTCCTAATAAAACATTACAAGTGGACCCTTGATGCCATGGAACATTGGTGAAAACAAGGATGATGTGCCTAAATGCTGATTTTTCATAGGATATTCTAGACTGATAATTACTTCATATGATTTCTTAATTTGATTTTACCTTGCATTCACATTCATCATAAATCAATTACATAAAGTATCTCAACAGTAGAAACAAATTATGAGTAGAATCATGGAGAGATAACTAAAAAATAAACACAAGAATTTACCCTCGGAAATCCCACTTGGGGGGAAAACCCAACAAACTTTTTCTTAGACAAATCAATCAATTCAACGAGAGATACATCATTATCTTATCAATTAAGACATAGGTAAAACTAACCATGAACATACCTAGGTCAAATGTGGTCAAGAAAAATAAGTAGCTTCATAAACTCAATATGTTGTCCCTCAGAGATTAGGTTTATTAGGTCTTCTTCCCAAGATATTTTTTTGTTTAGAACTCTGGTCTCTTGTCTGATTCAAAAACTCACCTTGCCTAGATTCTTAATCTTCCTTGAGAGAATTCGATCTTCCCTAGAGAAATTTACTCCGTTGCTTCCCGCGAGTGAACATAAGGTATATGATCAATTCTAAATTGATTTCTCTTTGGATGAATATGAGTAGTGTATTTATAGTAGATAAGAGAGCCCTAAGGGTCACATCTCTAGTGTTGAGTTGACTTGAAGTCAACCTTACTTTTGGAGGAAAAAATGAATAATTTTAAAATTAAAATTTACCTCTTTTTGAAGTCGACATGAAGAACATGTCTTGAATATATTATTACATTTATTTGGAGGGCTAGAATAATAATTATGAAGACCGATCATAGCGACAAAAAAATCAACACTAAAAAAGCTAATGTGACAACTTGTGACATGTGGATTCGACACTTTTGACATGCCAAATGCATAGTTGGCGAGTGACCAATGGTAGCCACATGCTAGCAAAGGATATGTGGCAAGTTCTTATTGAAAATAAAAAATGATGTGTATGCAAAATGTGGTAGATGAGGTGGCTCTTGGTTCCCTCACCAGACTGCCCAACTTGAATGTGTTGTAAAGAAAAATAAAAATACTCGATTAGTGATGGTTGATAGACTGGAAAATATCTGCGGTAGATAACATGATAGTATCACAATTAATTGACGTATATTTCTATTATACCACACGAATCAAGGGTGTTGCAAGCATCCGTGGAGTGTGGTAGATGACTAGTGGACAATAGTCAAGAAATAACCCACAACAAATGATGTGAAAGATCACCATTTAGAGAATTTTCTGTCCATCAAAGCACCCGTATTAAAGGTTTTATAAACAACAAAAAGTGTAGTCGATGAGTGGAAATACAACGAACTAGAAATAATCTATGACAATCAATGGTGATTAACATTAAAACATGTCTCTCTTTATTGGATTTCCCAAAGATGATACATTGTTCATTATTTGCATGTCTTCTCTAATGGGTGGAGATCTGATAGTGGACCAACCCAAGGTCACAGTTCATGATCACAAAGGGTTAGGCATTAGGCACTCAATGTAGCAGTGGCTAGCACAACGAACTTCATTTACAAGTGGTGAGTGTTGTTTAAGCCCATAATCACCACTAAGGTCACATAGTATCAGGAGTTAGGTGCATAGGACAACCATGGCTAGCAAAATAAACTTAGCGAATGGGCGATGAACCAGTAAAGGAAGAAAGTGGAATTAAGCTGACAGTCTTAGAACCGATCACGTAGAGCGAAGCACAAGCACTCAAAAAAACATCCAGGTGGCTTGGAGTTTTGGTAATTTTGAATGCCAAATCTATTAAAGGAATAAAACATAGTATGAATGGGTGAAGTTAGGTTCTACATCTATAAGTAGAAATAGAATGACTTGAGAAAATGAGTACCTCATGCAAATAAACTAACATTGCATGAAATAGTAGGAGTTAACGACAAATGAAGAGTTGAAATTATATTGTTAAAGGAATAAATATGAACACCAAGTTGAGTTGGTTTCTACAATCAAACTAGCAAAGGTGTGTAGTGAAAATATATGTGCAACTTCAATTAATTTTGAAGCTTTGATGAATTAGGGGATTGGTGCCTCCAACAAGTTGGTGCATGCAAAAAAGTGGCAGTTGGTGTTTCCAACAAGTGAGTTCCTGCAAAGAAAATGGGGGTTGGTTCTTCATGTAGGTTGGTGCCCACAAAATCTAATGTACACTAAAGTTGGTGCTTGCATTTACATTCAAACAAAAAGAATATTTGTGGTTTTCTCTCATATGGATTTCCATTCAAATATCTTGTTTTCACTGCTTTATGTGATTTATGCACTATTGTGTGATTGAATGTGTTTAACTGGGTAATAGTTGTTAAAATTTACAAAATATCGATTCACCCCCCTCTCAATATTTTCATAGTTTCCAACAATGGGGAGGAAGATAAGCTTGTAACAAAGGTTTGAGATGGCATGTACGCAATTATTTTAGGAATTTTCCCAAGAGCATGTGAGAATGTTGTTAATTTGAACTTCATTTACAGTTGAGAGTCCATGTAGGTCCCACTATTGAGATTTATTGGCTAGTTTATGCTTGAGCTCAAGAAATAGGTGTGGTAGCTTGTGGAAGTACATTGTAGAGAAGGGGTTCCACTTCTCAGGGCTATGGTTATGTAGAATGCAAGGGAAATAGAGATGGTAAGTTAGAATGGCTGCATGAGTGAACAAATTGTGAAATTAGTAGGTAATTTAATAGAGAGGGTGGATTATAACTAGAGATCCTGTTTCTATACTTGTACTCCCAGAAACTTCTAGCTTGGGAGCAAAGCCTCCAATTGTAGAAATATTGGTGTAGTAGTGCTTATGGCTAGAGGGAATGTCCCACATTTGTAGTCAAATTTGTAATCTATCCTTGAAATATAAGTATTATAGTTATTATCTTGATTATATTCTTTATGTTGTGTATTATGTGAGTTTAATTATCGTGATGTTAATGAACAATCTTTGCCTATGATTCTAAATGTTTTATTTGTGAATTGTAATATATTCGTTTGTTATGCATGCATATGTCATGGAAAATTTTAGGGGATAATATTCATAGGTGGGCTAATTTTCCATGTTTTTTCCAAAACAAATATTCGCTAATTTCAATTTTTTCTAAAATTGATTCGCCCAAATTTTAAAATATAAAATTATTTTATGTTAAAAATTGCCAACATTATATAGAGAGTATATATAAAATCATTATAATTTGAATAATTTTCTAAATACATCCATAAACATTTTATAGTTTACGTATTAGGGACTAGTGAGATTCACCAATTTTTTAAACTTCAAGATAATTTTCTATCCTTAAAATTTTCCCCGGATATGTTATTGACAGGGAAATTTTTGAGAAACAATGTTAATACTAGGAGGGGGAGGTGAATCAATATTAAGGCTAATTTTAAATTTTTCTGCAAATTTATATTTTTCATTCAAGCTTGGAATTCATTCATGTGAACCATCGACATCATATAATGTGGCAGCAATATGAATAAACATATGAACACATAACATCAACATGAGAAACATATGCATATGATCACATAGATTTAATGTGGTAACCCAAAAGGGAAAAACCACCAATATTTGTTATTATGATGTAAATATGAGCTCCTGCTCTATTACATCAATTTTTTTGTGAGCCACCACTCATAGGAAGCACCAACTCCCTTAAAATGTTTTTGCTAGCTACTTCTAGCAGGAAGCCCCAACACCCTTCTTTGTATACACCTGTTCAGCTTACCTAAAGCACCAACTTTAGGATTCGTGCAAGCACCAAATTGCAGGAGGCCCAAACCTCCAAAATATCTTGAGACACCTACTGAAATTAAAGCCCCAACCTCTTGTTTTATAGGCTACAACTGACATTCCATAAGGAAATCATTGCTTATTGTTCTTGGTAGCCACTATGCCTGATTTCAACTCTGCATTCATCAACTTGGCCTTTAGTCCTTAGTTGTATGCACTCAACCTTCTCCTCACTGTGTCTATTCCGTGACAACACTTTGTTCTCTTCTATCGACCCTCATACAATCAACATGATCAAAAAATATCAACCATAATTTTGCACGGGAACACTCAACCTCACTCACCAACATACACCACATTCCCCCACAATCTAACTCTGCATTCCATAGTTTTGTTCCTATGCTACATATGGAATGATCCAGGCTCTGCCATCTACACACTGTTTGAGAGGGTACTCTAGTAAGGCTCTGCCATCTACACACATCTTGAGATCTTACTCTAGAAAGGCTCTCCATTATGTTGTTACATTATGTTCTCTTGCGTCTGCAACACACTATCAATGATACTAATATCACAATATCGATCTCCATGATTATTTATTATTTTCAGTGTTTAGAATGTACTTCAACATGTCTCATTGGTCTATGGTCGAATTTCCAACACCCAACGCTATTTTCTATTGAATTCTTCGTGGCATGAGGAACACTTAGATGTGGCTTGTTCGGTTTCAATCAGGCCCATAAATTCACTCCTAAACTCATGGTCCTTCTGCCTCATTTATCTAGTTTTGGGAATTTCCCATTAAAGTCAATACTTCCATATTCAGAACAACTTCGACCCCTTTAATCTAGTCCTTTTTATGCATGTGATTAGGTGTCATACCCACAAGCAAACATTTGTAGGCACTTATATTACCTAGTTGCCACAACTCATTCAATTCTCAACGCTTTAGTGTAGGTGACCAAGCACGAAGACCATGGGGCAACCATAGAGGTGCTTTCCACCTTATCCATATGCCCACAGTCTCTTGTTAAATATTTAAGGCCCTTGGTCATATAATATACAAAAAATACCACAAAACCATTTCATAAGTGTTCCTTTTGTCACCTAACAGAACTGACTATATACAAGAAAAAGTTTGTCTTGGACTTTGTTTCCCTAATAGTTTCTCATGAAACACCTTTGTTAACTCCCATGGTAAATACATTGGGGTCACATGTCTTATGGGGATGCTTTGTGATTCGTTTTCCACTCTAGTTCATGCACCAGCCAGTATTCCATGTTAGCCTAACGCCCTGTCGCCCCGGTGATTTCTTATAATACTCCTTTGATAAATTCCTGGCTATAACTATTGGGGTTACATGTCCTAGTGGGTTCCCTTCTCCAAAACCACGCCAATTCAGAGCCTCCTGAGAGTACATGGCATTGCCACTTTGCACAACTAGACCCTAACTTGTTCTTGCCAACGTGTCCTGACATCTAGTCACCCCTGGGATTTCGAACTACGTCTCAACGTAAACTCTCGTGGAGTAACCTCGGAGGTGATGTGGCCCGGTGGGACCTCCACAAAAAATATGAGCCGATCAAAATCTTGCCAATATTATGTGTCCTAACCATTGTTCTTTCCTGTATGCCTTATCGTTTTCCACATCCACTTGACACCTCGTTAGCCCAGAGGAAAAATCCTTATGCTCCCTCATAGACTTCCAGGGATTATTCTCCTAGATGATGTGTCCATGTAGGACCACGTTGCACACTCGCACCAATGTGAAACTTGCTGACATGAGGTGTATCTGCAACCATGTTGAATTATCTGCCACCTGTGCCAACTGCCACATGTCACGCTTTGAGTGGTGCCAGGCATCATCCATTTTCGACCCACTTGGCCACCTGAAAGTGCCAAATCTGCATGCCACATGTCACTCACTATTTTAGACTGCCATGTGTCTGTGTCTTACGTTATGCTGAAGTCATCTTGAGCCTTTAGGTGGCTTATTTTATCTTCCACCATGGGTGCCACCTATGCTCCATGTCATATGGTCATCTAATGAGATTGCACCACTTGACTACTTATAATTGGACCATTCTGTCAAAATCACGGAGAAGGGGGGAGGTCCCGGGCCTTTATTTTTTCACTAATTTCCCTTTATAAAAATTAGACCCACAAAGCCTTAAATTATTAAGGGCGAGACGGGAATTTCTTTTCAGAAATTTAAGTAAGTTTCCCATCTCCCAGACTTTGTTTCCCCAGTTCATTGGTCCCGCGCTTCATTTAAAACATCTTGGAGAAGAATCTCTGGGGGGACATGTCCCCTAGTGGGACCCACACACTAAACCTTATGAGCTTTGAATGTTCCAAATCTTTTGCGCCATGTACCATGTTTTCTTGCTTTGTATCCGCTTCTCTTTACCACTTATCGCCAATGGTTTTACGCGGATCCCCCTTGTGTGGTTTTGTGGTAAGGGGGATGGGCCCTGCTTTGAACCAATATTGTCGATCATGTGATTGGCGGTTTGGGAAATCTGCCTAGTGAGGACCTCCCTTGTTGTTAACCTACAGGAGGGAATGGACCCCCAAATTTTTCACGATGAGCTGGTGGGGACGCATGGTGTCAGATCTATTCAAGAACTTGACCACCATTTAACCTCACCTCCGTCAACTGTTCTGCTAAGAGCTCCTCCATGTTTGGAAAAACACCAAACTAGCCCCAAAATTGAAGTTCACTCACTTTGGCTCTCCAACCTTTGACTCATGTTAGCATTCTTGACTTTGACTAGAAATAAATTTTGATCCAGGGGGTATTTTTTGAACTTCCAAATATCGTGGAAATCTCTTTCCGAGCACAATCCAACTAAGAAATTTGTAGGAGCATCTAGGCCGATCTCATGAGGCATAAATTCCTTCAAACACTAGCCATCCACCCATCATAATTACAATATTTTAGTTTCTTTAATTGAATTGCTACTATGATGGTTCTTTATTAAATATTGTAGCAACCAAAAGACTCCCCTCTAGCTTGACACACCATGCACATCAATGCAAAACAAACTATGCATTCAAAATCAATGCTATCCAAGTTGACATTAATGCCAACACACTTGATGCCACCTGCCAGCCTACCAGTGCCACCTGTCCAAAAAAAAAGTGTGGTATTAGTGTTGTGTTTAAATGGTGAATTGGTGGGAAATTGAGGAAATTTCCTAAGTACCCCACCATCCTAGGGGGTCCAAGATGGTTTGGAAAACTACATATTATTATTAGAATGATGGATCAATTACTAGACCTACACGGGATAGACACAAAGTGCAAAGAAAAAAAAATTAAATGGCTGCAATATTTTTGAAATTTGTTACTTTGTAAAAATGGGGGAAATTGGCTTGACAAATAGAAACTGGGGCGAATAAACTTAAAATCCCCAAATTGAACATCAAGAAACCATGTTGAGGCATAGATTTTAATGAACCAAAAATGATGTTATCAACCTTCCTAAATTTAGGGAAAATTAAGTGAATTTGAGTTAAGTTGGGTGAAATTCAATAAGGAGCGCCAATTTTGTTTAAGGAGGTAAAATTGATGAGTGCGGGGTAAAATTTGACTATGTGAATCTCAAACTAATGTTTCATTGTGCCCCATGCATAAACTTTTGAAACATAAATATTCTTGATAAAGTTGGAATTTTTGAAAATTTGGATTTTTCATACTTGTGACATATGTAATGATGTGGATAATCCAGATTTATGAAGGAACGCAACAGAATACACATATAACCATAAATAAAAATATGCAGCGGAAATAACAATTCATTTCATTAATATCAAAGAACTAAAATTTTCTTACAGACAAAATGGAAATAAACTAGCTAGGGTGCTGGTAGCTTATCTCTGAGAAGAGATGTGGCGGCTACAGGCCTCTGAACTGTGTTAAAATGAGGCTTGAGGGCATATTTATTATTTGGAAACAATGGAAAACCTTAAACATCCAAAACCCTAACCCTAGGAGATGAAGAGCCAAAACTATGGTCCCCGTTTGGGTAAATTGGTGTTTCAACTTCCCGGGGATGTAACCTTCGCATACGATCTCTGTTTGATGTGCACCATATCTAATTAGAAATATATATCCGAGGAATACAAATTTTAATGTGATCAACATCAGTCCATGGACCCATGTTCCTCTCGGTTTTTCCAAAAAACGTCGTTTAGGGCCTCAAAACGGTTCTAGAAGTTTAGGACACGAAAAATTTCTAAAAATAGTAAGTTGTACCGAAACTGAAAAAATGAAAGAGACAATGGTTGGGCCCCAAGTGGAATAGGCGGGTGGCCACCAATATCCACCTGGATCATTCCTTCACCCTTAGGAAGCAATGGTCCCCATTGCGTTGAGTTCCTCCATGAGATGCGGAAACTTCTGTTGAACTTGGTCCCTGTTGAACCTGATACAGTTGGATCTTCTGTTGGCCAGTGTTCTTGATTTGCATGTCCATGATACAATATGTGGTGGCTTGTTCCATGTAGTTTGAGTTTAAATCTGTTGGTGTGAGTTGTTCTCCAATGTCAGAGGTGTCCAGTAGAGTTGGGAAGTAGGGACGAAGGCAGTCCACATTGAATACGAATACTGAGCTCAAAGGCATTGTTCCCTACAGCCTTGGTGATGGTGTATGACCCATATCGGATCGGGCAAAGCTTGTAGTGGGGTCCAGTGAGGCGCTCCTTTTGCAAATGTAGCCACACTTTGTCGCCCACTTGGAAGTGTTGTGGCACTTGATGTTGATCATGTTGTTGCTTGTACTTAGCATTGAATCAGTCCAATATGTTGTGAACCTGTTGGCGGATGTCCTGAATGCGCTCGATGAAGCTATTTGCTTTGTCAACTTCATACTAGACATGAGATGAAATGACCTGTGTCGCCGCAAATGGCATGGCTTCGTCAATGCGACATAGTGGCTGTAATCCCAAGCCCACCTGAAAGGGGTTGTGGTCGGTTGAGCTGTGGAGAGCCTGGTTATAACTGTGTTGTACATAGGGGAGGCTCTCATCCCATGTGCATGGATGATTTGAATTCTACATGCGCAGAATGTGTACAATAATCCTCAGTTACAACGTCCGTCCGGCCACCGCCCGGTGGATGGAAAGTTGTGGACTTGGTGAGCTTGGTATCCAACATTGACCAGAGGCCGGACCAAAATGTGCTGAGGAACCTGCTATCCCGATCTGATATGATAGACTGTGGGATCCCAAAGTGCACCCACACTCGTTCAAAGAAGAGTTTAGCAGTGGCTTCTGCTGTGATATTCTTCTTGGAGGCCGCCATAATGGCCATCTTCGAGAATCTGTCGACGACCACAAAAACACAGTCATTTCCCTGCTTAGTAGAAGGCAGGCCCGACATGTAATCCATGGAGATGGATTCCTAAGGTCGACTAGGGGTAGGTAGAGGAGTATATAGGCCTTGCTTCTTGATGGTCGGTTTGGCAATGGCACAAGCAGTGCAGGATCTGATGTGCTTCTCGACATCCTTTCGATGGTTCGGCCAATAGAAATACTTCTGCAGGATTGCTACTGTTTTCTCGACCCCGAAATGCCCAGCGACTCGACTGTAGTGTGCTTCCCATATCATCTTGGCCCGCTCGCTTGAAGGAACACAAAGGTGTCCCATGTGACATAAAAGTGCATCTTGGAGGTGAAAATTTGGAACTTGCATACCCCCCAAGAGTGCCTTGTAAGTTTGGCCGAATTCTGGGTCACTCTCATAGAGAAGCGGCCAATCAGAAGTCTCGTGCCCACAAGAGTTGAGCACAGTGGTGAGCGCCACGATCGGTGGTTGGCTGAGGCAGTCTGCAACATTATTGGTGCTACCCTTCTTGTACTTGATGTTCAAATGAAACTGTTGCAGATATGTGGACCACTTCTGATGGCGATCATTCTGCAACTTCCCTTGTGTCTGTATGAACTGCAGGGGCCGGTGGTATGTGTGGATGATTTTTTCCTTCCCCAAAATGTAATGCTTCCATCATTACGTGCTTGTGCAATGGAAATACATTTCTTTGTCATAAGTGATACTTAAGTACCCAGCCTGATAACAATCACCGTGATATGCCACCGGATGCCCTCGTTGAGTAACAGTCTACCCCAAGGTACGATAGTCGAGGTATCCGTCTCGATCTAAAATGGTTGTTTGCAAGTCTGGTAATGTGAGCACTGGGGCAGAACAGAGGCGATGTTTCAATTCTACAACCACCTTCTATTGAGATTCCGACCAACAGAATTTTTCTTTCACTCCTCCCTTGGTGACTTGACTCAAGGGCCAAGAGATATAAGAGAATCCCAACACAAACCTGCAGTAGAAATTAGCAAGACCCAGAAAGTTGCGATGCTCTGTTAGGGTGGTTGGGGCTGACCAATCCGAATGGCTTGGATCTTGGTTGGATCCACATGCACCCCCATTTCATCAATAATTTATCCTAGATATTGAACCTGGGTCATGCCAAAAATGCACTTCTCCAAATTAGCACACAACTTGTGTTGTTGCAGTGTTTGGAGGACTTGTCGAAGGTGGTGGAGGTGCTCTTGCCAAGTTTGGCTAAAGATCAAAATGTCATCCAAGTACACCACTACAAATGAGTTACTGAATGGAGGCAATATGTCTTCCATCAACCTCATGAAGGTGATATCTGTCAACTCGAAGTAATGCATCATTCATCTGTGTTGTCTTTTGTCAAGGCAGTCTTCCATACATTATAGGGTTCGATTGGTACCTGGTGATACCCAGACTTCAAGTCAATCTTGCTGAAATATTTTTCCCCTTTGAGTTGGTCCAAAAGGTCATCAATCCATGGGATCGGGTACCTATTCCAGACAGTGATCTTGTTCAATGCTCGATAGTCAATACAGAGTTTCCAAGTCCCATCCTTCTTCTGTACCAACATGATTAGTCTCCCACAAGGCGATGAACTCGGATGGATGTGACCTTTCTGCAGCAGCTCCTGAATCTTCCTCTTGATTTCATCGTTCTCCAGAACAGAGCGCCGATAGATTGGTCCATTGGGTAGAGGTGCACCTGGGGTCAGATCAATGGGGTGTTTGACCTGATATTGCAGAGGCACCCCTGTGGGTGAGGTGAAGATGTCCCCTTACTCCTCCACAACCTTGTCCATTTGTTGTTGTTGTGCAGAGGAGCCTTGTCTGGAGTTCGTGGCCACAATATTATTATTGCCCTAGGGGCAGATCATAAGGAAAACAAATTTATTGGTTTTGGAAATGAGCTTACTGCATTTTTTTGCAGTAACCAACGAGATAGTGGCAGACGGTGGTACCTCTGGTATCCTGTACAACTTATTTCCCAAAGTAACAATAACAACGTGAGGCCGAGACTCATACACAGCATGTCGCTTCCACAAGTATGGTTGGCCTAATAATACATAACAAACATCAAGAGGAGCAATGTCACATAATACCTCATCCGTGAAGGGCTTCATGCTGTAGGGAAGGCGACACTGTTGGTTGACGCGGAGATCCCATCCTTGGTGAAGCCACCCGATGGTGTATGGCTGTGGGTGTGCTGTGGTCGGCAAGCCCAAATGCTTCACAGTGTTTTCTAAAATGAGGTTATTTTGGCTCCCATTTTCGACAATGAACTATAGCGGGGAACCCTTTACCCACATCTGGGAGTGGAAGAGACGCTCCTCCTCATTTGGATCTTCCGGTTCCTCCTTTTGGATCTTCGTAGTGGAAACAGTGACGTTGGGTCTAATAACACACAATTTCCACAACACACAATTTGTTTCCTTATCATTCCCTTTCAGTTCCATTCAAAGTTGGAGAGCATGCAGTATCCGATTCAAGCCCTCATCTCGGCCACCAGTGACTGCTTGGCCCGACACTCACTTGTGTTGTGAGTGGAGTTCTTATGGAACTCACACCACTTTCCCGTGTCCTTCTTTGGCTTTGCGGTGTTGTTCTTTGCTTGTGGCTTCGATAGGTTGTCTTGAGTCACCATGCCTTGGCTCTGTCCTTTGTTCTGCCATTTGGGGCACCCTTTCCTTGCTTTTCGATTCAAACTACCAAAGTCTCACTTCTTTGCTTGAATTTCCTGATTTGACCTCAGCAAGATACCAAGATGTGCCGTACTCAAGCGGAGGGATGTCATAACCCATTTCCTCCTGAATGTATCTGTGCAGACAACTATGATACTTTAGAACCAAAATTTTCTCCGAATATTTGATACCCAACTTTGTGCGCAGGGTATGGAATAGATTCGTGATCTCATGCACATCTTGATCCATTTGTTGTCGCAGCGTGGTCCATTGTATGTACTTGTCCTCATAGCTCCCCACAAGATAATATTGTTCCTTGATGGCGTCTCAGAAATAATTCCAAGTGGGTACGGCTGAGAAAAAAGAGGGTTTTGTCTCGTCCTTTTTCTCACAGTAGGTTTCCCACCAGTCCTTGACATGGGGGTATCTTTGAGGAGTGCAAAAATAATCTTCTCCTGGTCGGAAAATTCATGAACCGAGAAATATACTTCTAATAGATTCAACCATATATCTATGACATCTACATCTATTTGCCCCTCAAATATGGGAATGTCAAAGTTTACTTGTACCTTAAAGGGAGTCACGCCTCCAGAGTGGATGCTAGATGTAGATGCTCTGCTGATGGGTAGTCGTTGAAGGATCTGGGTAAAGTTATCCATCATCGCATTCCTCTGTTTTTCGAGGGCCTCCTCGAGTAAGATTTTGATAGGATCCCCTGCTGCCTCATATTTCTTTTCGTCCCCCATAGGCGGCCATCGGGGTTTGCAAGGCTGATCTTGCAAAGGTTCAACCAGATCGAGCCCTAAATCCTTATACCCCGACCTCGTTGGGGACATGCAAAGAAGGATCGAGAAAAATCAGACCACTCTGATACCACTAATCCATATTTATGAAGGAATGCAACCGAATACACATATAACCATAAATACAAAGATGTAGCAGAAATAACACTTCATTTCATTAATATCAAAGAACTGAAATTTTCTTACAGACATAATGGAAATAAACTAGCTAGGGTGCTAGTAGCTTATCTCTAAGAAGAGATATGGCGGCTATAGGCCTCTGAACTGTGTTACAATGAGGCTTGAGGGCCTATTTATTATTTAGAAACAATGGAAAACCATAAACGTCCAAAACCCTAACCCTTGGAGATGAAGCGCCAAAACTATGGGCCGCGTTTGGGTAAATTGGTGTTTCAACTTCCTAGGGACGTAAATTTGGCATACGATCTCCGTTTGACGTGCACCATATCTCGTTAGAAAGATATACTCGAGGAATACAAATTTTGATGTTAGCAACATCGGTCCATGGACACATGATCCTCCCGGTTTTCCCAAAAAAACATCGTTTAGGGCCTCAAAACGACTCCAGAAGTTCAGGACCCAAAAAACTACTAAAAATAGTAAGTTGTACCAAAACTAAAAAACTAAAAGAGACAATGGTGGGGCCCTAAGTGGAATAGGTGGGTGGCCACCAATATCCACCTGGATTAGTGGAGAGTGACATGGACCCATACCAATGATGTGGAATAATAATATTTACGGTATATGGATGTGGCATGCATGAGGCATGGCTTATGGATGACTTGAGTAGAAACACCAACAAAGGTGGTTGTGGGAAATAAAAGGTTGTTGTGTGTTTCCAAATTAGTGGTTACAAACCCATTTGTCTAGGTTGAATTGGGTGCTCGTTGGTGGCCTATAATCAACCACCATCGTTGTGTTGGGCATGTGTTATATTCTTTGAATGAGTATCATCATGTGTTGTACATTGCGATGGGAATAGTGGGGGGGGGTGGCAGTTTCCCCCTATTTGGAGGGGGTCGCAGGGGGCGAAATCTCCCTTGCGTGGGGGTTTGGAGGACAATGAAAAAAATGAGCAATTTTTTGTGTATGTTTTTGTTACATGGTTTTTTCCTTAAGAAAATTTGTGGCACATGGTGGTTTTTCCCATGGTTTTGTAGTTTTGGTTAGGGAACTATGACTGTTTCCTAATCCATGGTAAATGGATTTGTGGTTTATGACTATCGCAGGATATATATTATATTGAAATATTGTATAAAATAAAATATTGAAAAAAATCTTGTTAGTTTTTCTGGTTTGTATTTTTAGAATAAAATTTGTGTTAATATGTGTGTTTTTCATTGCATATTTTCTGTTTTATTAAGAATATGTTGTAGCAATTAACTGTATAGAGTTAAAACCAAC